>LR738715.1:396093717-396223413 GCA_902687465.1 Secale cereale | reverse complement strand
ATCAGAAAACTAAATCCTACAAGATGAACTATTTTTAAGAGGCTAAATAAAAACTTTATAAAAAACATTTTTCTTTAAAAAAATCCCAATGAATTCAAAATTTTGGCATTGATTTCTTCTGACTTTTTGGAGTGTCATGTTAGCTCCTCTCATACTTTTGAACAAGTATTTGTCATGGATTTTTTTTTGAAATAAATTTCAAATGCCAAGTTGAATTCAAAGTTAGATAAAACTCAAATGCCTGTGAAATTTCCAAATGCCACTCAATTCAAACAAAATGCATAGATGCTTAGCTAATAATTGTTAAAAATTCAAATTAAAAATTTGGGATGTTACAAGAATAAAGCAGAACAATGCCATGGCTGTCAAACTTGGCATTAAGGGACTAAAATCAAGTTTGGATGCAATGCAAACGCTCTCCACCTACAGATTCATGGTCAGAATATGATCCTAACAGTGATTCTGAGCTAGAGGGAGACCTAAGTCAATGTAGCTCCCTTGTGGAGGATCAGAGGAAGATGCCCTATCTTATTCACCCATCAAGGTCCTTGCTCTAACTTTCCAAGGTTATATTTGTCGCACATATCTTGCAACTGATGCTTTGCATTGCTTCTACTTTGCTGAACTGCCATTATCTTAGTTTACACATCATGTATGTTAATACGCCCAGCCTATCCATTTTTAGTACATATTACATCTGTCATCATACCATATTTATCCAAATGCTGTTCTTATGTATCAGACGTTCAAAAGGAAGAGGGTGATTGCTGACCGTGGAGGAGCACAAGCAAAGTATTTGGAAAAGGTAGTGGCACCTGATAAGTCAAATAGCCCAGAGAGAGCTCCAATTGCAGCAAATAGGACCCCTATTCCATTTCTTCCGAGTTTAGAAGACAAAGCTTATATTGTTGTCAGGAACTTTGTGTGCATCTTTCCTTCATGGAAAGATTATACCGTAGACACATAACAATTTCCAGTCTTCCTTCGCAACTTACGCGTAAGTAATGTACTAATGTTATTCATGCTCATTGCTGCATATGTTTTTGCTGACTGAAGACACAAGATTTCATTATTTTAAATAGGCGAGGACCAAATTGGATTGTGAAGACGAGCAAGGGTTGGTTGCGCTTTTCAAGCACTCGTTGATGAAGTATCGTTCCTACCTGAGGCAAGCTCACTTCTATGACTAGCCTCTAATAGATTTCTGTAAAGTATCCGGTGCTACATTTATCCGACGGTGACTGGAAAAATCTTGTTACACATTGGTCTCGGCTGCAGCGTAAGGTACTATCTATGATATCACATCACAATTTGAACTACATTTCTGCATTTGCCTTAATGTCTCACTTGTACGAAAACTGTTAGCACAAGAACATTCATTCTCAAGGGACCACGAAATCTTGCAACTATACTGCACACTGCATTGCTCTTGTGAGTACCTCTTGCCCTATATGGCCATACTTACTTTCATAGTTGTTTGATTATTGAGCATCACTGCACATGTTAGCCTCATTATCATCCATTTGGTGGATATTATAAGATCAGTATGGACTCTTACATAAATTTAGAATTAACCCAATGCTTTTGAGGAGGTTTAGCTCTGCAGTCCTCTTCTAAGGACTGAACGTCGTCTATCACTATACTTACATTGACAACTACTCCCTCCGTCCCATAATATAAGAACGTTTTGTATAGTACACCAGTGTTCAAAACTCTCTTGTATTATGGGAAGAGGGATTCGTTCATTGTGTAGCATTCTACATCTTATATCCCTCGCCCACCATTTACTAAAAAAGATCAGATCTATATTTAATCTTACCAAAAAGTAGAATACACAGACAATGCGAGTGCAGAAGTGTAGCCCATTGCTCTTGTCAGTACATTTTGTCCTATAATGCTTGTACTTCCAGGGATTGGTAGTTGATTATGTAGCATCAATCTGCATCTTATCTTCATTATCCTCTATCCCTTCCAATATTATCATATCTATAATTACTCGCTACAGAAGAGTACATGCAATGCTTATGAAGAAGATTCTGTGATGAAATTCTTGAGTTATCCTTCCCTTGACATGGAGAAGGGCATTATCAAGCCGGTGTTAATTGTTAATGTAAGTCAGCCCTTCTAAAACCTTTATCCTCAACTGATGTTTAATTTTTTCATACTCCCTATCATTTACTGCTATTCAGTTTGCTGTTTTTACCAAAATGCATGTTCGCAAGAACAGTAAGTTCTAAGTTTTACTTGTAAAACCAAATTCCTTATTCATACCATGAACATTACTCAATACTCCCTATATGTATGCTTGTTTTTGTGGATCTATAACCCAGTGTGTGGTGAAGCCGCCCACGTTTGCACCTTGTCATCTCCTGTTTTATCTTACTGATGTTGCTGATGATATGAACAACATGCCATGCACGTTAACCAAAATAGATACAATGATTTTATTTGCCCTTCATCTATGCTTGTTATGTTGACATGGTAATCCAGTAGTGTGGTGAAGCTCCACGCATTATGAACAATGCGAATTTATGCTATTGATATTTTGAACTTACTCATTATTTTCTAATTTGAAATTGGATGGAATTGACAGCACAGTTATCATCTTTGTTTATACGCGTGCAAAACCTGTCATCTCTCTGCTTTGTTTCAGGGTGATATGCCTGATGGCATGCACAAGTCTGCTCAAGGCTGTTAGACAAACCCAACATATATTGCAGCAAAGAAGGCAAAACATCTTGAAGATAGCGAGACAACCCCAAAGTCTTGTCTTGATGCAGTGTTCAAGCTACTTGAGACTGCAGTCAGACAAGCTCACATAATTCGTTGTCTGAATCAGTTTGACTTCTTCAGACCAAAGTTCTAGCAGAAAGGCATTCTGCAACTCAACTTCAACTTGAAGTCCTATCTCTAAGGAAGATTGCTGAGAACACCAATGAGAACCTCATCGCTAAACAGCTACACCTGGAAGCTATGACCGACATGCTAGGCCGGTCTCACAGCCTTGCTCAGTAACTTGCGCAACAGTTCCCGCGCAAGGCTAACCTTTCTTGAACTGCCATGGAAGTGGTCTCGGTTCACTATTATTTTGTTACGTTGTAATGGTGCCCAATTTTTGTAATCTGCTTCTTCGTTGCGCGTTATGATCACTGGTGGCGAACTTCGATGCCCAGTGGATGTAATATACCATAAATCCTTTATTGTATAGTGTAGGTTTGTTCTTAGTTACTATGCCGTAATTGCTTTATTGTATAGAGTAGGTTTGTTCTTAATTCTTACTAGTTGCTGCCATCTTTGCTATATGAAAAAAATCAGATGTAGTCGACCGGGCCAAAACATTTGCCTCTAACGGGCTTGGTGTTTAGCAGGCCACAATTGGGTCGGCCTGCATCTTTCTTAGGCCCGAATCATTGGGGCCTTCACACTTTGCGCGAGGCCGACAACTTACACCGGCCTATATTTCAGTTGGGCCTTTTGTGGACCCAGCGCTTAGTTTGGCCCAAGTAGCGTTGGGCCATTAACAGGCTGAATATTGTACTGGCCTATTATGGCCCAGATGAAATCATGGGCCTTTAGCAGGCCAAAATGCATATTGGGCCTCAATTTTCACTAGTCGTCGACAGGCCTTCAGTAGGCTGAAATGTAGTAAGGGCCTTTTTGGGCCCAGTTATATCACGGGCAGTTACCAGGCCGAAACATACCTCTGGCCTTAGTTGTCCCACTGATATCATGCGCCTTTAAGAGGCCGAAAGCTTAGTACTGACATCAATGGGCCTTATGTGCTAGACCTTTAACAGGTCCAAAGTCACGTTTGGCTTAACAGTTGCCACCTTTATCACGGGCCGTTAGTGGGCCCGATATCCTGTCGGACCATATATGGCCCATGGGCAGCACGGGCCATTCCTAGGCTGAAAGTCACACCGGGCTGAAATGGGCCCATGTCTACATCGGGCCTCTAATAGGCCGAAAGTCACTGGGCTGTAATTGGTCCCAAATATTCGGCGAACAATTAACGGGATAGATCTGGCTTCGGGCCATAAATGGGCCCAAATATTTGGCGAACAATTAACGGGCCAGATCTGGCTTAGGGCCGTAAATGGGCCTTTATTAAGCAGGTCGTTATTGGACTGGCCCACTAGTACCTGAGTAAGTACTATGGCCTTTGACTGGGCCGGCCTTTTTAACATATATGGGTCTCTGTTGGGCCGTGCCACGTGTCGACGTATCATAGGCCGAAAGACGTCATGAGCCATACATGGGCCGAAAGTTAAAACGGGTTGCAATTAGATTGGACGGCCCAGTTGACGCTACTGGGCCTAATTCGGATAGGTCGTAAACGGGCCCTGGGTTAGCGGGCTGTAAATGGGCTATATGCGAACAAGCCGTTAACACGCTTGTCGTGGGCCGGCCCTCCACCTTTTGACCAAGTCAAACGGGCCGGCCTTTTCATAGGAATGGGCCTCTGTTTGGCCGTGCCACATGTCGACGTATCATAGGCGCTATGGGTCCAATGAGTGGATGACATCTATCCCAACGGTGAGCCGACACGTGTCGACGTATCATAGGCGCTTTGGGTCCAATGAGTGGATGACATCTATCCCAACGGTGAGCCGGCACGTGTTTCCTCCAGCCAATGATGATTTTACACGTGGAAAATCCCCATTCGTCGGGGCTATTAACGGGTTATCGGATCCAAAACCAGACCCGATAGCTTAATGGTGTTCCGTTACGATGGATGCCACGTGTCAGTCACCCTTGACGAAAGCACTTCTGTGACGCACGATTTATCGTCATGGAAGTGGACACTTCCACAATGATAATTTTGGTAATGTCATGGAACACTTCTATGACAGCACGGGTATGACTATCTTGATTCTGTCATAAATTTGTCATGGATGTACATGCATGACAGAAAACGTGACCTACTGTGACAAACACGTATCATCACAAAAGTGTATTTTTTTTATTAGTGACACCTGGCTAGCTCGTAGCAGCACCAACGACCCTGGAACATCTGAAGTGAAGGATGGCAATGGGATACCATGACGTAATAAAAACAAACGTTGAAATAAAGCTGGAAGCCAAGAAGATATAGCGGTAAATGCCAGATTCAGCGGCTCTAGACCCAGTCAACGGAAGAAGCCATTCAAAGGCAACAAAGACGGTCCATCTATCCTGGACAAAATATTAGATAGGCCGTGCCAGATCCATGGCACCCCAGAAAAAGCTGTAAACCATACCAACCGTAATTGTTGGGTCTTCAAGCACGCCGGCAAGCTCAACGCCGAACACAAGGGCAAGGGACCTCAGAGCAAGGACGAGGATGAACCTCGCTAGCCGAACACAGGGGGACAAAAGAAATTTCCACCGGAGATCAAAACAGTGAACATGATCTATGCCACTCATATCCCAAAGAGGGAGCGCAAGCCCGCACTCCGAGATGTCTACGCCGTCCAGTCTGTTGCCCCCAAATTCAACCCATGGTCGGCCTGTCCGATCACTTTTGATCGCAGGGATCATTCGACTAGTATCCATCACGACGGTACCGCTGCCCTATTGCTCGACCCAATAATCGATGGATATCATCTCACTCGAGTCCTTATGGATGGCGGCTGCAGTCTCAGTCTGATATATCAGGACACTGTCCGCAAGATGGGGATCGACCTGTCAAGAATCAAGCCAAGCAGCACGACCTTTAAAGGAGTGATACTGACCGTAGAAGCCTGTTGCACAGGCTGTTTAACATTGGAGGCCCTATTCGGCTCTCCTGATAACTTTCGAAGCGAAGAGCTAATCTTCGACATAGCTCTATTCCGAAGTGGCTGTCACACACTACTCAGAAGAACGGCCTTCGCCCGCTTTAATGTAGTCCCACATTATGATTATATAATGGTTAAAATGTCTGCACCACGTGGCGTCATCACGGTCAATGGAAATATGGAGTGCTCTCTCCGCACGGAGGAGGACACTGCGGCCTTAGCAGCCGAACTCCAAAACGGCCTATTCAAGCCGGACAACCTATCGGTCGTTAAAACCGCAGACACAACTAAACGTGTCCGGCATACGCCTCAGTGCAGCAGCTCAGATGAAGCTGAGCAGGATTAGCAGTTACGCCCCCATCAACCACCTCATAAGGTGATAGCATATGTGCCTCATGTACATAATTATGCCCACAAAATCCCTTGGGTGGCGGTGGGGGCACACTGCATAAATATAGTCCATAGTTTGGCTCGATCGTAATTGGACTTCAAAATTATCTTTCAAGGTTCACTAAATGAACCAGTTCTATTTATGGCCACACTAGATTTCTTTTCTTTTCCAGTTTTTTTCTTTATTCTCTTTTTCACAGATGGCCATCACACTCCCCCCTTCTAGGACACATCACAGAGGAGGAAACAGCGCAGACGTGCAGCAGGGACCCGTGCTAAGGTTTCTTTTTAGATAAAGACCCTATGTAAACTTTTTTTCACTTTTTGTCTTATACTTTTCTGGCATGTAAAATGTCCAAGAAAGTTATCGACACTATCTGTAAGCTTACGGCTCGCCGTACTATAACGAGATATTATAGAAGCAACTTGGTTCATATTATGTTTGGAGTTTTATTCTCTCACCACCTATGTTCTCTCCCCCATGTCAGATTGCCACATGTGCCTTGTCAACAGGGTCTATTACCAGGGGCTGTATTCAGCCCGGTATATGTGTAAAAGTCCGAACACCTATAAGGAGTGTTCGGCATCCGGGATATTTGCTCTATATGCATCTGTTCCGAATCATGTCTTTGGTCAATAGTTGGGTTGCCCGGCTCCTGTGCTTACCCCTACGTTCCCGATTGTTCGGCTAGGGTGTAAAGGGAGAACTATTGTGATTGTACTTCTGGCTCGTCCAGTCAAGTACCTCAGTAGAGAAAGCCGAAAACTGACTATCATGATATGTGAGAACCTGCTCCGTGATCCGGTGACTTAGTGATAAACTATGATCGATGGAGCTCTACCCCGTGTTTTACAAACGGTTGGTTTTTTTTCGCCCAGCCGTGTGCAAATGGATACCTTAATTCGGAAATACCATATTTGCACCAGGGGCTAGTACCTAGCCCTGTCGGCGTCCTGGGAACCAGGGTACCCAGACTTGCCTGTCTGTGGGCCGCAGCGCGCTCCTATCCCGGCCTGGTGCGGCCCAGTTGCTCAAGACCCTCGCGAGGGGGCTAGGCCTCACGAGGAGAAAGACATCAAGACCCCCTCAGGAGCGGCCTCGGCTAGGTATCCGGAGGGGCGGAGAATCCAAGGCCAAGCCTGCCTCAGGAGGAGGCAGTGACGCACCGTGCCAGCGGTGCAGCTGCCATTTTGGTGCAAAGGAGACAGCGCAGGCATAGGTTTCCGAGGAGCAGGACAAAGGTTTCCCCTTCGGTGCAACAAGACCGAAGACAGCAAGGAAGACATTGAGGATGTCACCACCGAGCCCACCACCGCGTCACCGCCTGATCCTTTTGCAGGCGAAGACCACTTTTGTCAGGATAAGGACGTCCTTGTGTTCCCGCTCAAAATGGCCGTTGCGTGGTCCCTTCCCGCCTAAACATTTTGGGGGAAGAAGACCTTGGCCGCCTATGTAAGTAGCTAGGATCCCCACTATGGAGGGGGAGACGACGAAGGTCGAACCAGATCCAGAAACTCCGCCCTCTCACATGGGAGCAAGAACTCTTCCCACCTGACCCTCCTGAGCTCTCCTCCTGAGCTCAGGAACCACTGTACTCATTCATTTTCAAGCCCTCCCGGGGCCAATCCACCAAAGCAGGAAGTAGGGTCTTGCACCGGAAGGTGGCCTGAACCAGGGTAAATTCGTGTGTGCTTTACTTGTTGTTCGCTTGAATTTCTCGACTGGACGAGGGCGAGACGCTAGGTAGACGTGAGTGCGAGACATCTTCGTTCACGCCCCTGTGTTCGAACTTCTTGGGTTTGCGGAGCCCGTAATCTTACAAGCCCCACTTGTCAAACTCCTTGGGAATGCTGACAAGAGCCCGTAATCCAACATTTGGCGCGCCAGGTAGGGGCGTGTTGAAATCTCGGCTCTCTGACGACCTCGTACCGCTCTCGTCGTTGACCTCGCTCCACTGCCATGGTGGACACACGCCGAGCGCGCGGCGCCCGCCGAGCAGCCAACGTCGCTCAGATGGCGCCCGCGGGCAACGATGTGCCGCTCCGCCCTAACTCGTTGGTCGCCAACGCCGCCACCGACCCGGCCGTCCACGTGCAGCAGGACTCGTCGCTGCCGTTGTCCGTGCGGCGCGATGGCCGCACAGCGACGCTGTCACCCTCACCGACCGCGGCATTGTCCTGGCTGATCCACCGTGGGCCGGTCTACTAACGGCCTGCGCTACTGATGGCGCGGGAGCTCCTACACTACCGCCCGGCCGACGAACTCTACGACGAGTGGCTCCACCGAGCTGGTCCACGCCACCGGGGAGGTACCTGCGCCAACACACTCCTCCCGTCCTCCATCGTCCATGGCGGGGAACGAGGGCCACGGTGTCCCGGCTCCACCTCCACTCTACGGCGCCAGCCAGGGGGTCAGGCGTGAGGCTCCAACGGCGCGAGCCGCCCCGCAGGGCCCCCGCGCGTGACGAGGAGAGCTGCTAGGTGATTCCGCATCCCCAGGCAGAAGCTCGCGGCCCCCCTGTCTCGCAGCGCCAAGACCGCGCACCACAAGAGGTGGTAGCGCCTGCCCCCAAGAACCAGCACCGCAGGCGCAGGGGGCGCCTACCATCATAAGTGTGGCTGGATGTCGCGCCTTGGCTCCTGAGCTGTGGCGCCTCGTCTAGCCCGGCAAGTTCAAGCTGGATCTGCCTCCACGCTACGACGGCACCACCGACACCACGGAGTTCCTCCAACTCTACGAGATGAGCATCGAGGCGTCCAACGGCACCGAGAAGGTCATGGCGAATTGGTTCCCCATGGCCCTCAAGGATGGCGCCCGCTCCTGGCTCCTGAACCTCCCCGTGGGATCCATCTCCTCGTGGGTGGATCTTCGTGAGCGTTTCGTCGCCAACTTCCAGGGCACCCGTGACCGAGCCCTGGCGGCCGCAGATCTGCGCCACGTGAAGCAGCAGCCTGGGGAGACCCTCCAGAAGTACATCCAGCGTTTCAACACCATGCGCCTTAGGATCCCTAGGGTCTCAGATGAGGCCATCATCTCGGCGTTCTCCGACGGTGTCCGCGATGTCAAGATGAGGGAGGAGCTCGTCTTCCACGAGGATCAGTGCACAATCCTCAAGATGTTCAAGCTCGCGGCAAAGTGTGCTAGGGTAGAGGCAGGACGTCTCTCCCTAGGACTCCCTCAAAAGAGTTTAATAGTTGGCCCATCCACCCATGGCGACTCCCACCTCCACCCATCCACCCATGGCGATTCCCACCTCCACCCATCCACCCATGGCGATTCCCACCTCCACCCATCATCCTAGATCGTGCAAGGTGAGTACTGGTCCCACCAAGATCCAATGGCAAATCTCCTTCATTGGGATTTTGCACCAGGACTTAAGGTGGAAAAAAAAGGTACGTGACAAGTTCAGATCTACGGTTCATTTTGTCAAGGATCTTGGATCCAAGGAATTCTTCTTGGTCGTCTCGTTCTCCTCTACCTCCTTCCCTCTTTCTGAGGAATCCATAGGAGTGGTTTTACAATGCTGCATTGGAGGTATGGCCAAGGGTTTCAACGTGATGCAATTGGGTGCTAGATCTTTCCGATTTTCGGTGGCTTCCAATCGTGTTGTGCATTTCATTTATGGATTGAAGGATCGTGTCTGGCCAAATTTTGTCTATCATTTTCGGTTATACAAAGCTTCTGTGTATCATAAGTGGCAAGGTGAGAATTGGCATCTAGATCACCCGTGGCTATTAAAAGCTCTCTTGATTTTCTTCGATCAAGTGCCTCTGGTGATCGTTCTTCTTTCTCTGAGTTGGCCAAATTTAATTTGGTTCCGGACGACAATGTTGCCTCCTGCGTTCATAAACCCATGCATAACACGTTGCGCATTGGCCCTTCAATATCTCCTCAGATGGGATCCGTGGAGCAAGTATCATTTGGGAGTTTTGAATCAACTATCATTTCGCAGAGTCATCAGATTATTGGTAAACGTTTCTGTGGTGATATCTTTTCTACTTCTTATTGGGATCAAATTCCTACGATCAAGCTCGAGGAGATTCTTGACCTATGGCAAGCGGGTTATTCTAATGATATCATTTCTTCGGTTCTTAATCTTAATACATTGCCCTCGAAGGAATTCATTTATCACAAGCTATGTTTGTGTCTCTTTTGTGAGCGACGTGGGCATGTCCAGGAGCTTTGCACGGCTAAGCGTATGTTTTCTTCCTCGAGCAATACCGCAATTCCATCTTCAAGATACACCAAAGGTACAAGCTCAGTGATTATGCCTTCTACTCCTTGCAATATTACAAATGAGCTTAGGAGTTGTAATATATGTGGCAACCTTGGGCATTTACAATGGGATTGTCTGGCTAGAGTTCTTCCTACTAAGCGTTTTGCATGGGTGAAGAAAGATGTTTTTCCTAGGGCAAGGCGGGTTTCTTCTCTTGGGGTTTTGCCAGCTCAAAATTATAGGATTTGGAAACAAAGGATCACGCGTAGATTTTCGGGGATTCAATCCCAACGGACGGAGAATATTAAGATGATTTGGAGAGAGAAAAAGAAGGTCTGGATAACTAAGAAAGTTTGGATAGCTAAGCATAACAGTAGGGATATACCTACTTCTTTGCAACAAAGTGCCGATTTTCCCCCGGACGTTTCGCATCCCTGCCAACCTATCTCCGTCCGCCCGGTTTCCGAGACCATAGACATAGCTCTGACTCGCCCGTCACCTTGCACCTCATTGCTCTGTTCTTCCCCCCACGTCGAGCACTCCTCCCCTCCCAACCCTTCTATGGCGAACCTACCAGTGCTTCCCTTCCAGTTCATCCCAGGCGAGATGGACATCCAGCTTAGCCCTGCAGGGAGGCTTCAACGCAATATGGTGGTGGTCGATGATCCACCTCTGGATCACTCGCACCATGCTTTGGTCATGGCGGAACCGTCGCCGCCGGATCTGCAGAGGGAGGCGGTACTGGCTGAAGTTAGAAGAGTGTTGCTGGAAGATCATGGTGCTCTGACATCTGAGGGTGAGATCTATCCTTTCTGTGTGGGCTTGATTCGATTTAATGACAGTGTGGTTAGAGATACTCTGATTAGTCGAGGCGCCCAACCATTAGATGAGCACTCTACTTTCTCCTTGCTACGACATGATGAAGGTCCTAACATGCGCAGACCTGTGATTGAACGGGATGCTCGGGTTATGCTGCTTGGGTTTCCTCTCAACTATCAAACCGAGCACTATATTATCAAGGCAGTTTCTTGTTTTGGCAGATGCATGTATTGGCACCGTCCAGGTCATAGAAAGTCTAGAGTGCTGGTTCACGTCCTCATCAACGACCTTGCTTTGGTTCCGTTTAGTTTGATCATCAAGCGCTTTACTGATATCAGTGGTTTAGGCACATCTTGCTCTGTTCCGGTTTATGTGCTCAATGGGAGAAACCCTAGTCAGGGTCTTGTAGGGGATGAAGAAGCACCGCCTCCTATGGGAGCCTCCCCACACCCCAATCATCTACCATTCCTGAATGCCATGCAGCAGCACCACCATGAAGCGCAAGTCTGGCAGTTGCAGAATGTGGCGAACGCGTGGGAGGCTACTCCTCCTCCTCCTCCACAACAGGGTTGGGGGGAGTGGCCTGTACTGCCGCCAGTTCCACCAGGTTACCGCGGATTTAGCTTCAGAGCCTATACTGGATACGATGGTCCCTCTATGATGGATGGTATTCAAACGGCAGATTCTGGGTTTGATGATGGTTTGAGAGTTTGGAATGAACATGTGCAATTGGTTGAAGAGATTGCAGAACGAGTTGTGCAAGGTAGTCCACAGGGAGACTTAAACTTTATACAGCTGAATGATCATGTCACAACTTTGGAAGTTCCTGAGGAAGAAGATAATTGGCTCACATTCACGCTCTGCTTCTACTGTACTGTCTTTACGCCCAGGATAGGCTGGAATTCTGGGGATGAGCCTGTTGATGGAACTTGGTCTAAGTTTGCCGAAGTTTTTCAGAATTTCATTGTGGACCTTGTGAGCGGGGCTTGCTTCTCATTATTCCCTTTCTCGCCTTTCCATTCAGGAACTACTACTATTCTTTTTCCAACGACAGCATGGTCCTTTTGCACTGAGTTCTTCTCTGCACACTTACACCAGATCTGCTTAAGTGTGGGTGCTGCGGATAGGGCTGATGATGAATCCGGCCAGTGGTTTGTTGATCCGCAGTCGTAGCCTATGGAAATCGAAGTTTGTCTCAATAAGAGGAAACGTAATGTTTTCACGCCGCTAGATGTGTCTGAAGTTCGACGGAGTGTGCGCTCAACTAGGTACCAAGGATTCAAGCCACCTTCGATGGCAGATTCCAAGAGAAAACCTTCTTATGTCAAGCCAAGGAGGAACCCAGCCATTCTTCAACTGTAGCACAGTCCTCCTTCGGAGGGTTCATCTTCGTCTGCTCCTGTTCCTGCACATACTCCAATCGAAACATTGCAGCAGCTAGGAACAATGCAATGTGCGATCCCGGCAGAAGAACTTACTGAAGATAAACTGCTTGCGCCCTTGGGCGGAAACAAGCAGAATGAAGCTTAAAGGCTTTTTTAAGTTATTTTATTTCCTGTTGGCACTGTTCTAAGTTTCATTTGCACTCTCCTTTTAGAAACTGTGATGGTCGCCTTAATGTGGAATATTTTGTGCTGGAATATTCGTGGTATAAATGCTACTTCCAAATGCGATGCTCTGCGTAACAAGATTGATGAATCTAATTGCTCCATTATATGTTTACAAGAAACGAAGAAGTCGGAATTTGATCACTCTTTTCTTCGGAAGTGTTGTCCTAGGCGTTTCGATAAATTTGAATTTGTTCCATCTGAAGGAGCCTCGGGTGGTCTTCTTACAGCCTGGTGTAGTAGCCAATTCTCTGGACAAATCATACATCAACTCCCTTTTGCTCTCACTCTGAAAATGACATCATTACAATCTAACGAAAGTTGGTTCCTATCTAACATTTATGGACTTGTGATGGGCCAGCAAGAGTTATTTTCACTGATTGGCTTGACATTATAACGTTCGATCCTGAAGATTTATGGTTATTCATGGGAGATTTCAACTTCATGCGTTCGCTGGAAAACAGAAACCTACCTGGAGGAAATATGGAAGATGTCCTTCAATTTAACGAGATCATCAGTCACATTGGTCTACTTGAGATACCCATCAAGGGCCGCAGATTTACATGGAGTAATATGCAGGAGCATCCTCTTCTAGAACAACTAGACTGGGTTTTTTCCTCACCCGAATGGACACTAAAGTTCCCTAATACCACTGTTAAACCACTTGCGCGCCCAATATCTGACCATGTTCCCTGTGTATTATCAGTGGAGACGGCGATTCCCAGGTCTAAACTATTCAGATTCGAAAATTTCTGGGCCTCTCATCATGGGTTTTTGGATGTGGTTAAAACCGCTTGGAATGCTCCCATCAAAGCTTCCTCAAGTGCTACTATGATTTCTGTTAAGGTCAAGAGACTCCGATATGCATGGAAGAAATGGAGCAAGTCACTTTCCAAATTAAAAATGCTAATTGACAATGGAAACCAGATTCTATTACAACTGGATAATCTGGAAGATCTTCGCCCATTGTCTATTCCTGAAACTAATTTCAGAAACATTTTAAAAGCTCATGTAATGCGATTACTGAAATATCAAAGTGACTATTGGAAACAACGTTATACAGTCAGGTGGGCTATTAAAGGTGAGGAAAATACTAAGTATTTCCAAGCACGAGCTACTGAAAGATCAAGGAGGAACTCTATCGCTAATTTGGTCTTGGCAGATGGCCGTGTGATAGAAAATCTTGAGGAAAAAGCGAGTGCATTTCTTTCATGTTTCAAGAGCCGGATGGGAGTCTCAACACCCCCAATTTATGATTTTGAACTTGCTGACATCGTTCAAAAATGCCCTGATCTGGGGGATTTATCTTTACCTTTTTCAAAAGAGGAGGTGGACCATATAATCAAAATCATTCCAGCTGACCGAGCGCCAGGACCTGACAGATTTAATGGCTTGTTTCTCAAAATCTCCTGGGACGTTATAAAAGAAGACTTCTATAGATTGACAGAGGAATTTTGGGCTGGGTCACTTAATTTACAATGCATCAACACCTCCCTAATCACATTGATTCCCAAAAAGTTAGTACCTGAATCGGTGAATGATTACAGACCCATCTCTTTGATGAATTGTGTGCTCAGGGTGCTTACTAAAATACTTGCTGAACGATTACAACGTCGGATTCTCCAAGTAGTCCACAGAAACCAGTATGGTTTCATTAAAACTAGAACAATACAAGATTGCTTGGGCTGGGCGTTTGAATACTTACATCAGTGCAAACATTCGGGCAGAGAGATTGTGGTTCTGAAACTTGACTTTGAAAAGGCGTTTGACACCATGGACCATTCTTTCATCTTGAAAATGCTTCAATGCAAAGGTTTTGACGATAGATGGTGTATGTGGATACAAAATATCCTGCAGTCTGGGTCATCATCTATTCTTTTAAATGGGATTCTGTGGGGACCCCGACTTAGAAGTCGAGATCACCGAATGCACGTGTACAGTGATCCCAGAGATCAATGCTCACTGAACACACAGAAGCTGAAATAACAAGAGTCTTACATCCATACAAATAGTCTTACACGAATTAAGGCCATTATGGCCAAGTCTTACATAGATAGAGCCTCACGGGCTGAATAGCAAATAACTCAAATAGCGGAAGTCTTCGATAACGGGTAGAACCCATGCCATCTGCCTTAACCCTACAGGCATTCTGACTGGGATAGCGTCCTAGTTCGCATGTTCGTCTCCAAAGAACTCTTCATCATATTCCTGTTCTTCCATGCCTGGCCAATTAAATAACCAGTGGCAAGCCAATGAGTACTTTGAATGTACTCGCAAGCAACCCATGATGTGGTTCAAAGTAACAGTGCAATTGAATAATAATGATCAATCTAGCAAAGCTAGAACAAACATTCTACTACCAAGTTTATGCCTCAATAACCTTGCGTAACCTCGAAGACAGGTTACCGATATCAACATGAATAAGATCCAACTCATCGAGTCAAGTCACCACCTTGACTCATATACACACGCATGGTTCACAAACATTGGACGTAGCCCAAGAGCGGTTACCTAACTGTCCATGACCGTGGACACGGCTATTCGAATAGTTTGACACTCTGCAGAGGTTGTACACTTTACCCACAAGATCCGGGGAACTTCCGTGTCATCCACGACCCGCGGTACCTCAAGTACCCGGGGTAAGCACCCGGTCATTATCTTTCCTTAGACGACACTAACATAGAGTCCACTCGTTGGTACACGGCCCTCTGGTACACACAATAGATCACGGGACATGCCCTAATTTCAATGTCACGCGTACCCGAAGGGACCAACGGTGTGTCCGGTGCCCTGTAAAAACAGTCATGGCCGTCTATCCAAGCACGACCCCGTCCCGGAAGAGACCTCAAGTCTTCCCGTCACTAGTAATGCGGGCACCATGCTAGTATCGACCTAAGTAATCAATAAAGCCCCGTCCCATAAGGGGTAGTGTGGTTGCACATGTATGGTTGGAATAACGGTCGCAACTTAAACCAATCCGTTTGAAAAACACACACACTTGCCTTGGTACTCCACTTCGTCATCAAGTGGTCACCCAACTCATCATCATCTCCCTCGGGCATGAATGGCACCCGACGGGGTTTTATGTAAAGACTTCAACCACGGTGGTTCATGTCACACATGCATCATTTAAGCATCATGACCAACTATTTGCATGTCATCTAGCACATAGTGAGATCATCAATAAGGCATGCATCATGTGGTGGTTCATCTAGGTTACCATCGTAACCCTATCATCATGCATCGGAAACAAACGGGTTCCGAGAACAAGTGTATCATGGTCAAAGGGCTGCTTGCCTAGATTGGCTTGGTCTTCAAAGTCTTCAAATCCTTCTCCTTCCTCTTCCACAACAACTTCGTCAAATACGGGATCTATACATCGCATAATAACCACGGGAAAATAAGAATACAAACAAAACAGAAAAATCAAAGTGCTCAGAAAAATGTCAACTTATTTTTGTAAAATACTAGAGGAATTTCTAAGATGGGGAAAAATCTTAGTTGGAGTTTTGGAGTAACAGAATAGAATCTACTGATTTTAGAACAGGAGTATTACTGCCCAAATTTGAATTTAAATTTGAACAGTACAGAAAAGTTTCATGGATTTGAATAAAAGTGGTACCATTAAATAGGTTGGAATATTACAAGATTTTAGGAGTTGGAATTATTTAATTTGGACCATTATTCTTTTCTGTAGAAATGTTTAAAACATTAACAGAAAAGAAAAAGAAAAAGTGTGACCTGTGCACTGGGCCAGAGAAGGCCACAGTGCACGGCCCAGGCGGTCCAGCCCAACCGCACGGGAGCCTGCGCGCGCACGTCAGGTTTTTAAACCTGACGGGCGGGGCCCGTGGGTCAGTGGCACAGAGGAGGGGGAGAGAGGCGAGGGGATGATAGGCGGGGCCCGCCTGTCATCTCTAACCCCACGGCCACGGCGACGGCGAGCTCACAGGCGAGGTTCCCGACCACGGCGATGGCAACGGAGGGCAGGGATGGAATCAGTGTCGTGTCGCGGATGCAGGGGTGGTGGTGCGGCACGGCGGGGAGGTCTGGTTCACCGGCGGCGAGGTGGGACGGCGGAAGCTCATCGGAGGGCCGTGGTTCTGGTCGTTTCCGACTGCCACAGAGAGGGGAAACAAGGGGGAAATGGTCAGTGTGGCTCGATGGTTCTAGATCGGGCAAGAAGAAGAGCGGGGAAGGCCCGTACTGCGGGATCACCGGCGGCCCGACGCGGCGGAGCTCCGGTCGATCCCGAGCACTGGGACGTCCTGGGGAGGAGTGGGTGGTGCTGGGAGGCTCAGTGGAGTGAGGAGAGGTCGCTGATGCTGCTGGAGAGGCTCGGGAGGGGCTATAAATAGGAGTTCGATGGAGGCCCGTGGTCCAGTGCGCCGGCGAGCTCCGGCTCGAGGCTACAGCGCACGGGAGGCCAAGGGAATGGGTCCGTGGAGTTCCTGGACGATCTCCACGTCCAGTAGAAGTGATAGGAGGAGCGGAGGAGCGTCTGGAGCGTGCGCGCGTGTTAAGCACGCGTGCGGCGACGACCACTGGAGGGCGCAGGAGGAGGGGGGACAGCGCCGGGGAGGTCGCAGACGTCGAGAGGCCTCGACTGGCGCGAGGGGGAGGCCCGAGGCTATCGGGGTCAGCGATTGGCCGGAGCCACTGTGTGGAGGTGCACGGTTGCGCGCTCCAGAGCGTGCGTGTTGCTGGCATCATCGCGCTCTCGCCGTTTTGGTCAAAACCAGTGTGTCCAGCAGTGTCTAGCACGTTGAGGGAGGAGTAAAGAAATGGCCTGAGGCCTTGGATGCCCTGGAGATGCTGAGAGAGAGGGAGGAGGTGTCTTGGTGAAAACTTGTTGTACAGCAAGGTAAAACAGGGTTCTTACCCCTCAATCATAGAGCTGGGGTGCTGGGGAAGTTACTGGGGGTAGCTAGTAACTCAATGATCATGTGGTAAGAAGTTGAGGCCATGGAGAAAAGTAAAAGTGATCAAGTTGGAGGTTTTAGTAAAAAGCCAGAAGGTGTTTGATCAGTGTTTGGTCAAGTAAATGACCTCCACTTGACATGGCACTGAACAGGGTTGAAAGACATGAGAAAATAGGGTGCTTCACCAAATTTGGGCTCATTTGAAGAAACTAGCCAATGTAATTTTGGTGAACCCTAGAAATCAACAGAAACTGTTTCATCTTGATTGAATCAAGCTAATCATCTCCACTTGATGCACCACTTGGTGTAGCATCATCATTTGGGATATTGATCATGCCCACAAAGTTTGAAGCTCCAGATAAAAAGTTGGTAATGTAAAGTTGTTCAAATTTGCATTTGAACAGAAAGGGTTTTGAGGTGATCTGATCAAGTTGCTCTATTCCAAATCTTGTGCCATTTGGTCTAGATTCCTTATTAGGTCATTCTAGCATGTGCACCAAGTTTGAGAGCATTTGGACAAGTTTGGCAATGTAAAGTTGCTCAAACTTCAAATATGGACAGAATGGTTATGAAGGGGTTTGAGGATGTTTTCTTGCTTCCCAAGGCATGGGACTTGGCAAGATCATCAAATATGTCATATATGACATGATAGAATTTCCATGGAATTTTTGGAGAATATTCCCTTTGTAAATATTTCAAAAGCTTGAAATATCCAGAAAGGGTTTTAGAGGGTTTAGCCCATTATTTTGAACATGACCAAGTGTTGAAACTCTTATATATGGACAATATATGTCCTCTGAGTCTCTCTGAATTTTGGCAAATATTTTTGAAACAGTTAAATAATTTTCCCCTATTAAAGACCATTTCTGGCCTTAAGAAAAAGCTTTTAAATAAAAAAAGAAAATAACTTTTAAAATTATGCCTTTGTGGTTTCTGGGAGTCCTATGACTACTAGGTCTCAAATAAACCTTTTGAAATAATTTTCTCACCCTAAATCAAGTACTTGCAGTGCAAATCTCAATTCAGGGGTTTTTGGAAAACTAAATTTATAAAATGCCTTTTCGCCAAATTAATTTTGTAAGAAAATACTATACTGTTATATAACACTTGGCATGATCATTGGGCAGAAGTTTAGAGTATGGAGATGAATTCTACAAGAGGTCATAGTTGACTTTAATGAGCACAAGAAAAAGCATATGAAGAAAACTCAATTTCAAATAAAAGCCAAATGATGCTAAAAAATTTTGCTGGCCCAAATTTTCATGCTTCAAAGATACAAATAACATGTTACAAAATGCAGGGTGTGACAGACCTACCCCCCTTAAAAGAATCTCGTCCCCGAGATTCCTAAACTAGGGCTTAAAAGAGATCGGGAAACTCGGATCTAAGATAGTCTTCTCGTTCCCAGGTTGCTTCTGCTTCGGTGTGGTTGCTCCACTGGACCTTGAAGTACTTGATGGTACGGCTTCGCGTACGTCATTCTGCTTCATCCAGAATGCGAATGGGCTTCTCGCGGTAGGTCAAATCAGGCTGCAGATCAATGGCTTGGTGATCCACATCCTTGTAGAGATTGGGCTTGTCTGGAACTTGGAGACACTTCCGGAGTTGTGACACATGGAATACATTGTGCACATCGGATAGCTCAGGTAGTAGTTCCAACTGATAAGCCACTTCTCCTCGTCGGTCGGTGATCTTGAAAGGGCCAATGAACCTTGGCGTGAGCTTCCCCTTGACGTGGAAACGCTTGGTTCCCTTCAGAGGAGTTACCCGCAGGTACACATGATCTCCGACACGAAAACACATGTCTTGGCGTCGAGTGTCAGCATAACTCTTCTGCCTTGATTTGGCTGTCTTTAATCGCTCTCTGACTAGTTGGACCTGCTCTTCTACTGCGCAGAGAATATCCGGTCCAAAGACTAGTCCTTGTCCAGTCTCCGACCAATTGAGGGGTGTGCGGCATCTGCGTCCGTACAACACCTCAAATGGTGCCATCTGAAGGCTTGACTGGTAACTGTTGTTATAGGAGAACTCGGCAAAAGGGAGACAGTCTTCCCACTTGGCTCCATATGCCAGGACACAGGCTCGGAGCATGTCTTCGAGGATCTGATTGACTCGCTCTGTTTGACCTCCAGTCTGTGGGTGGAAAGCTGTGCTGAAAGATAACTTGGTTCCCAGGGCTTCTTGGAACTTCTTCCAGACCCTTGAACTGAACTGGGTTCCTCGATCTGACACAATCTCCTTGGGAACACCGTGAAGACTTACGATTCGGTCGATGTAGAGAGCTGCCAGCCGGTTGCCATCATAAGTGGTCTTGACAGGAATGAAGTGGGCCACCTTGGTCAAATGATCAACTATGACCCAGATGGAGTCATGTCCTCTATTCGACCTTGGTAATCCAGTGATGAAGTCCATTCCGACTTTATCCCACTTCCACTCAGGAACCTTGAGTGGTTGAAGCAATCCAGCAGGTCGCTGATATTCAGCCTTGACCCTTTGGCACACATCACACTTTGCAACATAGGTTGCAATCTCTCTCTTCATACCGTGCCACCAGAATCGTGCCTTTAAGTCTTGGTACATCTTGGTTCCTCCGGGGTGGATGGAATACGGAGTGTCGTGGGCTTCTTGCAGAATCAACGTCTTCAGCTTGGTGTTGTTTGGTACGCAGAGGCGACCTTTGTACCAAACAATCCCGTGCTCGTCTTCGGAGAATCCTGGGGCCTTGCCCAGCTTCATCTTCTTCTTGATACCTTCGATGCTTGCATGTCCATCTTGTGCCTTCTTGACGTCGTCCATCAGGGTTGGTCTGACTTCCAAATGATCCAGAAATCCAGGGGTGACCAATTCCAAACTGAATTGTTCGATCTCCTTAAACAAGGTTGGCTGCCTTTCTTGAATAATGGCATTCAAAGAGCAAGCCTTCCTGCTTAAGGCATCGGCCACCACGTTAGCCTTCCCAGGGTGATACTGAACACTGAGGTCATAGTCTTTGATGAGTTCCAACCATCTCCGCTGCCTCATGTTCAATTCCTTTTGGGTGAAAATGTACTTCAGACTTTTGTGGTCTGTGTAGATCTCACACCGTTTCCCTAGGAGGTAATGCCACCATGTCTTCAAGGCATGAACAACTGCCGCTAGTTCAAGATCGTGAGTAGCGTAGTTCTCCTCATGGGGTCGTAGCTGCCTGGAGAGGTATGCTATGACGCGGCCTTCTTGCATCAGAACGCTTCCCAATCCGGTTCGAGAGGCATCACAATATATCACGAACTCCTTGTGAATATCAAGTGTTGCCAGAACTGGGGCGGTGGTCAATCTCTTCTTCAGCTCTTGGAAGCTCTCTTCGCATTTTGGCGTCCACTCGAACTTCTTGTCCTTCTTGAGGAGCTGAGTCATTGGTCGTGCAATGCTAGAAAATCCTTCCACGAACTTGCGGTAATAGCCCGCTAGTCCGAGGAAGCTTCTAACTTCCTTGACGGTCGTTGGAGATTGCCATTGGGTCACAGCTTCGATCTTTGCAGGATCAACAGATAATCCTTCCTCGGTCAAGACATGACCTAAGAATCCAACTTTATGTAGCCAGAACACACACTTGCTGAATTTGGCATACAGTTGGTGCTCACGAAGCTTGTCTAGGACCATCATCAGATGCTGCTCGTGCTCTTCCTCCGACTTCGAGAACACAAGAATGTCATCAATGAAGACAACAACAAACTTGTCCAAATATTCCATGAAGACTTTATTCATGAGATACATGAAGTAAGCTGGGGCATTGGTTAACCCAAAAGACATGACCGTGCACTCGTACAGGCCATATCTGGTTATGAATGCCATCTTCGGAATATCTTGGGGTCTGATCTTCCGCTGGTAGTACCCAGATCTGAGGTCGATCTTGGAGAATACCTTGGCTCCGCTGAGCTGATCAAACAGATCTTCGATCTTGGGAAGTGGATACTTGTTCTTGATTGTAACTTCATTGAGGGAACGATAGTCAATGCATAAGCGGATGGTACCGTCCCTCTTTGCCACAAACAGAACAGGAGATCCCCAAGGGGAGGCACTTGGGCGGATAAATCCCTTCCTTAGCTGCTCTTCCAGCTGCTTCTTCAACTCAGCTAATTCTTCCGTCCCCATTCTATATGGCTTCTTATAGATGGGTCCTGCTCCGGGCACGAGCTCGATGATGAACTCAATGTCACGGTCAGGGGGCATTCCCGGTAGCTCATCCGGAAATACATCAGGATACTCACATACCACCGGTACTTGATCTAGCCCAACTTCAGACAGATAGTTGACTTTAGCGGCTTGAGCGGAAGAGGAGTTGGAAGCAAACTTGACTTCGACTCCCTGGTCATTGGTCACAGTGACTGTCCGAGTGGCACAGTCTAACAAGCCTTGGTGCTTACTGAGCCAATCCATCCCTAAGATCACATCCAAGCCTTGCGATCTCAGGATGATAAGGTCTGCTAGGAAGTCTACACCGTTAATGGTAATACCGACTCCTTTACAGCCTATCTTGGCTCTCATCTCGGCTCCGGGGGTTTGTACCACCATAGGGTTATTCAGGGGTGTAGGGGTCATGCCACTTTTTAATGCAAATGTTTGAGTGACAAATGAATGCGTTGCTCCAGAATCAAACAATACAGTTGCAGGTGCTGAGTTGACAAGGAACGTACCCAGCACGACGTCCGGGTCTTCCTGGGCTTCTTCAGCAGTGACGTGATTCACACGCCCCTTCCCATGGTTTGGTGGATTGCGAGGAGCTGGGTTCCTTGGTGGCATTCCACGGCCTTGTCCCTAGTTCTGCGCATTGGGGCGCGGGGCATCAGGTTTCTTGTTGGGGCACACCCTTGAGATGTGTCCGGGCTGACCACATCCAAAGCAAGTGACTTGGTTTGGATTGATCTTGTTGCCACCACTGGTATTGGGGTTGAAAGCTGGCCTCGGGTTGGCATACTGCTGAGGCTGAGGGTTGGCACGAGGTGCAGGAGCTCTTGGTTGCTGATAGGTTGGCTTGGCCGGGGCTGACTGCCACGGACGAGGCTTCTGGTTGCTGGAACTTCCCTTACTGACCATCTTGCGCTTGCGAGTGTCTTCCAAAGCACGCCGCTTGTCTTCAAGCATAAGTGCCTTGTTCACCAGGTCAGGGAAAGACGGGCAGTCGCACATGACAAGCGAGTATTGCAGAGTCTGATTAAGGCCTTCCATGAAGCGCTCCCTTTTGGCAGCATCAGTGCTGACATCTTCAGGGGCATACCTTGACAGAATACTAAACTTCTGCATGTACTCCTTGACTGTGCCACTTCCTTGCTTCAGGGCTCGGAACTCACGCTTTTTGATAGCCATGATTCCGGAAGGAATGTGGGCCTTGCGGAATTCCGTCTTGAAGTTAACCCAAGTGATTTCTTGTTCAGCATGCATGACCTTGAATCCATCCCACCAAGCTCTAGCAGTCCCCCCGAGACAGTGGGCTGCATAAGCCACCTTCTCACGGTCTTCGATGCATCCGACTAGTTCCAGAATTTCCTCAATGGAACGGACCCAGTCATCTGCATCCAGGGGTTCAGCAGTCTCGATGAAGGTTGGCGGTGCATGCTTCTTGAACTCTGCCAACGTGGAACGTCCATTGCCATTCCCCGCCGGCTGGCGGTTGTTGGTGACAGCTTGAGCAATCAGCTGGAGAGCTGCAGTGTTGGCTTGGCGTTCCTCTCGGAAAGCTTGGAGAAGCTGAGCCATGTCCATGCTTGGACGAGGTGGTGGTGGAGCTTGGTCGTTGGTTTGGTCGTGGCCTGCCTCTGGCTGAGAGGATGCTCCGGCTTCGGGCTGCTGGGTAGAGGTACCAGTACGAGTTACAACAGGCATCCTGTTGGAGCGGTAAAAGGTCTCATGACTCAGAAGAGGGAAAGCAAGATAGATGGGTGCCTAGTAAGGGGGTGGGTGTGACACTAAATCAAATCATGCAGGGGCCGTAAGGCCAAAACACATCCATTAAAATCCAAATGGGTGATGTAGTCGTTTACACATTCCCGAAGGAAGAATACGACATACATCCAGACACAACAAAAGCAAACACTAGATGGTTTCATATGAACCATACAAGGACTCGACTACGCATAGGGGTTACACGACCTATCCTACCGTAGAGGTTACAACTGGCATATCCGAGTAGCGAATAATGCCTAAGCGGCGGAATGCTCGGTCGCGTATTCCGGCTCAACTGGGTCTTCCTCCTTGTCTTCATCTGTCTGGGCCTCCTTGTCACTTGAGGGTGTGGGG
Organism: Secale cereale; assembly: GCA_902687465.1. Lineage (NCBI taxonomy): Eukaryota > Viridiplantae > Streptophyta > Magnoliopsida > Poales > Poaceae > Secale > Secale cereale. The sequence continues at coordinate 396,199,426 of LR738715.1, read as the reverse complement.
GAGTGGAGGAGTTGGATACGACGGTGCTTCGTCGGTGGTGCAGGGAAAAGCTTGCGATATTCCCTTGCTGTCATCCGGCGTCGCCGAGGTGGTTCTTCACCCTTGGAAGATACATCCTCGGAGGGCCTTCCGCCTCGGTATGCGATAGCGGATTATCCAGAAGGTGCTCCTTCCTTCTTGATCCTATTTGCCTTCTCTTGAGCTTGACGAAGAAGTGCCTTGTTCTTGTGAAGTTCTTCTCGAAGCTTCATTGATTCTGAGGCCAAGTCTTGTGCCAAGCTGTCGGCACATAGACTAAAGTAGGTCTGGAACCGAAGCGAGAGTCTTTCCTTCAGTGGAGGGGCTAGTGCGCTGCTTTCTTCGTCACCTTCCTTCCGGTAAGGTAAGAAGCGAGTTCCCATCTTGGCTGCCATCTCCGGAAGAAGCTCACGGAGACGGGTTAGTGCCTTGAGTGCAGGAGCCTCGACAGCGAGTGGTAGTGTTGCCATCTGGGGTCCCTCGAAGAACCAACTTGTGGGAGGATCGTTTGCCTTCACGATCACCTCCACATGGTACTCCACCTCAGTATCGTTCACCCAATGCTCAAGGTAGGTGAGGATGGGTGCTCGGTGGAACTGACACTCCTGGAGGCTATCCACGAGAAGTAAGGGAAACCCAGTGGTCAGGTGCTCTTCGGGTACAGCGGCCATCTACAAAGGTGGAATAGGAGGGGTTAATAAGCTGATGAAATCTCTGGTTTAGAGGTTCAGAAGGTTTTTGAAAAGGGGTCTCAACTAACTAACGCCCATGCTAACTAAGGCTTCCTACAGTCAGGATGGCTCTGATACCAGCTCTGTGGGGACCCCGACTTAGAAGTCGAGATCACCGAATGCACGTGTACAGTGATCCCAGAGATCAATGCTCACTGAACACACAGAAGCTGAAATAACAAGAGTCTTACATCCATACAAATAGTCTTACACGAATTAAGGCCATTATGGCCAAGTCTTACATAGATAGAGCCTCACGGGCTGAATAGCAAATAACTCAAATAGCGGAAGTCTTCGATAACGGGTAGAACCCATGCCATCTGCCTTAACCCTACAGGCATTCTGACTAGGATAGAGTGCTAGTTCGCATGTTCATCTCCAAAGAACTCTTCCTCATATTCCTGTTCTTCCATGCCTGGCCAATTAAATAACCAGTGGCAAGCCAATGAGTACTTTGAATGTACTCGCTAGCAACCCATGATGTGGTTCAAAGTAACAGTGCAATTGAATAATAATGATCAATCTAGCAAAGCTAGAACAAACATTCTACTACCAAGTTTATGCATCAATAACCTTGCGTAACCTCGAAGACAGGTTACCGATATCAATATGAATAAGATCCAACTCATCGAGTCAAGTCACCACCTTGACTCATATACACACGCATGGTTCACAAACATTGGACGTAGCCCAAGAGCGGTTACCCAACTGTCCATGACCGTGGACACGACTATTCGAATAGTTTGACACTCTGCAGAGGTTGTACACTTTACCCACAAGATCCGGGGAACTTCCGTGTCATCCACGACCCGCGGTACCTCAAGTACCCGGGGTAAGCACCCGGTCATTATCTTTCCTTAGACGACACTAACATAGAGTCCACTCGTTGGTACACGGCCCTCGGGTACAAACAATAGATCACGGGACTTGCCCTAATTTCAATGCCACGCGTACCCGAAGGGACCAACGGTGTGTCCGATGCCCTGTAAAAACAGTCATGGCCGTCTATCCAAGCACGACCCCGTCCCGGAAGAGACCTCAAGTCTTCCCGTCACTAGTAATGCGGGCACCATGCTAGTATCGACCTAAGTAATCAATAAAGCCCCGTCCCATAAGGGGTAGTGTGGTTGCACATGTATGGTTGGAATAACGGTCGCAACTTAAACCAATCCGTTTGAAAAACACACACACTTGCCTTGGTAAACCACTTCGTCATCAAGTGGTCACCCAACTCATCATCATCTCCCTCGGGCATGAATGGCACCCGACGGGGTTTTATGTAAAGACTTCAACCACGGTGGTTCATGTCACACATGCATCATTTAAGCATCATGACCAACTATTTGCATGTCATCTAGCACATAGTGAGATCATCAATAAGGCATGCATCATGTGGTGGTTCATCTAGGTTACCATCGTAACCCTATCATCATGCATCAGAAACAAACGGGTTCCGAGAACAAGTGTATCCTGGTCAAAGGGCTGCCTGCCTGGATTGGCTTGGTCTTCAAAGTCTTCAAATCCTTCTCCTTCCTCTTCCACAGCAACTTCGTCAAATACGAGATCTATACGTCGCATAATAACCACGGGAAAATAAGAATACAAACAAAACAGAAAAATCAAAGTGCTCAGAAAAATGTCAACTTATTTTTGTAAAATACTAGAGGAATTTCTAAGATGGGGAAAAATCTTAGTTGGAGTTTTGGAGTAATAGAATAGAATCTACTGATTTTAGAACAAGAGTATTACTGCCTAAATTTGAATTTAAATTTGAACAGTACAGAAAAGTTTCATGGATTTGAATGAAAGTGGTACCACTAAATAGGTTGGAATATTACAAGATTTTAGGAGTTGGAATTATTTAATTTGGACCATTATTCTTTTCTGTAGAAATGTTTAAAACATTAATAGAAAAGAAAAAGAAAAAGTGTGACCTGTGCACTGGGCCAGAGAAGGCCACAGTGCACGGCCCAGGCGGTCCAGCCCAACCGCACGGGAGCCTGCGCGCGCACGTCAGGTTTTTAAACCTGACGGGCGGGGCCCGTGGGTCAGTGGCACAGAGGAGGGGGAGAGAGGCGAGGGGATGACAGGCGGGGCCCGCCTGTCATCTCTAACCCCACGGCCACGGCGACGGCGAGCTCACCGGCGAGGTTCCCGGCCACGGCGATGGCAACGGAGGGCAGGGATGGAATCAGTGTCGTGTCGCGGATGCAGGGGTGGTGGTGCGGCACGGCGGGGAGGTCTGGTTCACCGGCGGCGAGGTGGGACGGCGGAAGCTCGTCGGAGGGTCGTGGTTCTGGTCATTTCCGACTGCCACAGAGAGGGGAAACAAGGGGGAAATGGTCAGTGTGGCTCGGTGGTTCTAGATCGGGCAAGAAGAAGAGCGGGGAAGGCCCGTACTACGGGTTCACCGGCGGCCCGACGCGCGGAGCTCCGGTCGATCCCGAGCACTGGGACATCCTGGGGAGGAGTGGGTGGTGCTGGGAGGCTCAGTGGAGTGAGGAGAGGTCGCTGATGCTGATGGAGAGGCTCGGGAGGGCTATAAATAGGAGTTCGACGGAGGCCCGTGGTCCAGTGCGCCGGCGAGCTCTGGCTCGAGGCTACAGCGCACGGGAGGCCAAGGGAATGGGTCCGTGGAGTTCCTGGATGATCTCCACGTCCAGTAGAAGTGAGAGGAGGAGCGGAGGAGCGTCTGGAGCGCGCGCGCGTGTGAAGCAGCAGAGTGGCCGTCGTGGGCGGCCAGCGCGCGTGTGGCGACGACCACTGGAGGGCGCAGGAGGAGGGGGGACAGCGCCGGGGAGGTCGCGGACGTCGAGAGGCCTCGACTGGCGCGAGGGGGAGGGCTGAGGCTGTCGGGGTCAGCGATTGGTCGGAGCCACCGTGCGGAGGTGCACTGTTGCGCGCTCCAGAGCGTGCGTTTTGCTGGCATCATCGCGCTCTCGCCGTTTTGGTCAAAACCAGCGTGTCCAGCAGTGTCTAGCACGTTGAGGGAGGAGTAAAGAAATGGCCTGAGGCCTTGGATGCCCTGGAGATGCTGAGAGAGAGGGAGGAGGCTGGTGTCTTGGTGAAAACCTGCTGTACAACAAGGTAAAACAGGGTTCTTACCCCTCAATCATAGAGATGGGGTGCTGGGGAAGTTACTGGGGGTAGCTAGTAACTCAATGATCATGTGGTAAGAAGTTGAGGCCATGGAGAAAAGTAAAAGTGATCAAGTTGGAGGTTTTAGTAAAAAGCCAGAAGGTGTTTGATCAGTGTTTGGTCAAGTAAATGACCTTCACTTGACATGGCACTTAACAGGGTTGAAAGACATGAGAAAATAGGGTGCTTCACCAAATTTGGGCTCATTTGAAGAAACTAGCCAATGTAATTTTGTTGAACCCTAGAAATCAACAGAAACAGTTTCATCTTGATTGAGTCAAGCTAATCATCTCCCCTTGATGCACCACTTGGTGTAGCATTATCATTTGGGATATTGATCATGCCCACAAAGTTTGAAGCTCTAGATAAAAAGTTGGTAATGTAAAGTTGTTCAAATTTGCATTTGAACAGAAAGGGTTTTGAGGTGATCTGATCAAGTTGCTCTATTCCAAATCTTGTGCCATTTGGTCTAGATGCCTTATTAGGTCATTCTAGCATGTGCACCAAGTTTGAGAGCATTTGGACAAGTTTGGCAATGTAAAGTAGCTCAAACTTCAAATATGGACAGAATGGTTATGAAGGGGTTTGAGGATGTTTTCTTGCTTCCCAAGGCATGGGACTTGGCAAGATCATCAAATATGTCATATATGACATGATAGAATTTTCCTGGAATTTTTGGAGAATATTCCCTTTGTAAATATTTCAAAAGCTTGAAATATCCATAAAGGGTTTTAGAGGGTTTAGCCCATTATTTTGAACATGACCAAGTGTTGAAACTCTTATATATGGACAATATATGTCCTCTGAGTCTCTCTGAATTTTGGCAAATATTTTTGAAAGTTAAATAATTTTCCCCTATTAAAGACCATTTCTGGCCTTAAGAAAAAGCTTTTAAATAAAATAAGAAAATAACTTTTAAAATTATGCCTTTGTGGTTTCTGGGAGTCCTATGACTACTAGGTCTCAACTAAACCTTTTGAAATAATTTTCCCACCCTAAATCAAGTACTTGCAGTGCAAATCTCAATTCAGGGGTTTTTGGAAAATTAAATTTATAAAATACCTTTTGGCCAAATTAATTTTGTAAGAAAATACTATACTGTTATATAACACTTGGCATGATCATTGGGCAGAAGTTTAGAGTATGGAGATGAATTCTACAAGAGGTCATAGTTGACTTTAATGAGCACAAGAAAAAGCATATGAAGAAAACTCAATTTCAAATAAAAGCCAAATGATGCTAAAAAATTTTGCTGGCCCAAATTTTCATGCTTTAAAGATACAAATAACATGTTACAAAATGCAGGGTGTGACAGACCTACCCCCCTTACAAGAATCTCGTCCCCGAGATTCCTAAACTAGGGCTTAAAAGAGATCGGGAAACTCGGATCTAAGATAGTCTTCTCGTTCCCAGGTTGCTTCTGCTTCGGTGTGGTTGCTCCACTGGACCTTGAAGTACTTGATGGTACGGCTTCGCGTACGTCGTTCTGCTTTGTCCAGAATGCGAATGGGCTTCTCGCGGTAGGTCAAATCAGGCTGCAGATCAATGGCTTGGTGATCCACATCCTTGTAGAGATTGGGCTTGTCTGGAACTTGGAGACACTTCCGGAGTTGTGACACATGGAATACATTGTGCACATCGGATAGCTCAGGTGGTAGTTCCAACTGATAAGCCACTTCTCCTCGTCGGTCGGTGATCTTGAAAGGGCCAATGAACCTTGGCGCGAGCTTCCCCTTGACGTGGAAATGCTTGGTTCCCTTCAGAGGAGTTACCCGCAGGTACACATGATCTCCGACACGGAAACTCATGCCTCGGCGTCGAGTGTCAGCATAACTCTTCTGCCTTGACTTGGCTGCCTTTAATCGCTCTCTTACTAGTTGGACCTGCTCTTCTGCTGCGCGGAGAAAATCCGGTCCAGAGACTAGTCCTTCTCCAGTCTCCGACCAATTGAGGGGTGTGCGGCATCTGCGTCCGTACAACACCTCAAATGGTGCCATCTGAAGGCTTGACTGGTAACTATTGTTATAGGAGAACTCGGCAAAAGGGAGACAGTCTTCCCACTTGGCTCCATATGCCAGGACACAGGCTCGGAGCATGTCTTCGAGGATCTGATTGACTCGCTCTGTTTGACCTCCGGTCTGTGGGTGGAAAGCTGTGCTGAAAGATAACTTGGTTCCCAGGGCTTCTTGGAACTTCTTCCAGAACCTTGAGGTGAACTAGGTTCCTCGATCTGACACAATCTCCTTGGGAACACCGTGAAGACTTACGATTCGGTCGATGTAGAGAGCTGCCAGCCGGTTGCCATCATAAGTGGTCTTGACAGGAATGAAGTGGGCCACCTTGGTCAAATGATCAACTATGACCTAGATGGAGTCATGTCCTCTATTCGACCTTGGTAGTCCAGTGATGAAGTCCATTCCGACTTTATCCCACTTCCACTCAGGAACCTTGAGTGGTTGAAGCAATCCAGCAGGTCGCTGATATTCAGCCTTGACCCTTTGGCACACATCACACTTTGCAACATAGGTTGCAATCTCTCTCTTCATACCGTGCCACCAGAATCGTGCCTTTAAGTCTTGGTACATCTTGGTTCCTCCGGGGTGGATGGAATACGGAGTGTCGTGGGCTTCTTGCAGAATCAGCGTCTTCAGCTCGGTGTTGTTTGGTACGCAGAGGCGACCTTTGTACCAAACAATCCCGTGCTCGTCTTCGGAGAATCCTGGGGCCTTGCCCAGCTTCATCTTCTTCTTGATACCTTCGATGCTTGCATGTCCATATTGTGCCTTCTTGACGTCGTCCATCAGGGTTGGTCTGACTTCCAAATGATCCAAAAATCCAGGGGTGACCAATTCCAAACTGAATTGTTCGATCTCCTTAAACAAGGTTGGCCGCCTTTCTTGAATAACGGCATTCAAAGAGCAAGCCTTCCTGCTTAAGGCATCGGCCACCACGTTAGCCTTCCCAGGGTGATTCTGAACACTGAGGTCATAGTCTTTGATGAGTTCCAACCATCTCCGCTGCCTCATGTTCAATTCCTTTTGGGTGAAAATGTACTTCAGACTTTTGTGGTCTGTGTAGATCTCACACCGTTTCCCTAGGAGGTAATGCCGCCATGTCTTCAAGGCATGAACAAATGCCGCTAGCTCAAGATCGTGAGTAGCGTAGTTCTCCTCATGGGGTCGTAGCTGCCTGGAGAGGTATGCAATGACGCGGCCTTCTTGCATCAGAACGCTTCCCAATCCGGTTCGAGAGGCATCACAATATATCACGAACTCCTTGTGAACATCAGGTGTTGTCAGAACTGGGGCGGTGGTCAATCTCTTCTTGAGCTCTTGAAAGCTCTCTTCGCATTTTGGCGTCCACTCGAACTTCTTGTCCTTCTTGAGGAGCTGAGTCATTGGTCGTGCAATGCTAGAGAATCCTTCCACGAACTTGCGGTAATAGCCCGCTAGTCCGAGGAAGCTTCTAACTTCCTTGACGGTCGTTGGAGATTGCCATTGGGTCACAGCTTCGATCTTTGCAGGATCAATAGATAATCCTTCCTCAGTCAAGACATGACCTAAGAATCCAACTTTATGCAGCCAGAACTCACACTTGCTGAATTTGGCATACAGTTGGTGCTCTCGTGCTCTTCCTCCGACTTCGAGAACACAAGAATGTCATCAATGAAGACAACAACAAACTTGTCCAAATATTCCATGAAGACTTTATTCATGAGATACATGAAGTAAGCTGGGGCATTGGTTAACCCAAAAGACATGACCGTGCACTCGTACATGCCATATCTGGTTACGAATGCCGTGTTCGGAATATCTTGGGGTCTGATCTTCAGCTGGTAGTACCCAGATCTGAGGTCGATCTTGGAGAATACCTTGGCTCCGCTGAGCTGATCAAACAGATCTTCGATCTTGGGAAGTGGATACTTGTTCTTGATTGTAACTTCATTGAGGGAACGATAGTCAATGCATAAGCGGATGGTACCGTCCCTCTTTGCCACAAACAGAATAGGAGATCCCCAAGGGGAGGTACTTGGGCGGATAAATCCCTTCCTTAGCTGCTCTTCCAGCTGCTTCTTCAACTCAGCTAATTCTTCCGTCCCCATTCTATAAGGCTTCTTATAGATGGGTCCTGCTCCGGGCACGAGCTCGATGATGAACTCAATGTCACGGTCAGGGGGCATTCCCGGTAGCTCATCCGGAAAGACATCAGGATACTCACATACCACCGGTACTTGATCTAGCCCAACTTCAGACAGACAGTTGACTTTAGCAGCTTGAGCGGAAGAGGAGTTGGAAGCAAACTTGACTTCGACTCCCTGGTCATTGGTCACAGTGACTGTCCGATTGGCACAGTCTAACAAGCATTGGTGCTTACTGAGCCAATCCATCCCTAAGATCACATCCAAGCCTTGCGATCTCAGGATGATAAGGTCTGCTAGGAAGTCTACACCGTTAATGGTAATACCGACTCCTTTACAGCCTATCTTGGCTCTCATCTCGGCTCCGGGGGTTTGTACCACCATAGGGTTATTCAGGGGTGTAGGGGTCATGCCACTTTTTAATGCAAATCTTTGAGTGACAAATGAATGCGTTGCTCCAGAATCAAACAAGACATTTGCAGGTGCTGAGTTGACAAGGAACGTACCCAGCACGACGTCCGGGTCTTCCTGGGCTTCTTCAGCAGTGACGTGATTCACACGCCCCTTCCCATGGTTTGGTGGATTGCGAGGAGCTGGGTTCCTTGGTGGCATTCCACAGCCTTGTCCCTGGTTCTGTGCATTGGGGCGCGGGGCATCAGGCTTCTTGTTGGGGCACACCCTTGAGATGTGTCCGGGCTGACCACATCCAAATCAAGTGACTTGGTTTGGATTGATCTTGTTGCCACCACTGGTATTGGGGTTGAAAGTTGGCCTGGGGTTGGCATACTGCTGAGGCTGAGGGTTGGCACGAGGTGCAGGAGCTCTTGGTTGCTGATAGGTTGGCTTGGCCTGGGCTGACTGCCATGGACGAGGCTTCTGGTTGCTGGAACTTCCCTTACTGACCATCTTGCGCTTGCGAGTGTCTTCCAAAGCACGCCGCTTGTCTTCAAGCATAAGTGCCTTGTTCACAAGGTCAGGGAAAGATGGGCAGTCGCACACGACAAGCAAGTATTGCAGAGTCTGATTAAGGCCTTCCATGAAGCGCTCCCTTTTGGCAGCATCAGTACTCACATCTTCAGGGGCATACCTTGACAGAATACTGAACTTCTGCATGTACTCCTTGACAGTGCCACTTCCTTGCTTCAGGGCTCGGAACTCACGCTTTTTGATAGCCATGATTCCGGAAGGAATGTGGGCCTTGCGGAATTCCGTCTTGAAGTTAACCCAAGTGATGTCTTGTTCAGCATGCATGACCTTGAATCCATCCCACCAAGCTCTAGCAGTCCCCCCGAGGCAGTGGGCTGCATAAGCCACCTTCTCGCGGTCTTCGGTGCATCCGACTAGTTCCAGAATTTCCTCAATGGAACGGACCCAGTCATCTGCATCCAGGGGTTCAGCAGTCTCGATGAAGGTTGGCGGTGCATGCTTCTTGAACTCTGTCAACGTGGAACGTCCATTGCAATTCCCCGCCGGCTGGCGGTTGTTGGTGACAGCTTGAGCAATCAGCTGTAGAGCTGCAGTGTTGGCTTGGCGTTCCTCTCGGAAAGCTTGGAGAAGCTGAGCCATGTCCATGCTTGGAGGAGGTGGTGGTGGAGCTTGGTCGTTGGTTTGGTCGTGGCCTGCCTCTTGCTGAGAGGATGCTCCGGCTTCGGGCTGCTGGGTAGAGGTACCAGTATGAGTTACAATAGGCATCCTGTTGGAGCGGTAAAAGGTCTCATGACTCGGAAGAGGGAAAGCAAGATAGATGGGTGCCTAGTAAGGGGGTGGGTGTGACACTAAATCAAATCATGCAGGGGCCGTAAGGCCAAAACACATCCATTAAAATCCAAATGGGTGATGTAGTCGTTTACACATTCCCGAAGGAAGAATACGACATACATCTAGACACAACAAAAGCAAACACTAGATGGTTTCATATGAACCATACAAGGACTCGACTGCGCATAGGGGTTACACGACCTATCCTACCGTAGAGGTTACAACTGGCATATCCGAGTAGCGAATAATGCCTAAGTGGCGGAATGCTCGGTCGCGTATTCCGGCTCTTCTGGGTCTTCCTCCTTGTCTTCATCTGTCTGGGCCTCCTTGTCACTTGAGGGTGTGGGGGAGTGGAGGAGTTGGATACGACGGTGCTTCGTCGGTGGTGCAGGGAAAAGCTTGCGATATTCCCTTGCTGTCATCCGGCGTCGCCGAGGTGGTTCTTCACCCTTGGAAGATACATCCTCGGAGGGCCTTCCGCCTCGGTATGCGATAGCGGATTGTCCAGAAGGTGCTCCTTCCTTCTTGATCCTATTTGCCTTCTCTTGAGCTTGACGAAGAAGTGCCTTGGTCTTGTGAAGTTCTTCTCGAAGCTTCATTGATTCTGAGGCCAAGTCTTGTGCCAAGCTGTCGGCACATAGACTGAAGTAGGTCTGGAACCGAAGCGAGAGTCCTTCCTTCAGTGGAGGGGCTAGTGCGCTACTTTCTTCGTCACCTTCCTTCCGGTAAGGTAAGAAGCGAGTTGCCATCTTGGCTGCCATCTCCGGAAGAAGCTCACGGAGACGGGTTAGTGCCTTGAGTGCAGCAGCCTCGACAGCGAGTGGTAGTGTTGCCATCTGGGGTCCCTCGAAGAACCAACTTGTGGGAGGATCGTTTGGCTTCATGATCACTTCCACATGGTATTCCACCTCAGTATCGTTCACCCAATGCTCAAGGTAGGTGAGGATGGGTGCTCGGTGGAACTGACACTCCTGGAGGCTATCCTCGAGAAGTAAGGGAAACCCAGTGGTCAGGTGCTCTTCGGGTACAGCGGCCATCTACAAAGGTGGAATAGGAGGGGTTAATAAGCTGATGAAATCTCAGGTTTAGAGGTTCAGAAGGTTTTTAAAAAGGTGTCTCAACTAACTAACGCCCATGCTAACTAAGGCTTCCTACAGTCAGGATGGCTCTGATACCAGCTCTGTGGGGACCCCGACTTAGAAGTCGAGATCACCGAATGCACGTGTACAATGATCCCAGAGATCAATGCTCACTGAACACACAGAAGCTGAAATAACAAGAGTCTTACATCCATACAAATAGTCTTACACGAATTAAGGCCATTATGGCAAAGTCTTACATAGATAGAGCCTCACGAGCTGAATAGCAAATAACTCAAATAGCGGAAGTCTTCGATAACGGGTAGAACCCATGCCATCTGCCTTAACCCTACAGGCATTCTGACTAGGATAGCGTCCTAGTTCGCATGTTCGTCTCCAAAGAACTCTTCCTCTTATTCCTGTTCTTCCATGCCTGGCCAATTAAATAACCAGTGGCAAGCCAATGAGTACTTTGAATGTACTCGCAAGCAACCCATGATGTCGTTCAAAGTAACAGTGCAATTGAATAATAATGATCAATCTAGAAAAGCTAGAACAAACATTCTACTACCAAGTTTATGCATCAATAACCTTGCGTAACCTCGAAGACAGGTTACCGATATCAATATGAATAAGATCCAACTCATCGAGTCAAGTCACCACCTTGACTCATATACACACGCATGGTTCACAAACATTGGACGTAGCCCAAGAGCGGTTACCCAACTGTCCATGACCGTGGACACGGCTATTCGAATAGTTTGACACTCTGCAGAGGTTGTACACTTTACCTACAAGATCCGGGGAACTTCCGTGTCATCCACTACCCGCGGTACCTCAAGTACCCGGGGTAAGCACCCGGTCATTATCTTTCCTTAGACGACACTAACATAGAGTCCACTCGTTGGTACACGGCCCTCGGGTACAAACAATAGATCACGGGACTTGCCCTAATTTCAATGTCACGCGTACCCGAAGGGACCAACGGTGTGTCCGGTGCCCTGTAAAAACAGTCATGGCCGTCTATCCAAGCACGACCCCGTCCCGGAAGAGACCTCAAGTCTTCCCGTCACTAGTAATGCGGGCACCATGCTAGTATCGACCTAAGTAATCAATAAAGCCCCGTCCCATAAGGGGTAGTGTGGTTGCACATGTATGGTTGGAATAACGCAACTTAAACCAATCCGTTTGAAAAACACACACACTTGCCTTGGTACACCACTTCGTCATCAAGTGGTCACCCAACTCATCATCATCTCCCTCGGGCATGAATGGCACCCGACGGGGTTTTATGTAAAGACTTCAACCACGGTGGTTCATGTCACACATGCATCATTTAAGCATCATGACCAACTATTTGCATGTCATCTAGCACATAGTGAGATCATCAATAAGGCATGCATCATGTGGTGGTTCATCTAGGTTACCATCGTAACCCTATCATCATGCACCGGAAACAAACGGGTTCCGAGAACAAGTGTATCATGGTCAAAGGGCTTCTTGCCTGGATTGGCTTGGTCTTCAAAGTCTTCAAATCCTTCTCCTTCCTCTTCCACAGCAACTTCGTCAAATACGGGATCTATACGTCGCATAATAACCACAGGAAAATAAGAATACAAACAAAACAGAAAAATCAAAGTGCTCAGAAAAATGTCAACTTATTTTTGTAAAATACTAGAGGAATTTCTAAGATGGGGAAAAATCTTAGTAGGAGTTTTGGAGTAACAGAATAGAATCTACTGATTTTAGAACTGGAGTATTACTGCCCAAATTTGAATTTAAATTTGAACAGTACAGAAAAGTTTCATGGATTTGAATGAAAGTGGTACCATTAGATAGGTTGGAATATTACAAGATTTTAGGAGTTGGAATTATTTAATTTGGACCATTATTCTTTTCTGTAGAAATGTTTAAAACATTAACAGAAAAGAAAAAGAAAAAGTGTGACCTGTGCACTGGGCCAGAGAAGGCCACAGTGCACGGCCCAGGCGGTCCAGCCCAACCGCACGGGAGCCTGCGCGCGCACGTCAGGTTTTTAAACCTGACGGGCGGGGCCCGTGGGTCAGTGGCACAGAGGAGGGGGAGAGAGGCGAGGGGATGACAGGCGGGGCCCGCCTGTCATCTCTAACCCCACGGCTACGGCGACGGCGAGCTCACCGGCGAGGTTCCCGGCCACGGCGATGGCAACGGAGGGCAGGGATGGAATCAGTGTCGTGTCGCGGATGCAGCGGTGGTGGTGCGGCACGGCGGGGAGGTCTGGTTCACCGGCGGCGAGGTGGGACGGCGGAAGCTCGTCGGAGGGTCGTGGTTCTGGTTGTTTCCGACTGCCACAGAGAGGGGAAACAAGGGGGAAATGGTTAGTGTGGCTCGGTGGTTCTAGATCGGGCAAGAAGAAGAGCGGGGAAGGCCCGTACTGCGGTATCACCGGCGGCCCGACGCGGCGGAGCTCCAGTCGATCCCGAGCACTGGGACGTCCTGGGGAGGAGTTGGTGGTGCTGGGAGGCTCAGTGGAGTGAGGAGAGGTCGCTGATGCTGCTGGAGAGGCTCGGGAGGGGCTATAAATAGGAGTTCGATGGAGGCCCGTGGTCCAGTGCGCCGGCGAGCTCCGGCTCGAGGCTACAGCGCACGGGAAGCCAAGGGAATGGGTCCGTGAAGTTCCTGGACGATCTCCACGTCCAGTAGAAGTGAGAGGAGGAGCGGAGGAGCATCTGGAGCGTGCGCGCGTGTGAAGCAGCAGAGTGGCCGTCGTGGGCGGCCAGCGCGCGTGCGGCGACGACCACTGGAGGGCGCAGGAGGAGGGGGGACAACGCCGGGGAGGTCGCGGACGTCGAGAGGCCTCGACTGGCGCGAGGGGGAGGCCCGAGGCTGTCGGGGTCAGCGATTGGCCGGAGCCACCGTGCGGAGGTGCACTGTTGCGCGCTCCAGAGCGTGCGTATTGCTGGCATCATCGCGCTCTCACCGTTTTGGTCAAAACCAGCGTGTCCAGCAGTGTCTAGCTCGTTGAGGGAGGAGTAAAGAAATGGCCTGAGGCCTTGGATGCCCTGGAGATGCTGAGAAAGAGGGAGGAGGCTGGTGTCTTGGTGAAAACCTGCTATACAGCAAGGTAAAACAGGGTTCTTACCCCTCAATCATAGAGCTGGGGTGCTGGGGAAGTTACTGGGGGTAGCTAGTAACTCAATGATCATGTGGTAAGAAGTTGAGGCCATGGAGAAAAGTAAAAGTGATCAAGTTGGAGGTTTTAGTAAAAAGCCAGAAGGTGTTTGATCAGTGTTTGGTCAAGTAAATGACCTCCACTTGACATGGCACTTAACAGGGTTGAAAGACATGAGAAAATAGGGTGCTTAACCAAATTTGGGCTCATTTGAAGAAACTAGCCAATGTAATTTTGGTGAACCCTAGAAATCAACAAAAACAGTTTCATCTTGATTGAGTCAAGCTAATCATCTCCCCTTGATGCACCACTTGGTGTAGCATCATCATTTGGGATATTGATCATGCCCACAAAGTTTGAAGCTCCAGATAAAATGTTTGTAACGTAAAGTTGTTCAAATTTGCATTTGAACAGAAAGGGTTTTGAGGTGATCTGATCAAGTTGCTCTATTCCAAATCTTGTGCCATTTGGTCTAGATGCCTTATTAGGTCATTCTAGCATGTGCACCAAGTTTGAGAGCATTTGGACAAGTTTGGCAATGTAAAGTTGCTCAAACTTCAAATATGGACAGAATGGTTATGAAGGGGTTTGAGGATGTTTTCTTGCTTCCCAAGGCATGGGACTTGGCAAGATCATCAAATATCTCATATATGACATGATAGAATTTCCCTGGAATTTTTGGAGAATATTCCCTTTGAAAATATTTCAAAAGCTTGAAATATCCAGAAAGGGTTTTAGAGGGTTTAGCCCATTATTTTGAACATGACCAAGTGTTGAAACTCTTATATATGGACAATATATGTCCTCTGAGTCTCTCTGAATTTTGGCAAATATTTTTGAAACAGTTAAATAATTTTCCCCTATTAAAGACCATTTATGGCCTTATGAAAAAGCTTTTAAATAAAATAAGAAAATAACTTTTTAAAATTATGCCTTTGTGGTTTCTGGGAGTCCTATGACTACTAGGTCTCAACTAAACCTTTTGAAATAATTTTCTCACCCTAAATCAAGTACTTGCAGTGCAAATCTCAATTCAGGGGTTTTTGGAAAACTAAATTTATAAAATACCTTTTGGCCAAATTAATTTTGTAAGAAAATACTATACTGTTATATAACACTTGGCATGATCATTGGGCAGAAGTTTAGAGTATGGAGATGAATTCTACAAGAGGTCATAGTTGACTTTAATGAGCACAAGAAAAAGCATATGAAGAAAACTCAATTTCAAATAAAAGCCAAATGATGCTAAAAATTTTTGCTGGCCCAAATTTTCATGCTTCAAAGATACAAATAACATGTTACAAAATGCAGGGTGTGACAGATTCCTGGTACAGAGTTTAAGTGTAAACGTGGTGTGAAGCAAGGAGATCCGGTGTCGCCACTACTATTTGTGCTTGCAGCAGATTTACTACAATCTATGGTCAATAAGGCCTGGCGAGAAGGTCTCATCACACTCCCAATATCTCAACCCGACTCTGAGGATTACCCAGTGATTCAATACGCAGATGATACATTGATCGTTTTACCGGCAGAACCGCGGGAGTTGAACATTGTCAAGCAGATTTTGGACTCGTATGCCTAGGCAACAGGCCTGAAAATCAATTACGTCAAGTCGCAGATGATGCCAATAAATGTAAGTGTACAAAAAACAGCAGATCTAGCTCGTGATTTTGGTTGTCAGGTGGGTTCGATGCCTTTTACTTATCTAGGTCTACCGCTTGTAACTACAAGGCCGACTGTCAGGGATTTAATGCCTCTGGTAGACAGGATAGAGAGAAGATTGACGGCGACTGCCATCTGGTTGTCTTATGGAGAGCGAGTCCAGCTCATTAACTCGGCTCTGTCGTCATTGTTGTCCTTTGCGATGTGCGTTCTCAAGTTGCCGTTGAGACTGATCGACATATTTGATCGTGCGAGGAGACACTGTCTTTGGAGAAAAGAGATCGATAGAGAAGCGAGAACCAATTCTTTGGCTGCCTGGGATATGGTTTGTAGACCAAATAAGAAAGGAGGATTGGGGATCCTTGAACTAAAAATTCAAAACAAAGCGTTGTTGCTCAAATACATACATAAGTTCATTCATAAGCATGAAACTCCCTGGGTAATGCTGGTCTCGAATGCTTATTACAATGAAACACCCCCCACATGCTAGGCCAACGTGTGGATCGTTTTGGTGGCGTGATATCTTTTCCCTAATGGACATTTATAGAGGTATCACCACGTGTGTACCAGCGGCGGGAGACACTATATTGCTCTGGAAGGATGTGTGGATTAATGAAAGACCTTTGACAGAAACTCACGATCATCTTTTCTCATTTGCGCTTTATGAAGACATCTCTCTGGCTCAATTTTACTATAATGATGCGGCAGTGGATAACTTTATGCTCCCTTTATCATTGGAAGCCCGCGAAGAAATGAACGATTTGCACCAAGTGATGGATGGAATGACTTTGACTCCAATGGCAACTGATGAATGGATCATGTGCTGGGGAAATACAAAGTTCAAACCGAAGAAGATTTATGACTATGTTTTCCGAAACATCACGTCTCCACAATGCTTCACCTCCATATGGAAGAGTAAATGCATCATGAGGCACAAGGTTTTTGCGTGGTTGATGTTAAATGATCGAGTGAACACTAGAGACCTCCTTCTACGAAGGCATTTCGACATTGGGGATGATCATGGTTGTCCCATGTGCAACACGGGGATGATTGAAACGAATAAACATTTGTTCTACGACTGCCCATTCGCTGTAACGTGCTGGGATGCTGTGGGTATAAACTGGGGTGATCACCATGACTTGCAAAACAGATTTGACACGGCAAAAGCTGGGTGGCATGGACCTCTTTTTAAGGATATAACCATCTTGGCAGCTTGGAACATTTGGAAACAAAGGAATAATGAGGTATTTGAGGGGGTGGCTGCCACACATGTAGACTGGTTGAGGAGATTTAAGGAGGACTTGGTGATCTTAGGTTATAGGATCAACCCCCAAAACCTAGCTTTCTTGAGAGCCTTTAGCAACTCTCTTTCTGTCTAAGTACCTTTTGTTTATCTGCGTTTTCCACTCTTGTAACCAACCCTGTCTTGTAAATTGTAAATACTAGCTTTGGGTGCCAACTCTAAGCTGGCACTCATGGCATATAAATGAAAAAAGGGCAGTAGGAGGCTCTCCTGCTGTTTTCAGTGTGTCAAAAAAAAGGACGTCTCTCCCTCTAGGAGCTGCCAGAAGTGGAGGCTGACGACAAGAAGGCCAAGGCCAAAGAAGCAAAGCGCAAGGGACCCACCGTGCTGGCTGCAGAGCCAGAAGTGAAGCGTGGCTGCGGCTACAATGATCCCCCAGAGACAACCTTCCGTATTGCGTCTTCCATGATGTCCACAACCACACTACCAACGACTGCCAGGAGCTCAGGGCGACGCGTGGCGGGCGCGTTGGGTAGTGCCCTGAGCGCGACAACCGCGGCTACGGCTGCGGAGGAGGCCGTGGTGGAGGACGCTGGGACGGCAGGAACTCGCGCCAAGGGTGGCGTGACCAGCCTCGTGAAGACCACTGGCAGGAGCAGCCTCGTGACGACCCCTGGCGCGACCAACCTCGTGAGGGTCGCCCTTAGGGCAATGCAAGCCTGCCCCCACTAGCACCACCACCACGAAGGAACGATGATGAACGCCAGGGAGATGGAGCAGGGGGCTTTCAGGCACCACGTGCGGTTGCATGCATCCTGGGAGGAGCCCATGCTCCGGCTTCCCACCGCATCTTCAAGCAGTTCGCTCGCGAGGTGAACGCGGCACTTCCCAGGCCTGACGCCGCCCATAACCTCAAGTGGACCAAGCAGGTCATCGCCTTCGACCCCAAGGACCAGCTCAAGTGCACCGCAGCCCGAGGCACTCTCCCGATGCTCTACACTCCGACCATCAGCAACGTCCTCATGACCAAGACCCTCATCGACGGCGGAGCGGGGCTCAACATCCTCTTTGTCCAGACTTTCGAGACGCTCCAGGTCCCCTACGATCAGCTCCAACCGACCAAGCCATTCTACGGAGTCACAGATGGCTCCACACTCCTGATGGGGCAGGTCTGCCTCCCCGTCACGTTCGGTGACCGCAACAACTATCACACCGAGCTCATCAACTTCCATGTCGCCAACACCCACCTCCCGTACAACGCCATCCTTGTGTATCCAACCCTCGCCAAGTTCATGGTAGCGACCCATCACGGCTACAACGTCCTCAAGATGCCCGGGAGTTGTGGAGTCATCACGATCGCCTCCGACGAGAAGGAAGTAGTGCATTCCCTAGAGCGCGCCTACCAGACCGCGGCAGTCGAGAGCTCCGACGAGGAGGGAGCCATGTTCGCCCAGTAGACCGCCCACAAGAAGAGGAAGAACCTACCCACCAACGGACCTCAGGACGCAGGGGCTCTTGGCGACCTCGCCTGAGGACCCACACCTGTCGACGAGGCGCCTTCCTCCCTCGCATAGGGAGGTGCGCCCGACGCCCCTCTCAAGACGGGCTCGGGGGCTCTTCTCTAGAGTGTCCCTGGTCTGACCAGCATCTCGAGGGAGGTGTTCGGGCACTACCACCAGGCGTGTCTCGATGCGCGTTTATGTGAGCCTAGCGTGAGCCGTACAGCGCTGGGGGCTCAGGACTTCATCAACCACGTTACCGAGGAACTTCAGTACGCAAGGCTCACACGCGGTGGGCATAACCGCACGATGCCAAGCTCACCTACCCGCAATGCGAGCAACCACTTCCGCGTCTACATCGACGTCGCAGGTCTCAACTAAGCCGCTTCTTTGGAAACCCTTCTGGCCGTCGGCAGTTGGCAGGAGGAGGGCTCTCCCCTGCAGCTACGTCAGCACGCTGTTCGGCTTCCACAACGCAGCCGCCATGTTCCAGCACCTCGCGTAGCAGGCTTTGGGGCTCGGGAGGCTGAGTGGTGGGCGGTCCAGACAGAGCGGGAGCCGGACCCCCATGACCACTGAGGGCCTCCGGAGCCCCTGGGCCTTAGGAGCCCAATGATCCTCAAGGGCGACCAACGCGACTCGTGTCTTCAGCTACCCCAACTCTTCTTCGACAAGTGTCAGGTGATGTTTCATGTATTCAATCGTGGGCGCCCCCCGGGCTGCATCATCCTTGAGATGTTGGGGGCTCACCCCCCACAGCTGTGTCTTTTTGCGCATGAATCAATGCTAGCTGCTTCTTCCTATTTGCATTATCTATATGCTCGGCATTCTCGCTGCCACTAAGGTCATGAGCCCTTGCGAGCTCACTCGCGACCGCCCCATGATTAAGGACTGGCACGGCGTC
This sequence comes from Secale cereale, assembly GCA_902687465.1. Lineage (NCBI taxonomy): Eukaryota > Viridiplantae > Streptophyta > Magnoliopsida > Poales > Poaceae > Secale > Secale cereale. The sequence continues at coordinate 396,180,105 of LR738715.1, read as the reverse complement.
TGTGCTCGGGTTCGTCCCTACAGCGTCGCTAAATCCAAGGGCTGAGCTCTGTCTCGCGAGCCATTCTCGTGACGTCACCTCCCGTGGTCCTTGGTGCTTTGATCTCGCATGGGCTAATCGTGGATGGGTAAGTAGGGGCCCGTGGCAGGTGCCTCGCTCACGCGGGAACCGCGCACCGGTTGTTTTTCTTTTGGACTATTGCATGAGAAGACTGGGCACGGCATCTGTGCTCGGATCCGTCCCTGCAGCGTCGATAAATCTAGCGGCTGAGCTCCGTCTTACGGGCCGGTCCCGCTAACGTCACCTCCTGGGGCCGTTGGTGCCGCGGCCTTCTCATGCGATGCCCTCTAGAGATGCACGCAGCGCAGGTTGACACAACGCCTCTCTTTTCACATTTTCCAGAAGAAGACTCAGGCGCAATCCGCCTCATGGTAGGGTCTCGTGAGTGATGCGTAAGCTCACGAGAATTCCTCAAAGTCGTTCAGCTCGTCCTGAGGAGGGCCCATATACACCTTGGTAGTCCTGCCGTGCAAGACACGTGTCAGGACGGAGTTGTACACGCCCCGGAGTTTCTCCCGGTGGGAGGCTCCCTCCCACGGTCCAGTGGAAGTGCCATGCTCCACGCTGGCAGAACCAACCGAGGAGTTATGCCCACAAACCAGTGGAAGCACCAAGCTCCCCGCTGGCTGCTACAACCGAGGCGCGGTTATGCGCACACTCCGCGCAAGTGTGGTAGCTCTATGCTCCGCATTAGTTATAAACAACTGAGGGCGGCCCCGAGCGGTCGCACCAACATCACGGAGCTTTTTACCACACGACGCTCACAACTTCTCCTTGGATAGGTGTCGCGAGGGGGGCTAGGCACGGGGGCTATGCTCAGGTCACGCCTGGCAGGCGCCACCCTACCAGGTTCCCAGACACCTGGCTTTCTCGCGCCCCATCCTAGGCGAAGGCTCGTGAGCAAGTTATGGTGCTCGTTCTCCCTCATGAGAGCCGTTCGTACGTCAAGGGGGACCCCTGGGCATCGCGACCCAAGGGCTTCATGAAAGTGCAACTAATCCCCGGGTGGTTTTGGTAATTAATAACAACATATATATCATTGAACTAATATTATCTTGAGAATCATTTCAGAGAAGTTCGATGATATGGGTATGGAAATGTCTGAAGAAGTGGACCCCTCAAAATGCTAAGACAAGCATTGGCAAAAGCTCAAGACTCCATTTTTGGTTTAGTGATCAAAGATCACATTGAGTCCATAGGAAAAGCCAATACTATTAAAAGGGGATGAGGTTGTGTTAATGTTCTTGTTGCTCAAGTGCTTGGTGATCTAACTCCCTCAACTATCAGCACTATTCACTACTTAACACACACCCATAAGTAATCTCGGTCAAACCAACTCTGTCTCACCGAGATGAAGTTATCTCTACAAACCCTAACATCTCGGTCACACCGATTTATCCAACTCAGTCCCACCGAGATGAACCACTTCAGTTGTTTCTCCAAACCCTAGCTTCTCGGTCAAACCGATTCTGAGTTTTGGTCTCACCGAAAAAGGGCTGCCAACCTTCTGTGATCAGTTGACATCAATTCGGAATATCCGAGTTTATATTTTCGGTCTCACCGAAATGGCAAACCCTAACCTTTGACTCACTTCGGTCTCACCGAGATGGTATTTTCGGTCCCACCGAAAATCCCAACGTTCACTATATTTGAACTTTCGGTCTGACCGAGTTTTCACTTCGGTCTGACCGAGATTGGTCAAATGTGTGTGTAACGGTTGGATTTTGTGTGGAGGCTATATATACCCCTCCACCCCCTCCTCATTCGTGAGGAGAGCCATCAGAAAGTACCACCACTTCTATCATACACTTTCTGAGAAGTGAACCACCTACCCTTGTGTTGAGATCAAGCTATTCCATTCCTACCATATGAAACTTGATCTCTAGCCTTCCCAAGTTGCTTTCCACTCAAATCTTTCTTCCACCACAGCCATATCAGTGAGGAGAGTTGAGTGTTGGGGAGTTTATCACTTGAAGCACAAGAGCAAGGAGTTCATCATCATCAACACCGTTTATTACCTTTTGGGGGGTGGTGCCTCCTAGATTGGTTAGGTGTCGCTTGGGAGCCTCCGTCGTGATGTGGAGTTGAACCAAGAAGTTTGTAAGGGCAAGGAGATCGCCTACTTCGTGAAGATCTACCCCGAGTAAGGCTAGTCCTCCGTGGGCGTAGGCCGTGATGGAATAGACAAGGTTGCTTCTTCGTGGACCCTTCGTGGGTGGAGCCCTCCGTGGACTCGCGCAGCCGTTACCCTCCGTGGGTTGAAGTCTCCATCAACGTGGATGTACGATAGCACCACCTATCGGAACCACGACAAAAATCTCCGTGTCACCAAACTGCGTTTGATCTTCTCCACCTCTCTTTTACATGTGCAATTTACTTTCCGCTGCATAAACTCTAGAATTGCATGTGTAGGGTGTTACTTGAACTGATCTTGTTTGTGAAACTGCCAAAAACTTTGCATGATCTAAAGGCAGATTTTTTATATTGTCAAGTAGTCTAATCACCCCCCTCTAGACCTACTTTCGATCCTACAAGTGGTATCAGAGCTTTGGTCTCCATTGCCTTGGTTTCCATAGCATTGGACTCCATAAGCTTGGTTTCACAACCTAGGAGAGTATGGCGTCTAGTGAGGGTAATTATCGTAGAGGTCCTTACTTTGATGGTACAAATTTTGCTAGTTGGAAGCATAAAATGAAAATGCATATTCTTGGTCATAACCCTGCCGCATGGGGCATTATTTGTGTTGGCATGCAAGGTGATTTCTTTGAAGAAGGAAAAGTTCCGGATCGCGAAGCTACACCCGAAGAGTTGCGGATGTTGCAAAACAATGCTCAAGCTTGTGACATTCTCTTCAATGCTTTGTGTCCCGAAGAGTTCAACAAAATCAGCCGTCTTGAGAATGCTAAAGAGATTTGGGATACTTTGGTTGAAATGCACGAAGGTACTGAATCTGTGAAGGAATCAAAGCTAGATATTCTTCAAGGTCAGCTTGACAAGTTCAAGATGAAGGATGGTGAAGGAGTCGCTGAAATGTACTCTAGGCTTGCTCTCATCACAAATGAGATTGCAGGCTTAGGAAGCGAAGAAATGACCGACCGATTCATCATTAAGAAGATTCTCAGAGCTTTGGATGGAAAGTATGACACCGTCTGCACTTTGATCCAAATGATGCCAAACTACAAGACTCTCAAGCCAACTGAAGTCATTGGAAGAATTGTTGCCCATGAAATGACACTTAAGGATAAGGAAGAGCTTCACAACAAGTCAAGTGGTGCTTACAAAGCTTCAAGTGATGCTCCTACTACCTCAAGTGACAAGCTAATTTCCAATGAAGAGATAAGCCTAATGGTCAGGAACTTCAACAAGTTCTACAAGAATAGAGGCAAAGAAAGAAGCTCAAAGTCTAGATCATATGATGGAAAGAGATCTTCTAGTCGTGATCGAAACTGCTACAATTGTGGAAGACCCGGACACTTCTCAAGTGAGTGTACGGCTCCCCACAAGAGAAGAGAAGAATCTCCAAGAAGAAGAGCAAGAGATGAGTCACCTCGGAGAGAGAGAAGGAGTAGAGATGATCGTTATGAACGAAGACCCTCTCGGAGAAGCAAGGATTCGGAGAGGAAAGACAAGTCATCAAGGAGCTACACAAGAAGAAGACATCAAGCTCATGTTGGTGAATGGGTCTCCGGCTCCGACTCTGACAGTCAATCCGATGGAAGCTATCACTCCGACTCCGACTATAGTCAAGATGAAGGTGTTGCCGGACTTGCACTCGTATCCTCCAACTCCAACTCCTACGACTTATTTGATTCACCAAATGAGGGAATTGGAAGATGCTTCATGGCTAAATGTCCCAAGGTAACACACCCTGAATTCATTGACTTTGATAGTGATGAGGATGACTTACTTGGTGAAGATGAGCTCTTGCATGATAAATCTAGTGAGCTTAGTAATGATGAAAATGCTAGTAGTCTTTATAATCGAGAAGAGTCGAATGACAATGCTATGAAGGAGATTGAGCGTCTAACTAAAGAACTAAACACTCTTAAGTTAGCTCATGAAACAACTCAAGAAGATCATAGAGAGCTCCTAAGATCTCATGAGAAGCTACGCTTCGAGAAGCTCACTCTAGAGCAAGAACATGAGTTTCTAAAAGCGATCAATGACGATCTTCGAAAGAAGAGTTCTTCATATCTTGCCAAACGACTTCTCTTGTCTAATTTCTTGCCACCTATTAAGACTAAGCATGACAAGCATAAGAAAAGTTCTTCCTCTAGTAGTAACAATAACAATGTTAAATCCAATATTGTTGCTTCTAGTAGTTCTCTTGATTCCACTAACAATGTTTCAAGCCAAGTTACACTTGAGCAAGAAAATAGCTTATTGAAGGAAATCATAGAGAAAGGTGTCTACAAGAGTCTTGCTGGAAGCAAGAACTTTGAGGAGATTGTTCGCAAACAAGGAAGACACCGGAAGAATCAAGGGATTGGTTTTGAGCGAAAGTTCAACGCCAAAGGTGTTGAGTGGGAAGAAGGTCAATACCCTACTCCACAGTTTGTCTCACAAAAGGAGAAGTATGATCCTACTTCTTCCAATGTGGAACAAGCTCAAGATGACCTTCCACCACAAGACCACAAGCTAAAGGCCAAGGACAAGCTTCAAGAGGAGATTGATGCATTCATTGAAGCACCTCAAGCCATGGTCAAGTGGGTTCCCAAGGACACATCAAGTTCTACTTCGTCAAGCTCAACTACAACACCAAGGATTCCCATCAAGATGATGTGGATCCCAAAGAAGAAGAACTAGTAGGTTCTTGAGGGTGACTCCGCCAACAAACTTCACTCATATTCATTTTGGCAAGAACTTGTGCAATCAACTTCCACATCATGCACTAGTTCATGGAGTCACAAACCCTCTTGTTGGTAAGTCAAGGGACAAGGTAATCATTGCTTTCATGGACATCATCTCTTGTGTACTTCACTCTAGAGCAAGAACATGAGCATGAGTTTCTAAAAGCGATCAATGACGATCTTCGAAAGAAGAGTTCTTCATATCTTGCCAAACGACTTCTCTTGTCTAATTTCTTGCCACCTATTAAGACTAAGCATGACAAGCATAAGAAAAATTCTTCCTCTAGTAGTAACAATAACAATGTTAAATCCAATATTGTTGCTTCTAGTAGTTCTCTTGATTCCACTAACAATGTTTCAAGCCAAGTTACACTTGAGCAAGAAAATAGCTTATTGAAGGAAATCATAGAGAAAGGTGTCTACAAGAGTCTTGCCGGAAGCAAGAACTTTGAGGAGATTGTTCGCAAACAAGGAAGACACCGGAAGAATCAAGGGATTGGTTTTGAGCGAAAGTTCAACGCCGAAGGTGTTGAGTGGGAAGAAGGTCAATACCCTACTCCACAGTTTGTCTCACAAAAGGAGAAGTATGATCCTACTTCTTCCAATGTGGAACAAGCTCAAGATGACCTTCCACCACAAGACCACAAGCTAGAGGCCAAGGACAAGCTTCAAGAGGAGATTGATGCATTCATTGAAGCACCTCAAGCCATGGTCAAGTGGGTTCCCAAGGACACATCAAGTTCTACTTCGTCAAGCTCAACTACAACACCAAGGATTCCCATCAAGATGATGTGGATCCCAAAGAAGAAGAACTAGTAGGTTCTTGAGGGTGACTCCGCCAACAAACTTCACTCATATTCGTTTTGGCAAGAACTTGTGCAATCAACTTCCACATCATGCACTAGTTCATGGAGTCACAAACCCTCTTGTTGGTAAGTCAAGGGACAAGGTAATCATTGCTTTCATGGACATCATCTCTTGTATACTTCACTCTATGTCCATGGATATTCTTGTTTGTTCCTTGTGGGACTAACCCATGTAGGTATTGAAAGTGCCCTAATCCAAGGATAGCTCTCAACTCTTGATGATCTACATCAACATTGAGCATCCACATCTTCAACATCTACATGAAGTCTTCTACGACAACCCAAGGTTAGTTTGACCCTTTAAAAGGGGTTCTCACATCTAGGGGGAGCTTTGCTCTAAAAATTGAGCTAAAGCATCTCCAAATGATGTGAACACATAAATGCTTTATGTAAAAGTGGTAACCCCACTTGTGCTTAAACGATGAGTATGACCTATGATCAAATGTTCTCATTTGGCTCCTAAGTCAATATACTCATATATAGATGACCTAGTCATCGACAATTTGTGTGCTAGTAGCTAGAGTTTTGGTTGTGCATGTTTGACACATATTTCAGTTGCTATCTTATTGTGTGAGCATGTTGAATGCATGATTCTATTCATTCAAGGACATCCATTTGTGGTTTTGATTGTTTTGGTTTCTTTTTCTGGCCAAATGGATGGACAAGAATGCCTAAGCACCTTCCCTAGCTATCTATGCTATCTTGTCTCAAATTCTATTCATGCTTATATCACAACTTTGAACAAGTCTTTTTCGGACAGTCCGAGTGAGGAGCACTCGGAACCACCGATTCGTCTAAGGCTGACCTCCAAAACCTTCTAAGTCCATTTCGGTCTGACCGGCTTCCCAATCTCGGTCCAACCGAAACACTTAGATTGATCTAGGTTTCATCTCGGTGAAACCGAGTTCAAAATCTCGGTCTGACCGATATGCGTAACTGCACTGCAATTATGCATCTCGGTGACACCGAGTTTTTCAACTCGGTCCCACCGACAGCACGGGGTTATATATACTGAGGGCTGCGCGCGATCTATTCCTTTCAAACGTTCGCCCTCCAAGACCCCTGCTGCCGTCGCCCTGATCTAAGGATCGTCGTCGTCGTCGCCTGTGTGCCCTCGCCGCAGGTCTCCGCCGCCGTCAACGGTAATCATCTCCACCGTTGCCGCCATAGAGGGACACCACCAAGTTAGGGTGTGTCCCGATCCCTTTCATGCTCCACTTCTGATTCTTGCATGATAGGACTGCCCTGATTCAATCCACGTTTGATATGATCCCAATACATTGTTCAGATCTTCTAGTTTCGAGGAAAATTCTTAGGTTTAGGTTTCACCGGAATGCATCTCGGTGAAGCCGATTCCTGAAACTCTGACCATTGCACTACATAGTTCGGTCTGACCGAGTTGTGGAAATCGGAATGTCCGAATTGAAGTTTCTGTGAAACCCTAAGTTTTCGGTAGGACCGAAACCCATTTCGGTCTGACCGAAAGTGGTGTGTAGGTTCTGTTGAACACTTCGGTTACACCGAAACTTGAAATCGGTTTGACCGAAATACATTCTGTGAAAACTCAAAACTAAGTTTTTAAACTCATTTTTCTTTGCAAAAACTTCTGCAGTTGTGATAACTCTTCCATTCTGCCTATACCTTATCTTTTCACAGGTTTTTCAGCCATGTCAGATGTCAGTGACAGCCAAAACAGGTCTGAATCACCGTTTGCTGAAATTCCAGAGGCAGATACAAGTCCTGCTAGCAGCTCTAGTGATGATGGTGAGAGGAGCACCCCTAGTGGTTTGCCTCCTGCAGCTACAAGAACCAGGAAGAAGAGAACTTCTGATGATGAGGATTCCGACTTTGTTGCTGAGGAAGTTACCTCCAAGCCCAAGAAGAATGTGGTTGCCAAAGAGCACCAAGGGCAGCAAACAAGGAAAGGCACAAGTAAAGTGAAGCAATCAGCAGTTGCCAAAAAGCTCATCTTGGAAGAGCCAGCTCCAAGCAAGGTGAAGAAGACTTCCAAGAGGAAGAGAGTTGTATATGCTGAACCTCAAGATGTTGCTGAAGAAGAAGAAGAAGAAGCACCCCAGCCTCCTCCTCAGAAAGCTAAGTTCATGGGTGATGCCATTCGGGCTCAAGCCTCCTCCAAGCCCAAGAAGCCTGCTCCAGTCAAAGCAGCTCCAGCCAAGCCCAAGAGAACAACCAGAAGCATTCCAGCTTCTGAGAAGAACAAAGGAGAGATGCCACCGTCTGAATCAGATGAAGAGCATGTGTTGCTCAAGCTCCGTCCCAAGTTGCCACTCCACAATGATGCTCATCCTCAAGCTGAGGACATGAAGGCAAGGAAGGACAAAGGTCTCAGGCTATGGAGACAGTCTGATCCATATGCCGTAAGGAGAAGGACTGCTGTGGACCCCAGATTCCACACCAGAGAGCAGCAGGATTTCTATGAGACCGTGCTAATGGATAAGAAGCCCATTGTTGCTGACACCAGGTATGTTGACTGGAAGTACATTGACAGTGAAGAGCACCGGGACTTCTTTCCCCATGTGCATGAGAGCTTTACTGCATGTGGAGTTGCTGATTTTGTGGGTCAAGAACTGACAGCATGGAATGACGAGATGATCATGCAGTTCTATGCCACTGCCCACTTCTATCCTGATGGCAAGATCACTTGGATGACTGAAGGTCAACGGTTTTCTTCGACTGTTGAAGAATGGGCAGAACTTCTGAACGCTCCTGTGCAGAGAGAGGACGACATTGATGTCTATGGGATTCCTAAGAAGAGTCATGATTCTATGAAGAATATGTACAAGGAGATCCCAGCTGCTGATTTAGAGGGATGGAAGCTCGGCTCAGTGTATTATCTCCAGGCAGGTCTAACCACCACTAACACTATTCTGAGGCATACTTTGATGCCTAAGTCAGGTGACCACCGGATGATACGAGGCTATTCTATCAACATGCTGCACATTCTCGATGAGAAGGCACCTTTTAAGGTGATGGACTTGATGGTAGAAACCATTAAGAGGACTGCAGCTGACCAGAAGAGGTCATGTGGGTTTGCTCCGCAGATACAGATGCTCATCAACGCCAAGTTTGGCACGGGCAAATTCATGTTGGATAGGAAGCACTTGCCACTGCAGCCAGAGCATGAGGACAACGTAGTTGTGATGGATGAAGAGGATCCCACCTCAGTTGAAGGGCAAGCCAAGATCGAAGCTGCAAAGAAAGCCAAAGCTGACAAAGAGGCAGCAGCAGCAGCAGCTAAGCCAAAGAGCTTTGGAGAACAGATTCTTGAAGCAACCCAGAGAATTGAACAACGCCTGGCCAGCATTGAGCAATCTTAGGAGAGCCTTGAGAGGATTGTCGAGGACAAGATCCACGCTCTGGACGTGAAGCTGACTGAGATTCAGGTGTCTGTCAACAAGCTTGAGGCAGACATGGAGGAGACTAGGCAGGAGAGAGCAGAGCTTATGCAGGATGATCTAGTCCAGGACTCTCATCGCCAGACTGCTCAGATTCACAGAGGATCCAGATCTGCAGCTATCCCAGTGACAGACTCCAGGGCTACCACTTCAGCACCAGCTACAGCTCCAGCAGTTCCTACAGCTCCAGCATCCACTCCTCCACCGCAGACATCAGCAGAGGTCTTCGCAGATGCAGCTATCTCTACACCGACATCGACCCAGACGGGAGCAGCCAGCCGAGCCCGCAGTGACGTTTAGCTCTATACCCTTTCGAACTTTTTGGTAACTTGTTGCCAAAGGGGGAGAAATTGTTATAGATCATAGGGCTTCGAGAGAGAGAGTGCTCTTTCGTTTTTTCGTTCTTTTGCCGGTTTTCCTTGAGATACATTGGTTTCTTTTGGTTCCAGATACTTTATGTGTGCTTGCTACTACGTTTGATGCTACCTTAATGAGTGCTTAGTCATACTATGCCTTAATGTGTGCTTATTGCTTATCCTACGCTATTTCTTATTGTATGGCTATTTACTCTTGTCTTGGTGATTGAGTGCATGTTATTCATTCTTATCATTTTGTGCGCTCCACCAAGATGTATGTGACATGGAAGAGTGACCCATAATCCTAATCGATTGTGCATTTGCATTCAAACGCAAATTTTAAATAATGCACAAATTTAGGGGGAGCTCTTGTTTATCACATACTTCTCAAAGCGACGATATTATTCATTGATTATATCTTTTGTCGAAGCTTTGATCTATATGTTGTCATCAATTACCAAAAAGGGGGAGATTGAAAGTGCAACTAATCCCCGGGTGGTTTTGGTAATTAATAACAACATATATATCATTGAACTAATATTATCTTGAGAATCATTTCAGAGAAGTTCGATGATATGGGTATGGAAATGTCTGAAGAAGTGGACCCCTCAAAATGCTAAGACAAGCATTGGCAAAAGCTCAAGACTCCATTTTTGGTTTAGTGATCAAAGATCACATTGAGTCCATAGGAAAAGCCAATACTATTAAAAGGGGATGAGGTTGTGTTAATGTTCTTGTTGCTCAAGTGCTTGGTGATCTAACTCCCTCAACTATCAGCACTATTCACTACTTAACACACACCCATAAGTAATCTCGGTCAAACCAACTCTGTCTCACCGAGATGAAGTTATCTCTACAAACCCTAACATCTCGGTCACACCGATTTATCCAACTCAGTCCCACCGAGATGAACCACTTCAGTTGTTTCTCCAAACCCTAGCTTCTCGGTCAAACCGATTCTGAGTTTCGGTCTCACCGAAAAAGGGCTGCCAACCTTCTGTGATCAGTTGACATCAATTCGGAATATCCGAGTTCATATTTTCGGTCTCACCGAAATGGCAAACCCTAACCTTTGACTCACTTCGGTCTCACCGAGATGGTATTTTCGGTCCCACCGAAAATCCCAACGTTCACTATATTTGAACTTTCGGTCTGACCGAGTTTTCACTTCGGTCTGACCGAGATTGGTCAAATGTGTGTGTAACGGTTGGATTTTGTGTGGAGGCTATATATACCCCTCCACCCCCTCCTCATTCGTGAGGAGAGCCATCAGAAAGTACTACCATTCCTACCATACACTTTCTGAGAAGTGAACCACCTACCCTTGTGTTGAGATCAAGCCATTCCATTCCTACCATATGAAACTTGATCTCTAGCCTTCCCAAGTTGCTTTCCACTCAAATCTTTCTTCCACCACACCATATCAGTGAGGAGAGTTGAGTGTTGGGGAGATTATCATCTGAAGCACAAGAGCAAGGAGTTCATCACCATCAACACCGTCTATTACCTTTTGGGGGGTGGTGCCTCCTAGATTGGTTAGGTGTCGCTTGGGAGCCTCCGTCTTGATGATGTGGAGTTGAACCAAGAAGTTTGTAAGGGCAAGGAGATCGCCTACTTCGTGAAGATCTACCCCGAGTAAGGCTAGTCCTCCGTGGGCGTAGGCCGTGATGGAATAGACAAGGTTGCTTCTTCGTGGACCCTTCGTGGGTGGAGCCCTCCGTGGACTCGTGCAGCCGTTACCCTCCGTGGGTTGAAGTCTCCATCAACGTGGATGTACGATAGCACCACCTATCGGAACCACGACAAAAATCTCCGTGTCACCAAACTGCGTTTGATCTTCTCCACCTCCTTTTTACATGTGCAATTTACTTTCCGCTGCATATACTCTAGAATTGCATGTGTAGGGTGTTACTTGAATTGATCTTAATTGTGAAACTGCCAAAAACATTGCATGATCTAAAGGCATATTTTTTATATTGTCAAGTAGTCTAATCACCCCCCCTCTAGACCTACTTTCGATCCTACACTTCACTAGTCCCGTAGCCCCTCACTCCTTGAGCCCGGTGCTCAATGGCGGTTGAGCTTTGCGTAGGGCAGGGCCCTGCCGACGCAGAACGCAAACGGGATCGCTTGAACGTCAAGGGGGACTCCAGGGCATCGCGACCCATGGGCCTCACTAGCCACGTAGCCCCTCATTCCTTGAGTCTAGTTATTACGATAACCTCGATCACCCGGAGGGCTCAATGGCGATCGAGGTATGCGCGGGGTTGGGCCCTGCCGACGTGGAGCACCTAAGCAAACATGAAAGGAAGCAAGCATGGAAATCATCAAGTTCAATCTAGGTATTACAATAATACCATCTTCTCCAAAATGAAGCGAGTTCTTACGCCTCCCCCAGGCACTTGCACTTCTCTCATCTGGACAGGAACAGGTCAGGCATCACCAAGCGTGTCATCACCAATCTCCGCCTCCTCGGCCGCGGCAGCAGCAACCTAGAGGAACGCTTCCACCAGTTCCGTGACCTTCGCCTCCAGGGCCTCAGCAGCCATGCCCCCTATGCTTGCGGTCACTGGCTCAGACAGTGAGGCCAGGTCAAGTGTGGGATCAAAAAGGCTTAGGTGGTTGCACACCCGCGTCAGGGGCAAGGTAAGGAGCGTGTGGCTTTCGACGTCTGCTAACTGGCCGATCGTGGCCGTAACCTCGCGCAGGGACTTCACAAGCGCGGCGAGGAGCCCAGCGAGGCCATCCTCCGGGGCGGCCAGTGGCTTCTTGAACCCTTCCCCATAAGCCGCCCGCAGCGCCGTACGTGCCTCGAGCTCGAAGGTGGCGAGGGCCTCGCAGCTCACCACTTCCGAGGCCGCGAGGGCGTCTTCCTTCTTGCACGCAGCTTGGGTCGCCTTGCCAACTCGGCCTCGGCCTTCCGCTTCTCTAGGCTCGCGCGATCAGCGAGCTGCTCCTGCTACAGCCGGGACGTCTCAGCCTTCTACGCCTTGAGCTCCTTCTCCAACCTTTCAAGCTCCAGGGCGCGCCTGGCGCCTTTCTCGTGAAGGTCCTCTAGCTCGCCCTCCGCCTTGAGGCGGCGCTTCTCGGAGGACGCCGCATCGGTTCGCGCGGCGTCACGTGCCCGCGTGGCTACCGCGGCTTCCTCTTGATCCTTGGCAGCAATCGCGCAGGCCTGGCTCCAGGAGGCCCGCGCAGACTCGTCTGCCAGGAGCCATCCAGAGATCAGGCCCAGGCGTCCTTCCATCGCACGGCCATCACAACCCTGAAGATAGGTATGGAGCCGACCCAGTGCAGCGGAAGCGGCTTCCAAGGTCTCAGGGCCACACTGCATCAGCTGGCGGATGGGTGCCGCCGAGATCGGCTGCTCGACCAGGGGCTCGGGGGCTCTGACTGCATCAGCAGCCGGAGCAGGAGCCGCAGCAGCCTCACAAACAGCAACGACGCCCTCAGGCGACACCGCCACTGCGCGCTAGCCGAGGCCCGCAAAGCTGTGGCACCCTTCTCCACAGCGACAGCAGTGCCAGGTGGAGCGGGCTACCGCGACGTGACCTCCCCCTTCACCTTCTTCATCATGCCACCCAGGCCGCTGCGCCAAGAGAAGTACGTCAGGAACCCAGCGACCGAAGGATATCTGGAGATTGCGCACTTACTCATTGGAGGCGAGGCGCGCCCTCCTCTTCATCAGCAGGTCGGCCGTGGCCGCTGGCGCTACGGGCGTGCCGGCAGTCCGGATCTTGGCAAGGCGCGAGGCCACGCACTTGGGCGCGGCCATGGTCACCCGTTTTGCAGGCACAGCGCTCCTCGGCGGTGTCGTCGCATTGCTCCCCCCGAACGCAGGGCGTCCAGATTGACGCGGAGTGGTCCCCTGGGGCCGTCCGGCAGCGCCTGCGCCTGACGCCACTTCCTCAGCGGACGCCTCGGAGGAGTCCCCTTCGTCAACCTAGTCCTCACCGCCCAGGGTATCCTCCGAGTCCTCCTCGTCGCTCTCCTCGTCGGCACCAGACGACACGACAACCGTGAGCGGAGCAGCCACGGGCACCCCAAAACCTGACACGGCCTTCAGCAGCTCAGCCTTGTCAGGGCGGTTGTACATCGGCAGGTGGGCCCCCGAGAGGTCCTCAGGAACCATTCCCAGGAGAGTGATCAAGACAAGGTCCAGGTCGGCCTCGGCCATCATCCCCGAGCGTAGCCGGAGCCTGTCGTCATCCCCCATCTGCTGCCACATGGGGTGCGAGTGTGCCTGGAGCGGCGCCAACCGCTGCCTCAAGAACTCCTTCACGATCTGGGCCCCTTCAAGCCTCGAGCCCAGGTCGGCTTCGATCCTTGCCAAATAGGCTCGGCAAGGGGGTCGGTGAGCTTCGCGCAGCTCCAGCCGACGCGTTTCGCCGGATGAGCGGTAGGCAGCACCAGCAGAGGGTGAGTGCGCTGGGCATCCAGATAGACCCACCTCTTCCGGTGGCAGTCTATCTACTTCCAGGCTGTCATCAGCTGGCAGCCCTGGCGTTGGAAGACGAAGGAGACACAGCCCGAGCACGGACCCTCGTCGTACCCTCGCATGGAGAAGAAGTGGCGGAAGAGGGCGACAGTCGGTTTCACCCCCACAAACGCCTCGCAGTAAAAGGCGAAGAGCGACAGGATGAAGACGGAGCGAGGCTGGATGTGGAGAGCGTGCACCTGGTAATGGTCTAGGATGGCGTAGAAGAACATCGAGAAGGGCGGCACGAGCCCACCGAGATGTTGTGGAGGAAGAAGGGGTAGCAGGACTTCGGCATGATCTGCAGCGCGGTGGATCCGACCCAAATCTTCAACGAGCCATGCTCGTTGTGGACGCTCGACAAGAAAAACTGGACCTCTGAGTAGCCCCCCCTCCTCGGTGATGGTGGATTCCTCGAGAGTAGTCTCAAGGGAGGAAGCAGATCCAGACGCCTGCGCGGCACCCTTGTTTTTCTTCGCCACTGCTGAGCTGCCGGAGGATGCAGGTGATTTGGGAAGGCCGGAGACGAAGGAGAAGGGGATCTAAGCAGGAGGGAAAGGACGTGATAAATTCTCTGCAGCAAAGACAACCCCTTTTGTCAAGTTACACGGTTGCCGAGACCGCGTGGGAAGCAGATTCACTCATGTCCCATCCAACAGTCACACGCCAGCCTGGCCCGCAACCTTTTGGGGGCCCGCGGCGCTCCGTCCTCGACTAAGGCTTCACCCCGAAGCCAACTCCGCGCGCGCCTGGGGCCCGGGGGCTACTATCGGCTTCCTGGGAACCAGGGTACCCAGACTTGCCTGTCTGCGGGCCGTAGCACGCTCCTATCACGGCCTGGTGCGGCCCAGCTGCTCAAGACCCTCGCGAGGGGGCTAGGCCTCGCGAGGAGAAAGACATCAAGACCCCCTCAGGAGCGACCTCATCTAGGTAGCTTCGGAGGTGCGGAGAATCCAAGGCCAAGCCTGCCTCAGGAGGAGGCAGTGACACAAGCAGTGACGCACCGCGGCAGCGGCTGCCAGCGCGTGCCAGCGGCGCAGTTGCCATTTTGGTGTAAAGGAGACAGCGCATGCGCAGGTTCCCGAGGAGCGGGACAAAGGTTTCCCCTTCAGTACAACAAGACTGAAGACCGCAAGGACGTCAGGGAGGATGTCACCACCGAGCCCACCACTGTGTCACCGCCTGATCCTTTTGCAGGCGAAGACTGCTTTTGTCAGGATAAGAACGTCCTTGTGTTCTCGCTCAAAATGGCCATTGTGGGATCCCTTCACGCCTAAACATTTCGGGGAAGAGGACCCTGGCCGCCTATATAAGTAGCTAGGATCTCCACTGTGGAGGGGAAGACAACGAAGGTCGAACCAGATCCAGAAACTCCGCCCTCACACAAGGGAGCAAGAACTCTTGCCTCAAGACCCTCCTGAGCTCTCCTCCTGAGCTCAGGAACCACTATACTCATTCATACTAAAGCCCTCCCGAGGCCAATCCACCAAAGAAGGAAGTAGGGTTTTACAACGCAAGGTGGCCTGAAACTGGGTAAATTCGTGTGTGCTTTACTTGTTGTTCGCTTGAATCTCTCCACTGGACAAGGGCGAGACACTAGGTAGACGTGAGTGGGAGAGATCTTCGTTCACGCCCCTGTGTTCGAACTTCTTGGGTTTGCGGAGCCCGTAATCTGACAAGCCCCACTTGTCAAACTCCTATGGCTAAGTGAATGCAATAATTCGGCATAGTCTTATTGCCTGGTTCCCTCCGCAAACCCAAGAAGTTGGATAAAGAGTCTCTATGCATATGACCGAACACCACAGTACTATTTACATGGGGGCTGAAGCCAATGACTGAAACTTACAGATTTAAATAAATAGCCACATAGGCGGTAAAAGTCGCTCACCTTATAATAGCGCAAAAGTTATATACATCGGTTATTAAGCTTAGGTCTTTAAAACCGGATACAATTACTCAAAGATAACATCTTGGGAGCACTAGTCTTCTACAAGGCGAGCAACTTCTATGACGTCCTCCAAGTATTTCTCCGGCTTGCGTTGCTCCTTTACTGCGGGCGGACCAGTGGTAGCTATATCCTGCGTCTTCATCTTCGCCCAGTGCACTTTTACACGAGTGAAGGCCATCCGAGCAGCCTCTATGCAGGCCGAACGCTTCAACACGTTGACCCACGGACTCACTTCGATGAACCGCTTCACCAATCCAAAGTAGCTACATGGGATTGGATCAGCGGGCCATAGCCGGACTATCAAGACCTTCATGGACAAACCTGCCATATTGTGCAGCTCGACCAGCTGCTTCATCTTGTCGTTAAGGGGCACCGGATTTTTTGGCGCATAGAACTGCGACCAAAATAGCTTCTCCGTGTCGTTCCCCTCCTAGGCTTTGAAGTATTGGGCAGCGTCAGCACTGATTCTCGGAAGATCAGCAAACATACCTGGAGAACTCCATAACCGTGTCAGCCCAAGATACTTCCGCCCTCCGAAGATGCTCTGTAAGAGAAAGGTCTTACCTGATGCTATCTCTCGTGCCTGCTTGATTTCTTCACACGCGCTGCGTGACTCGCTTCGCGCATTCTGGGCAGCCTTAACTGCCGCATTAAGCTCGGATTCTTGTTCCGAAGCCTTCAACTCCAACGTCTCGCAGTTGCGAGTAGCATCTTTGAGTTCATCCTCGACTTCGGACACCCAAGCCACGTGCACTTAGCACGCGGCCTTTTCGGCCTCTAGATCGGCAACCGCTTTCTACGTCGACTGCCCTGCTCGCCTTGGCCTCCTTCTTGGCCTTTGCGAGCTCACCCTTGAGGGCCTCGAGCTCAGTGGCGCCAACTATGTAATAGAAAATATCAAAAAGAGTTTATACTCATACCCAATTACTTAGTGTTCTTGACATCTTAATTTTTAATACGCATACCTTGCGTTTCATCTGAATGCTGGTTAACGCAATCGAGGTCCGCGTTGGCCAACAAAAGCTTCCGATTTAGTTCGGCAACTTCTGCATCTCGTGGAGTTGCCGCAACTAGTGAAGCATGTTCAAATACAGAAGCATACAGTTCAGCTCTATAACATGCTATACTATGGATACTTAGTCCGATTCTGTTCAGAATCGCACAAAGCTTCCGAGGCTACTTGCTATATATGTGCGTATAAAACAAATGAAGTTCCATAAAGAACATTACATTGCTTACCTAAAAGCATGTTAACAGGTTGCTAAAGGCTTCCTTTGGTCTGCCTTTGATGGACTGTATCTTCTTCATCACCACACCCATCATTGTGCGGTGCTCCTCCATGACGGAAGCACTCTGTAATGCTCCCTCCAGATGGTCCGGCGCCTCCGGATTGACCCCGGGCGCCGTCGTATCCTCCCCCGCCTTTGTGGTCTGCTCTTCAGACCCCGGAGCCGCTCTAGGCTCTGGATCAGTATTCGGCAAGGCCCCGGACTGTCTAGGCCCCCCGTCTTTGGTATCTATGGGGATTGTTTCCCCATGGTCAGCGGCAGCCGAGGCGTTACCCTCGGTCGCCCTGTAACTTGCCCCGCCCCGATCTCCTTGAGCAGAAGACACACGCTGGGAGGACACTTCGGTGTCCCCGCCGGCCCCGGGCTATGGAACTCGGACCAGCGGGTCACTCTCCGTCTCTCGAGGTGCTAGAGAGTTCCCCTCCGATAAGGAGGAGTCGGGGTGTGCTCGGGGAAGGTTGTCGGTCAGCAGGTCAGAAATACTAAGTAAGCATTAAAATTCTAAACAAACAAGGTGCAGCAATTAAAATCCGGACAAACTTACGTTTCGGTTGGGGGCTTCTCCCTGAGCTTCACAACAAAGATATGTTCGGACAATGAGTCCAAACGAAGAGGGAGATTCAGCCTCCTCCTGTGTGCATCCTTTCCCGCATCAGCGACAGCCGCCCTCTTCTTCCCCCTGCCTTGCGCAGGGGGATGTTGTTCTTCTTCTTCTTAATCATCATACTCCTCCTCTTCGGAGGAGAGGATGTTGATGTCCTCGGACTTCCCGTCCATAGGGCGGGGGCCGCCCTCGGCCTCCTTGCTCTTCTTCGTGGACTTCTTGGCCGATGCCTTGCACGGCGCCGGGACTAGCATCACCGTTAGTTGAGACGTCTCTGGGTTTTCTAGCAAAGGCAACGGACACTTAATCGGGATTGCCTTCTTTGTCCAGCCCTGTATATCACGCAAAAAATCCAATTCCTATTATCATTAAATAAGAAAGGGGATATATGTTCGGCATAATTTTTTATTACCTCTTAAGCGGTGAACGCGATACTATAGCCAGTGTCCTCGGTTTCCTTTGGCCACCCCTTCTAGCTCTTGAAGAGATGCTTCCAGATCTTTTTGTGCCTAAAGCCGAAGAGATACTTCAGAGGCCGATCTCCTGCCAGATCGAACTCCCATAGGGAGGACTCCTGGCTTTGGCACAGATGGACAAGCCGGGCCAGCATTACCTGGACCACGGTCGAGAGCTGGTAGCCCTTAGAAATCATGCCTGATAGGCGGCCTTGGAGTGCCGTCGCCTCCACCTAAGACACCCAGTTCGGAATCTTATCGGTCCAGGAGGTTAACCTCTCTGGGGGTCCAGATCTGAAAGCAGGTTCCGCCGCCCATTTGGCGTCGCGGGGTTCAGTGATATAGAACCACTCCTGCTGCCAGACCTTGTTCGTCTCCACGAACGACCCTTTTGGCCATGTTGCATTCGGGAGCTTGCTTATCATAGCGCCCGTCCACCACCTTCGGCTTCACGCTGAAGGTTTTGAGCCATAGGACGAAGTTTGGGGGGGCGCGGAGGAAAGCTTCACACACCACTATAAAAGCGGAGATACGGAGAATTGAGTTCGGGGCCAGATAGTGGAAATCTAGCCCGTAGAAAAACAGCAAACCCCGAACAAAGTGGTGAAGCGGAAACCCTAGCCCCCTAACGAAATGCGAGAGAAACACGACTCTCTCACCCGCCTCTTGGACGGGAACCACCTGGCCCTTGGCGGGGACTCGGTGCGCAATATCAGCAGTGACATAGCTTGCGCTTCGAAGATCCTCCACGGCTTTCTCAGTAACCGTAGAGGCCTCCCACTTGCCCCTGGTGCCGGATCCAGCCATTGATGGGGAAGGAAGTGGGGCTGATGAAAGGGACAGGTATCTTTTTATAACGTTGTGAATAGAGAACGTCTCCCCACTTTACCCGTAAACCTCGCCGGTTCCCAAAGCGGTCGTGCGTAATGCGCGGTTTGGATGCTCATGTCACATTGATAAGGATCCCCTAATAAGCGGGCACGATCTCTGCATTGATAGGACGTGCCAAAGGAGGGTATGCCTCGAAACGCGAAAATAGGACCAAGTAAAACGGTCTGGTATCGACGCGACGCTTCACCAAAAAGTTGTCAGTAAAGACACATTATTCATTTTCTTTCGATGCCTTGCCTTCGAGGCTAAGGGTTGTACTAACCATGCAGAGCCGAACACAATACACTTTTTGCAGAAGATATATTCGGAAGAAGGAACCCGCCTTACAATGCCGAAGACAATACAGAAGCCGAACTCGTTTTCGTCAAACACATGTTCTGCGGCTACTGAGGGAATCCTCGATTGAGCGGTCCCCGTGTGGCCAAATAAACTCGTGGTGGGCTGGACTGGTGGGCCGTGAAGATCATTGCTGAAGATCGTCTCTCCTATCCGGATAGGACACATGTATTCGCATAGTGGCAAGTTTTAGGTTCGGGTATAGTCTTTCCTTCCTCTGCAAGTTGGTTACGTACAAACCCTAAGCCCTCCGGTGCATATATAAACTCGAGGGTATAGGCCGTAGAGGCTAGAGAATCATAATATCCTCATAGGATAGGCTTTAGGGTATAGACATTACGATCTCGAGGTAGATCAACTCTTGTAATCATATTCATCCAGATTAATATAGTAGGAAGTAAGGTATTACCTCGATCGAGAGGGCCTAAACCTAGGTAAACATCGTGTCCCTAGTCTCCTGTTACCATCGATCCTCAGACGCATAGTTGGACCCCCTGCCCGAGAGTCGCCGGTTTGGACACCGACACTCTCTCTCTCAACATAGAAGATCATCATAAGATACTATATCCTTCAATGGGAGCTTGCAAAATTCTTGCATTAGATCCCTCATTTGACACTATATGTTCATCACCAGGAGCATAGAAAATGTTTGCATCAAATCCTTCTTTTGAAGTCTGTTCATTAGACACTTCAGGCTCAAGAATAACATGAGCTTGTATGTTATCACCGTAAACTTGATTAGACACATCAGGTTCAGCCAGTTTAGTATTGATTGGAGAGTTATAAAGTAAGCAGAAATTGGTTTCATTTTCTTACAGATTCCCTACGTACAAGATGTTTTACAACACCATTAGGTTTAACTATTGGCCAGAAATTGAACAATCGAATTAGATATAATCAAGGATGTGATGTATGTCCTCGTTACACATGCTACTCATGCAAGCTGCAACTGTCCATTTGCGCAACCTAGATTCCATGCCCGTGCTGTCACCACTGCCTCCCACGCACGCTACACTGATACGTCTCCAATATATCTATAATTTTTTATTGTTCGATGCTATTATTTATGATGTTTTGGATGTTTAATGGGCTTTGTTATACACTTTTAAATTATTTTTGGGACTAACCTACTAACCTGCATGGCAACCCACGGATCTTCATGGAGACCCGCCGTTGCGCCACCTCAGCTGCCTGTCTGCCTACATGGCACCTCAGGCACCGCTGGCCAGGGCGCGTGTCGACACAGGGAGGAGGGGCAACGGACAAGACGGGCGTCTCCCCTCGTCCCCGATAAAGCAAGGACACCTAAGCTAGGCGCATTAAATGCACCTTGTCATGTAATGCGAGGGATAACCTCGCATCATTGTACCCTTTCCACCTCCTGTGTGCCACTGTGGCAACCCCTTTTCCCTATAAAAGGAGGCCCGAGGCGACCAGGAGGAGGATTCGGCTTTTTGGAACCCCTCACGACTCTTCGGGAGCTCCTCGTTAGCTGAAGAACACCAACATATAATCCACCAAAGCAGGAGTAGGGTTTTACGCATCTTTGCGGCCCGAACCTGGGTAAAGGAACCGTGTCCTGATCGTTCGATCCGCTCTTCTGTCAACCCCGCGCCCCGCAACCGTAGTAGGGATTCTTGTGATCCAATATGTGTCGATCCAAATACACCGACATCTTTGGCGCGCCAGGTAGGGGGCACAGTTGTGAGAATCGGCTCTGGTGATCGGCCCGACACTCTCTCGTCTTCGTGGCCCTTTGAGGAGTCCAGGAGACTTGCGCTCGAGCGACTGCAAATAAAAGCTAAGTTACATCAAACTTTGGATATTTCTATCCTATTATTTGAAGTTATTATCCTCGGAGCCGTCGTTCTTTGTGCAAAAATAAACCTGGACATGGATGGGGCCCTTCCCGATCGGCAACGCCTTTGTTCTGTTTCGAGTCAGCTCAACAGTTCAAATGGCTGCGTTGAAACGGTAGGGTAGCCTTCCGCAATTGGCAAAGCTCTCGACTCTAACTCGAGTCAAACTCGACAGTTCGAGCAGCTGCGTTGAGAGAGGCAAGGTGGCAGACCCTTCCGCAATTGACAAAGTTCTCGACTCTGACTCGAGTCAAACTCGACAGTTCGAGTGGCCGCGTTAAGAGCGGCAAGGTGGCAAACCCGGCAGCACGCTCACCCGGCAGGCCAATGGGGATCCATCACCAAGACGCCGCTTTGGGTATTTCGCGCTGGCAAGCCTACCCAGTTAACGTAGGGTGTAAACACAGGGAGGCAGCAAATAGGAAAATAACATGCATGATTCTGAAGATATTTCAAAGTTATATTACATCATGACATCGCTGTGGTTCTAACTAAAGATAAAATTTGTCTTGGGCATGAACTCGCAGCGGCAAAGAAGAACGGGATATCTAATCCCGGCGCTAGCCCTCCACCCTCTTGATTTCGTCGATGGGGCTGATGACAGGCTTGATGCCCTCCTTGAGCGCCGTGAGGTTGGCATCTTCCGGCAAGCTGTCCATCGCGGCTTCGAAGTCGAGGGCGGGGTTCCAGAACGACACCTTGGTGAGGACCTTGGTCATGACTCCCCGGCAGAGCCGCCGGGCCTCCCCAGCGAGCGTGGCCGTTCTGTTGGAGTGAAACTCAGTCAAGGCGCTGAGGACGCCCTCGAAGAACAGGGTCAGCTTGGCATTGACGGACCCGCTCCATTCAGGAGCATACCTCACGTTCGGCACCCCCATGAGGGCCAACTGTGAGGTAACCCTGCCGGCGATGTCCTCCAGCCGGCTGATCCACCTGTTCTCCTCCACCACGTATTCTTGGTGGGAGGCGCCCTCATCTGCCCGCAGCTGCTTCTCCTCCTCCAGGCTCTTGGCCAAGGCCCCCTCCCGAGCAGAGCTCTCCGCCAACGTCTTCTTGAGATTCTCTAGCCTCAGCCTGAGATCTCTGATGGAGCTTTGCGCCTCGGAGAGCTCCCCAGTCATTCTGATGACCACTCCCTGCGCCTCTGTCAAGGCGCAGTTGAGTCTGGTCTTCTCGTCAGACAGCCTGAGGGCCTGCTCCTTCAGCCGGTCCGGTTCCACTTCCAGCTCTTGTATCTTGCCAGCGTGAGCCAGAGCCTGGGCATCGAGCGCCTCCTTGTGCCTCTGCCCTAGCTCACGAGTCCGCCGCTCGACAAGGGCCTCAAGCTCCTCATCCTTGCCGCGGAGTATCGCGGCAAGCTTCGACTCACGCGCGGAGAGGTCCTCCTCCTGGGAATCGAGGGCGGCTTGATGCTGGTTCCGGGCGGCCTCCGCCACGGCCGCCGAATTCGCCGCCTCTTCCTGGGCCTTCTCGATGGCGGCCATCTTCATGATGAGCTCCACGTTGCGCTCGGCCAGGTCTTCCTGGGAGGCCCTCTGCTCCTCGCGGGACTGGTGGAACCAGGTTTGCGCCTCGGCGACGCGCGCCTGGAAGTCCGCCTCCGCCTCGTCCACCGCCACCATTTTGGACTTAACCTTGTCCAAACGGGCGTGGTAGAGCGCCTGGAGCTTCCGGATATTTGCCCCCATGGCCCGAAAGAGCTGCTCCTCTGGGGAGCCGTCGCCACCAGCGCTCAGTTCATCAACAACCTTGAGCCCGGCGGCGGCGAACACCTCGCCGTCGAAGACTTCCTCCCCGGCGGGCGCCCGGGAGCTTGACACCCCGGCAAGATGGACGAAGAGGTTGTCGCTCA
Source organism: Secale cereale (assembly GCA_902687465.1). Lineage (NCBI taxonomy): Eukaryota > Viridiplantae > Streptophyta > Magnoliopsida > Poales > Poaceae > Secale > Secale cereale. The sequence goes on along the minus strand of LR738715.1, from coordinate 396,156,846 downwards.
CCTTCAGATACTTTCCGGGGCCTGGGCTCGCAGAGGAAGAGGGCTGGTCATCAGTCGCCTCCTCCTCGGCTGTGGCCTTGCCGGCCTCCCCGGCAGGCCCACCGCCGGCACCCACGGCGGCACCCTTGCCGGCGTCCTTGGCAGTCTCGTCCACGGCGGCCCCGGCAGCGTCCTTGGCGGCCTCCTCGGCGGCAATCTCGCCGGCCTCCGCCGCGGCCTCCTCAGCGACCTCCTTGATGACGGCGTCCGCGTCCTCCACATCCATTGGAGGAGGGCCTGGGCCGTGACGGGGGAGATGAAGTCAAGAAAAAGCACAAGGGAAAGGCAAAGGCGAAAAGCGGGCAACTTACCAGCACCGGGCTGTGCAGCAGAAGTTCCCTCCCCGCCGGCGTCGGACGCCGGGGGCGGGCCACCAGCGCCGAAGTCCTCCACCTCCTCCATGCGTGTGGGCTCCATGCTTGGCGCCCTTGACGGGGACGCCCCTCGTGGCAGCGTAGTCGATGGGGGTGGCGTGTTGGGAGTGGCCCCCTGCGGCTCCTTCCGCTGCTGCTCCCATCCTGCAGAACCGGCGAGGTCGACGCCTTCAGCATCTAACGCCTACTGCATGTCGAGCGAGAAAATGTTGGCGGACTTACGCTGGGGGCTGTGCCGGGGGCTGCCGTCGGAGCTGCTCAACACCACCAGTGGTGTCTCTGCAGCCCCGGCCGGGGGCGGGCCGCTCGTTGAAGCCTTGGCCCTCTTCACCCTCTGGGCCAACGTCTCTGCGTCCCTGAAGAAGCAAGAACAATTCAAGATGGGCGGCATGATCAAGAGAGATGGGGATGACGATAAAGAATGGAATACTTACTCGTCGTCCATCTCCTCCTCCTCTGCCGTCTTCCTCTTCCTCTTCAGGCTGAGGGGCCCGAGGTCGAAGGGGAGCTCCGCATCACCCTCGGAATCGACGTCTGCCGGGGGAGGCGAAGGAGGGAGCGGAGTTCGTGCGCGCCTCGACGGAGAGGGCTCTGCCGCTTTCTTCTTCTCGGTGACCTTCGTCGACTTCTTCGCCGCCGTGGCCCTCGTGAGGCGCCCGGACTCCTCCAGGGCCAATTGAGGCTGCGCAGTCTTGCCGGGCCGGACCGGCTCGCCGGAGCAGGCCCGCCGCAAGACTCGCCCTCTTCCCATGGTTGGCACCGGGCCAGCCGCCACATCCTCCTCCGACGACGACTCGTTGGCCGCGTCCTCAACCAATGGGGCCCCGATGCTGGCGCTGCTAGCTTCTCCGTCAGCAGCTGCCCACTGGGCGAACTCCTCCTCCTCCGCAGCCACGGCGTCCTGGTCCTCCATACCTCCGGCGCTGCCGGCCTCCTTGATGAGCTGTGCCTCCTTCGCCCTGGCGGCGATGTAGTCCAGCTCCTTCGGGGTGGTGTCCCTGACGAGCCACCGCTCTGCGTCGGGATTGACGCACACCTCGACCAGGGAATCGAAGAACTGCTGCACGACCTCGTCCTCCGGCTCCTGCCAGCTCGGGACGGGGCCGTGCGCGCTACATTCCGGCATCATGGCGACGATTTCGGACTGGCGCGAACTATTGCACAGCGGGACCACTCCCGCTGGCAGCTTGAAGAGCTGCCCCTTGACGGCCTTGCCAGCCTTGGCGGCAGCCTTCGCAGCCTTGCCGGTCCGCTCGACCTCGCCGCCGTGACTCACATCCAGCTAGAAGAGCCGCTGACAGAAATGGGCATGCCCCATCACTATAAAATTGTGCTTGAGGCCAGTGCGGAGCCGCACGACGTCGGCCGGGTTCCTGAAGATGTAGGCCGGCCTCCCCTTTTGGTGCAGCGGAGCGATCCGACGGCGGATGAAATCCGCCCCGATCATCTCGAGGGTGAGTCCGGCTTGGACAAGCCGGGTGATCCTGGTGACGGCGACGGCGAGCTTCCCGTCGGCGGCGTCGACGTTGCTCCAGTCGCTGCTGCGGACCGGCGGCACCCGGCGGACCTTACAAAACGTTGGCGGCTCGTCCTCCTCGATCCAGCACCACCGACCGCGCCATTCGTCCCACCTCTCCTTCACGGCGCACTCCGGGTACACCACCTTGAGTCTCGGAATCCAGGCAATGCCTCCGGAGACCGAGCCTCCCGGCTGGATCCGAGGGATGAAGTAGTGGCGGAAGAGCGCCGTGTAGGGCTGCACTCCGACAAAGCCCTCGCAGAGGTGCGCGAAGAAGGCCATGCACGCCACCGCATTTGGGGTGAAATCCAAAAGACGGAAGACAAAAGTGTGCATGATGTCGCAGAAGAAATCGGAGAAGGGAGGACACAACCCGTAGGAGAAATAATCAACGAAGAAGGGGTACCGATTTGAGCTGGGCGGAGCGCAAGCGGCCGGAACGACGCGCGTCGCCGGATGGCCCAAGCCCTTTGCCCGATCCCCCGTCTCCGCCCCCCAAAGGGGTTTGAAGACGGCCCGGAGCTCGAAGACATCGACCGACGATGGGATGAAGATAGCGGCCTTCGTCCGATTCCTCGTGAATATGCCCTCCGGCGGCGCCGAAGGCCCGGCACCCTTGGCCGCCCCTTTGCCCTTGGCGGGTTTGGACGCCATGACAGCTGAATGGGAAGACTGAGGGAAGGGGATGGCGAAGCAATGGCGGCGGACGACGGTGAAGGCTTCGGAAGGAAGGAAGCAAGGGAACGACGGCTCTGAGATTGGAAGAGGCAACATGCTCGCGGTTATTCCTTTTTATGAGGAAGGCGCAGGCCGCCTCCTTTCGCATTTACTACGACGTGACGCATGCGTGCGGAAACCGCCCCACGCATGCCGCCCACGTCACGCACGCTTCTCCACCCCGCGCCGCGCACGGAAATTTTACCACGGTGAGAACCACTCCGCCTGCCCGTGCACCGTTCTGGGCCTGGCCAAACATCGTGTCGCGCTTATGTGTGCCCCAGGCCCGGGGGCTCCTGTCGGTGTACAAAAAGAGGGGTACACTTTTTGTACCCCTATGACTGTGCACGGGCAGTCTGAGTGTCACACCCTACATTTTGTAACATGTTGTTTGTAACTTTGAAGCATGAAAATTTGGACCAGCAAAATTTTTTAGCATCATTTGGCTTTTATTTGGAATTGAGTTTTCTTCATTTGCTTTTTCATGTGCTCATTAAAGTCAACTATGATCTCTTGTAGATTTCATCTCCACACCCAAAACTTCTGCCCAATGATCATGCCAAGTGTTATATAGCAGTATAGTATTTTCTTACAAAATTAATTTGGCCAAAAAGTATTTTATAAATTTAGTTTTCCAAAAACCCCTGAATTGAGATTTGCACTGCAAGTACTTGATTAAGGGTGTGAAAATTATTTCAAAAGGTTTATTTGAGACCTAGTAGTCATAGGACTCCCAGAAACCACAAAGGTATAATTTTAAAAGTTATTTTCCTATTTTATTTAAAAGCTTTTTCTTAAGGCCAGAAATGGTCTTTAATAGGGGAAAATTATTTAACTGTTTCAAAAATATTTGCCAAAATTCAGAGAGACTTAGAGGACATATATTGTCCATATATAAGAGTTTCAACACTTGGTCATGTTCAAAATAATGGGCTAAACCCTCTAAAACCCTTTCTGGATATTTCAAGCTTTTGAAATATTTACAAAGGAAACTTTCTCCAAAAATTCCAGGGAAATTCTATCATGTCATATATGGCATATTTGATGATCTTGCCAAGTACCATGCCTTGGGAAGCAAGAAAACCTCCTCAAACCCCTCCATGACCATTCTGTCCATATTTGAAGTTTGAGCAACTTTACATTGCCAAACCTGTCCAAATGCTCTCAAACTTGGTGCACATGCTAGAATGGCCTAATAAGGCACCTAGACCAAATGGCACAAGATTTGGAATAGAGCAACTTGATCAGATCACCTCAAAACCCTTTCTGTTCAAATGCAAATTTGAACAACTTTACATTGCCAACTTTTTATTTGGAGCCTCAAACTTTGTGAGCATGATCAATACCCCAAATGATGATGCTACACCAAGTGGTGCATCAAGGGGAGATGATTAGCTTGACTCAATCAAGATGAAACTGTTTCTGTTGATTTCTAGGGTTCACCAAAGTTACATTGGCTAGTTTCTTCAAATAAGCCCAAATTTGGTGAAGCACCCTATTTTCTCATGTCTTTCAACCTTGTCAAGTGCCATGTCAAGTGGACTTCATTTACTTGATCAAACACAAATCAAACAACTTCTGCAGAAATTCTAAAACCTCCAACTTGACCACTTTCACTTTTCTCCATAGCCTCAACTTCTTACCACAGGCTCATTGAGTTACCAACTACATCCAGTAACTCCCCCAGCACCCCAGCTCCATAATTGAGGTGTGAAACCACTACTTTACCTTGCTGTACAGCCAACTTCCACCTTGTTACCAGCCCTCCCCCTCTCTCTCTGCAACCCCAGAGCATCCAAGGCCTCAGAGGAATTCTTTACTCCTTCCTCTACAGACCAGACGCTGTTGGACACGCTGGAACGGACCATGCCGGCGAGAGCATGCTGGTGCCAGCCATACGCACGCTCCAGAGCGTGCGAACAGTGCACCTCGCACGCTGGCTCGGGCCAATCGCCGCTCCCCGACAGCCTCGGGCCTCCCCCTCGCGCCAGTCGAGGCGTCTCGACGTCCGCGACCTCCCCGGCGTTGTCCCCCCTCCTCCTGCGCCCTCCAGTAGCCGTCGTCGCACGCGTGCTGGCCGCTCGCGGCAGCCACTCCTCTGCCTCGCACGCGCGCACCTCTTTGTCGCTCCCCCGCTCCTCCTCTTACCTCAGCTGGACGTGGAGCTCGTCCAGGAACTCCCCAGACCCATTCCCCAAGCCTCCCGTGCGCTGTAGCCTCGCCGATGAGCTCGCCGGCGCACTGGACCACGGGCCCTCGTCGAGCCCCTATAAATAGGCCTCCCCGAGCTTCTCCAACACCACCACCAGCCTCACACCTCTCCACTGATCCCCCCTGCATCACTAGTTCGACCCCAGGACGCCCCTGTGCTCGGGATCGACCGGAGCTCCGCCGCGTCGGGCCTCCGGCGATCTCGAGGTACAGGCCTCCCCTGCCCCTCCTTCCACTCATTTCGGAACCGCCGCACCTCACTGACTCTTTCCCCTCTCTTTCCCCCTCCATTTGCAGTCGGAAACGACCCCGACCACCGTCCTCCGACGAACCTCCGCCGTCGCACCTCGCCGCCGGTGAACCAGGGCTCCCCGCCGTGCCGCGCTACCACCACTGCAACCGCAACACGCCACTGAGTCCGTCCCTGGCCTCCGTTGCCGTCGCCGTGGCCGGAATCGTCGCCGGTGAGCTCGCCGCCGCCGTGACCGAGGGGTTAGAGATGATAGGCGGGCCCCGCCTGTCATCCCCCCACCTCTCCCCCCTCCTCTGTGCCGCTGACCCACGGACCCCGCCCGTCAGGTTTGAAACCTGACGTGCGCGCGCGCTGGCTCCGTGCGGCTGGGCCAGTCCGCCTGGGTCGTGCACTGTGGCCTCTTCTGGCCCAGTGCACAGGACCCTTTTTCTCTTTTTCTTTTCTGTTGATGTTTTAAACATTTATGCAGAAAAGAATATTGATCCAAATTAAATATTTCCAACTCCTAAAATCTTGTAATATTCCAACCTATTTAGTGGTACCACTTTCATTCAAATCCATGAAACTTTTCTGTACTGTTCAAATTTAAATTCAAATTTGAGCAGTATAACTCCTGTTCAAAAATCATTATATCCTATTCTGTAACTCCAAAACTCCAACTAAGATTTTTCCCCATCTTAGAAATCCCTCTAGTATTTTACAAAAATGAGTTGACATTTTCCTGAGCACTTTGGTTTTTCTGTTTTATTTGTATTCTTATTTTCCCGTGGTTATTATGCAACGTATAGATCCCGTATTTGACGAAGTTGCTGTGGAAGAAGAAGGAGGAGGACTAGAAGACTTTGAAGACCAAGCCAATCCAGGCAAGCAGCCCTTTGACCATGATACACTTGTTCTTCAGAACCCGTTTGTTTCCGATGCATGATGATTAGGGTTACGATGGTAACCTAGATGAACCACCACATGATGCATGCCTTATTGTTGATCTTGCTATGTGCTAGATGTCATGCAATAGATGGTCATGATGCTTCTATGATGCATGTGTGATATGAACCCCCGTAGTTGAAAACTTTGCATGAACCCATCGGGTGCCCCTAATGCCCGAGGGTGATGAAGTGTTAGGTCATCACTTGAGAAAGAAGTGATGTGCCGGTAATATCATGTGCATGGTGGAATGATGGATTAGATTTCTGTGTGACTACCGTCCCAACCAAACATGTGCAACCACACTACCCCTTATGGGACGGGGCTTTATTGATTACTTAGGTCGATACTAGCATGGTGCCCGCATTACTAGTGACGGGAAGACTTGAGGTCTTTCCCGGGACGGGGTCGTGCTTGGATAGGCGGCCATGACTGTTTTCACAGGGCACCGGACACACCGTTGGTCCCTTCGGGTACGCGTGAACATTGAAATTAGGGCAAGTCCCGTGATCTATCGTTTGTACCCGAGGGCCGTGTGCCAACGAGTGGACTCTATGTTAGTGTCGTCTAAGGAAAGGTAATGACCGGGTGCTTACCCCGGGTACTTGAGGTACCGCGGGTCGTGGATGACACAGAAGTTCCCCGGATCTTGTGGGTAAAGTGTGCAACCTCTACAGAGTGTAAAACTATTCGAATAGCCGTGTCCACGGTCATGGACAGTTGGGTGGTGCTACTTAAACTATGTCCAGAATTTTACTTCATTGGTGATAAATTGTGTGTGACAAGTCAAGGATGGTGACTTGAAATGATGAGTTGAATTCTTAATCATGTTGATATCGGTAACCTGCCTTCGAGGTTACGCGAGGTTATTGATGCATAAACTTGATGATAGCATATTGTTCTAGCCTCCTGCTAGATTGTTCATTATTATTCAATTGCATTGTTACTTGAACCACATCATGGGTTGCTTGCGAGTACATTCAAAGTACTCATTGGCTTGCCACTGGTTATTTAATTGGCCAGACATGGAAGATTATGAGGAAGAGTTCTTTGGAGACGACCATGCGAACTAGGACGCTATCCCAGTCAGAATGCCTGTAGGGTTAAGGCAGATGGCATGGGTTCTACCCGTTTATCGAAGACTTCCGCTACTTAAGTTATTTGCTATTCATCCCGTGAGGCTCTATCTATGTAAGACTTGGCCATAGTGGCCTTAATTCGTGTAAGGCTATTTGTATGGATGTAAGACTCTTGTTATTTCAGCTTCTGTGTGTTCGGTGAGCATTGATCTCTGGGATCACTGTACACGTGCATTCGGTGATCTCGACTTCTAAGTCGGGGTCCCCACAGAGCTGGTATCAGAGCCATCCTGACTGTAGGAAGCTTTAGTTAGCATGGGCGTTAGTTAGTTGAGACCCCTTTTTCAAAACCTTCTGAACCTCTCTTCTTTTCTAAACCTGAGATTTTCTCAGTTTATTAACCCCTCCTATTCCACCTTTGTAGATGGCCGCTGTTCCCGAAGAGCACCTGACCACTGGGTTTCCCCTACTTCTCGAGGATAGCCTCCAGGAGTGTCAGTTCCACCGAGCACCCATCCTCACCTACCTTGAGCATTGGGTGAGCGATACTGAGGTGGAGTACCTTGTGGAAGTGATCGTGAAGGCAAACGATCCTCCCACAAGTTGGTTCTTCGAGGGACCCCAGATGGCGACACTACCACTCGCTGCCGAGGCTGCTGCACTCAAGGCACTAACCCGTCTCCGCGAGCTTCTTCCGGAGATGGCAGCCAAGATGGCAACTCGCTTCTTACCTTACCGGAAGGAAGGTGACGAAGAAAGCAGCGCACTAGCTCCTCCACTGAAGGATGGACTCTCGCTTCGGTTCCAGACCTACTTCAGTCTATGTGCCGATAGCTTGGCGCAAGACTTGGCCTCGGAATCAATGAAGCTTCGAGAAGAACTTTACAAGACCAAGGCACTTCTTCATCGAGCTCAAGAGAAGGCAAACAGGATCAAGAAGGAAGGAGCACCTTCTGGACAATCCGCTATCGCATATCGAGGCGGAAGGCCCTCCGAGGATGTGTCTTCCAAGGGTGAAGAACCACCTCGGCGACGCTGGATGACAGCAAGGGAATACCGCAAGCTTTTCCATGCACCACCATCGAAGCACCGTCGTATCCAACTCCTCCACTCCCCCACTCCCTCCAGCGACAAGGGAGCCCAGACAGATGAAGACAAGGAGGAAGACCCAGAAGAGCCGGAATACGCGACCGAGCATTCCGCCGCTTAGGCATTATTCGCTACTCGGATATGCCAGTTGTAACCCCTACGGTAGGATAGGTCGTGTAACCCCTATGCGCAGTCGAGTCCTTGTATGGTTCATATGAAACCATCTAGTGTTTGCTTTTGTCGTGTCTGGATGTAAGTCGTAATCTTCCTTCGGGAATGTGTAAACGACTACATCACCCATCTGGATTTTAATGAATGTGTTTTGGCCTTACGGCCCTTGCATGATTTGGTTTAGTGTCACACCCACCCCCTTACTAGGCACCTATCTTTCTTGCTTTTCCTCTTCCGAGTCATGAGACCTTTTACCACTCCAACAGGATGCCTGTTGTAACTCGTACTGGTACCTCTACCCAGCAGCCCGAAGCCGGAGCATCCTCTCAGCCAGAGGCAGACCACGACCAAACCAACGACCAAGCTCCACCACCACCTCCTCCAAGCATGGACATGGCTCAGCTTCTCCAAGCTTTCCGAGAGGACGCCAAGCCAACACTGCAGCTCTTCAGCTGATTGCTCAAGCTGTCGCCAATAACCGCCAGCCGGCGGGGAATGGCAATGGACGTTCCACGTTGGCAGAGTTCAAGAAGCATGCACCGCCAACCTTCATCGAGACTGCTGAACCCCTGGATGTAGATGACTGGGTCCGTTCCATTGAGGAAATCCTGGAACTAGTCGGATGCACCGAAGACCACGAGAAAGTGGCTTACGCAGCCCACTGCCTCGGGGGAACCGCAAGAGCTTGGTGGGATGGATACAAGGTCATGCATGCTGAACAAGACATCACTTGGGTTAACTTCAAGGCAGAATTCCGCAAGGCCCACTTTCCTTCTGGAGTCATGGCTATCAAAAAGCGCGAGTTCCGAGCCCTGAAGCAAGGAAGTGGCACTGTCAAGGAGTACATGCAGAAGTTCAGTATTCTGTCAAGGTATGCCCCTGAGGATGTCAGCACTGATGCTGCCAAAAGGGAGCGCTTCATGGAAGGCCTTAATCAGACTCTGCAATATTCGCTTGTCGTGTGCGACTGCCCGTCTTTCACTGACCTGGTGAACAAGGCACTTATGCTTGAAGACAAGCGGCGTGCTTTGGAAGACACTCGCAAGCGCAAGTTGGTCAGTAAGGGAAGTTCCAGCAACCAGAAGCCTCGTCCGTGGCAGTCAGCCCCGGCCAAGCCAACCTATCAGCAGCCAAGAGATCCTGCACCTCGTGCCAATCCTCAGCCCCAGTAGTATGCCAACCCCAGGCCAGCTTTCAACCCCAATACCAGTGGTGGCAACAAGATCAACACTCCAAATCAAGTCACTTGCTTTGGGTGTGGTCAGCCCGGACACATCTCCAGGGTGTGCCCCAACAAGAAGCCTGATGCTCCGCGCCCCAATGCGCAGAACCAGGGACAAGGCCGGGGAATGCCACCAAGGAACCCAGCTCCTCGCAATCCACCGAACTATGGGAAGGGGCGTGTGAATCACGTCACTGCTGAAGAAGCCCAGGAAGACCCGGACGTCGTGCTGGGTACGTTCCTTGTCAACTCAGCACCTGCAACTGTCTTGTTTGATTCTGGAGCAACGCATTCATTTGTCACTCAAAGATTTGCATTAAAAAGTGGCATGACCCCTACACCCCTGAATAATCCTATGGTGGTACAAACCCCCGGAGCCGAGATGAGAGCCAAGATAGGCTGTAAAGGAGTCAGTATTACCATTAACGGTGTAGACTTCCTAGCAGACCTTATCGTCCTGAGATCGCAAGGCTTGGATGTGATCTTAGGGATGGATTGGCTCAGCAAGCACCAAGGCTTGTTAGACTGTGCCAATCGGACAGTCACTGTGACCAATGACCAAGGAGTAGAAGTCAAGTTTGCCCCCAACTCCTCTTCCGCTCAAGCCGCTAAAGTCAACTGTCTGTCTGAAGTTGGGCTAGACCAAGTACCGGTGGTATGTGAGTATCCTGATGTCTTTCCGGATGAACTACCGGGAATGCCCCCTGACCGTGACATTGAGTTCATCATCGAGCTCGTGCCCGGAGCAGGACCCATCTATAAGAAGCCTTATAGAATGGGAACGGAAGAACTAGCCGAGTTGAAGAAGCAGCTAGAAGAGATGCTAAGGAAGGGATTTATCCGCCTGAGTACCTCCCCTTGGGGATCTCCTGTTCTGTTTGTGGCAAAGAGGGACGGTACCATCCGCTTATGCATTGACTATCGTTCCCTCAATGAAGTTACAATCAAGAACAAGTATCCACTTCCCAAGATCGAAGATCTGTTTGATCAGCTCAGCGGAGCCAAGGTATTCTCCAAGATCGACCTCAGATCTGGGTATTACTAGCAGAAGATCAGACCCCAAGATATTCCGAAGACGGCATTCGTAACCAGATATGGCCTGTACGAGTGCACGGTCATGTCTTTTGGGTTAACCAATGCCCCAGCTTACTTCATGTATCTCATGAATAGTCTTCATGGAATATTTGGACAAGTTCGTTGTTGTCTTCATTGATGACATCCTTGTGTTCTCGAAGTCGGAGGAAGAACATGAGCAGCATCTGAGGATGGTCCTAGACAAGCTTCGTGAGCACCAACTGTATGCCAAATTCAGCAAGTATGAGTTTTGGCTGCACAAAGTTGGATTCTTAGGTCATGTCTTGACCGAGGAAGGCTTATCTGTTGATCCTGCAAAAATCGAAGCTGTGACCCAATGGCAATCTCCAACGACCGTCAAGGAAGTCAGAAGCTTCCTCGGATTAGCGGGCTATTACCGCAAGTTCGTGGAAGGATTCTCTAGCATTGCACGACCAATGACTCATCTCCTCAAGAGGGACAAGAAGTTCGAGTGGACGCCAAAATGCGAAGAGAGCTTCCAAGAGCTCAAAAAGAGATTGACCACCGCCCCAGTTCTGGCTACACCTGATATTCACAAGGAGTTCGTGATATATTGTGATGCCTCTCGGACCGGATTGGGAAGCGTTCTGATGCAAGAAGGCCGCGTCATAGCATACCTCTCCAGGCAGCTACGACCCCATGAGGAGAACTACGCTACTCACGATCTTGAGCTAGCGGCAGTAGTTCATGCCTTGAAGACATGGCGGCATTACCTCCTAGGGAAGCGGTGTGAGATTTACACAGACCACAAAAGTCTGAAGTATACTTTCACCTAAAAATAGTTGAACATGAGGCAGCGGGGATGGTTGGAACTCATCAAAGATTATGACCTCAGTGTTCAGTATCACCCTAGGAAGGCTAACGTGGTGGCCGATGCCTTAAGCAGGAAGGCTTGCTCTTTGAATGCCATTATTCAAGAAAGACAGCCAGCCTTGTTTAAGGAGATCGAACAATTCAGTTTGGAATTGGTCACCCCGGATTTCTGGATCATTTGGAAGTCAGACCAACCCTGATGGACGACGTCAAGAAGGCTCAAGATGGACACGCAAGCATTCAAGGTATCAAGAGGAAGATGAAGATGGGCAAGGCCCCAGGATTCTCCGAAGACGAGCACGGGATTGTTTGGTACAAAGGTCGTCTCTGCGTACCAAACAACACCGAGCTGAAGACGCTGATTCTGCAAGAAGCCCACGACACCCCGTATTCCATCCACCCCGGAGGAACCAAGATGTACCAAGACTTGAAGGCACGATTCTGGTGGCATGGTATGAAGAGAGAGATTGCAACCTATGTTGCAAAGTGTGATGTGTGCCAAAAGGTCAAGGCTGAATATCAGCGACCCACTGGATTGCTTCAACCACTCAAGGTTCCTGAGTGGAAGTGGGATAAAGTCGGAATGGACTTCATCACTGGATTACCAAGGTCGAATCGAGGACATGATTCTATCTGGGTCATAGTCGATCATTTGACCAAGGTGGCTCATTTCATTCCTGTCAAGACCACTTATGATGGCAACCGGCTGGCAGCTCTCTACATCGACCGAATCATAAGTCTTCACAGTGTTCCCAAGGAGATTGTGTCAGATCGAGGAACCCAGTTCACCTCAAGGTTCTGGAAGAAGTTCCAAGAAGCCTTGGGAACCAAGTTGTCTTTCAGCACAGCTTTCCACCCACAGACTGGAGGTCAAACTGAGCAAGTCAATCAGATTCTCGAAGACATGCTCCGAGCCTGTGTCCTGGCATATGGAGCCAAGTGGGAAGACTGTCTCCCTTTTGCCGAGTTCTCCTATAACAACAGTTACCAGTCAAGCCTTCAGATGGCACCATTTGAGGTGTTGTACGGACGCAGATGCCGCACACACCTCAATTGGTCAGAGACTGGAGAAGGACTAGTCTTTGGACCGGATATTCTCCGCGCAGCAGAAGAGCAAGTCCAACTAGTCAGAGAGCGATTAAAGGCAGCCAAGTCAAGGCAGAAGAGTTATGCTGACACTCGACGCCGAGACATGAGTTTCCATGTTGGGGACCATGTGTACCTGCGGGTAACTCCTCTGAAGGGAACCAAGCGTTTCCATGTCATGGGGAAGCTCGCACCAAGGTTCATTGGACCCTTTGAGATCACTGCACGACGAGGAGAAGTGGCTTATCAGTTGGAACTACCACCTGAGCTATCCGATGTGCACAATGTGTTCCATGTGACACAACTCCGGAAATGTCTCCAGGTTCCAGACAAGCCCAGTCTCTACAAGGATGTGGATCACCAAGCCATTGATCTGCAGCCTGATCTGACCTACCGCGAGAAGCCCATTCGTATTCTGGACGAAGCAGAATGACGTACGCGGAGCCGTACCATCAAGTACTTCAAGGTCCAGTGGAGCAACCACACCGAAGCAGAAGCAACCTGGGAACGAGAAGACTATCTTAGATCCGAGTTTCCCGATCTCTTTTAAGCCCTAGTTTAGGAATCTCGGGGACGAGATTCTTGTAAGGGGGGTAGGTCTGTCACACCCTGCATTTTGTAACATGTTGTTTGTAACTTTGAAGCATGAAAATTTGGACCAGCAAAATTTTTTAGCATCATTTGGCTTTTATTTGGAATTGAGTTTTCTTCATTTGCTTTTTCATGTGCTCATTAAAGTCAACTATGATCTCTTGTAGATTTCATCTCCACACCCAAAACTTCTGCCTAATGATCATGCCAAGTGTTATATAGCAGTATAGTATTTTCTTACAAAATTAATTTGGCCAAAAAGTATTTTATAAATTTAGTTTTCCAAAAACCCCTGAATTGAGATTTGCACTGCAAGTACTTGATTAAGGGTGTGAAAATTATTTCAAAAGGTTTATTTGAGACCTAGTAGTCATAGGACTCCCAGAAACCACAAAGGTATAATTTTAAAAGTTATTTTCCTATTTTATTTAAAAGCTTTTTCTTAAGGCCAGAAATGGTCTTTAATAGGGGAAAATTATTTAACTGTTTCAAAAATATTTGCCAAAATTCAGAGAGACTCAGAGGACATATATTGGCCAGATATAAGAGTTTCAACACTTGGTCATGTTCAAAATAATGGGCTAAACCCTCTAAAACCCTTTCTGGATATTTCAAGCTTTTGAAATATTTACAAAGGAAGCTTTCTCGAAAAATTCCAGGGAAATTCTATCATGTCATATATGGCATATTTGATGATCTTGCCAAGTCCCATGCCTTGGGAAGCAAGAAAACCTCCTCAAACCCCTCCATGACCATTCTGTCCATATTTGAAGTTTGAGCAACTTTACATTGCCAAACCTGTCCAAATGCTCTCAAACTTGGTGCACATGCTAGAATGGCCTAATAAGGCACCTAGACCAAATGGTACAAGATTTGGAATAGAGAAACTTGATCAGATCACCTCAAAACCCTTTCTGTTCAAATGCAAATTTGAACAACTTTACATTGCCAACTTTTTATCTGGAGCCTCAAACTTTGTGAGCATGATCAATACCCCAAATGATGATGCTACACCAAGTGGTGCATCAAGGGGAGATGATTAGCTTGACTCAATCAAGATGAAACTGTTTCTATTGATTTCTAGGGTTCACCAAAGTTACATTGGCTAGTTTCTTCAAATAAGCCCAAATTTGGTGAAGCACCCTATTTTCTCATGTCTTTCAACCCTGTCAAGTGCCATGTCAAGTGGACTTCATTTACTTGATCAAACACAAATCAAACACCTTCTGCAGAAATTCTAAAACCTCCAACTTGACCACTTTCACTTTTCTCCATAGCCTCAACTTCTTACCACAGGCTCATTGAGTTGCCAGCTACCTCCAGTAACTCCCCCAGCACCCCAGCTCCATGATTGAGGGGTGAAACCTCTACTTTACCTTGCTGTACAGCCAACTTTCACCTTGTTACCAGCCCTCCCCCTCTCTCTCTGCAACCCCAGAGCATCCAAGGACTCAGAGCAATTCTTTACTCCTTCCTCTACACACCAGACACTGTTGGACACGCTAGAACGAACCAAGCCGGCGAGAGCATGCTGATGCCAGCCATACGCATGCTCCAGAGCGCGCAAACAGTGCACCTCGCACGCTGGCTCGGGCCATTCGCCGCTCCCCGACAGCCTCGGGCCTCCCCCTCGCGCCAGTCGAGGCGTCTCGACGTCCGTGACCTCCCCGGCGCTGTCCCCCCTCCTCCTGCGCCCTCCAGTAGCCGCCGTCGCACGCGCGCTGGCCGCCCGCGGCAGCCACTCCTCTGCCTCGCACGCGCGCACCTCTCTGTCGCTCCCCCGCTCCTCCTCTTACCTCAGCTGGACGTGGAGCTCATCCAGGAACTCCCCAGACCCATTCCCCAAGCCTCCCGTGCGCTGTAGCCTTGCCGATGAGCTCGCCGGCGCACTGGACCACGGGTCCTCGTCGAGCCCCTATAAATAGGCCTCCCCGAGCTTCTCCAACACCACCACCAGCCTCACACCTCTCCACTGATCCCCCCTGCATCACTAGTTCGACCCCAGGACGCCCCTGTGCTCGGGATCGACCGGAGCTCCGCCGCGTCGGGCCGCCGGCGATCTCGAGGTACAGGCCTCCCCTGCCCCTCCTTCCACTCATTTCGGAACCGCCACACCTCACTGACTCTTTCCCCTCTCTTTCCCCCTCCATTTGCAGTCGGAAACGACCCCGACCACCGTCCTCCGACGAACCTCCGCCGTCGCACCTCGCCGCCGGTGAACGAGGGCTCCCCGCCGTGCCGCGCTACCACCACTGCAACCGCAACACGCCACTGAGTCCGTCCCTGGCCTCCGTTGCCGTCGCCGTGGCCAGAATCGTCGCCGCTGAGCTCGCCGCCGCCGTGACCGAGGGGTTAGAGATGACAGGCGGGCCCCACCTGTCATCCCCCCACCTCTCTCCCCTCCTCTGTGCCGCTGACCCACGGGCCCCGCCCGTCAGGTTTGAAACCTGACGTGCGCGCGCGCTCGCTCCGTGCGGCTGGGCCAGTCCGCCTGGGCCGTGCACTGTGGCCTCTTCTGGCCCAGTGCACAGGACCCTTTTTCTCTTTTTCTTTTCTGTTGATGTTTTAAACATTTATGCAGAAAAGAATATTGATCCAAATTAAATATTTCCAACTCCTAAAATCTTGTAATATTCCAACCTATTTAGTGGTACCACTTTCATTCAAATCCATGAAACTTTTCTGTACTGTTCAAATTTAAATTCAAATTTGAGCAGTATAACTCCTGTTCAAAAATCATTATATCCTATTCTGTAACTCCAAAACTCCAACTAAGATTTTTTCCCCATCTTAGAAATCCCTCTAGTATTTTACAAAAATGAGTTGACATTTTCCTGAGCACTTTGGTTTTTCTGTTTTATTTGTATTCTTATTTTCCCGTGGTTATTATGCGACGTATATATCCCGTATTTGACGAAGTTGCTGTGGAAGAAGAAGGAGGAGGACTAGAATACTTTGAAGACCAAGCCAATCCAGGCAAGCAGCCCTTTGACCATGATACACTTGTTCTTCGGAACCCGTTTGTTTCCGATGCATGATGATTAGGGTTACGATGGTAACCTAGATGAACCACCACATGATGCATGCCTTATTGTTGATCTTGCTATGTGCTAGATGTCATGCAATAGATGGTCATGATGCTTCTATGATGCATGTGTGATATGAACCCCCGTAGTTGAAAACTTTGCATGAACCCATCGGGTGCCCCTAATGCCCGAGGGTGATGAAGTGTTAGGTCATCACTTGAGAAAGAAGTGATGTGCCGGTAATATCATGTGCATGGTGGAATGATGGATTAGATTTATGTGTGACTACCGTCCCAACCAAACATGTGCAACCACACTACCCCTTATGGGACGGGGCTTTATTGATTACTTAGGTCGATACTAGCATGGTGCCCGCATTACTAGTGACGGGAAGACTTGAGGTCTTTCCCGGGACGGGGTCGTGCTTGGATAGGCGGCCATGACTGTTTTCACAGGGCACCGGACACACCGTTGGTCCCTTCGGGTACGCGTGAACATTGAAATTAGTGCAAGTCCCGTAATCTATTGTTTGTACCCAAGGGCCGTGTGCCAACGAGTGGACTCTATGTTAGTGTCGTCTAAGGAAAGGTAATGACCGGGTGCTTACCCCAGGTACTTGAGGTACCGCGGGTCGTGGATGACACGGAAGTTCCCCGGATCTTGTGGGTAAAGTGCGCAACCTCTGCAGAGTGTAAAACTATTCGAATAGCCGTGTCCACGGTCATGGACAGTTGGGTGGTGCTACTTAAACTATGTCCAGAATTTTACTTCATTGGTGATAAATTGTGTGTGACAAGTCAAGGATGGTGACTTGACACGATGAGTTGAATTCTTAATCAAGTTGATATCGGTAACCTGCCTTCGAGGTTACGCGAGGTTATTGATGCATAAACTTGATGATAGCATATTGTTCTAGCCTCCTGCTAGATTGTTCATTATTATTCAATTGCATTGTTACTTGAACCACATCATGGGTTGCTTGCGAGTACATTCAAAGTACTCATTGGCTTGCCACTGGTTATTTAATTGGCCAGGCATGGAAGATTATGAGGAAGAGTTCTTTGGAGACGACCATGCGAACTAGGATACTATCCCAGTCAGAATGCCTGTAGGGTTAAGGCAGATGGCATGGGTTCTACCCGTTTATCAAAGACTTCCGCTACTTAAGTTATTTGCTATTCAGCCCGTGAGGCTCTATCTATGTAAGACTTGGCCATAATGGCCTTAATTCGTGTAAGACTATTTGTATGGATGTAAGACTCTTGTTATTTCAGCTTCTGTGTGTTCGGTGAGCATTGATCTCTGGGATCACTGTACACGTGCATTCGGTGATCTCGACTTCTAAGTCGGGGTCCCCACACTGAGCCAGGGCGCCGTCGCACCAAGCATGCAAGGGAGGCAAGCCGGGGCAAGACTGAAGCTTGATGGATACTGGAGCGACGCCAAGAACAAGACCACGAAGAGCAAAGGGACGAAGCGGCTTCCCCCGGCAGGATCCTTGCCGGGGCCGGCTTTGGCAGCCCCTGCAAGACCCTTGCCACGGCAGCTCGCCCGGCACCTACGGAGCGAATCACCCTTGAGTCCACCACCCCCATGGGGGGAGGATTCGGGAGATATCCCCGTGGTGGCATGCAGATCTTTGTGAAGACCTTCAAGATCAGATGCAAGGTTAGAAGACGACGACCCTGGCGGGATCCCAGCCAAGGAGGTCCACAAGGCCCCCGGCAAGCACCTTGCCGAGGATGACAGCAGGCGCCGCGGCAAGACCCTTGTCGGGGCCCCGGCAAGGCCCTTGCCAAGGACACCCACGGGGCCACCATCAGGCCCGCACCAACTGGGTTTCCACCGACCCACGCAGCTGCTGACCCAACCAGCTGGACAGGCTCCTGCGTGGCAACCCACGGATCTTCATGGAGACCCGCCGTTGCGCCACCTCAGCTGCCTGTCTGCCTACATGGAACCTCAGGCACCGCCGGCCAGGGCGCGTGTCAACACGAGGAGGAGCGGCGACGGACAAGATGGGTGTCTCCCCTCGTCCCCGATAAAGCAAGGACACCTAAGCTAGGCGCATTAAATGCACCTTGTCCTGTAATGCGAGGGATAACCTCGCACCACTGTACCCTTTCCACCTCCTGTGTGCCACTGTGGCAACCCCTTTTCCCTATAAAAGGAGGCCCGAGGCGACCAGGAGGAGGATTCGGCTTTTCGGAACCCCTCGCGACTCTTTGGGAGCTCCTCATTAGCTGAAGAACAACAACATATAATCCACCAAAGCAGGAGTGGGGTTTTACGCATCTTTGCGGCCCGAACCTGGGTAAAGGAACCGTGTCCTGATCGTTTGATCCGCTCTTCTCTCAACCCCGCGCCACACAACCCTAGTAGGGATTCTTGTGATCCCATAGGTGTCGATCCAAATACACCGACACGTGGGCACCCCGTCTGGCCCCCGGTGCCCTCCTTCCTCCTATATATACCTACATACCCCGAAACTATCAGAACAACAGAGAAAACCCTTGTTCCACCGTCGTAACCATCTGTTCCCGTGAGATCCCATCTTGGGGCCTGTTCCGGAGCTCCGTCGGAGGGGGGATCTACCACGGAGTGCTTCTACATCATCATCATTGCCTCACCATGAGTTATGAGTAGTTCACCACAGACCTTCGGGTCCATAGCTAGTATCTAGATGGCTTCTTCTCTCTCTTTGGATCTCAATACCAAGTTCTCCTCGGTCTTCGAGGAGATCTATTCGATGTAATTTCTTTTTGCGGTGTGTTTGTCGAGATCCGATAAATTGTGGGTTTATGATCAAGATTATCTATTAGAAATATTTGGTACTTTTTGAACTCTTTATGTATGATTATAATATCCTTGCAAGTCTCTTCAAATTATTGGTTTGGTTTGGCCTACTAGATCTATAGTTCTTGCTATGGGAGAAGTGCTTGGCTTTGGGTTCAATCTTGCGGTGTCCTTTCCCAGTGACAGTAGGGGCAGCAACGCACATATTGTATTGTTGCTATCGAGGATAAAAAGATGGGGTTTATATCACTATGTTTTAGTTTATCCCTCTACATCATGTCATCTTGCTTAAGGTGTTACTCCGTTCTTATGAACTTAATACTCTAGATGCATGCTGGATAGCGGTCGATGTGTGGAGTAATAGTAGTAGATGCAGAATTGTTTCAGTCTACTTGTCTCGGACGTGATGCCTATATATAATGATCATGCCTAGATAGTCTCATAATTATTCGCTTTTCTGTCAATTCCTCGATAGTAATTTGTTTACCCGCCATAGAATATCGTTATCATGAGAGAAGCCACTAGAGAACACTATGGCCCCCGAGTCTATTCTCAACATATCAATCTACAATCTACTTTACTTTTCCACTTTTACTTTCTGTTCTTATATCCAAAAATACCAAAAATATCAAACTATCATCTCTATCAGATCTCACTTTCGTAAGTGACCGTAAAGGAATTGACAAGCCCTTATTGCATTGGCTGTGAAGTTCTTATTTGTTTGTGCATGTGCGAGGGACTCGCGCGTGGTATCCTACTGGATTGATACCTTGGTTCTCGAAAACTAAGGGAAATACTTACGCTACTGTGCTGCTTCTCCCTTTCCTCTTCGAGGGAATACAACGCAAGCTCGAGAAGTAGCATACACCCAAGGTTGGATATTCATCATATTTTCCTTCCATTCGCTGGAAGCCCACCAAGCAGCATCAAACGAGGGTGCGAGGAAGAGCTCTATCGGCCTGTGCAGCAGTGGCTAGGTTAGGAGCGAACCAGACTGGAGGCTGGAGCAAACAAATTGGGGATTTTTCCTGCCATCGATCGATATGAGAGGCGCTTGTTTGGGCCGCGAGCCTGCTATAGGGCATGCCTTGCCCTTACGTCATTGGCCCATCCAAATTGAAAGTTTTTATTAATTTTTTACATTGCTTGATCATGCGTTGGGACGAACAAAAATAGTGAGGGCCAACCTAGACGACACAAACTAGGTGCACCCTTTTGAGCCACTCGAGGCGGCCGCCCATACCAGCCCCTACGATGGCACCGCCCCTTTTTGCGTGTATGATTGGGGTAGTGAAAAATATTCCAGTGGTGCTTTTGATTTACCCACAGAATGGTTGAATTGCTTGTTACTATGAACTGAGTTCGCCAATAATGTGAAGGATGTCAGTCTTTTCATCCTATTGTAGATTGCTTAGATCTCGATATTGCAAATGTAATCGCATGAAATATATAGTAAAAGCCAGTGTGATGTGTGTTTCTACGACTAGTGTGACAACCCGTCCTCATATAACGTATCAACGACGCACCATCTTATAAGATTCACATTCGACTTACCAATGCATTGTGGTAATAAAGAAGTATTGAGACGACGTATCCACGTAATTGATCCCATGAACTTCTTCGTAGAACCTTGTAAGTGAAAAAGAAGTTGTAGTGTGCATGTGCACAGTGCTAGCTTAAGTGTAGTTACCTGCTTCTCTGAATTTTAGTTAGCCACTGATTGCAAAATTGTTCAATTACCTTGCTTCGCTTAATTTAGTTTTTTACTAATTACATAATGCCATAGCCTGTTAATCCTATTATAGGTTGGGCCTATGTATGTGTTTGACACTTATTGTTTATAGAATTACCTGTTTGCCTGAACTTAAATAGCTACTTAGGCACGTAGATGGCTGGTCATATCTACTTCTAGGGTGCAACAAAATTCATTTGTAATTTACCTTTTGATACCCTGTGTGTTTAAATGGTTTGCTGTTATGATTTGTAGCACTAGTAATGTTTGCATGTTCATAGACACACAACCGTCAGGTTTATATGAGGGACAACGTCTCTTTAACACATATATATGTGTGTCAGAATCATTTTTCTTACATCAAAGAAATTTACAGATGCTTGTGTTGCTCGTAAACGGTACCGACTTGTTACTTTAATACATTGCTAAGAACTTGCTAGTTTTACTAGTTCATGTGTAATTGAATATGTTGCCAAAACTTGTTAGCATTACTAGTTTGGTGTTAGTTTCTTATGGCTCTTGCAACACTTTATTTATGATTGCAAACATTCAAGTTTGCAGGATCCAACTGAAACTCCGATGGCACAACATGTATGTTTTCAAAAACTTGCTTGTTTACCTGGTTTGCTGATGTAATTTATTGTTGTAATCATCTTACCAACTTCTACTTTTTAGGATCCAATTGGAAGTCCAATTATACAGCTGGCGCACTTTCAAACAATTATTTTTGTAACAGGTTTGTTGTTGTAACTTGTTGCTCTAATCAAGTTACTGACTACTCAACTTTTCAGGGTCCAAGAGACACTCCAATGCCACAATATGTGCCTTTTGCAAAACTTGTTTGTTTAACTGCTTTGCTACCGCAATCGATTGCTCTAATCAAGTTACTGGCTACTCAACTTTTCAGGATCCAAGAGAAACTCCAATGACACAACAGGTACCTTCTGCAAAACTTGTTTGTTGAACTGCTTTGCTGCCGGAACCGGTTGCAATGATGTTAATAACTACTTTTAAGCATCCAGTCGAAACTCTTTAATACCTTATTTGTTTAACTGGGTTGCTATTCTCACTCCTAGTTGAGATGTTTTGCTAACTTATACTTCTCTGAATCCAATCGGAACTTTAATGGAAAACATGTTAGCCAAAAATAAAAGAGCGAGGTCCCCATGGACGTTGTATCATCCCAGAGCAGTGGCACCAGCCCAATCGTGCATCATGAATTGCCAACTATTGATGCTCTAGAGGCTAAACTATTGGTATAAAGAGATTCTGCTTCTGCACTTAGAGATGAAGTTGACATGTTGACGAAGTAAACAACACAATCACAAGAAGTACTCAAGACAACCAATAAATATTTGGTGGATTTCAAAACAAAGCAAACTAAGACTGACCACATTGTTAAGGTCTTGAAGGATAAAAGGAAATTAATATCCCACTTGGTAAATCATAGGTGCTATTTTCTCATAATTGAATAACCTTTGAGTTGTTTGCTCATGTAATCGATCAAACCATTTGTTTTATATATCATGTAATAATTGTTTTTTGTTTTTGAGCACGAGTTTGTATTAATTGATAAGACTGTGAGACATTGTTTTGGTTCAGCCATAGATATTTCATTTTTTTGCTATGCCAGACCTACAAATATGCCAATCGGGCTATATGTGCATTCAGAAATAGTAGTAGTATAGATGGTCCTTAAGTGGCACGCATCTGAAAGGGCCAAGATGTTTTACTAGCTTTGCTAAAAAACATGGTGCTCTTCTAGCAAAAAGAACTATAGTAGTTGATATTATTGATCCATATTTGGATCTTGAGACATCGCTTGTGTACATACCTAAATGGGAGTTCCCTATATGCTGCGTGTGTCAATACATGTTACATTTGAGTTGGACATAAAGTGGTTTCAAATATTCGAATTCATCTTTAACTGGATTCTACCTTCTGAATTTGAGTATCAACATTTGTAAATCACATCTTTGTTGTGCTTTTGAACATATATAAAACATAGAATGATTATTAAATATTCATATAAGAAATGAAAATGGATTCGAATTTAGTGGTTATCGTTTTGGAGGAAGTCGACTTTGACGATCCGACTACGAACGTGCGAGGACGTCGCGCCTTAGCAATCGCTAAACCAACTCCGAGAGGTTATCGACCACACCGGAGCACGATCAACCTGACCACGAAGGTCTGTTTCCTGCAGGCAAACGAAGAACAAGCAAGAAACTAAGATTGCAATCTGGATATGGAGAATATAAGAGGAAAGCTTTATTGATCAAGGTGGGGTTCTGTGACGCCTTTGTCTGGTCGTTGAACACAAACGAACTACGCGAAGTTGCAGCTATGGCGAACTTTTAATCTAAACAAAACCCCAAAGTCTAAACGACGCCCTAAGGGCTGTATATATGAGGGAAAGAGGGGGGAATTTCGTGGCCCTTGGTGGAGGGGTACGAAACCAACCCTAACTCTTGTTTCCCCACACATACGGACTCTAAAAACAGCCTATACTCAAGTATTTCGAAATTACATGGGCCTGGCCCAATAATAAGGTGACGCAGCACCTATAATAGCCTCTGGACGAAATTTATGAAGTGGCATCTTGTATATTTCGTCCAAGGCTTCTCGCACTCATTATGGTGGCTTCAAAGTCCTAAAATCATCAATTGAAACTCCATTCTTGTTCCCCTTGTGCATGCCATCATCTCCATGCTTGATCTTGCTCCAATGTTCATCCTTCTTGTCCAAGCTAGGCCCTTCATTTGTAAGAAAGACAAATGTATCCAATTTAGGCAGCATCATATTCTCATGAACATTAGATTCATTACCAAGAAACGAAAGTACCTGGTAATTTAATTGGCGTGCGCGAGCTCTAGTAATTGGTCATGTATATGTGTCAGTTGGAGCTGTGGGTGTAACCTTGTTACTGATGTCCTCATCATCCTCCCCTTCTTCAATTGAAGTCGTCCTCGACGAAAGCTCATCTTCCTCACCCAAGTAAGGCTTCAAATCTGCAATGTTAAATGTGGGACTAACCCCAAAATCTGCAGGCAGCTCAAGTTTATATGCATTATCATTTATTTTCTCTAACACCTTGAAAGGACCATCAGCACGTGGCATTAGCTTTGACTTGCGCAAATTAGGAAACCTATCCTTACGCAAATGTAACCAAACAAGATCTCTAGGTGCAAGGACAACACGTTTTCTACCCTTATCTCCAACAAGTTTATATTTAGCATTCATGCGCTCAATATTTTCCTTAGTTAACTCATGCATTTTTAAGATCAATTCAGCACGTTGTTTAGCATCAAAATTAACCTTCTCCGAAGATGGAAGAGGCAACAAATCAATAGGTGCACGAGGTAGGAAACCATAGACAATTTCAAAAGGGCACATCTTAGTAGTAGAATGCAACGAACGATTATAAACAAATTCAATATGAGGCAAGCATTCTTCCCACGTTTTCTTATTATTCTTCAAAACAGCCCTAAGCATAGTAGACAAAGTTCTGTGGACTACTTCAGTTTGTCCATCAGTTTGGGGGTGACAAGTAGTACTAAAAAGCAGTTTAGTTCCCAACTTAGCCCATAAACATCTCCAAAAGTGGCTAAGAAATTTAGTATCACGATCTGAAACAATAGTATTTGGCACACCATGCAAGCGAATAATTTCACGAAAGAACAAATCAGCAACATTAGCAGCATCATCGCTTTTATGACATGGTATAAACTGTGCCATCTTCGAGAACCTATCCACGACAACAAATATGCTATCCCTCCCATTCTTTGTTCGAGGTAAACCCAAAACAAAGTCCATAGATATATCTTCCCAAGGAACACTAGGGACAGGCAAAGGCATATATAAACCATGAGGATTGAGTCGTGACTTAGCTTTTTGACATGTAGTGCAGCGAGCAACAAAACGCTCAACATCCCGTCGCATCTTTGGCCAAAAGAAATGTGTAGCAAGTACGTCCTCCGTCTTCTTCACGCCAAAGTGTCCCATTAATCCTCCTCCATGCGCCTCCTACAACAACAAAAGACGAAGAGAGCTAGCTGGAATGCATAGCTTGTTAGCTCGAAACACAAATCCATCACTAACGACGAACTTGTTCCATGTTCTCCCTTCTTTACAATTCTGCAATACATCTTTAAATTCAGCATCATGCACATATTGATCTTTGATGGTCTCCAAACCAAATATTTTAAAGTCAAGTTGTGAAAGCATAGTATAACGACGAGACAATGCATCAGCAATAACATTTTCTTTTCCCTTCTTGTGTTTAATAACATAAGGGAAAGTCTCTATGAATTCAACCCATTTAGCATGTCTACGGTTCAGTTTTGCTTGACTTTTAATGTGCTTTAAAGATTCATGATTAGAATGTATAACAAATTCTTGGGCCATAAATAATGTTGCCATGTCTCAAATGTCCGAACAAGAGCATATAATTCCTTATCATAGGTAGAATAATTCAGACTAGGCCCACTCAATTTTTCAGAAAAATATGCAACAGGTTTACCATCTTGTAATAACACACCTCCTAACCCAATTCCACTAGCATCACATTCAAGCTCAAAAGTCTTATTAAAATCAGGAAGGTGGAGTAAAGGAGCATGTGTCAACTTATCTTTCAATACCGTGAATGCTTCTTCCTGTGCAGTACCCCAAACAAAAGGCACATCCTTCTTTGTAAGCTCATTGAGAGGTGCAGCAATGGTGCTGAAATCTCTCACAAAACGCCGATAGAATCCAGCGAGGCCAAGGAAACTCCTCACGTGTGTGACCGTTTTGGGCTGCGGCCAACTCTCAATAGCTTCAATCTTGGCTTTATCAACCTCAATTCCCTGTGGAGTAACAACATAGCCAAGAAAAGAGACTCGGTCGGTGCAAAAGGTGCACTTTCCAAGGTTACCAAACAAACGTGCATCACGTAGAGCAATAAAAACAGCACGTAAATGTTCCAAATGTTCCTCCAAAGATCTGCTAAAAATCAATATATCATCAAAGTATACTACCATAAATCGTCCAATGAAAGCATGTAAAACTTCATTCATTAATCTCATGAAAGTACTAGGTGCATTAGTTAACCCAAAAGGCATGACTAACCACTCATATAATCCAAACTTAGTTTTAAATGCTGTTTTCCATTCATCTCCCAATTTCATACGAATTTGATGGTATCCACTACGCAAATCAACTTTGGAGAATATTGTAGAGCCACTCAATTCATCAAGCATATCATCTAGCCTAGAAATATGATGACAATAACGAATAGTAATATTATTAATGGCCCTACAATCAACACACATACGCGATGTACCATCCTTTTTCGGCACTAGAATAATAGGAACAGCACAAGGACTAAGGGATTCGCGTATATAACCTTTGTCGAGTAGCTCCTATACTTGACGCATAATCTCT
Source organism: Secale cereale (assembly GCA_902687465.1). NCBI lineage: Eukaryota > Viridiplantae > Streptophyta > Magnoliopsida > Poales > Poaceae > Secale > Secale cereale. The sequence continues at coordinate 396,130,685 of LR738715.1, read as the reverse complement.
TTCGTCTCTTCTGGATTGGTACGATATGGTGCGCGGTTGGGTAGCGATGCACCGGGAATTAAGTCAATCTGATGCTCAATCCCTCGAATAGGTGGTAATCCCGGTGGCACGTCTTGTGGAAAGACGTCGGCGAACTCCTGTAAAATGTTAGTGACAGCAGGAGGCAAAGAGGAAGGCACGTCCTCGAATGAAAACAAGGCCTCTTTGCATAAAACAGCATAGCAAACAGATTTGCTAAAAACTAGCTCATCAATATCAGATTTGGTGGCAAATAAACATGCATTTTTCAATTTAATTTCAGAAGCAACAGTAGATGGTTTATTAGTAGGCTTCATTTGTTGCTCAAATTCTTTTGCCACAATCTGATTTTCACTCTTATTTTTCTCCTGTTTTGCTTTATTAGCTCTATTAATATCATCTTTCAAAATGGAATCAGGAGTCATAGGAAGCAAAGTAATATTTTTATCCTTATGAACAAGAGTATACTGATTGTTTCTACCATGGTGTACAGATTTTTTATCAAATTGCCATGGTCTACCAAGTAATAAGGAACATGCTTGCATAGGTACCACATCACAATCAACAGAATCAGCATATGTAGAGATACTAAACTGCATACGAACAGTACTTGTTACCTTAACCTTGCCGCTGTTGTTGAACCATTGGATGTATTAAGGATGTGGATGTGGTCTTGTGGTGAGAGATAGCTTCTTCACCATCTCCATGCTAGCCAAGTTGTTGCAACTCCCTCCATCTATGATCACGCGAACAGAACGTTCCTTCACAACTCCCTTTGTATGGAACAAATTATTCCTCTGATTTTGCTCAGCTTGTGTAACCTGCACACTCAAAACACGTTGAGCAACTAAACATTCATACCTGTCAGCATCTTCAGGAGCCATGTATTGCGTCTCATGATCAGAATCGTCTCCACCGTGTTCTTCACGTGTAATAAGAGCCAAAGTCTCCTCATCATAGTCACTAGCGGATTCATATCCACCATCCTCAGTAGCAATCATCACACACTGAGATTTGCAATCTCTCGCAAAATGTCCTCTTCCCTTACAACAACGACAAATAATATCACTGGTGTGCCCTGTTGATGCCATGGAAGAAGAAGAACTCTGTGCAGGCCCAATAGGAGTGCTCTTGGCAGATAATGGTGGTTGTGCGTGCTTCCTTGTATCACGGCTGGAGGTAACAGCTGATGGAGATGTCGGTGCAGTAGAATGTGTGGAAGTAGAGGATGAACGCGGTGTCCATGATGAAGGTCGACCTGCAGAAAAGTTAGTCCGCGCCAATGCCTGCCGATCCTGCACTTCACGTTCAGCTTTACAAGCAAGATGGAATAAATGAGTGATATTAGTATAATCCTTATACTCTAGAATGGTCTGAATCTCTCTATTTAATCCACCCATAAAACGTGCAAGCATAGCTTCATTCTCCTCAACAATACCACATCTAATCAGGCCAGTTTGTAATTGCTGATAATATTCTTCTACAGAATTTTTTCCTTGTCTTAAGCGCTGCAGTTTTTGAAGTAATTCACGTTGATAATATGGTGGAACCCAACGAGTACGCATAGCAGTTTTCAAAGCAGTCCAAGTAGCTGGAACAGGATATAATCTACAATGTTCAGACCACCAAACACATGCAAAACTAGTGAAAGCACAAACAGCAGCAGGAACACGTCTCTCCTCGGGATAGTTTAAACATGTAAAACGTTGTTCAGTTTGTAACTCCCAAGTAAGATATATATCAGGAACATATCTACCCTCAAATGGTGGAATATTCAATTTCAGTTTAGGAAGATGGTCATGTACCTCAGGTGGTGGTGCAGCCCTACCGTTGCGATGATATGCATGAGGACGACCTGGTGGTGGTGGTGTTGGTTGTTGCACGTAGTTCTGATTTTGGTCAACCTCATCCTCGTAATGGTCCTCCACCTCTGCAGTAGCAGCAAGAGCTATAGAAACATCAACAGCAGCACCAGAAGCTTGACCAGTCTGAAGGGGAACGCGCTGTGCTCGTCCCACTTGATTCGGAAGGCGACGTTGTTGTTGTTGTTGAGGTGGGACAGCTATAGCAGCCGGTGGTGGTGGAAAACGCGAAAGCAATTCAGCAAACTTGTTATCGAGCTTTGTTTCAAACGTCTTTTCCATGCCATCTATGTTCTCCATGGCCTGGCAAATCTGTTTAGCACATCTTGCACCTGTTCACTCATCATTTGCTGAAACTTATCATGAAGCTCCTTGTTCGTCAAGTTCTCCCAGTCAGTCTCATCGACTTGTGATCCTGGCATGGTTAGCAGCAATAGAAACACACAAGAATATGATCCTACAGACTACTAATAAGTGGTGGGGGTGGCGGGTGTCACAAATCCGACAAGCAAATCTCAAATTCTTACCAGTTCTTACCCAGCAGCAGGTGGTGATCGGCAACCGTGGTAGTCAAAACTCTCAAAGCGTGGATAAAGCGATTACCAGGGAGAGTCAAACGCACGACGTAGATGTATGTGGAGCTGTGAAGGCTTATAAGATGGTAGCAAAAGTGGTCAGCAATAATCAATTCAGAGATGCAAAGTTGAATAAACGCTCAACGCCGGTACTGTGCTGATCCTAGGCTAGACCGTACTAGAGACGTGAGCCTAGAACACTAACAAAATCACGGCGCTGCACGTAATAAAGGGGAAAGCACACTCTGGATTTTTTTTCGCATCTTTTTTTTTGCGCTCTTTTTTTTTTGCGCTGCTTTTTTTTGGCCGAAAATCACTATAATGGCGAGTGTCTCAAAACACTTCCCAAGTCAAACTAAGATGATAGGCACGCAATTTTTTTGACGAAATTTTTTTTTCGGAATCATGGCAGCGACGACGAAAAAGTGCGGTAAAAAAACAGTATGATGGCACGTGTCTCAAAAGACTCAGAAAAGCCCAAAAATAGGATAGGGAAAAAATATTTTCATCTATCGAAATTTTGGCCTAGAAACTGCCCGGGGGTCTCCAGACTCTTTATTTTTTTTTTTTTTTTCGAGACCTACGCAGGCAAGGAAACACAAATCCGAAACCTAGATGGATCTCGAGAACAAACCTAATATGAAAAGAACTCGGATTGGCGGTGGATATATGGTGGTAGGATATGGCAGCGGTGGTAGGTTATGGCAGCGGTGGTGGTATGTGGTGGCGGTGGTGGGTATGGCAGCAACGGTGGTATGGTAGCGGCGATGAATATGGTGCGGCGGCGACGTGACAAACTGTGAACAGAACTCGAAACTCTAAAGAACTAGACGCTAAGACCAGCAACTTGACACGACGATGCAACCGCAAATTCAACAAAGCAAATACATAAAAGATTATGCAAAGGCTCAGATTGGTTCGGATGGGATGAACTAACCCTAATTTTTTTTGGCTTTTTCATGGACTATAGGTATGAAGAACAGACTCGATCTAAACTATGAAAAACTGTAAAACCTCACCGAGCAACCTGGAAATCTGATACCACTTGATAGAGGCAAAGGTGTCCCGTCTTTCGATGAGATGGTGGTTATCGTTTTGGAGGAATTCGACTTTGACGATCCGACTACGAACGTGCGAGGACGTCGCGCCTTAGCAATCGCTAAACCAACTCCGAGAGGTTATCGACCACACCGGAGCACGATCAACCTGACCACGAAGGTCTGTTTCCTGCAGGCAAACAAAGAACAAACAAGAAACTAAGATTGCAATCTGGATATGGCGAATATAAGAGGAAAGCTTTATTGATCAAGGTGGGGTTCTATGACGCCTTTGTCTGGTCGTTGAACACAAACGAAGTACGCGAAGTTGCAGCTATGGCGAACTTTTAATCTAAACAAAACCCCAAAGTCTAAACGACGCCCTAAGGGCTGTATATATGAGGGAAAGAGGGGGGAATTTCGTGGCCCTTGGTGGAGGGGTCCGAAACCAACCCTAACTCTTGTTTCCCCACACATACGGACTCTAAAAACAGCCTATACTCAAGTATTTCGAAATTACATGTGCCTGGCCCAATAATAAGGTGACGCAGCACCTATAATAGCCTCTGGACGAAATTTATGAAGTGGCATCTTGTATATTTCGTCCAAGGCTTCTCGCACTCATTATGGTGGCTTCAAAGTCCTGAAATCATCAATTGAAACTCCATTCTTGTTCCCCTTGCGCATGCCATCATCTCCATGCTTGATCTTGCTCCAATGTTCATCCTTCTTGTCCAAGCTAGGCCCTTCATTTGTAAGCAAGACAAATGTATCCAATTTAGGCAGCATCATATTCTCATGAACATTAGATTCATTACCAAGAAACGAAAGTACCTGGTAATTTAATTGGCGTGCGCGAGCTCTAGTAATTGGTCCTGTATATGTGTCAGTTGGAGCTGTGGGTATAACCTTGTTACTGATGTCCTCATCAGTAGGTGATCGTGCTTCGCCCACGACATCTTTGGCGCACCTGGTTGGGGGACTCGCTTGCGCAAATCTGAAGCAATAGCCAGCGCGTCGATCCTCGTCACCCTCAATTTCTTCGGTGGCTCCCAAGAAGAAAACGGCGGCAGCGACCCATCCCTCCACCTCATAGGCCCCTTCCCACATAGCAGCGGAGATGCCATGGACATAGCAGCTACTGTGGGCAAGGTAGATCCCGTAGGCGGCATGGCCAACGTAGGCGGCGCTCCCGCCTTGCCCACCATGGTGGAGCAGGGTGTCAAAATAGCTAGAGATGTCCAGCTGCACCAACTTCTGGTGAGCATGGCCGAGCGGAAGGAGATGAAGGAAACACTCAACTTCCTCCTCCTCGTCGCGGCCAGCGTAGCAATGACGCCCGTTCCGGCATGAGCCAAAATCTTTTGGACATGTATGCTGAAGGGTCGTTTGCAGGATTGAAAGTATGTCTAGAGGGAGGGGGTGATTAGACTTCTTGACAAAATATAAAATTAGCCTTTTCCCATTTTTAAGTTTTGGCAAATTTTAACAAGTTAGAACAAGTCAAACAATCTTCCTACACATGCAATTCTAGAGTGATGGTAGCGGAAAGTAAAGCATTGCATATGAAGGTAAAGGGAGGGGTTGGAGAGTGCAAACGCAATTGGAGACACAGATGTTTTTGGCATGGTTCCGATAGGTGGTGCTATCGTACATCCACGTTGATGGAGACTTCAACCCACGAAGGGTAATGGCTACGTGAGTCCATGAAGGGCTCCACCCACGAAGGGTCCATGAAGAAGCAACCATGTTTAGCCCACGATGGCCATCGCCCACGAAGGACTTGCCTCACTAGGGTAGATCTTCACGAAGTAGGCGATCTCCTTACCCTTAAAAACTCCTTGGTTCAAGTCCAAAATCTTGTGGGAGGCTCCCAAGTGAAACCAAACCAATCTAGGAGACACCACTCTCCAAAAGGTAATAAATGGTATGTTGATGATGAACTCCTTACTCTTGTGCTTCAAGTGATAGTTTCCCCAACACTCAACTCTCTCACACAGATTTGGATATGGTGGAAAGAAGGTTTGAGTGGAAAGCAACTTGGGGAAGGGTAGAGATCAAGATTCTTGTGGTTGGATTGTAATATCTTGGTCTCAACACATGAGCAGGTGGTTCTCTCTCAAAAAATGAATAGTGGAAGTGTAGGCACATTTTGATGGCTCTCTCTCTGATGGAGAAGGGGTGCAGGGGTATATATAGCCCGCACACAAAATCTATCCATTACACACATTTGACCCAACTCGGCCAGACCGAATAAACAATCTCGGTCAGAGCGAAGCAGTTCAAAATGTGAATGTTAGATATTTTGGTGGGACCGACAGTATCAACTCGGTGAGACCGATGCGTTAGGGTTAGGGCAGAACCTCAACTCAGTTTTACCGATTACACAAACTCGTTGAGACCAATTTTAGTAATAGGATAACAGAGTGTTGGTCAGGCAAACTCGGCGGGACCGATCCACTCATCTCGGTGTGACCAAAACATTACGAAGAGGAAACATAGAGTTTGCAATGCCATCTCGGTTTGACGGATTCGCTCATCTCGGTTAGACCAAAGAATTACAAAGGGGAAACCAAAGAGTCTGCAATCCCATCTCGGTGATACCGAGATCCCTATCAGTGAGACCGAACTGATTAGGGTTTGTAGAAGTGGCTATGTCAAGTGAACTCGGTGGCGCCGGATAGATCAAATCGGTGGGGCCGAGTTTGACTAATAGGTTTAGGACATATGTGGAAATGAGAAAGTGGTTGAGGGATTTGGAGCACATTACTAAGCACTTTGAGCAAGTAGACCATTAAGCAACACCTCATCCCCTTTTAATTGTACTAGCAAAAGAGCCCGTGCATTGCAACGGGAGAGAATACATAACACACACTCTTAACAAAACAACCATCACTCAAGATCACAGTAGTTCCATTCCTTTATTTTTGCGAGGCATCATATTTGTGTTGCCGCTTATCCTCCTTGTCACCCTCGCCAGCGATGGCCTCAGTGTTTACACACAAAAAACGTGTTTGAATATGGTTAATCCTAAGGTGTCTCTCTCTCCCTCTCTCCTCCCTCTCCCTCTCTCTCTCTCCCTCGCCCTCGCCCTCTCTCTCACACACACACACAAAAAGAAGTAAAAAACATCTTTAAATATGGTTAATCCTAAGGCGTCTCTCTCTCTCTCTCTCTCTCTCTCTCTCTCTCTCTCCCTCTCTCTCTCTCTCTCTCCCAGTCACGCGATGAGAAATCTGTTGTTTTCCCCTGCAACATTTTTCAGAGGTATGCATGTGTAGTTATCGATGTTTTGTTTTCCCTATATGGTTATAGTGGGGTGTTTATTTGCAATCCGGGTCGCCACCGGTACGAAAGAAAAACGTATCTTGCGCTATAAATTATAAGTTTGCTTTCAAAACAATATTTTAAAAAAATTTAACAGGTAAAATTAACATCATATTTGGATTCTACACATTTTTTTAATAAAATTTCATATACAACATGTTAAAATCGAAGTTACGGTTTAATAGATACGTATAGTTTAGAAAATCATTTGTTTGACTTAAATATATTCCAAAATAATATTTAAAAATACTTAACAGGTAAAAATAATCTCATATTTGTATTCTACATATTTTTCTAATCAAAATTCATATATAACATGTTCAAATCGGAGTTACTGTTTAAAAGATATGGATGATTTAAAAAACATTTATTTGACTTAAATATGATCCGCGGATGAATTACCTAAAACATCAAGGGGGTTTTCAAGAAATGTAAAATAACGGTTTGGGCATGACTTAAATCCGGACCGCGGGTTTATTTCAAGAAAACACAGGGACTTTTATGTAAAATATGAAAAAACTATTCGTTTTAACTTAAAATAGGACTGCGGGTTGAATTCTCAGAAGTAGGGGTGCTTTTTTGAAAAATGGCATGACGGTCGAGAAGAAACCCAATTTGCTTTATTATTAGGTAAATATTGGCTTTTCCTATGGACTCAATGTGATCTTGGATCACTAAAGTGAAAATGTAGAGTCTTGAGCTTTTGCCAATCTTTGTCCTTGGCATTTTGAGTGTTCCACATTTCTAATCCATTTCATGCCAACCATTGATCTTACTGAAATATTTATCTTGAAAGGATATTAGTTGAATGAGCTATATGTTGTTATTAATTACCAAAACTACCCGGGGATTATTTGCAATTTCAGTGACGTCGGGGCATGCGCGCTTCCCAACGCAAGGCAAGCAGAACGAAACCCCGGCTGGCCAAGAGCATGGCCCGCAAGGGCCACCTCAACCGCACCAAACCGCCTTAGTGGTCGCACCGAGATGACGGGAACCCGACGACACTCCTTCTGGCTCGTCCAGGAGTCACGCAAAGGCGCGTCCCGTCTCTCGTGCCATGCCGGTGATGACACATGCCAGTTGCTGTTGGACTTCACTCGAGCAATAGAGAAAATGGATGAGTGGAGGACCACCATCCAAAGCCTCATCGGGTTTGCTGAAACCAGCAAGTTGTAGTGTGCAAAGACCTTGTGACGTCTGCCAGCGGTGTTGGCCGCCCATGCGAGAGGCCGCGCAGAGGAGAATGCACCTACGGTGCAATCTCCTCTAGGACAGCCTTCCGAGGGATAGCTGCGGTCGAATCAGCAGGCCCAAAATGTTGATGAACTTGACGGGGCATCGATGGCCTCTTCCGACCCATGAGCTGAGCCAGATCAACGTCATGTTTGAAAGACTGGAAGAAGGAAAATGTCCGCGTCACCATCGAGCAGCGTCGCGAGACACGCAGTCAGCTCGGCAGGCGAAATGGCGTCGACGTCTATGAGTCTGTGCCTAGTGGTGGCGTGTAGTTTAGTTACGATGTGGGGTGCCCTGCTTTCAATCGCAAGCTGTGGCAAGTGCGTTGGCCATTGTCTCGCACCTTCAGGCCTTACCTGCTAGAGAAGTATGATGGAAACCTCAACCGACCAGAGTTTTCGGGCATCTATACGATCGCTGTCCAAGCTTCCAGGGGAAGGGACGAAAAGGTGCTCGCCAATTACTTTCCTTTGGCACCCAGGCCCAATGTGAGGTCTTCGCTGATGCACCTGCCCGAGGATTCCATCCCTTCATGGGCGGACTTGTCCAACGAGTTCGTTGGCGCCTTCACGGGCGGCCATCAAGAACCCGGGCAGCCTAATGACTTGCAAGCCCTCTTTCGAAAGGAGGGAGAAAGTTTGCACAAATATTTGTAGAGGTTCAGTTGAGTACACCGCAATATCCCAAAAATTCTTTCGGCAACCGTGATACGTCTCCAATGTATCTACCTTTCCTAACGCTTTTCTTCTTGTTTTGGACTCTAATTTGAATGATTTGAATAAACTAACCACATACTGACATTGTTTTCAGCAGAACTACTAGGGCACGCCCCCTCCAGGCGCGCCCAGGTGGGCTGTCCCCACCTGGTGGCCCCACAGACCCTAAAACCTACGCTATAAAATCCTATTTTTCTAGAAATAATTTTGGGGGGAAAGAATTATCGTGATCCATGAGACGGAGCCGCCATCACCTCCTGTTCTTCATCGGGACGCCAGATCTAGAGTTCGTTTGGGGCTCCGGAGAGGGGGATCTTCGTTCTTCTGAAGGTAATATGCCCTAGAGGCAATAATAAAGTTGTTATTTTATATTTCCTTATATCATGATAAATGTTTATTATTCATGCTAGAATTGTATTAACCGGAAACTTAGTACATGTGTGAATACATAGAGAAAACAGAGTGTCCCTAGTATGCCTCTACTAGACTAGCTGATTGATCAAAGAAGGTTATGTTTCCTAACCATAGACATTAGTTGTCATTTGATCAACGGGATCACATCATTAGGAGAACGATGTGATGGACAAGACCCATCCGTTAGCTTAGCACTATGATCGTTTAGTTTTACTGCTATTGCTTTCTTCATGACTTATACATGTTCCTATGACTATGAGATTATGCAACTCCCGAATACCGGAGGAACACCTTGTGTGCTATCAAATGTCACAACGTAACTGGGTGATTATAAAGATGCTCTACAGGTCTTTCCAAAGGTGTTTGTGGTGTTGGTATAGATCAAGATTAGGATTTGTCACTCCGAGTGTCGGAGAGGTATCTCTGGGGCCTCTCGGTAATTCACATCGTAATAAGCCTTGCAAGCAAACGACTAATGAGTTAGTCAGGAGATGATGTATTACGGAACGAGTAAAGAGACTTGCCGGTAACGAGGTTGAACTAGGTATGATGATACGGACGATCAAATCTCGGGCAAGTAACATACCGATGACAAAGGGAACAACATATGTTGTTATGCGGTTTGACCGATAAAGATCTTCATAGAATATCTAGGAGCCAATATGGGCATCCAGGTTCTGCTATTGGTTATTGACCAGAGAAGTGTCTCGGTCATGTCTACATTGTTCTCGGACCCGTAGGGTCCGCATGCTTAACGTTTCGTTGACGATATAGTATTGAATGAGTTATGTATGTTGGTGACCGAATGTTGTTCGGAGTCTCGGATGAGATCACCGACATGATGAGGAGCTCCGGAATGGTCCGGAGGTAAAAATTGATATATAGGATGATATGGTTAGGCCAAGGGGTCAAGCCCACAGGGCCTTAAGTCGGTGCAAAAGGTGTTTTGCGAAGGCCAGGGGGCCAAACGCCGGAGACCCTGGCGTCTGGCCCTGGGCCAAATGCCAAGGATTGTGGCGTTTGGTCCTGGAGTCCGAGTGGGACTCTTGCCTTTCGGGCAAAACCGACTTTGAGGAGGCTTTTGCTCCAAGTTTCGACCCCAGGGCTCAACATATAAATAGAGGTGTGGGGCTAGCACCTGGAACACATCAAGATACACCAAGCCGTGTGCCGGCTACCCCGACTCTCTAGTTTATCCTCCGTCTAGTTTTTGTAGTGCTTGGCGAAGCCCTGCAGAGATTGTTCTTCATCAAAAACCGTCACCACGCCGTCGTGCTGCCCGAACTCATCAACTACTTCGCCCGTCTTGCTGGATCAAGAAGGCGAGGACGTCATCGAGCTGAACGTGTGCTAAACGCGGATGTGCCATACGTTCGGTACTAGATCGGGACAGATCGTGAAGGTGTATGACTACATCAACCGCGTTGATAAATGCTTCCGCTTTCGGTCTACAAGGGTATATAGACACACTCTCCCCCTCGTTCCTATGCATCTGGTAGATAGATCTTGTGTGATCGTAGGAAAATTTTGAAATACTACGTTCCCCAACATCTTTGTCATCACGAACCCTTCTCCATCGCCAATTACATGATGCTCCCCACCGGGAGTGAGTAATTCCTTCGTAGGCTCACTGGTCGGTGAGGAGTTGGATGAGATTCATCATATAATCAAGTTAGTTTTGTTAGGGCCTGATCCCTAGTATCCACTATGTTATGAGATTGATGTTGCTATGAATTTGCCATGCTTAATGCTTGTCACCTTGGGCCTGGGTGCCAATATTTAAGATATGAACCGTTTATGTTATGATCATTATATTCATGTTCTAGATCCGATCTTGCAAGTTATAGTCGCCTACTACATGTTATGATCCGGCAACCCCGAAGTGACAATAGTCACGACCACTCCCGGTGATGACCGTAGTTTGAGGAGTTCATGTATTCAATGTGTGTTAACGGTTTGTTCCAGTTCTCTATTGAAAAGAGGCCTTAATATCCCTTAGTTTCCAATATGGATCACGCTACCACGGGAGGGTAGGACAAAAGATGTCATGCAAGTTCTTTCCATAAGAACGTATGACTATTTATGGAATATATTCCTACATTATAATTATGAACTAGAGCTAGTGCCATATCGCCCTAGGTTATGGCTGTCACATCCAACAAATTACCGATCCAATGACTGCGAATTTATCCTATATTTTTTCTGCCAAGTTAGAACTGCTATCGTTACGGTTGCACTTGCTACAAAATTACTGCTATCCCTGTTACCGTTCCTATTGCTGCTGTCACTGCAATCAAAACTATCATATTACTTTGCTACTAATTACATGTTGCAGATAATTAATCTCCAGGTGTGGTTGAAATGAAAACTCATCTGCTATTGAAATATTCCTTGGCTCCCTTTGTGTCGAATCTATAAATCTGGGTTGAATACTCTACCCTCGATAGCTGTTGCATTCCCCTATACTTGTGAGTTATCAGGAACTTTTTGTGGCGCCGTTGCCGGGGAGCATAGCTATATTTGTTGAGTCACTTGGAATTATTATCAATGTATCACTATGAAAAATCTGAAGGATGCTAAGACTAAGATTTTTCCTCTAAGACGAGGGGAGGTAAGGAACTGCCATCCAGTTCTACTTTAGATTCACCTTCTATTATAAGTAAACTTGCAACACCACCACATGCTATTAATCTTGATATGTCGCAAGTTATTGATGATGCTACTTTTGCAATGAATGATACTTATGATGATGCTAGTACCTTGCATGATGATGATGTGTCACTTGGGGAATTCCTTGATGAAAAATTACTAGAGTAAGACAACATGATGTTGTTGAATCTGATGATGAGCTTGAAACTCAAATTTTTGAAACACATGCTAGAACTAGCCTTCCTAGATACGAATTGTCGAACATACTGGAAGGTTATGTTATGAATGAGGAGACAACTAGAGATATTCTTGCCTGTAAGGATAGAGATGATCTAGAGAAATTATTATGCAAGTATAAAGAAAAGTATCTGAATTCTTGAATGCAATATGATCTTGAGTTTGCTACCTCACCTATCTTTATTGATGATAAGGATTATGAATTCTCTGTCGACAAAGAGTTGATTACTTTAGTTGAATATGATCCTTTCCATGGTTATGAAATTGAAACTGTTGTGGCACATCTAACTAAGTTGAATGACATAGCCACCCTTTTTACCCATGATGAGAAAACTCTTTATTACTGTATTCTCAAATTATTTCCGTTCTCATTAAAGGGTGATGCTAAAGCTTGGTGCAATACTCTTACTCCTGGTTGTGTGCATAGGCCCCAGGATATGATTTATTACTTCTCTAGAAAAAAAAATCCTGCTCATAAGAAACAAGCTGCCTTACATGAAATATTCAACTTTGTGGAAACTAAAGAAGAGAGTCTCCCACAAGCTTGGGGTAGGCTTTGCTAGTTACTTAATGATTTGCTTGATCATCCTCTTAAGAAAAATGAAATACTTAATATCTTCTAAAATGGACCAACTGAGGCTTCTAGGTACTTCCTAGATAGTTGTGCTAGTTGTGTTTTTAGGGAATAGACTATTGGACAAGCTGAAGAATTATTGAATAACATATTGAAAAATTATGATGATTGGATTCTTCCTGAACCACCACCTAATCGTTCTCCAAAGAAGAGGGTATATTATATCTAAGTCCTGAAGATATGCAAGAGGCAAAGAAATCTATGAAGGAAAAATGTATTAAAGCTGAGGACGTTAAAAATTTACCTCCTATTGAAGAAATTCATCGGCTTAATAGACCACCACTGCCTAAGGTGGTAGATGTAAATTCTCCAATGAAGTTCAATGATAATGACAATCCTCACAATATGCACTCTAGCCAATGCCCTTTATGAGTTTCAAAATTACATTAGGAAACAAGATTACTTCAATGCAAATGTTATGAAACAATTGAAATACAATTCTGATATGATTGCTCGCTTGAGCGACTTGTTATTTAGATTCTCAAATGATGTTAGAGGTGTTGGAAACCATGCTTCTATGGTAAAAACCCAGTTAGAACAAGTTGCTAAATGACAAAGAGAATTTCTCGCTGAAATGAATAACAACATATATGACTTTGTTGTTAGAGTTGCAACTAGAGGAGGAAAATGACTCAGGAACCACTTTATCCCGAGGGACACCCAAAAGAATTGAACAGGAGTCACAAAGAAACAACACCACTGCACCTAGTCCTTCTAAAAAGGAGAAGAAAAAGAAAAATGATAGGACTTTGAATGCCACTAGTGAATCTGAAGTAGAAAAACCTCCTGATAATGATAATGATGTTTCTATTTCTGATGCTGAAACTCAATTTGGTATTGAACATTCACCAAGTGATAATGAAAGAGGTAATGCTGATTTTCATGAAGATACTCAACCAAACAATGAAAAAGAACTAGATATTGATGTTGAAATAGAACCACCAATTGATCTTGATAACCCACAACCCAAAAATTTACGATATGATAAAAGATACTTTGTTGCTAGGAAACACGGTAAAGAAAGAGAACTATGGGTTCATAAACCTATGCCTTTTCCGCCCAAGTCAACTAAAAAGAAAGATGATGAAGAATTTGAATGCTTTGCTAAAATGCTGAGACCAGTCTTTCTGCGTACTCTCTTGACTGATATCTTGAAAATGCCTCCTTATGCAAATTATATAAAAGACATCATCACCAATAAGAGAAAAATACGGGAAGCTAAAATCTCCACCATGCTTGATAATTACACTTTTAAGGATGGAGTACCTAAAAATTTGGAGACCCAGGAATACCAACTATACGTTGCTCCATCAAAACGAATTATGTGAAAACTGCTTTATGTGACTTTGGAGCTGGTGTTAGTGTTATGCCTTTCTCTTTATATAAAAGACTTGATTTGAATAAACTCACACCTACTGAAATATCTTTGCAAATGGCAGACAAATCAACTACCATACCTATCGGTATCTGTGAGGATGTGCCCGTTGTTGTTGCTAATGTCACTATTTTGATTTACTTTGTTATACTTAAGATGCTCGAGGACTACAACATGTCGATTATCCTTGGTAGACCCTTCTTGAATACTGCAGGGGCTGTTATTGATTGCAATAAAAGCAAGGTCACTTTTCATATCAATGGTAATGAGCATACGGTGCACTTTCCGAAGAAACAATTCTAAGTGAATGGTATTAATGTTATTGAAATATCTCCGACAATCACTATTGGAAGTTTTCATCTACCTCTACCTACTGTTAAAAAGAAATATGAAATGCATATTGTTGGGGACATTCATATCCCCATTGAGTTAACTTAGTGATTTACGAAAGCTCTTCGGTTTCATGCTAATCGAAAGTGGTTGTTAGTAAGACTTGATCAACCTTATTAATAGATCATTTTTGAGAGGTATGAAGTTGATGAATTTAGTGAGCACTACCTTCTGTCCCTACCTTTTGTTTTCTGTTTTTATTAGCTAAACAAAATAAATACCATGTTTTGTCTGTTTTCTGAATTTCCCGTGCAATAAAAAAATGACCCAAAAATAAATGTTCTCAGAACGCTCTAAAAATTCAACATGTTTTTTTCCTGAATATTTAAGAATTTCTGGTGCAAATAATATCAAAGCGAGGTGCACCAAGTGGGCACAACCCACCTGGCTACGCCAGGACCCCCAGGTATGCCTTGGTGGGTTGTGGTCCCCACGTGGGCCCCTCACTTATCTCTTCATCCCACATCATCACCTAACTCCAGAAAAAATTAACCATTTCTCTCTCTCTCGTATTCTTGCTCTCAGATCGCGGATTTCAATCACTTTGCTCGAAGCTTCATTTCTAAAACTGTTTTGGAGGATTGTTGCTTGGTATGTGACTCCTCCATTTATCCAATTAGTTTTTGTTTTAGCGGTTTATATTTAGAATAATTAGCTACTCTTGGTGCTCCTATAGATGAGCTTGCATGTTGAATTCTTAGAGTTCTAGGTGGTTTGAATGCTTGCTATGGCCTCTAGGCATCCCTATGAGTAGTTGTTATCAATCTTATAAAGTTTTGTTGAGAAAAAATGTGTGGACTAAAAATTTCAGAATTTTGTTCATAGGAAAAAAACAAGAGTGTCTTTGGGAAGTTTGCATCGAAGAAGAACTCCAAGGGAGTGATGGGGAGTCATCTGATAGTGATCTCCACATCCGGAGATTGGCGGAGCTATGGACATGCGAATGGCCGCATACCCTATTCATGAAGGATGCTGGAATCCTTC
Organism: Secale cereale; assembly: GCA_902687465.1. Lineage (NCBI taxonomy): Eukaryota > Viridiplantae > Streptophyta > Magnoliopsida > Poales > Poaceae > Secale > Secale cereale. The sequence continues at coordinate 396,115,228 of LR738715.1, read as the reverse complement.
AAGAGTTTGCATAATATGTAGCTAATTCCGGCCTCACCGATTTCATTACGGCTGAATGAGAACAGTATCATCTCTTCAAAAACACCTTTGTGCAAAGTTTTAACTTTCTTCCTAGGAATAGTTCCCCTGAGGTGCAGTTTAAGTTATATGTTGAACCCCATCAGATACCACTTACTGAATTTTGTGAAATATGCTTGCTTCCTTCTCATAGTAGTTTGGCAGAGCCTAGCCCCGCAGAGTTTGAAAGCTTTTATCATACTCTGACAGTGGGTGATGAGAGAGGGGTGTCGGGTATCACTGCCGCTGGCTTGCATTTTCCTGTTGTTCATTATTTGCTCTTTTTATTGCAAAATGCTTGCTTGCTAGAGAGAAGGTGGGTGCACTCAGTTCACCAGACCTTGCTGTTTTGCGTCATGCACTAGAGGGTGACAACACTTATAGCTTGGGAGATATTGTGGCATGTCACCTCCACATTAATATGTCCAAGGGTAAAATACATGGATGTATTTACGCCACTCGTTTGGCTGCTCGCTTTAATGTCCATATGCGCCTGCATGATTTCCCTTTGCCCACGGTTTACCTAGAGACCGCTGCCATGGATCACCACCTCTTTACTGTTGTCGATTATCCTAACATTCTGATTCCTTAAAACCTAGTTTTTAGTGTTAAAACTCATGATATTATTCCACTGCCCGCACCTGCTTTCTTTGATCCTATTGGCAGGGGCGGATACAGGATTATGCCTGAGGACATCATCCCTTATAAGAACGACCAAGCTGCAGCATAGGAGGAGTCTCAGCAGTAGGATCCTCAGGTGCATGCGCCTCAGCACTTCAACATAGGACCTCATGGCTTCTATGACTAGTGACTACCAAGCTACGCAAAAAGCCTAAGCTTGGGGGAGTTGGCGGGGGGCTAGCCCCTCTGTCTGTTCCCCGACAGACGTAGTTCTCCGGCAGACAAAGAGGGTGCCGGCAAGGTAGCTTGCTGGAAAAACTCATTTTATTACAATAAAGAGGTATTCCACCTCTGCACAGACATACACATGCATGGGTCCCCAGCAAGGTTTACCTTTTTCATTCATATGCGAATACAAGTACAAGCATTACATAACAAAAAGATGGACTCGAGGGATTACATTATTTGAATTAAAATTTGGCAATTGCCTACATGTTTAACATTGAAAAAAGATAAGTGCCCCGTGATCCCCTCTTTTCGTTTTCCCTCCTTCAAGCACTACGGCGGAAGCAGGAAAAGGCGAGAAAGGGAGCACCCAAGCAAGAACCCACTCCTGGTCCCGTCAGGGCCCGCCGAGCATGGCCTGACAAGACCGGGAGCGGCGAGGTTGCGAAGGAGGAGTGCGGAGGATGGGGCGGCGTCCTCTGGTCACCACCCCCAGAGCCAGCAAGAAGCCGCGGCTTGAGCCCCGGTGGAGTTATCCACCAAAGCACAACCGAAAGACTGCTGGAGGGGAGGCGAAGGTGCTAAGAGAACATCCCTCCTTGGCCACCACTCAAAGAGGATGGTGACGATAGTGCCGGGGAGGGAGGAGGGAGCGGAAAGACGAGGCAGCAAGTTCCCAAAGGCGGGCAAACACGTCGGTGTCATCGTACTCTGACCCGACCCCGCGCCATCAGCCTTCTCCATCCTCTCTCTCTTTCTCTTCATCACCGCTGCTCCCGGGAAGCACCAAGAATATAGCCTGGCGCCCCCAGCAGAGAAACAACAAGCGGCTAGAGAAACCAGGGGGCTGGAGGCACGCTGCTCCCCACCTTGGCGGGCAAGAAGACACACCCCGTGTCAACATCAGCCCCGAGGCTCTCGTGAAGGATGGTGTTGGGTTTACCATGGATCTCCAGCCCCACCTCTCGACCAAGCTTTAAAGAAACAGAAAGGTTCACCACAGCAAGGACACGGCTCACTCCCCGAGCGCCAACACCAGCATGGGGCGACAATAGCCCCAAGCTGGAGCCCGGGGGCTAGCCCTAGGCTCTCTTCTTCGACATAACCAGCAAAAGCAGAAGACATGAGAGGAGGAATGCAAAGATGGATGGCCCTGCCCTCCTCCACCCCTCCCTTTAATAGGCAAGACAAGAAGGAGAGCTACTCCATCAATGGGCGCCCACCGTGCTCCTGCGCCAATTCATAATGGTCGGGCCCTCTCCATGATGCTCTCCTTCTTGTTTGAGAAAGTCATGTTTGATGTTGTTGAGCTCCCCCTACCATTCAATGGTATCCTTGGCCGCTGCTACTTCTTGAGCTTGCGTTGGTTTTTCCCTTGAAGAGGAAAGGGTGATGCAGCAAATTAGAGATAAGTAATTACCTCAGTTTGAGAACCAAGGTATCAATCCAGTAGGAGATGAACGCACAAATCACCAATTCTTGCACAATCAATCAAACAACAAGCACCCAATGCGATAAAGGGGTTGTCAATCCCTTCACGGTTACTTGCAAAAGTGAGATCTGGTAGAGATAGATAACCAAAAGATAAGATATTTTTTGGTTTTTGGTTTATCGATTGGAAAGTAAAAGATTGCAAAATAGTAGATCAGAAACTAGTATGATAGAAAATAGACCCGGGGGGGTCATATATTTCACTAGAGGCTTCTCTCTTGAAGGCAAATAATATGGTGGATGAACAAATTACTGTCAAGAAATTGATAGAAAAGCGCAAAGTTATGACGATATCCAAGGCAATTATTATGCAACATAGGCATCAGGTCCGTGTCAAGTAGACCGAAACGATTCTGCATCTACAACTATTACTCCACACATTGACCGAAACGATTCTGCATCTAGAGTATTGAGTTCATGAAGAACACAGTAATGCCTTAAGTAAGATGACATGATGTAGAGGAACTAACTCAAGCAATATTATGAAAACCCCATCTTTTTTATCCTCGATTGAAACAATACAATATGTGCCTCGCTACCCCTACTTTGTCACTGGGTGAGGACACCGTGAGATTGAACCCAAAGCAGAGCACTTCCCCCATTGCGGGAAAAAATAATCTAGTTGGCCAAACCAAACCGATAGTTCGAAGAGAATTACTAAGATACCAAATCATGCATATAAGAATTGGAAGAAGATTCAAATCTTTACCTAATAATAAAGGACAGAGGCTTTCATAGTTCTTCATACGTCATCCGTTTTTATCCGGTGATTTTATCTAAACCTCAAAGAGTTGGCAGCTGAGATTTAAAAGTAGATGTACACATGTAAGGAAAAAAACGCTCGCCTGCCACAGTTTTCGTCCATCGTCCCTATAAGTCCCTAATAAGTTTCGTCCAGCCGGCTCGCTCGAGTGGGTCGTGTTGATCGTTCCTGTCAACCGCGTGATGACTGAACTGGGCCTGGACAACAGTTCTTTCAGAAAAAAGAGATAGCAAAAATACTACACGTGAGTTTTGGACCCAGGATCAAGGGCCTCTGGTCCAAAGGACTAAGCCAACTCAGATAATCTGCTTGTTTTGCAAAACTAGGTCCCAGCCGATATAATAGTCGCACCTCGCTTCTTTGCACTCAACCCTATCGACTTCTATACTCGACGGGCTTGTCATAGCAGAAGTCAATAAGCAGAAGATGGAAACCGAATGAAAGAATTAACCCCGGAAGTGAGTAGCGGGAGCAAGGAATAAATAACGAACACTGGAGGAATTTGCCGAGAAGAAGGTCGGCAAATAAAAGAAAAGATGCACATGGTGGACATGAGAGAGGTGATGGTTTAAATTATACTTTATGCACTTTTCTGTAACTTAAAGGCTACATTTTTCAGATATACAGTACTATACATATCTATCGTACATAATGAACTCTTTATAGCTATCTGTTGTCCCATATGCCCGTATGAAATTTTATGCTTGGTCCAGTTATTTTAGCTCAAGGGTAGTATGAGCGGTAAGAAACACTTGCAAATGTATGTCGTGTGTATATAAATGTGTGCTCGGGAAGATAATTATGGTCACAAAGACTAAGTTTTCTTTAAGAAAATATTTTCAAGCGTGAAGGATCTTACTGGCATATGTTCAATTAAATTGATACTTACAATAAAATTAGATGCACTAATTAGAAAATATGCATTTAAAGTCAATCATCGCCTTTAAACATTTCTTTGTTATTGTGATGTGGAACGAAAAGAGATGCGTGTGTGCCGTTCTGGAGTATTCGAAGTGTGCATGTTTTTTCAAGGAAAGAGCCTAGAATCTACATGAGAAGCTTGTGTTTGGGCCAAGTCCAAGAAGTGCAAAAAGAAAAGGAACATAATATAGTTTGACAAACCAAACAACCAACATTTTCTAAAAAGAAAATCAACATAACAAGAACACGTTTGCTTTCGAATATTAACAAATAACTGTATATAAAGAATCTCACTTCAATGCACCACTCCTCTCACATCTGGCGATGGTGTGATGTTGATTGAGGCAACATCGAAGGACATTAATGTGGGTTCCTTTTTTTTCAAATTGCGGACACCAAAAATTGTATCATCATTTACGACGGTGGCAAACATGAAAATTGGCAACATGAGCGAGTCACTAAAAACATGCAAATACTTTCTCCTTCCAGTGCAATGCATGACACATTAAATGCCGCATACAAAGGATAAAGTGAACCTCGTTTTGAAAAACACAGACAAACAGAGACTCACAAATATGTACATACACTAACCCCTAGAGAGACTGAGCCGACGGGTCTTGAGATTAATGAACACACCACAAATGTCTCGCTACGATGCGGACGTTGCCATCCACTGAAATAATATTTCGCCTTTGTGAGACAGAAAGCGTCAAAACAAGGTTTTAATTCCTGCCAGCATTGGGGTACCACCGCCCTCCAAACCATCCAACCAGAGGTTGGTTCTCAGGGTTAAAGCCAAACCTCCCTGCCCCTGCCATGTTACACTGATGGGTGTTTTGGTGGACACATCAACTTTCTCTCCTGTTGCAACACACATGCATATTTTCTATGGAAAAAATAAACGCTTCCAAACAAAACAACCAACTATTTCTAAAAAATCCAACATAATAACAATTAGTTTGCATTCAAATGTTTTAAAAATTCTAAAAAAAACTTTTGTGTTAGTTATTAAACTCTCGGTTAGTATAGAACATTCCAATATTTGTATGTCCTACTAAAAATAAATACACCACTCTTCCACCCAGTGATATTGCTAAGTAAAAGGAGGTGCCATCAAAGGAAACCACTACGAATTTCTTAACTATATACTCCATGGTCTTGACACCAAGAATCATTTTTTATTTACCAGCACCGAGCGTGCGCTATTTTCAGATTATGAGCGTTTCTAAATGTTTTTGGTTTCAAAAAAATATTCATGTTTTAAATATGTTCAAACTTTTTAAGAAATGCTCAAAATGTCATAGCCCTAGCTTCCCTGTTGTCTTTGCTTGCTCTTCTTGTCATCATGTTTAAAATTTTGTTAACTTGAAATGGGGATTGATCAAACCCTAGCACTAAAACAACTCAACTAGGGTCAAGAATAAAATCATTTCCAATGACCCAAAATTTCTTCATCAATGTTTGATAATGTTGGCAAGGCATTGAGACCAAACCAAAAATAGTGAGCATTTTTGTGGAATATTTTGGGCTTTGAATTAAATCAATAAGTATTTAAATTGGGGCATATAAATATTTTTAATATCTTTAAATTCTCCAATAATTCTGAAAATAGTTGAGGGTCTCTGTAATAATTTATTTAATGCCCACAATTATTTTTAGGATTTATTAAAATGGTTTGGGCTATAAACTAAATCAAAACAAAATAACAGAAATAGAAAACTGAAAGAAAATAAGAGAGAGAGAGCGCTACCTGGACCACTTACCTGGCCGGCCCAACTGGCAGCCCAGCCCACCTGGGCTCCCCTGCCAGTCATCCCTGTCCTCGCGCCAGGAGGACAGGGGAGCGTGCCCGCCGCGCGCCGGCCACGCGCCGCGCCACCTCCTGCTTCCCGCCGCTGCCGACGCGCCTAGACGATGCCACGGAGACGCCCAGAACCCCCTGCACCTCTCCCTCTCTCCCCCGAACGATCTCCCCTCCTCTGTTTCCTTCGCACGCACCCACCCGAGCGGGCTCGTCGCCGCCGCTCGCCACCACCGTGGCCACAGCCCTCCCCACGCCCCCGCAAGGTGCCCACGAGCTTCGCCTTGTCCCTCTCTTCCTCCTCGCCAAGCCGCCCGACGCCAGGAAGCCCCGAACGCCCTCGCCACCGTCTTCTTCAACCTTCGGCCGCCGTCGACCTCGCCGGCGATTCGCGGCAACCAACGCCTCCCCGGCCCCTCCGTCTGCACCAGCCGAACCGCCGTGAGCCACTGAACCTCTTCCCTCCTTCCTTTCCTTCGCGCGCGCCCCGTAGCCGTCGCCCCCTTCCTCACCGTCGCCGGCCGCCGCTGACCCTGTCACTGCCGTGGCCGCAGTCGCCTCTGTCCGTTTTTGAGCGTGTCATCGCACTCACCGTGCTCCCAGGAGCCGAGCGCAAGCACCACTTCCTCCCCTAGCGCACCCCAACCCCAAACCCGACGGTGCCCGAACTCCGGCCGCCGCGGCCGAGCTCATTGCTCCCGCCTCCGGCCACCCCAGCCGCTGACTCCGGTCCCATTGGATGCAGAAGAGCGCCAGCTACGCGTAGAGACCACCCGTGGCTCAAGCCGTGGCCTGCAGCACCGCCCCGATCAACTCCGGCGAGCCACCGCCGTGTTCTCTGGTCGCCGGCGCCTGTCGCCGACGTGGCCTTTTTAATTAGAGCCTAACCACCCCAGTAATCACGCCCTAGAGCCACTGACAGGTGGGCCCAGTGCCCTGTTAATTTAGGTTAGTGCTAATTTGTTAATTAGTTAACCCTGTGACTCACTGACATGTGGGCCCCGCCCGGCTAATTAAACTATGTTAGATTTAAATAAGTTAGTTTAGTTAGTTGTGTCACTGGCATGTGGAGCCCACATGTCAGGTTGACCTGGACCAGCCCTGTTGACTTGCTGACGTCATGATGACACAGTGCTGACGCAATAAGTGTTTTCTGGATTTTTAAATAAATCAGAAATGATTTATTTATTTCAGAAAATAGCCAAAACTTCTAAAAATCATAGAAAATAATCTATAACTCAGATGAAAATAATTTATATATGAAAATTGATCAGAAAAATCCAAGGAATCTGTTTATGGCATTTTCATGCATGTTAGAACAACTTATGGTTGCTGTTTAGGACAATTTGAATAAATGGCATTTGAATAATCACATATGGAGTTTGAATTTGAACCTTTGGTTCAAACCAACTTCATTTAATTTGGTTGCTAGTTGCATTAGGCCAAACCACATCATATTGCCATGTCATGTTCATGCATCATATTGTTGCATTGCATTGATTGTGTTCTTTCTCTGTTTGTCGGTTTTGTTCTCTCTCAGTAGACGACGTTCCGACGATGTGATCGATGACACCGATGAAGACTCATTGATATCTTCAGAAGTGCCAGGCAAGCAAACCCCCTTTAAGCATCCCGATACAATCCCACTCTCTCGCTCCTGCTCTCTTTCACTGCATTAGGACAACAACGATTGAACTGCTTTTTGCTGCGGTAGCTGAACCCCTTTCCTCTGCATGACCTGTCATTGCCACAGTAAATAGTTGAAACCCACTAGCATGAGTAGGAATTGTTTGAGCCATGTTGTGCCTACTCATTCATGCTTTCTGGTTATGCCTGCTATTGCTTAGAGTTGAGTCAGGTCTGATTCATCGGGGATGAATTGGAATGTGGTGAACATGTCCTACTGTGTGTGAGCTAAGTGTGTGAACACGTTTTGGTAAAGGTAGCGGTGAGAGGCCATGTAGGAGTACATTGTGGGTTGTCTCACTGGAGCCGTCCTTAAGAACTGAGTTCTGAGTAAGTTGTCCAATGACATAGTTACTACCACACATTGGGTTCCGGTAACTCGACCCCTCTCGACTTATTAATCAACTAGATCTCTGTCCAGGAGTTGCAACTAGTTTCTGGTGTTTGTAGGTAGTGCTAGTAGTCTACCAAGTGGCACCCGGTACAGGTGGGCTTGGGACAGACTAGGTGCAGTGGCCCGGTGTACCAAGTGGCACCCGGTTGGTGGGCTTGGCAACCCTGCACACATCTTTTGGGGCCGTGAGCGACACCCCGGCCGGATCTCCCCACGGATGGAACCCGAATAGGCGATAAACCTGGATGAGAGACTTGTGTGGTTAGTCAGGTCGTGGCCGACACCCTCGCTAGGCTTCCGCTTGAAGGTTGCCGAGATACACGACGTGTACATGGCGGTAAGTGGCGAGAGCGTGTGTGAAGAAGTACACCCCTGCAGGGTTAACATGATATATTCGAATAGCCGGGTCCGCGGATATAGACTTCTTGGATGCTTACGTGGTACATAGACAATCGAAAGTGGATACTCTAAAATACTCAAGACAAGTGTGAGTGCTATGAATGGCCTTCTCGTAGGGAGACGGGAGCGGATCCATAGTGGTGTATTGATTGGTGAATATGTGGACTCGTGTGCGCCACCTCAAAAGAGTTACTTGCAGTCGTAGTTCAGGATAGCCACGAGTCAAAGCTGGCTTGCTGCAGTCAAACTCCACTACCCCCTTGTTGATACTGTTGCATATGTAGTTAGTTCTGATGTAAGTCTTGCTGAGTACCTTTGTACTCACGTTTGCTTAATTTCTGTTTTGCAGAGAGACTTCAGTCTCGCTAGTGGTTCCGCGTGGACTTCGACGTTTAGCTTGTTACCTCAGCTACGATCTTGTGCCCTTAGGAGGGTCTTGTAGATAGTCAGGCTTCTTAGCTTTTTCTTTTGTAGTTGTCTTTACTCAGACATGATATGCTTCCGTTGCCTGTATGCTCTGTATGTTGGGTCATGTGACCTCTGTTTGTAATAAATGCTATGTTGGCTCTTCTGGGCCTTTATCTATAAGAGTTGTTGAGTTATGTTGTGATGCCATGTTGTACAGCACATACTTGCATGTTATGCGTACGTGTAATGTGTATTGCTATGTGTGGGATCCGACACCTAGTTGTTTACCTTTGGTAGCCTATCTTACAGGGAAATGTCTCCTAGTGATTCCACTGAGCCTTGGTAGCTTGCTACTGCTCCGGAACACTTAGGCTGGCCGGCATGTGTCCTTCTTCGTTCCTGTGTCTGTCCCTTAGGGGAAATGTCACGCGTTGCTCCTTTTAAGTCCTTGTAGCTTGCTACGACTTGGGTTCATACGTTGATGACCGACACGTTCGTTGCTGGGTCATGTATGCCTGTCTCTGTAATTTAGTGCCACTTTTGGGTTATAACTGGTCATGTCGGCCCGGGTTCTCTGTCATATGGATGCTAGCGACACTATCATATACGTGTGCCAAAATGCGCAAACGGTCCCGGGCCAGGTAAGGTGGCACCCGTGGTGATACCGTGCGTGAGGCCGCAAAGTCATATGGTGTTTTACAGGCTAGACCTGTGTGACTTAGGATCGGGGTCCCGACACAAAATTCCCCAAAAAAAGTTTCTGATTTAAAAACATTTATAATTGTTCATAAAATCATTAAACAAATTTAAAAAATTGCATCTTTATAAAATGTTTGGCTTCAAAACATGTTCAAATTCTAATAAAAAATAATATGCTCAATTTCTTAAAAAAAATGTGTTTTTTAAAAGCAAAGAAAATAACCAATTTACATACTATTCCATGCACCACTACTCTTCTAACAGACGAAAGAAGTTATGTTAGTTCTTCATGTCCACACTTCAAGCTCTGAACATAAATAAAGTGTTTACTGAGGTTTATCAGCATTGGATATATGAAATGGCACATGAAGCACACCGTTTTTGTCCGTTGCAACGCACGGGCATTTGTACTATTAATATTCATATATAAGCTGATCATAAATCCACAATTCATCTGATCTCGACAAACACAGCGCAAAAGAAGATTACATCATATAGATCTCCAAGAACATCGATGAGAACATGGTATTGACAATCAAAGCGAGAGAAGAAGCCATCTAGCTACTAGCTATGGACTCGTAGGTCTGTGGTAAACTACTCATGCTTCATTTGTAGGGAAATTGTGTTGATGTAGAAGCCCTCTGTGGTCGAATACCCCTCGAGCAGAGTACCGAAAAAGGCCTCCACATGGGATGTCCGGGTACAAAAGGTTGCGGCGGCGGAAAAGTGGTTTTGTGGCTTGTTCTGAGGGTTTGGGAATATTTGAGAATATATAGGAGGAAGATGTAGGTCAGGGGGGTAATGAGGGGCCTACAAGGTAGGGGGCGCGCCCTACCTCCCTGGGTGTGCCCTCCCCCTTGTCGCTTCCTCTTGGCACTTCTAACTTGGTTCTCAAGTCTCTGTGGTGCCTTTTGGTCCAAGAAAAATCATCGCGAATGTTTTATTCCATTTGGACTCTCTTTGGTATTCCTTATCTGCGAAACTCAAAAACAAGGAAAAAAACAAAAACTGGCACAAGGCTCTAGGTTAATAAGTTAGTCCAAAAAATAATATAAAATAGCATATTAATGCAGATAAAACATCGAAAACAGATAATATAATAGCATGGAACAATAAAAAACTATAGATACGTTGGAGACATATCAAGCATCCCCAAGCTTAATTCCTACTCCTCCTCGAGTAGGTAAATGATAAAAACAGAATTTTTGATGTGGAATGCTACCTAACATATTTATCCATGTAATTCTACTTTATTGTGGCATCAATATCCAGATGCGTATGATTGAAAACAAAAGTTTAATATTGACATATAAACAATAATACTTCAAGCAAACTAATAAAGCAATCATGTGTTCTCAAAATTGCATGGCCAAAGAAAGTTATCCCTACGAAATCATATAGTCTAGCTATGCTCCATCTTCATCACACAAAGTATTAAATCATGCACTATCCCAGTATTAGTCAAGCAATTGTTTCACACATTAGTATTCTCAAAAAATTATAACTATCACGCAATACATGAGCGTGAGCCATGGACATAGCACTATAGGTGGAATAGAATATGGTGATTGTGGAGAAGACAAAAATAAGGAGATCGTATCACATCAACTAGGCGTATCAACGGGCTATGAAGATGTCCATATATAGATATCAATGTGAGTGAGTAGGGATTGCCATGCAATAGATGCACTCGAGCTATAAGTTTATGAAAGCTCAAAAGAAAACTAGTGGGTGTGCATCAACTTGTTTGCTCATGAAGACCTAGGGCATTTGAGGAAGCCCATCGTTGGAATATACAAGCCAAGTTCTATAACAAAAATTCTCACTAGTAATATATGAAAGTGACAAAATAGGAGTCTCTCTATAGTGAAGAATATGGTGCTACTTTGGAGCACATGTGTGGAAAAGGATAGTAACATTGTACTTTCTCTCTTTTTCTCTCATTTTTTAGGCTCCTCTTTTTTTTGGAGACCCTTTTCTCTTCTTTGGAGACACTTTTGGCCTCTTTATTCATAACCTCAGATGGGACAATGTTCTAGTAATGATGATCATCACACTTTTATTTACTTACATCTTGATACTAGAAGAAAAATATGACTCTATATGAATGCCTCCGGTTGTGTACCAGGATGTGCAATGATCAAGAGTGACATGTATAAAAAATGAAAGGTGGCCAACCCACAATACTATGCCAACTACATGATGATGCAAAACAATATGAAAATTATGGTGCGTGTCATAATAAATGGAACAGTGGAGTTACATGCCATAATAGGTAGGTATGTGTCGGGGAAACTGGTCGCCCACGAACACCTATGGGACCGGAGCCCCTTTTTGGTCCGGCAAGGGAGCGGAGGGAGCACGAAGAGCAGATCGAGGGGCACACGCGAGCAGTTTACCCAGGTTCGGGCCGCACGGATGCGTAAAACCCTACTCCTGCTTTGGTTTTGCTATTGAGTTCTTGAGCTCGGGAGCTTGAAGATCTACAGTACTAGCTACACCGGGCGTGGGAGTGCTCGAGTTTCTGGAATCGAACCCCCCCCCTACGTTGTGCATGGGCCTCCTTTTATAGCTCAAAGGGGTCACCGACAGGTGTCAACGTAGAGGAGGGTAAAAGCATAAAATTGGTGGAAGTTGTAACAGTGCATGAACAGTGTATGCACAGTGGTCTATACCTAACCCTGACGGTGGGGGACAAGGGCATTGAATGCCCGTCGCCGTCACCCCAAAAGCATCCGTCCATGCGTCTCCGTTCGCCACGGCGATGGCCTTGTCACCGCGGCTTGCCACCGTGTACCCCAGGCTGCACAGCCATCTGCCACGTGCCCCTGGAAGGGCCCCAGGGCGACGCATGGACAGATGAGCTGGAGCGCAGGCACACAGTGTAAGCCTCCCCCGGCAAGCACCTTGCCGGGGTTGCTATCTTGCAGGGCCCGGAAGCTTGTCGCTCTCCGGGTCCTGCCGGGGCGCATGATGCGCCACGATATATCTTCTGAGGTGTTGTTCTTTGGCCTTCCTGGCAAGCTCCTCTTGCCAGGGTCTTGTGCTGGAATGATAACCTTGAGCCTGGTGCGGCCTTCCCGGCAAGCTCCTCTTGCCGGGGTCTTGTCTCTTAACTAGAACACTTTGTTCTTGAATGGCTCCAAAGGATCTAGAGTGGGCCTTGGCGGGCGCGTGGTGAGCCTGGCCACGGGACGCTGCTACTGCCCGTGCACAAGTCGGGATACTAAGGTACCCCTACTTTAGTACACCGACAGGAGCCCCCGGGCCTGGGCCACACACGGTGCCGAGCGCTGTTGGGCCAGGCCCAAAACAGTGCACGGGCACACGCGGCCCACGGCACGCCGTTTCCCACTCCAGATTCGCCGCATCTCTCCCTAACGGCACGCGTCGATTCCGGCATCGTGGGAGAGATCGTGGCCTGTTTCTTTAATGGGAAAATGCGGAACGTCCCCCACTTCCCCCTTAAAAGCAGAGGAAGCAGGGGGCAGTTTCCCCCCATTGCTTTCATTGCGTCTTCAATCTCCAGAAACCCCCGGTGCTCTCCGCCTCCCCATAGGTCGACAGAGGGCCGAGCTCCACCACTCTTCCGCCGCCGCCTGCCTCTCCGGCACCGCCGACCCTTCCCGCCGTCCCCGCCATGGCCCCGAAGAGTAGCAAGGCGAAGAGCGACAAGTCCGACAAGGCGGCGAAGCTGGCAGCCATGCGGAAGAGGATGGTGGTCTTCCCACCGAGGCTTGGCGCGAGGGAGGTGCGGGACAAGTATTACCTGTTCTGGGCGAGGGAGACGAAGGCTCACCCGCACACTAGAGTCCTCCCCACCCAAGCCATCGACATGTACCCGGGAGGTTACTACTTCTTTGCTCTGTTCTTCCACTGCGGTCTTTGTCCTCCGTATTACGAGTTTTTTTGTGATGTGATGAACACATACGGATTCCACCTCTTAGATTTCATCCCGAATGCCGTCCTTACTTTGGCCGTTTTCGCGCATCTGTGCGAAAACTATGTCGGGGTCCATCCAAATGTAGCTCTCTTCCGCCACTTCTTCACACCTAGAGTAGAGTCCGGATCCCCACTCTCTGGCGGCATCTCCTGGATCTTCAGGCTCAACAAGAAGGAGGCATACTTGATTGGTGAGCTCCGCGGCAAGTGGGAGGAGTGGAGGGCTGATTGGTGCTGGGTTATGGAAGATGAACCCGAGCAGTTCACCTCGCCGCGCCGGACTGCAGTAGTGCGCGGCAAGGATTGGAGTGATTTGGCCCTGGAGGACGATAAGCTGCAGATTGCCCTTACTAGGATCCTTCGCCTCCGGGCAGCCAACCTTACTGTAGGCGAGGTTGGGGCTGATTTCCTTCGCCGCCGCATTGCTCCCCTGCAGGAAAGGAAGAGGCCTGCTTGGGAGTTTGGTAACGCGGCAAACCGCATGAGGCTGCGCCCCGGGCTGGATTATAACTTCACCGTTTTGGAGCTCAAGGGAATGGTCCGCTCGCTGTTTAAGCACGACCCCAAGCACAAGGAGTGGTTCACCCCGTCCCGGGGAGTAGTTCCATTGTGCAACAATACTGCTCTTAGTGCCATCCGCGCGGTAATGCCTGAGTGCGATTCACACGGGGTGGTTCCCACTTGGCTGACGCCTTCAGAGGAGACCGTGCAGACCTTCTTCGACAGCCTGGTTGAACGGCCACGCAACCCCGAGGAGAAAAAGGGGCTCACCCGTGCGACCACCGACCGGGATGTGGCATATATAGCCAACAGGATGGAGGAGGCCGCCGCAGCGGCGGCCGCGGGTGAGTTTGGGTACATCGTCGAGGAAGCGGAAGCGGCGGACGCAGTGAGTCAGGCCGAGGAGGAGGAGATCCTCAAATTGCTGAGGCCCGCGGGAAAGCTTGCCGCGGAGCCTGCCGGGACTAGCGAGGCCACCGGGCAGGGCACCGAGTCCAGTGAGCCCGCCGAGGAGGACGCCGAATCTGGCGATTCTGACGAAGACTCCGGCGGGTCTCTGAACCTAGACGACGCCTCCTCATCCTCAGAGAACTCTCCGCCACCACCAAGTCCTCCGCCACAACCGAAGAAGCGCCTCCGCAAGACCACCGAGACGGTGAAGCAGCCGGCGCCCCGAAAGCAGCCGAAGCACCGTGCGACACGTGCCACCACGACGAGCAAGGTCGTCAAGGAGGCGCCCCGTGTTCCAGCGGCAAGCGGAGGGGATCTTCCCGAAGCGGCTCTGGTGTTCCTTCGGCCCCTCGGTCCTCGGCGACGACCGGAGCGGGGTCTTCGCAGCCCATGGCTCCGGAGCCCGCCAAACGTCCGAGGGAGCCTACTCCTCCATCTCCTCGCGCTGGGACGCGCGAGGCGGAATTTGACTTCTCCGCCCTTAGTTCTGACGAGGAGGAGGAAGAGTAAGCACTTGCAACTTTCATTTCTTCTGATTCTTGTTGTTCTTGTCTTAATTTCTCTTTGCCTAACTCTGATCGTGTTTTGGCTTCCAGGACCTTGACCCAGAGGATGGCGAAGAGGGCCAAGATCCCTGTGGTTGACCTCGAGGACGACGAGCCCGTCGCAGCGACGGGGTATGCGCCGGCGACAAACTTGCCGGACCAGCCTGCTGCTCCGGAGAGCAGCCCCCAGCGCAGCCCCCAGCGTAAGTCTTGTGTTCACTTTTCCGCTTGATGGGCGCGCTTGAGCTTTTTATCCTTATTGATGTCTTGTTTGCCTGTTGTCTTGTGCAGAAATAGAGCCGCAGTCGCAGGAGCGTCCAGAGACTGCTCCCGACGAGCCGCTTGTCCCACCATCCCCGCCAAGGAGGAGCTCCCCGGCGAGGGGGGTGCCCCGCTAAGGGCGGGTACTCCGCCAAGGGCGAGTACCCCGCCAAGGGCGAGCACCCCGACAAGGGAGGGCACCCCGCCAAGGGAAGGCGCCGGCGGCCCTCCGCCGGCGGGGCCCACTACTACGCCGCCAAGGGAGAACTCCCCGGCGAGGGACCCCGTTACTGAAGAGGCCCGCGCAGGTAGCCCTTGTACTTTTCTTCTTTCGAATTCTTCTTTTTTGGATATTTGCTTGATGGTTCTTTCTTTTCATTTTCTTCTGCTAGATCCACCCGGCCCGGAGCCGATGGAGACGGAGACCATCGCCGAGGAGGAAGTGCGCAGCGATGCTGGCGACGCCACCACTGCTGGAGGAATGGTCGGTGCTGACGAGCCAGCCGCCGAGGAGACTGCCCCGACCGCTGACGCGGTAGCTGGGGAAGGGACCGGCGACCGTACTGCTGGCCCTGAGGCCGCAGGAGCGCCGGACGCTGCGCCGGCCGCCGACCCCTCCGCCCCCGCGGCTGGGTCGGGCGTCTATCTGGAGGCCGCCAACGGGGTCTTCATCCAAGTCCCGTGGGCGTCTTCATCAAGGGCACCCGCGGAGGGGGGGAGCTTCGACGGAGAAGTTCTCGCCTGCGCCGGGCTGAGGGTTGTCGACGCGCCCGACAGCAGCAACGAACTCGAAGAGGAGCAACTCCTACGTCGACTCCTGGCCTTGTACCGGGCCAGGCAGGCTAAGTTGGAGTCCCGGGAGGCCCTGGCTGCCAAGGCTGGTGCTGATCTGGAGAAGCGTGCCGCGGAGCTCCGTGCCGCCAACCAAGCGGCCCTCCGGAACTTGGCGGAGGAGCGCGAAGAGCTTGCCGGAGCACACCAGGCGTTCCTCCTCGAGAAGGCCGAGGTGGAGGAGCAGCAGCGACTGGCCGCCGAGGATCTGTCTCGGCGGGAAGGAGAGCTCAAGCAGCGGAAGGTCGACCTCGATAGCCACGAGGACGACCTCACCGCTCGCGAGCAGGCCATTGGCGGGGCTCTGCAGGAGGCGAGGGACGCCGCTGCTGCCATAGAGACCGCCAAGAGGGATCTGGAGGCCAGGGTGGCGCAGTTGGAGACGGGCTTGAAGGCGAGCGAGGACAGGGTTGCTGCGCTCAACGTGGCGCGGGAGAAGGACGCCCACACCAACTCGGAGTTGCAAGTCTGTCTCTCCGAGAAGGGCAAGGAGCTCAACGACGCCAAGGACTCCATTGCAGACTTGGAGCTGAAGGTTTCCACCCTCACCGACTCGCTTGACGCCGCCCGGGACCGCGAAACGAAGTTGAAGGATGATCTCCGAGCCGAAAGGGCGCTGCTGGACAGCGCCGCCTTGTCGCAGAACAAATTCCAGCGGACGGTGGAGCAGTGGACCGAGGAGCTCGTCGCCTCCGCCGCCAACATCGACAAGGAGATAGTGGCGCTGAGGGCGGAGCACCTCGTGTACTCCCCCGACGAGAGCCTCCCCCATAGTGCCAAGCTGAGCTACGGGAGAGGGTCCCCACGCAGCTGGCAAACGAGGCGCGCCGGCTTTGCATGGGTACTATGGAGCGGGTGTTGACGAAGATCGTCTACCGCAACCCCGGGATTAATCTTGAGAACGTCCTCCGGACCTTGCCGCCCGAAGCTGACATGGAAGCGTTGAAGGCACGAGTTGCCCACATCGTAGACAAGGCGGGCAAGATCAAGAGGGTTGACGAAGACCGTGTAGACTAGGCTCCCTTCTTTCTGCTTCCCTTGTCGCTATCGATTAAGTCACGGGTAGTAGTTGGTTAGAACAGCGGCAAATTATCTTGTAATATAACTTTATTTTGGATAGTCAATGCAGCGTTATCTCCATTGCTTAGTCCCTTCGCTTTGTATGCTTTCCACCTTACGCTTTTAGGGAACTTGCCGGCAAAGGAACCCTTGCCGCGAGCTCTGAGTGCGGGACTCTTAGCAGTCTGCTGGCAATGCCCTTGCCGGCAAGAAACCTTGCCGCGGCTAGTCGCAGCACACTTAGATCGTTGAGCGAACTCGAAAACGAAGTAAGGGCGCGACACTTGTCGCAGCTCACTTAAGCCGTTGAGCGTGCTCGAAACAAAGTAAGGGCGCGTCTAGCCACGGGTAGGTTCCTCCGCGCACAGATTTTCCATACAAAGCGAGGTCGTTCAAGGAAGATAACTAGGAATTTTAAAATTTTGAATGCTCAAACTTTGGCAACTTAGCTTTTGTGTTCCGTTTGCTTCCCGGCAAGGCCTTCCTTCCTTGAACGGCACTTGGTCCATACCACTGTCTCCTTCCCCCGGCAAACTTGTGCGCGAGGAACACTCCTTCTGCTTGAGAGAAAAAAAAGGAAGAGGGGAGGAAACATAGATATGGAGCCTTGCGGCCTATTGTCGCTTACCGGGATCGTGTGCTGCACGAAGTGTCAGATAATACATGCAATAAAAATAAGAATGCATGAAACGACAAGCTGTGCGAAGCACAAAAGTTTTACTGATGCACGGGATCTGCGCCCGGCTTTGTACAAAGGTTTACATGCAACAGCGGCAAGACTTGTACAAAAGGTGGTTGCCGGAGCGGATCACGGCAACCGCGCCTCATCGGTGAAACTTGCGAAGATGCTCAATGTTCCAGGAGTTGCTCACCGGTAAGCCTTCTTCGGTCTCAAGGCGGACAGCGCCGGGCCTTGTGACTTGTCTCACCCGATAAGGGCCTTCCCACTTCGGCGTCAACTTGTTGGAGTTCTTGCCGGACTGAACGTGCCGAAGAACAAGGTCGCCTTCCTCGAGACTCCTGGCCTTGACCTTGCGGCTATGATAGCGACGCAAGGCTTGCTGGTATCGAGCAGCTCGTACAGCAGCCTGGAGACGGTTCTCCTCGAGGAGCAGTGCATCATCTTGCCGCAGCTGCTCTTGCTCGAGCTCGTCGTAAGCGAGTACTCGAGGAGACCCATATACGAGTTCCGTGGGGAGAACTGCCTCTTCTCCATAGACAAGAGCAAAGGGTGTCTGTCCGGTGGCTCGATTTGGTGTCGTCCTGATTGACCAAAGAGCCATCGGCAACTCCTCGATCCAGTTTCTTCCGCACATGTGCAGCCTGTCGAACGTTCTTGTCTTGAGCCCGCGCAACACTTCAGCATTGGCCCTCTCCTCTTGACCGTTGCTCCTCGGGTGAGCAACAGAAGCGAAGCAGACCTTGGCGCCCAGGTCTTGGACGTACTGCATGAAGGTGCGACTCGTGAACTGTGTGCCATTGTCGGTGATGATCCTATTAGGGATTCCGAAACGGCAAACAATTGACCTGAAGAACTTCACTGCTGACTGTGCGGTCACCTTTCTCACTGGCTCCACTTCCGGCCACTTTGTGAACTTGTCGATAGCAACGTACAAGTACTCAAAGCCCCCGACGGCACGGGGAAAGGGGCCGAGGATGTCGAGTCCCCAGACCGAGAAGGGCCAGGACAAAGGGATCGTCTGGAGAGCTTGAGTTGGCTGCTGTATTTGCTTGGCATGGAACTGGCACGCTTCACACTTGGTTACTTGTGCAGTTGCATCTTGGAGGGCTTCTGGCCAAAAGAAACCTTGCCGGAACGCCTTCCCGGCAAGTGCTCTTACGCCAATGTGGTGGCCACATATGCCTCCGTGTATTTCTGCCAATAGCTTCTGCCCATCCTCCCGGGAAATGCACTTCAATCTGACACCATTGAGTCTTCTTCTGTACAGTTTGTTGTCAACGAACTAGTACATACTTGACTGCCTGGTTATTCTCTCTATCTCTTCTGGTTCTTCGGGAAGTTCTCCAGTTTGAAGAAAATGGACGATTTGATGTGCCCATGCTGGAGCCTGAGGCTCAACAACAAGTACTAAAGGCATCAGGGCTGCTGTGGGAACCTCGGCTTCTACGGCAAGAACCTACGGCTCTGCCGGAGCTGAGTGTTCCCCGGCAAGCCTGCCGGGGCAAGACTTGTCGGGAACGCCTGCTTCAACTGTACAGACCCTTGGGTCCGCAGGAGCAGACTGTTCCTCAGCATCTTAATTGTTGATCTTGGGGACCTTGGCGGTGGCTTCAGGAAGATCCGCCGGCAAGTAGCCGCCGGAGACCAACTTCCTCTTCTTGCTTTGTCCAACTGATGGTGTAACGGACGGTTGAGTTAGCTTGAGCACGAAGACCCCTGGTTCCACAGGCAACTTCATTGCAGCACACTTTGAGAGGCCATCTGCGATATCATTCTGAGTTCTTGGGACGTGCTCCATCTGCAGGCCTTCAAAGTGTTCTTCAAGCTTCCTCACTTCATCGACATAAGCTTCCATCAAAGGGCTCTGGTAGCTCTTGTTTACTTGTCGGCCCACCAATTGTGAATCTCCCCGCACTATCAGCTTCTTGATCCCAAGTTCGGCCGCAATTCTGAGGCCGGCAAGCAGACCTTCATACTCAGCAGTATTGTTTGTCGCTTGCTCCTTGGGAAAGTGCATTTGAACAACGTACTTGAGGTGCTCCCCAGTGGGAGCTACGAGTAACACGCCAGCACCGGCGCCTTGCAGCGAGAAGGCACCATCGAAGTACATTATCCATTCTTTGCTTGCTTCTTGGACGGGGATGTTTGTCTCTGGAACTTCTTCATCTGGTGTTGGGTTCCATTCCGCTATGAACTCTGCCAAAGCTCTGCTATGTATAGTTGAAGGCTTTCAAACTTAAGACCAAAGCTTGACAGCTCTAGTGCCCACTCGACAATCCTTCCGGTTGCTTCTGGATTTTGCAATATCCTCTTCAACAGAAATCGAGTGACCACTGTTATTTCATGTGCTTGGAAGTAGTGGCGCAGCTTTCTCGAGGCCATGAGGAGGCCGAAAAGCAACTTCTGCACCCGAGAGTATCTTGACCTAGCTCCCTGCAAGAGGGAACTTACAAAATAAACTGGGCGATGCACCATCTTCTTTCGCACTTCTCCTTGTTCCTGCGCAGACTTGTCCTTGTCGGGGCCAGAGCTTATCGGGGAAGCCCCCTGCTTGTCACTGGATGCGCTTGCCGGGGATGTGGGTTCCTCATCTGCTTCCCTCTCCGCTACCAACGCAGCACTAACCACTTGATTGGTTGCCGCTAGGTACAACAGTAACTTCTCTTGTGGCTTAGGTGCGACAAGTATTGGAGTGGAGGACAGGTATTCTTTCAAGTCATGCAGCGCTGCCTCCGCTTTCGGAGTCCATTTCATAGGACCTGCCTTTTTCAAGATTTTGAAGAAAGGCAGGGCGCGTTCTGCAGTCTTTGAAATGAACCTGCTGAGGGCAGCCAGACAACCAGCAAGCCTCCTTACGTCCTTGACGCGCTTCGGGGCTTCGATCTGCTCGATGGCTTTTATCTTGTCGGGATTGGCTTCAATCCCTCTCTGGGACACAAAGAACCCGAGAAGCTTGCCGGAGGGGACTCCGAAAACGCACTTCTCGGGGTTCAACTTGAGTTGTATCTTGCGCAGGTTCTCAAAGGTTTCTTCTAGGTCTTGTATCAAGGTATCCTTGTCCTTGCTCTTGACCACTATATCATCCATGTAGGCTTCTACGTTCCTGTGTATCTGTGGCTCAAAAGCAATGTGGACCACCCTTGCAAATGTTGAGCCCGCATTCTTCAGTCCAAAGGGCATACGTATGAAACAGTAAGTGCCACATGGAGTAATGAATGCGGTCTTCTCTTCGTCTTCCTCAGCCATGAATATCTGGTGGTAACCTGAGTATGCATCGAGAAATGAAATCAACTCACATCCAGCTGTGGAGTCCACAATCTGGTCAATGCGCGGCAAGGGAAATGGATCCTTGGGACATGCTTTATTCACATCAGTGAAGTCTATAGAAAGTCTCCACTTCCCATTGGCTTTGCGCACGACAACTGGATTGGCCAGCCACGTGGGATGAAGTACACCTCTAACAAGGCCTGCTGCTTCCAACTTCTTGATTTCCTCGGCAATAAACTCTTGGCGCTCCACCGCTTGCTTCCTGACCTTCTGCTTGACGGGCCGCGCGTGAGGACAAACAGCAAGCTTGTGCTCAATTACCTTCCTGGGAACGCCGGGGATGTCAGACGGTTGCCATGCAAACACGTCGACATTCGCCCGCAGGAAGGCAACGAGCGCGCTTTCCTATTTGGGGTCGAGCGTAGCACTGATGGTGAAGGTACCACCAGTGCCGTCCTCCTTGGCGGACACTTTCTTGGTTGCGGGTGGAGCTGCCATTCCTTTCTTG
>LR738715.1:395928474-396093707 GCA_902687465.1 Secale cereale | reverse complement strand
TGTGGCTCAAAAGCAATGTGGACCACCCTTGCAAATGTTGAGCCCGCATTCTTCAGTCCAAAGGGCATACGTATGAAACAGTAAGTGCCACATGGAGTAATGAATGCGGTCTTCTCTTCGTCTTCCTCAGCCATGAATATCTGGTGGTAACCTGAGTATGCATCGAGAAATGAAATCAACTCACATCCAGCCGTGGAGTCCACAATCTGGTCAATGCGCGGCAAGGGAAATGGATCCTTGGGACATGCTTTATTCACATCAGTGAAGTCTATAGAAAGTCTCCACTTCCCATTGGCTTTGCGCACGACAACTGGATTGGCCAGCCACGTGGGATGAAGTACACCTCTAACAAGGCCTGCTGCTTCCAACTTCTTGATTTCCTCGGCAATAAACTCTTGGCGCTCCACCGCTTGCTTCCTGACCTTCTGCTTGACGGGCCGCGCGTGAGGACAAACAGCAAGCTTGTGCTCAATTACCTTCCTGGGAACGCCGGGGATGTCAGACGGTTGCCATGCAAACACGTCGACATTCGCCCGCAGGAAGGCAACGAGCGCGCTTTCCTATTTGGGGTCGAGCGTAGCACTGATGGTGAAGGTACCACCAGTGCCGTCCTCCTTGGCGGACACTTTCTTGGTTGCGGGTGGAGCTGCCATTCCTTTCTTGTACTTGCCGGTGGAGCTCGATGGTGCGTCCTTGACGGCAGCGCAGCACTCCGAAGAGGTGCGTTTGCCGGAGTGGGCCCCAGAGCCCTTGCCGGACTTGGTCTTGGTCTTCCCCCCGGGAGCTTCAGCGGCAAGTGTGTTGCTGTCTGCCGCGGCTGCTGCGTCCCGGTAGATCTTGTCGGCACAAATAAGCGCGTCTTTCTTGTCGCCGGGGACAGAGATGACGCTTATTGGCCCTAGCATCTTGAGCATGTTGTATGCATACTGGGAGGCTGCCATGAACTTGGCGAGTGCAGGACGGCCAAGTATCCCCTTGTATGGTAATGGGATATTGGCAACGTCGAAGGTGATCCTCTCAGTCCTGAAGTTAAGCTCTCCGCCAAAGGTCAGCGGCAGCGTGATCTTCCCTTTCGGCTTGCTCCTTCCCGGGTTGATTCCTTGAAAAGTCCCGGTTTCCTCGAGCTCGATGTCGGGGATCTGTAGCTTCTTGATCACAGCGGAGGAGATCAAGTTGAGGCCGGCCCCGCCGTCAACCAACATCTTGGTGACCCTGAGGTTGCGGATAGTTGGGAAACCAACATCGGCAAGCACCCGACCGCCGTTGTGCGGTCAGGGTGGTCCTCAAGGTCGAAGATAATGGGCGTGCTGGACCACTTCAGCAGCTTGCGCGACTCGACGGGTGGTTCAACTGCATTCACTTCCCGCACCCATTGCTTGAGTTGGCGGTGGGAAGTGTGCAGAGAGGCACCTCCATCGACGCACAGAACTTCTGTGGCCTTCTGGAACTCCTGCTCGCTGTTGTCTCCTTCATCCATGTCCTCGTCATCGTCTTCGTCTTCATCCTTGTCGCGGCCCCAGGGAGGTCTGTCTCCTTGCCGCTGCTTGGCCTTGCCGCGGCGTCCTCCCCGGCCATTGAACGGTCGCTTCTTGCCGGAATCTCCTCCGCCTCCTTGGGCCTTCTCCTTGTCGCGTCGCTCGTACTCAGCCTTCTGCTGCTCGACGAGGTATTCGACTCTCTTGCAGTTCTGGAGATCATGGCCCTTGGTGCGGTGGATCTTACAGTACTGCTTGTCGGAGCCGTCCCGCTTGTCGGCTACCGCTACAGGGGTGGCCTCCTTGCCGGAGCCACTAGCCTGTGTCTTCTTGGTGGCAGCTTCCTTGCCGGACTGCTCGACAACCAGTACTTCCTTGTTCTTCTACTTCTTATTGTTCCGCCGCCGGTTTTTCCTTGCCGGGGCGGCATCCTCGCTGTCCGTTCCTCCTGCTCCAGTATCCTCTCCGGGGAGTCTCCTCCCTTCTTCAGCGCGCGCACACTTGTCAGCCAGAGCGTAAAGCTCACTGACGTCCCGGATCTTGGTCATTGCCATTTCCTCCCTCATCCGGCGGTTGTGCACGTTCTGGTGGAACACGCTGATAATCGCGGCAGGGTGGACATCCAGGATGTTGTGCTGAACGCGGCTGAACCTTTGGATGTGCTTGCGCAGGGACTCTCCCTCCTTCTGGGCAAGAATGTGGAGATCGCTCTCCTGGCCGTGGGCTTTGTGGCCGCCCGTGAAGGCGCCGACAAACTGGTGGCACAGATCTGCCCAAGAAGAGATGGAGTTCTCTGGCAAGTGCATAAGCCAAGATCTGACGTTTGGCTTAAGCATGAGCGGGAAGTAGTTCACTAAGATCTACTCGTCGCGTCCCCCGGCAGCCTGCATCGCAATGGTGTAGATGCTGAGGAACTCTGAGGGGTGTGTCTTGCCGTCGTACTTCTCGGGTACGTCGGGCTTAAAGTTTTTCATGCTGGGCCACTAGACTTGCTGCAGCTCTCGGGTGAAGGCAGGGCAGCCTGCCACATACGGCAAGTCGCCTGGTTCACCGGGCGCGTGCGTGTCGACAGCGGTCCCAGCGCACTGATTGGATTGTCTTCGGGCTTCTCTTCGACGCTCGATACGTGTCCGAGCGTCTTCTTGTCGCCTGTCGTAGAGGACTTGGCGCTGATCACGGCGAGCTCGCGGATCTGACGACGCCGTAGAGTCGTCGTCGACATTGATCCGGCGAGCTGGCGATTTTTGCTTCTGCGGCGGGGAGTGCACGGTAGTTGCACCCCCGGCGGTCTTGTCTCCATCAGCCTTCGCTTGGCTGACCTGCCGCGGCCGCGATGTCGCCGGCTGCTGCGGCGTGTCGTTGTTGGCGAAGGCGATGAGACTATGGATTGTGGCCCTCTAGTCTTCGGCCTTGTCCGCCGCTGGAGGGAAGTAGAGGGGCAGCTGGGCTCGAGCTAGAGCTTCTGCTGGAGAGGAGGGAAGCGGTGGCGAGCGGTGCGAGGAGCGAGACATGCTCGGACTTCTAACAGCGTTAGAAGGAGCAGGTTCTCGCCCCGGCGACCGCGCCTTGCTCGTGCCAGCACGCTGGCCTTGAGCGTCCTGCGACCCGCCAGTTTGGCCTTGTCCCAGCAGGCGGATGGTACCGTGGGTACTACGTCGCTGCTGGCCCGGCGCCTCTTGAGAGGGACGGGGTGCGTGCACGGACACCGAGGCTTTGGAGTTCGCCCGGTCGTCCGTCTTGTCCTTGGACTTGGCGGCGCCGCGAGTGTCCTCGCCGGCGTCCACCCTTCTGCCAGCGTCTACCCCACCAACCGTTGGTTCTGGTGCTGGTGGGATCGACGCGGACGGGCCTCCTACCTCCGAAGCTTTCTTCTTCGGCGGCATGTTGATGTAGTCGATGAGGTTGTTGAAGCTAGTGAAGTTGCTGAAGGTTGCGCCCGCGTGAGCGCCGGATCAGGTTCGCACAACCTCGACGCCCCCCTACCTGGCACGCCAAAGATGTCGGGGAAACTGGTCGCCCACGAACACCTATGGGACTGGAGCCCCTTTTTGGTCCGGCAAGGGAGCGGAGGGAGCACGAAGAGCAGATCGAGGGGCACACGCGAGCAGTTTACCCAGGTTCGGGCCGCACGGATGCGTAAAACCCTACTCCTGCTTTGGTTTTGCTATTGAGTTCTTGAGCTCGGGAGCTTGAAGATCTACAGTACTAGCTACACCGGGCGTGGGAGTGCTCGAGTTTCTGGAATCGAACCCCCCTACGTTGTGCATGGGCCTCCTTTCATAGCTCAAAGGGGTCACCGACAGGTGTCAACGTAGAGGAGGGTAAAAGCGTAAAATTGGTGGTTGTTGTAACAGTGCATGAACGGTGTATGCACAGTGGTCTATACCTAACCCTGACGGTGGGGGACAAGGGCATTGAATGCCCGTCGCCGTCACCCCAAAAGCGTCCGTCCATGCATCTCCGTTCGCCACGGCGATGGCCTTGTCACCGCGGCTTGCCACCGTGTACCCCAGGCAGCACAGCCATCTGCCACGTGCCCCTGGAAGGGCCCCAGGGCGACGCGTGGACAGATGAGCTGGAGCGCAGGCACACAGTGTAAGCCTCCCCCGGCAAGCACCTTGCCGGGCCCGGAAGCTTGTCGCTCTCCGGGTCCTGCCGGGGCGCATGATGCGCCACGATATATCTTCTGAGGTGTTGTTCTTTGGCCTTCCTGGCAAGCTCCTCTTGCCAGGGTCTTGTGCTGGAATGATAACCTTGAGCCTGGTGCGGCCTTCCTGGCAAGCTCCTCTTGCCGGGGTCTTGTCTCTTAACTTGAACACTTTGTTCTTGAATGGCTCCAAAGGATCTAGAGTGGGCCTTGGCGGGCACGTGGTGAGCCTGGCCACGGGACGCTGCTACTGCCCGTGCACAAGTCGGGATACTAAGGTACCCCTACTTTAGTACACCGACAGTATGGTGGCTGTTTTGAGGAAGGATATATGTTGGGTTTGATGCACCGGCAAAAGTTGCGCGGTGCTAGTGTGGCTACCAAGGTGGAATGTTGAGAGTGCGTATAATCCATGGACTCAACATTTGTCATAAAGAACTCACATACTTACTGCAAAAAGTTTATTAGCCCTCAAATCAAAGTACTACTATGCATGCTCCTAGGGGAGATGTTGGTAGGAGTTAACCATCGCGCGCTCCCGACCTCCACGAAAAGATAAACAATCAAGACACAATGTTCTTCAATTTGGTTACATAGTTAGGAGACCATACGTGCACGCTACGGGAATCACAGTCCTCAACACAATTATTTATTAAACTACACAATTTACTACTAGCATAACTCTAATATCACCATCTTCATATCTCAAGACAATCATAAGGACTCAAACTTCTCATAGTAATCAATACTCTATATATGAAAGTTTTTATAATATCTCCCTTGGATGACCATCATATTAGACCTAATTTCATAACCTAAACAAATTACCATGTTTTTTAGAGACTCTCAAAATAATATAAGTGAAGCAAGAGAGTTCAACAATTTCTATAAAATAAAACCACCGCCGTGCTCTAAAAAGATATAAGTGAAGCACTAGAGCATAATTGCCTAGCTCAAAAGATATAAGTGAAGCACATAGAGTATTCTAATAAATCACGATTCAAGAGTGACCCTCTAAAAAGGTGTGTAAAATAAGGATGATTGTGGTAAACTAAAAAGCAAAGACTCATATCATACAAGACGCTGCAAGCAAAACACATATCATGTGGTGAATAAAAATATAGCCTCAAGTAAAGCTACCGATAGACGAAGACGAAAGAGGGGATGCCTTCCCAGGGCATCCCCAAGCTTAGGATCTTGGTTGTACTTGAATATTACCTTCTGGTGCCTTGGGCATCCCCAAGCTTAGGCTCTTGCCACTCCTTATTCCATAGTTCATCAAATCCTTACCCAAAACATGAAAACTTCACAACACAAAACTCAACAGAAAACTCGTGAGATATGTTAGTAAAACAAAATCCAATCCTTACAAGTAGGTACTATTGTGAACTCATTTTTATTTTATATTGGTATAATATCTACTGTATTAAAAAAATTCCATGGTTCATACACCCCGATACTAGTCATAGATTCATCAAAATAAGCAAACAACACAAAGAAAAAAAAATCTGTCTAACAAAGTATAGTCTGTGAAGATGCAAATTGATGTAAAACGTCTGTAACTCTAAAAATTCTGAAACATTCGAACAACGTGGGAAATTTTTAGATCAGAAACATGTAAAAAATTCAAGAATTTATCATGCTCGAGTAACCATAAAAAATTCTAATACTGGCCGCAAAAGTTTCTGTTTTCAGCAAAACCAATCTACTATCTTCCAAATCATCCCAAAGGTCTTACTTGGCACAAACACTAATAAAAACTTTAATAACTTCTCTAACCAGAGGTTAGATGAAAAACTCAAAGCAAAACAGGACAAAGAAAATCAAGAACAGGAATAAAATTGGGTTTCCTCCGAACAAGTGCTAATGTTTAACGCCCTTAGCTAGGCATAAAACATAGATCTAGGTATTATCATCTTTGGTATTCAATTCTTTGATTGCACACTTATAAGTCTTAGGAGATTCTTTTTTTATCAATCATCAAACTCCTAGGCAAGAGACCAAGAAGTTCACTTGTGGCAATTGGTTCCTTAACGATATCGAAAACGTTAGGGTGAACACTTATTGTTTTGAGATCTTCGTTACCTTTACAAGAAGATTCACCCTTATTCTTAGGAACATAAAAAACTTTGTGGCTTTATTGGAAGGAAAATCTTGAGTTGTTTTAATGGAGAAAAAAGCAGAACCTAAGTTGGTAATAATATCTTCTAATTTGCCAATTATAGCAGAATCTTGATCTATCTATTCATTAATTATGGGTTCCTTTTCCTTAAGACATTTTTAAATAACTCCTACCTTAGATCCATATTGAGTGATTTGGTTATGAATCTTTTTATCCAAATTTTCAATCAACTCAATAGTAGCAATTTTATTCTTAATAGTATCAAGCCTTTGCATAACATGTTCCAAGGTTAAAGAAGTTCCATTGACCAAAAGAGGTGGTGGTCCTAACAGATAAATCAAAGCATTATAAGAATCAAAAGTATGGCTCCCCAAAAAATTTCCTCCGGTAATGGTATCCAGAACATATCTATTCCAAGGAGTAATGCCCACATACAAATTGTGATGGAGAACGGTAGTAGATTCCATTCGAATAGTTCTATTTTGAGCATTGCAAATTCAATACCAAGCATCTTTTAAATTTCCCCCTCCCTTTGTTTAAAATTAAGGACCTCATTATCGGGAGTATTAACGATGATTGGACGACTAGCCATGATAGCTAGACAAGAGATCTAACACACGAGAAAGCAAAGAGCAAACGAAAAGACGAACGGAAAAAGGAGAATAAAAGGGCAAAGGAAAAAGGCAAGTCTTTCCGAAAATCATTTTTGATGTAGGTGAGAGGAAAACGAGAGGCAAATGGCAAATAATGTAATGCAAGAGATGAGAGTTTTATGATGGTACTTGGTGTGTCTTGACTTGGCGTGGATCTCCCCGGCCACGGCGACAGAAATTCTTCCTCCTACTTCTGGAGCTTGCGTTGGTCTTTCCCTTGAAGGGGAAATGGTGATGCAGCAAATAGAGATAAGTATTTCCCTCAATTTGAGAACCAAGGTATCAATCCAGTAGGAGATGAACGCACAAATCACCAATACCTGCACAAACAATCAAACAACTTGCAACCAATGTGATAAAGGGGTTGTCAATCCCTTCACGGTCACTTGCAAAAGTGAGATCTGATAGACATAGATAAACAAAAGATTAAATATTTTTGGTTTTTGGTTTATAGATGCGAAAGTGAAAGATTGCAAAATAGTAGATCGAAAACTAGTATGATGGAAAATAGACCCAGAGGTCATAGGTTTCACTAGAGGCTTCTCTCTTGAAGACAAATAATACGGTGGGTGAACAAATTACTGTCGAGCTATTGATAGAAAAGCGCAAAGTTATGACGATATCTAAGGCAATGATTATGCAATATAGGAATCACGTTCGTGTCAAGTAGACCAAAATGATTATGCACCTACTACTATTACTCCACACATCGACCGAAACAATTCTGCATCTAGAGTATTAAGTTCATGAAGAATAGAGTAATTGTCGGCGTTCTGGGAATGGGGGTACCCAGACTTCCCTGCGTGCGGCCCAGAGCGTGGCTCGCAAGGAGGCCTAGTGTGGCCCAGCATTTTCAGCAACACTCAAGACCATCGCGAGGGGCCAAGCCTCGCGAGGCGGACAACACGGGACATCCCCTGGGGTGGCCTCGCCAGGCCAACTCATGAGGATCGGAGATATCAAGGCAGGAGGCACCTCTAGAGGTCCTCGTGACGTGAGCAGTGACGACCAAAGCCAAGCGAGCGCCAGCGGGCGCAGAGTGCCAGTTTACTCTTCGGTGCTAAAGGAGCACGCGAAGGCACGGAGTGCGAAGGCGTCAGGCAAAGGTTTCCATATCGGTGCAACAAGACCAAGACCAGCAGGACGGCAGGACGGAGATCATCGCGGAGCCCGTGGCGGCATCACCACTAGAGTCTTTGGCATCGAAGACCACCTTTTGTCAGGATAGCTTGTACTAGCTGCCCCCCTTCAAATTTCGCCGTTGTGGGATTCTTTCCCGCTCAATATTTGGGAAGAGGACCCTGGCCAGCATAAATAGGACTAGCCACCACCATTGGGAGGATCGGGGCTGAAGCTGATCAGATCGTCAAGACCTCCCACACACCACAAGCTCACCCGAGCTCAAGAACACCTCACCCCAGGAGGCAGTTCATCCATGTACTAGTTGTTCCTCCGCTTATAAGGCCATCCACCACACCACACTGGATTAGGGTGTTACACCACATCGGTGGCCCGAACCAGTATAAATCTTGTGTCTCTTGTTCATTGGATCTGACGAGTTAGGCTTAGGGCTATTGAGTAGACGAGCTTGGGCGGAAGGAGAGATCTTCGTGCGCACCCCAGAGTTCGAACCTTAAGGGTTTTGCCGGAACCTGAAATCCGACATTTGGCGCGCCAGGTAGGGGTGTGCCCGAGCTGTTCTTCCGTCGCTCACAACGTCATCACCCCGCGTCCTGATGGCCGACGACCATGGGGCTCTTGCCAACCGCTGGACGACCTGGCCAGCTCATGCGGCAACTCCCGACCTTGGAGACCTCAACCCTGCACTCCAAGATGCCCCAGCACCATCCATCGCCGGCGGCCGCGGGCGGCGCGGCCGGTGGCCACTGCTTCGGTGTCCCGGCGCGCACGCTCTACAAACCATGTTGTGGTGATGGCACCCTACACCCGACGGGAGCAAGCGAATACGAGGGTTGCGCTCATCGTGGCGCGGGAGCTGTTACGATGCAGGCTAGCCGAGAGTGGCTGTGACATGCTGCTGGAATGCATTGCTGAGTAACTAGGCTGCGCGTCGGGAGGTGTGGCATCGTTCTGCTCCTCACCCCGGCCCCAGATTGCAGGTGGGCGTTGGTGAGGCCCCGACCGGCGTTGCCACCCCCCGGAATAATTAGAAGACTCGGCGCCACCAGCATGCGCGCCGGTGCCTTCCCTATGACTGTTGTAACCTCATCACCTGCAAGAGCAGACACCGGCGGCCCATCGAGAGGGTACGACGAGGCTCAACATAGCGGGCACCAAAACCAGATGCTGCGCGGGAGCTGTTATGATGCAGGCTAGCCGAGAGCGGCTGTGACATGCTGCTGGAACGCATTGCTGAGTAACTAGGCTGCGCGTCGGGAGGTGTGGCATCGCTCTGCTCCTCACCCCGGCCCCAGATTGCAGGTGGGCGTTGGTGAGGCCCCGACCGGCGTTGCCACCCCCCGGAATAATTAGAAGACTCAGCGCCACCAGCATGCGCGCCGGTGCCTTCCCTATGACTGTTGTAACCTCATCACCTGCAAGAGCAGACACCGGCGGCCCATCGAGAGGGTACGACGAGGCTCAACATAGCGGGCGCCAAAACCAGATGTTGTAACCGGGGGCTCAAGGCGTGGGCCACGGGGGTTACGCCCTCGGTGGGGCTACCGACGAAGCCTACATGCCCCGCATGGTGGACCTGCCGTACATGTTCGGGGAGGGCCCCAATGCTTTCCACGGGCCAGGATGGAATGCTGAGGCTCACGATGAAGAAGATTACCGTGGGTCACCTGGGGACGTCGCGGACCCCTCCAGCAAGGACAACAGAGCACTGCAGGTACCGCAGCAGCACGCGTATGCTAACCATGGACTGCAGGTGAGTTAGACTACGGAGATGGTCGACGACCCGAGAGCGACCACTCTGCCCGCAACCGGAGCGGAACACTGGGGGTTGCACGTAGAATGCCTAGAGCCGCGGCCTCCCCAGCGGCGCGAGGAGCAGGGAAGTAAGCGAAAGTAGGTCCTCTGTCGGGGCGAGCCTCGCCAAGCTTCCCTCCCCCGGTAGAGGGCCCGTGGTCACCGAGGGCGCCGCTGGCGTCGCCCTTCTGCCTCCTTGATCCTGTCCTGGTTTCCGATCGCCCCAATGGAGGTCGAGGGTGCCGCAAGACGGGGCCCTCATCTAGCAATATGAAGTAAGGCTCAGGCATGTGAAGATCTCCGCCTGTGACACTCTCACGTAATAATGAGGGGGGATGTACACGCCCCGGAGTCTCCGAAGAGCCGCCCTCGGGCATCGAGGGCTCCCTCCCACGTCCTAGTGGAAGCACTTAGCACTGCGCTGGTGAGAAGACTGAATACTAGATAGGATCCGGACGCGGCTATTTGCTTTCCTTGCCTTCCTTTTTGTAATTGGATTCGCCGTGTCTTCCGAGTTGAATTTGATGTATCGCTTATTGCCAAAACAGAGGGAAGTTCTCTTTGATTTCTCCTGGATTTTGCCACTTCTGGCTATCTCGAAAATCTTACCCCGAGCCCATAGGCCCGGGGGCTGGAAGGCCAATTCCACTTGGCATGCCACTACAACCTCGACAAGACCCTCTCGGGGCAATAGTCTACGCGTTGCAGTTATGCCGCGTAGGCATCCTACCGCGGCCGACGGAACGCCACTGGCCCTATTCCACGGAGCAGGGCCAAGCACTACTCAGGAAGCCTATGGCGCGGACCGACAGCTGTCTACCACAGGGGGGAGGCAATCCCATGGCCTCACGACCCTCACAAAGACAGGGAAGATCAAGATAAGGCGCTACCACAGTTAAGCTAGAAAGTCTTGAGGACAGACGCTTCAGGTTCGGATTCAATCACCAAAAAAAAGGAAGAAAATAGAATACTAATTTACACACATAGGGGGCATCCCCCGTCAAATGCTCTCATGCCCCACGAGGCCTTTTGCAAGTTTACGCGTGCAGGATGAGGTCTGAAGAATACGAGCTCGAACGGACATATCACTCGCCGCGCCATCCCGGCCACCATCATATGCGCAGCCAATGCTATTGCTGAACACGTCCCCAGCATCTTCTACCGTGCCTCCTTCATCCGCCACGACCACGGCATCATCATTGTCGGTGGCGAAGGCTTGGACTATGGCATCGACGTGGTCATCCACCCAGTGCGCCAGGTTGTCTCGGACAGCCCCGGGCATAGGGGTGATGGCAGCACCGAAGTCAAAGTCGGGGTCCATGCTCTAGATGTAGCTGAAGACCCGGGAGAACACACAACCGAGGAGGCCCCGACTTTTCTCCTCGACAAGGCGGCGGGCCCTCACGGCATGATTCTCCAGGCGCATCACGATCTCGGTGAAGAAGACAAGATGACCGGTGTAGTCCTCCACGTGCGGGTCAGGGGCCTTCTCCTCACAGATGGTTCCCACCGCCCGGTTTGACCTCGACCAAATAGTCCGTGGCATGGGGCCATGCTCATGCTACAGGACGAGTCGACGGTCATCCTCATTCTCGCGCTGCCTTGCAAGGACCGCGGCCTCATCGACCTGTCTCCGGAGCAAGGCCAGCTCTTCCTGCACGGAGGCCATCTCGGCCTGGGCAGAGGACTGGGTAGCCGAAGCGGCCCTCTCACGCAGCTCTGCCTCCCTCAGCCTCGTCCTGAGGGCAGCGGTCCTCCCGTCGGCCATCGCTCGCTGGAACTCCAACTTCAAGTTATACCCCTCGGCAAGGTCCGCGCGGGCCTTCGCCACCCTCCGGTCGATTTCCTCCTGGACCCTGGACTCGTGAGCGGAGACGACATTCTCAGCCAGGGTCACGAGGTGCTCTCTCGCCTCCAGCCGCTCAAGCTCTAGGCTGCGCTCTGTGGCCTCCAGCATCAGCGCCTCCTCGCGCCTCAAGACCTCCGCCTCCTCGAGGGGCATCCCCCGCATCGATGCCACGGCGGCCCTGCACACCTCAGCACAGTCCTCCAAGTCGGCATTTAAGACCTGAAGCTCTAGGAGGCGCCTCTCCACGGCCTCACGACGGGAGTCGGCGTCCCGGGCGTCCTCTAGGGCCTGGGTGTAGACCTCTCACGAGGTGGCAAGGAACGCTTCTGCCTTTGCGCTGGCACTCTCATGCTGGAGGCACACAAGGTTGATGGCCACCCTTAGCCGACGCCACTCATCCAGCAGTTGAAGACCTTCTGCCTCAAGACAAGCGTCAGCCCCTTCAAGCTCCTTCCCAAGCCGGCCCAATGCTACTTCTCGAGCTTGCGTTGTATTCCCTCGAAGAGGAAAGGTAGATGCAGCACAATAGCGTAAGTATTTCCCATGGTTTTTGAGAACCAAGGTATCAATCCAATAAGATACCACGCGCGAGTCCCTCGCACCTGCACAAACAAATAAGAACTTTGCAGCCAACGCGATAAGGGGTTGTCAATCCCTTTACGGTCACTTACGAAAGTGAGATCTGATAGAGATGATAGTTTATATTTTTGGTATTTTCGTTTATAAGAACAAAAAATAAAAGCGATAAAAGTAAAGTAGATGTAGATTGATATGTTGAGAATAGACCCGGGGGCCATAGTGTTCTCTAGTGGCTTCTCTCATGATAGCAATATTCTACGACGGGTAAACAAATTACTGTCGAGCAATTGATAGGAAAGCGAATAATTATGAGATTATCTAGGCCTGATCATTGTATATAGGCATCACGTCCGAGACAAGTAGACCGAAACGATTCTGCATCTACTACTATTACTCCACACATCAACCGCTATCCAGCATGCATCTAGTGTATTGAGTTCATAAGAACAGAGTAACGCCTTAAGCAAGATGACATGATGTAGAGGGATAAACTCAAGCAATATGATATAAATCCCATCTTTTTATCCTCGATGGCAACAATACAATACGTGCCTTGCTGCCCCTACTGTCACTGGGAAAGTACATCGCAAGATTGAACCCAAAGCCAAGCACTTCTCCCATTGCAAGAACTATAGATCTAGTAGGCCAAACCAAACCAATAATTCGAAGAGACTTGCAAGGATGTTATGAGCACACATAAAAAGTTCAGAGAAGAACCAAATATTTCTCATAGATAATCTTGATCATAAAATCACAATTCATCGGATCTCGACAAACACACCGCAAAAAGAGATTACATCGAATATATCTCCTCGAAGACCGAGGAGAACTTTGTATTGAGATCCAGAGAGAGAGAAGAAGCCATCTAGATACTCACGGGAACAGAAGGTCTGTGGTAAACTACTCACAACTCATGGTGATGGCGATGATGATGATGACGAAGAACTCCGTGATGGATCCCCCTCTAGTGGACCTCCGGAACAGGCTCCAAGATGGGACCTCACGGGAACATAAGGTTACGACGGTGGAATTAGGGTTTTCTCTCAGTTGCTGATGGTTTCGGGGTACGTAGACTTACATAGGAGGAAGGAGGACACCGGGGGAGTCACGGGGGCCCCACGAGGCAGGGGGCGCACCCCCACCCTTGTGGGCCCCTCGTGGCTCTTCTGACGTGGTTCTCAAGTTCTCCGTGCGTGATTCTCTCCAAAAATATCTCTTGCGAAAGTTTCATTCCGTTTGGACTCCGTTTGATATTCTTTTTCTGTAAAACCCTGAAACAGGCAAAAAAAAACAGCAATCTGGACTGGGCCTTTGGGTTAGTAGGTTAGTCCCAAAAATGATATAAAAGTGTAAGATAAATCCCATCAATCATCCAAGACTTCATAAATAATAGCATGGAACAATAAAAAATTATATATACGTTGGAGACGTATCACCCAACGCGTCCGCTGCCTCCCGGAGAAGCTCGCGGCGGGCAGCTCCGCGCCTGCGCAGCGACTCGAGCAGGAGACCAGGGCCGTCCTCGGCACCAGGAGCAGTTGAAGAAGTCTGAGGAGACCCGTCTCCCCCCGAAGGTGGAGCCGGTATCACCTCTGCCCCAGGAGTATCTCAGGCCTCTGCCGGGGCCTAGAGGGGCTGGGGCCCACCACCTGAAGAAGTCGCTAGAGCTGAAGTGGCCCCGGCGCGTTCAACGACCAAAGGGGGAGCCCTTGGCAGACTCCCCAGCCCCCAGGCGGGGTCGCGGCAAAGGAACGACGAGAATGCGAGGTCGAGGTGCCAAGCTAGTGCGATCGCCCTCGTGGGTGGCCTCACGACCAGGGAGGAGAATCGCCTAGGAGCGCCCTGCGTAGGCTAGAGGCTTGGGGCCGCAGGGGCCCGCTCCTCGGTGGGTGTAGTAGTCTTGGCAGGTGAGGTCCTGAGGAGCCACAGTCAGGAAAGGAAGGCAACACATAAGAGGTCAAAAGAGCAAGATACTCACTCCTTTATGGCGATGAGCCTCCTCAGCTTCAGCGGTCGGGGGGCAGCGTCGCAAAGGACCCTTCCCCTCTTGCGGAGAACTTCGAAATTCGGTCGCAGCCGGCCAAAGCCCCGGAAGCGGTCGGCAACATCGGGCGCAACCAGTGCGCCACTCGGCGAGGCACCCTCCAAGGCACCAGCACCCCCTCGGGACGACGCGAAGAGCCCACACTGGGGCTTCGGCCTGAAGAGCATCCGACGGCACTTGCACTCCAACCACTCCTTCGGGGCGGCTCCCTTGAACTCCGATGGGCGGCACTTCGGGAACTTCAGGAGGTGTCGGAGCAGAGGCAGCAGTACCACCAGCACTCGGTAGCAGTTGTCCCCCAGCACCCACCTCCGGGGCGACCGCCTCAACAGTAGCAAGTGAGGGAGCTACACAGACTAGGTTCTCGTGAGACCCAACAAGCCCCGGTGGACGAAGCCCCCATTCGTCGAAAGATGGCATCTGCCTCACGAACTCCATCTTGTTCGAGCAGAAGTACAAGAGACAGCCCTCCTGCAGTAGGCGTGCAAGTGACGCATCACCTGTCAGGATCTTGAGCACTGTGCGCCGTGCCTCGGGAGGAAGAGCGGGTGCTTGAAGCTTCATACGGTCCCCGTGACCTAAGAAGGCCCACATTGGCCGAGAATGGCGCTGGAGTGGAGCGATGCGGCACTGGATGAACTCCCTCACCACCATCGGCGCCGTTACACAAAGCCACCGCAGCCTGGGGAATCAGAACCAGACAGGTGCTAACTTCGGGCTGGCAAGCCTCACATGGCCCCTGTCGGAGCTTGGAGTGGCTGGGCTCCGGGGTGGGAGCAGCAGGGGGCTGCACAACCCGACATCGAAGAAGAACCACTGCTTCCTGAACCCACCAACAATCGGCTCAAGGTCGAAATCTATGCCGGCGTTGTCTGTTGCCACGATCGTTTGGAAAGACACGCATCCAGAGCATTAGAGCGCGTCCGTCAGATGGATCGAGAAGAAGTGGCGGAACAAGGCCACGGAGGGAGCAATGCCCACCATGGCCTCGCAGACGAAGGCAAAAATAGCAAGGAGGATGATGGACTGAGGGTCAATATGCAGCATGCTAATTTGGTAGTGCGATAGCACTGCGTTGAAAATGTCGGAGAAGGGAGGTATCAAGCCAGCCCAAAGGGCGTGGAGATGAAGGGGGACCTCGGTGGCAGACCTGTCAATCACGGTGCGAGAAGCTGGCCAAACCACCTTCGCCCCCCTACTCGTTGGAGACGGCGGCGAGCGCCGGGCACACCTTCTCCATCATCTCTTCATTTATCACCACTAACTTCTCGGTGGCGGGCATGAAAACTAACGACGAGGAGGCCGAGGCGCAGGACTCCACTCCCCTTCCCATCTCTCTTCCACAAGCCATGGCGGCGGAGGAATTTGGTGTTGGATTGCTACTTCTCGATCTTGCGTTGTATTCCCTCGAAGATGAAAGGCTGATGGAGCACGGTAGCGTAAGTATTTGCCTTAGTTTTTGAGAACCAAGGTATCAATCCAGTAGGAGACCACGCGCGAGTCCCTCGCACCTGCACAAACAAATAAGAACTTCGTAGCCAACGCGATAAGGGGTTGTCAATCCCTTTACGATCACTTACAAAAGTGAGATCTGATAGATAGTATAGTTTGATATTTTTGGTATTTTTGGATATAAGAACAGAAAGTAAAAGAGGAAAAGTAAAGTAGATTGTAGATTGATATGTTGAGAATAGACCCGGGGGCCATAGTTTTCTCTAGTGGCTTCTCT
This sequence comes from Secale cereale, assembly GCA_902687465.1. Taxonomy (NCBI): domain Eukaryota; kingdom Viridiplantae; phylum Streptophyta; class Magnoliopsida; order Poales; family Poaceae; genus Secale; species Secale cereale. The sequence goes on along the minus strand of LR738715.1, from coordinate 396,077,675 downwards.
CATGATAGCAGTATTCTACGGCGGGTAAACAAATTATTGTCGAGCAATTGATAGAAAAGTGAATACTTATGAGACTATCTAGGCATGATCATTATATATAGGCATCATGTCCAAAAGAAGTAGACTGAAACGATTCTGCATCTACTACTATTACTCCACACATCGACCGCTATCCAACATGCACCTAGAGTATTAAGTTCATAAGAACATAGTAACACTTTAAGCAAAATGACATGATGTAGAGGGATAAACTCAAATAACAGGATATAAACCCCATCTTTTTATCCTCGATGGCAACAATACAATACGTGCCTTCCTTCCCCTACTGTCACTTGGAAAGGACACTGCAAGATTGAACCCAAAGGCAAGCATTTCTCCCATTGCAAGAACTATAGATCTAGTAGGCCAAACCAAACCAATAATTCGAAGAGACTTGCAAGGATATTATAATCACACATCAAGAGTTCAGAAAAGAACCAAATATTTCCCATAGATAATCTTGATCATAAACCCACAATTCATCGGATCTCAACAAACACACCGCAAAAAGAGATTACATCGAATAGATCTCCTCGAAGACCAAGGAGAACTTGGACTGAGATCCAAAGAGAGAGAAGAAGCCATCTAGATACTAGCTATGGACCCGAAGGTCTGTGGTAAACTACTCACAACTCATGGTGAGGCGATGATGATGATGTAGAAGCACTCCGTGGTAGATCCATCCTCCGGTGGAGCTCCGGAACAGGCCCCAAGATGGGATCTCACGGGAACAGAAGGTTGCGGCGGTGGAAATAGGGTTTTCTCTGTTCTTCTGATGGTTTCGAGGTACGTAGGTATATATAGGAGGACGGAGGGCACCGGGGGCCAAACGCGGGGCCCACGAGGCATGGGTAGGCCCTCCACCCTCGTGGACACCACGTGTGCCCTACTCCGTGATTCTCAAGTCTCATTCCGTTTGGACTCCATTTGATATTCCTTTTCTGTAAAAACCTAAAATAGGCAAAAAAACAGCAACCTGGACTGGGCCTTTGGGTTAATAGGTAAGTCCCAAGAATAATATAAAAGTGTATAACAAAGCCCATTAAACATCCAAAACATCATAAATAATAGCATGGAACAATAAAAAATTATAGATACGTTGGAGACGTATCTAGCATCCCCAAGCTTAATTCCTGCTCGTCCTCGAGTAGGTAAGTGATAAAAACAGATTTTTTGATGTGGAATGCTAACCAACATAGTTTTCAATGTAATTCTCTTAATTGTGGCATGAATGTTCAGATCTGAAAGATTCAATACAAAAGTCTATATTGACATAATTAATAGTAATACTTCAATCATACTAACAAAGCAATCATGTCTTCTCAAAATACAATGGCTAAAGAAAGTTATCCCTACAAAATCATATAGTCTGGCTATGCTCCCTCTTCATCACATAAAATATTCATATCATGCACAACCCCGGTTTCAGCCAAGCACTTGTTTTCATACTCTATTCTTTCACACCTTTCAACTTTCACGCAATACATGAGTGTGGGCTATGGAGATGCCCATCAATAGATATCAATGTGAGTGAGTAGGGATTGCCATGCAACAGATGCACTGGCGATAAATATGTATGAAAGCTCAAAAAAAAGAAACTAAGTGGGTGTGCATCCAATTTGCTTGCTCATGAAGACCTAGGGCGTTTGAGGAAGCCCATCGTTGGAATAAGCCAAGTTCTATAATGAAAAATTCCCACTAGTATATGAAAGTGAGTAAACATGAGACTCTCGATCATGAAGAACATGATGCTACTTTGAACGACAAGTGTGGAAAAAGATAGTAGCAATTGTCCCGTCTCTCCGTTCTCTCATTTTTTTGGAGGGGTTTTCTCTCCCTTTTTTTTATGTAGCCCCTCTCTATATTTTTTTGGGCCACCTCTTTTTTTTTATTTGGCCTTTCCTCACATGGGACAATGATCTAATAATGATGATCATCTCACTTTTATTGGTTTACAACTCGATATTACAACTCGATCTAGAACAAAGCATGACTCTATATGAATGCATCCGGCGGTGTACCGGGATGTACAATGAATCAAGAGTGACATGTACGAAAAATTATGCATGGTGTCTTTGCCACAAATATGATGTCCACTACATGATCATCCATGGCAATATGACAATATGAAGCGTGTCATATGAACGAAACGGTGGATAGTTGCATCGCAGTATATCTCGGAATGGCTATGGAAATGCCATGATAGGTGGGTATGGTGGTTGTTTTGAGGAAGATATATTGTGGCTCTTTTGAGGAAGGATATATAGTGGGTGTATGGTTCCGGCGAAAGTGGCACGGTACAAGAGAGCCTAGCAATGGTGGAAGGGTGAGAGTGCGTATAATCCATGGACTCAACATTAGTCAAAAGAACTCATATACCTATTGCAAAAATTTACGAATCATCAAAACAAAGCAATCAACGCATGCTCCTTGGGGGGAGGTTGGTAGGAGTTAACTATCGCGCTCCCCCAACCTCCACACAAAGGATGACACTCTACAAATACCTCATGCTCTAACTTCGTCACATAGCGGTTCACCATATGTGCATGCTACGGGAATCACTAACTTTAACACAAGTATTTCTCAATTTCATAATAACTCCAATAGCATGACTCTAATATCACTATCCTCATATCTCAAAACAATTATCAAGCATCCAACTTCTCATCATATTCAATGCACTTAGTATGAAAAATTTTACTACATTGATCTTGGATGCCTATCATGTGAAGGCAGGTTTTATAGCCAAAGCACATTACCATGCTGTTTTAATAGACTCTCAAAACTATATAAGTGAAGCATGAGAGATCAACAATTTCTACAAAATATAATTACCACCGTGCTCTAAAAGATATAAGTGAAGCACTAGAGCAAAAACTATTCAACTCAGAAGATATAAGTGAAGCACATAGAGTGGTCTAACAATTCCTAGGCCATATTTCTCTCTCTAAAAAAGGTGTGTCCAGCAAGGATAATTGTGGCAAACTAACAAGCAAAGACTCAAATAATACATGATGCTCCAAGTAAAACACATATCATGTGGTGAATAAAAATATAGTTCCCAGTATAGTTACCGATAGATGAAGACGAAAGAGGGGATGCCTTCCTGGGGCATCCCCAAGATTAGGCTTTTGGTTGTCCTTGAATTTTACCTTCGGGTGCCTTGGGCATCCCCAATCTTAGGCTCTTGCCACTCTTTGTTCCATAGTCCATCAAAGCAATACTAAAAACTTGAAAACTTCACAACACAAAACTTAGACAAAAATCTCGTGAACTCCGTTAGTATAAGAAAACAAACCACTACTCAAAGGTACTGCAAAGAACTCATTCTTTGTCTATATTGGTGTTAAACCTGCTGTATTCCAACTTCTATATGATTCATACTCCCCAATAGTACTCATATATTCATCAAAAGAAGCAAACAACACATGAAAAACAGAATCTGTCAAAAACATAATAGTCTGTAGTAATATGTAGCTTTCGCATACTTCTGTAACTCCAAAAAAATTAAATAAATTGGTAAACGTGAGGAATTTTTCTATTAATGATCTGCAAAAAGAATCAACTAAATAGCACACTCCAGTAAAATCTGGTGATCATTCTAGCGAGCGCCAACGATTCTGTTTTTCACAGCAAGATCATATAAACTTCACACAAGTCATCCCAAAGGTTCTACTTGGCACAAACACTAACTAAAACACAAAACCACATCGAAACAGAAGCTAGATGCAATATTTATTCGTAAACAGAAGCGAAAAGATGAAATATAAAATTGGGTTGCCTCCCAACATGCGCTATCATTTTATGCCCCTAGCTAGGCACGATACATGGATAGATCTAGGTATTGCCATATTTGGAAGGCAATCCATAAGTGACTCTCATAATAGATTCATATGGTAATTTGATTTTCTTTCTAGGAAAGTGTTCCATGCCTTTACTTAATGGAAATTGGAATCTAATATTTCCTTCCTTCATATCAATAAGTGCACCAATCGTTCTAAGGAAAGGTCTACCAAGAATAATAGGACATGAAGGATTGCAATCTATATCAAGAACAATGAAATCTACGGGCACATAGTTCCTATTGGCAACAATAAGAACATCAATAATCCTTCCCATAGGTTTCTTAATGGTAGAATCTGCAAGATGCAAATTTAAAGAACAATCATCAAGCTCATGGAAACCTAACAAATCACACAAAGTTTTTGGGATAGTGGAGACACTTGCACCCAAATCACACAAAGCAAAGCATTCATGATCATTATTTTTTATTTTTTTAGTAGGCTCCCACTCATAACAAAGCTTTCTAGGGATAGAAACTTCTAATTCAAGTTTTTCTTCATAAGATTGCATAAAAGCATCAACTATGTGTTTGGTAAAAGCATTAGTTTGACTGTAAGCATGCGGAGAGTTTAGTATGGATTGCCACAAGGAAATAAAATCAATCAAAGAGAAATTATCATAATTGAATCCCCTGAAATCCAAAGCAGTGGGTTCATCACTATGCAAAGTTTTAATCTCTTCACTCCCACTTTTAACAATTTTAGCATCAAGATCTAAAAACTCCGAATCATTGAGACACCTTTTAATTAAAGTTGACTCATCTCCCATCCCGTCTTTATCAAGATTCATACTAGAAAACAAGGATCTAATAGGAGACACATCAATAACTTTCAGATCTTCATCTTTATTTTCATTATAACGAGAAGAACACACTTTTATATAATTCTCTCTTTTAGCACGCATCCTAGCGGTTCTTTCTTTGCATTCATCAATGGAAATTCTCATGGATTTGAGAGACTCATTGATATCATGCTTAGGTGGGATAGATCTAAGTTTCAAAGAATCAACATCAAGAGTAATTCTATCCACACTTCTAGCCAATTCAACAATCTTAAGCAATTTTTCTTCAAGCAAAGCATTGAAATTCTTTTGCGAATTCATAAACTCCTTAACACTAGTTCCAAATTCAGAAGGCATGTTTCCATAAGAGTTATTGTAGGAATTTCCATAATTATTAGAGGAATTACTAGGAAGATGCCTAGGATTAAAGTTTCCTCTATAATCATTGTTACCAAAATTATTCCTACCAACAAAATTCACATTTAAAGATTCATCAGTATTTTCAATCAACATGGATAAATGCATATCATTAAGATCAGAAGAAGCACTCTTAGCAACAAATAATTTCATAAGTTCATCCATCTTTCCACTCAAAACACTAATCTCTTCAACAGCATGCACTTTTTTACTAGTAGATCTTTCGGTGTGCCATTGAGAATAATTAACCATAATGTTATCTAGGAGTTTGGTAGCTTCTCTAAGGTAGTTTCCATGAAAGTAACTCCTACGGCCGAATCTAAAAGATTTCTAGAAGAAAAATTCAAGCCAGCATAAAAGTTTTGAATAATCATCCATAAGTTCAAACCATGTGTAGGGCAATTACGTATCATTAATTTCATTCTCTCCCAAGCTTGTGCAACATGCTCATGATCTAGTTGCTTAAAATTCATAATATCGTTTCTAAGAGAGATGATCTTAGCAGGAGGAAATACTTAGAGATAAACGCATCTTTGCACTTATTCCACGAATCAATACTATTTCTAGGCAAAGAGGAAAACCAAGTTTTAGCACGATCTCTAAGCGAAAATGGAAATAACTTCAATTTAATAATATCATTATCCGTATACCTTTTCTTTTGCATATTACACAAATCAACAAAGTTGTTTAGATGGGTAGCGGCATCTTCACTAGGAAGGCCGGAAAATTGATCTTTCATGACAAGATTCAACAGAGCAACATTGATCTCACAAGATTCAACATCAGTAATAGGAGCAATCGGAGTGCTAATAAAATTATTATTGTTAGTATTGGAGAAGTCACACAATTTGGTATTGTTCTGAGCCATAGTGACAAGCAAGCAATCCAACACACAAGCAAACAAGAAGCAAGTGAACAATAAACACACGGCAAAAAGAAGGGAAAATAAAAAAACGAGAGACAAATAAATGTAATGCAAAGGATAAGGGTTCGTGATAGGTACTTGGTATATGACTTTTGCGTAAGCCTTCCCGGCAACGGCCCCAGAAATTCTTCTTGCTACTTGTCGAGCTTGCGTTGTATTCCCTCGAAGAGGAAAGGGTGATGCAGCATAGTAGCGTAAGTATTTCCCTTAGTTTTTGAGAACCAAGGTATCAATCCAGGACGAGACCACGCGCGAGTCCCTCGCACCAGCACAAACAATAAAGAACTTCGCAGCCAACGTGATAAGGGGTTGTCAATCCCTTTACGGTCACTTATGAAAGTGAGATCTAATAGATAGGATAGTTTGATATTTTTTGGTATTTTTGGATATAATAATAGAAAGTAAAAGCGAAAAAGTAAAGTAGATTATAGATTGATATGTTGAGAATAGACACAGGGGCCATAGTTTTCTCTAGTGGCTTCTCTCATGATAGCGGTATTCTACGGAGGGTAAACAAATTACTGTCGAGCAATTGATAGAAAAGCGAATACTTATGAGAGTATCTAGGAATGACCATTATATATAGGCATCATGTCCGAAACAAGTAGACTGAAACGATTCAGCATCTACTACTATTACTCCACACATCAACCGCTATCCAGCATGCATCTAGAGTATTAAGTTCATAAGAAAAGAGTAACGCCTTAAGCAAGATGACATGATGTAGAGGGATAAACTCAAATAACATGATATAAACCCCATCTTTTTATCCTCGATGGAAACAATACAATACGTGCCTTTCTGCCCCTACTGTCACTAGTAAAGGACACCGCAAGATTGAACCCAAAGCCAAGCACTTCTCCCATTGCAAAAACTATAGATCTAGTAGGCCAAACCAAACCAATAATTCGAAGAGACTTGCAAGGATATTATAAACACACATAAAGAGTTCAGAAAAGAACCAAATATTTCTCATAGATAATCTTGATCATAAACCCACAATTCATCGGATCTCGACATACACACCGCAAAAAGAGATTACATCGAATAGATCTTCTCGAAGACCGATGAGAACTTGGTATTGAGATCCAAAGAGAGAGAAGAAGCCTTCTAGATACTAGCTATGGACCCGAAGGTCTGTGGTAAATTGCTCACAACTCATGGTGAGACGATGATGATGATGTAGAAGAACTTCGTGGTAGATCCCTCCTCCGGCGGAGCTCCGGAACAAGCCCCGAGATGGGATCTCACGAGAACAGAAGGTTGCGGCGGTGGAACTAGGGTTTTCTCTGTTCTTCTGATAGTTTCGGGGTACGTAGGTATATATAGGAGGAAGGAGGGCACCGGGGGCCAAACATGGGGCCCACGAGGCAGTGGGCGCGCCCTATAGGGGGGGGGGGGCGCCCCCCACCATCGTGGATGCCACATGTGCCCTACTCCGTGGTTCTCAAGTCTCCCGTGCGTATTTTGCTCCAAAAATATCTCTCCCCAAGTTTCATTCCGTTTGGACTCCGTTTGATATTCCTTTTCTGTAAAACCCTGAAATAGGCAAAAACAACAATCTGGACTGGGCCTTTGGGTTAATAGGTTAGTCCCAAAAAATAATATAAAAGTGTATAACAAAGCCCATTAAACGTCCAAAACATCATAAATAATAGCATGGAACAATAAAAATTTATAGATACGTGTTGGAGACGTATCATGGATCTATCCGCAAAGGGGGATTCAGAAGATGAAGAAAACCATCGGGCGCACCGCTGATAGAGGAGGCATAATCGAGCAGGTAACAGTGGCCGCCGGGCGGGCAAAAATCGAGGCTCTATGGGGAAGTGGAGACACCCACGTCCCGTCAATCGCCACGCCTCAGTTAGGACCGTAGGCTTTGGGGCCCGTGCCGCTCCGCACTTGGCCCTTGGCTTCGCCACGAAGCCAAGCCCAAGAGCACCGTGGGCCCGACGGATACTGTCGGCATTCTGGGAACGGGGGTACCCAGACTTGCTTGCCTGCGGCCCAGAGCGTGGCTCGCAAGGCGGCCTAGTGTGGCCTAGCATCTTCAGCAACACTCAAGACCCTCGCGAGGGGCCAAGCCTCACGAGGCGGAAAACACGGGACATCCCCTAGGGCGGCCTCGCCAGGCCAGCTCGTGAGGAATGGAGATATCAAGGCAGGAGGCACCTCACGAGGTCCTCGTGACGTGAGCAGTGACGACCAAAGCCAGGCGGGCGCCAGCGGGCGCAGAGTGCCAGTTTCCTCTTCGGTACTAAAGGAGCAGGCACAGGCACGGAGTCCCGAGGCGTCATGCAAAGGATTCCATATCGGCGCAACAAGACTAGGACCAGCAAGACGGCAGGACGGAGGTCATCTCGGAGCCCACGGCGGCGTCACCACCAGAGCCTTTGGCAGCGAAGACCACCTTTTGTCAAGATAGCTTGTACTAGTTGTCCCCCTTCAAATTTGGCCGTTATGGGATTCCTTCCCGCTCAATATTTGGGAAGAGGACACTTTCCACTATAAATAGGACTAGCCACCACCATTGGGAGGATCGGGGCTGAAGCTGATCGGATCATCAAGACCTCCCACACACCACAAGCTCACCCGAGCTCAAGAATACCTCACCCCAGGAGGCAGTTAATCCATGTACTAGTTCTTCCTCTGCCTACAAGGCCATCCACCACACCACACTGGATTAGGGTGTCACACCATATCAGTGGCCCGAACCAGTATAAATCTTTTGTCTCTTGTTCATTGGATCTGACGAGTTAGGCTTAGGGCTGTTGAGTAGACGAGCTAGGGCGGAAGGAGAGATCTTTGTGCGCACCCCAACGTTCGAACCTTAGGGTTTTGCCGGAACCCGAAATCTGATAGTAATGCCTTAAGTGAGACGACATGATGTAGAGGAATTAACTCAAGCAATATGATGAAAACCCCATATTTTTATCCTCAATGGCAACAATACAATACGTGCCTTGCTACCCCTACTTTGTCACTGGGTGAGGACACCACAAGATTGAACCCAAAGCAAAGCACTTGTCCCATCGCAAGAAAAACCAATCTATTTGGCCAAACCAAATTGATAGTTCGAAGAGAAATACAAAGATTCCAAATCATGCATATAAGAATTCAGAGAAGATTCAAATAATATTCACAGATAAGTTGATCATAAATCCACAATTCGATATCGACAAACACACCGCAAAAGGAGATTACATCGGATAGATCTCCAAGAACATCGACGAGAACATGGTATTAAGAATCAAAGAGAGACAAGTAGCCATCTAGCTACTAGCTATGGACCCGTGGGTCTATGGTAAAATACTCATGCTTCATAAGAATAAGGGCAATGGTGTTGATGTAGAAGCCCTCCGTGGTCGAATCGTCCTCCTGTAGAGTACCGGAAAAGGCCTCCAGATAGGATCTCACGGGTACAGAAGGTTGCGGCGGTGGAAAAGTGGTTTCATGGCTTGTTTTGAGGGTTTGGGAATATTTGAGAATATATAGGAGGAATAAGTAGGTCAGGGGGTTCACGAGGGGTCCACAAGGTAGGCGGCGCGCCCTCCCCCTTGTCGCCGACTCGTGGCTCTTCCGACATCGTTCTCAAGTCTCCCGGGTGTCCTCTGGTCCAAGAAAAATCATCACGAAGGTTTTATTCCGTTTGGACTCCCTTTGGTAATCCTTTTCTGTGAAACTCAAAAACAAGGGGAAAACAAAAACTAGCACTAGGCTCTAGGTTAATAAGTTAGTCCTAAAAATAATATAAATTAGCACATTAACGCACATAAAACATCCAAAACAGATAATATAATTGCATGGAACAATCAAAACTTACAGATACGTTGGAAACGTATCAGCCGCCCAACTCTGGCAAATTTCATGGCAGCGTCCCACTACGTTTATAACACTCTGAAGATACCGGGGCGAATGGGAGTCATTTCCATCCCGTCAGATAAGAGGGACGCAGTCATATGCGTCAACAAGATGTGAAGAGAAGCAGTAGTAGCAGAGGCCACTAGGGGCCCAGTCCCCACCAAGAAACAAAAGAAAGTTGGCAAGGACACCAGCAAGGACCCTGGGAAGTGTGCCTCTCCAGAGTGCGCCGCGCCCGGCACTGACTTGTCGGAAAGTTATACTAGCAAGAAGCCCAGAGCTGCTCGCCCTGCGACGAAGAAAGTTGTGGTGAGGTAGGATGGCACCGATGGTACCTTCACCATTAGTGCTACCCTTGATGACAAACAGGAAAGCGCACTCATTGCCTTCCCTCGGGCGAAGGTCGATGTGTTTGCGTAGCATTCATCCGACATCCCCGGCGTTCATAGGGAGGTAATCGAGCACCACCTTGTTGTCTGCCCTCATGTCCGTCTCGTCAAGAAGATGTTCAGGAAGCAAGCTTTGGAGAGGCAGCAATTCATCATTAAAGAGATTAAGAAGCTTGAAGTGGTGGGTTTGGTCAGAGGAGTGTTGTATCCAACTTGTATAGGAAATCCGGTGGTTGTACATAAGGCAAGGGGGGAGTGGAGACTTTGCATTGACTTCACTGACTTGAACAAAGCCTATCCAAAGGATCCCTTCCATTTGCCGTGTATCGATCCGTTCGTCGATGCCACTACCGGGTGTTATTGTCTCTCCTTCCTTGATGCATACTCCGACTACCACCAGATCTTCATGGCTAAAGAAGACATGGAGAAAACAGCATTTATAACCCCATGTGGCACGTACTGCTTTGTATGTATGCCTTTCGGGCTAAAACGCTGGTTCAATATTTGTGAGGGCCGTGCAGATTGATTTTGAACCCCAGCTACATAGTAACATTGAAGCTTACATGGATGATATCATGGTGAAGACTAGAGATAAGTCTACGATCATCACGCACTTGGAAGATACCTTCGAGAAGTGAGTGTTCGGTGTCCCGTCCAGCAAGCTACTTGTATTTTTCATACCTCAATGAGGGATAGAAGCCAACCCCGACAAGATCAAGGCAATAGAGCAGATCCAAGCCCCGAAAACATTCAAGGACGTAAGGCGCTTGGTGGGCTGCATTCTCGCGCTGAGTAGGTTCATTTCATAATCTGCTAAGCGTGCCTTGCCATTCTTCAAAATCTTGAAAGGCTGGCCTGGTAAAATGGACTCCAGAAGCAGAAGCAGCACTCCAAGATTTGAAGGCCTACCGCTCATCTGCTCCAACCTTGGTCGCACCTAAACAAATAGAGCTGCTGCTGCTTTACTTAGCGACAACGAATAAAGTGGTCAGTGATGCGTTAGTGGTGCAGAGAGAGGTAGGCATCAGCAATGAGCCTCAGAGCCACTGTCGGTGCAATGAACATTTACGTTTGTTGCCCGGACTGTACACATGCGTATTGGCAACGGCATAGCTACACCAACATACAAAGCAAAACCAGAAGAGCAGCTCTTTATGAGATCAAAGACCGGATCAGGAAGACCAAGACAACCAAGACAATAGAGCATCACCTTGGGAAATCCCCCCTTGCCGGACAGGAGAGCCTGGCCGTGGCGAGGCCGCCTCAAGGACAACTCCAAGATTTCCCGACAGGCTTGCTGGGTCCGCCAAGAGCAAATTTCCCCGCCAAGGCACCACTGCACGGCTGTTCCACTGCACCACAATGCAAATCAGCTATCAGTGCGGCATCAAGCCCCCAAGTAATTAAGTGGCTTCCACTAAGAATGTGGCAGCCGTTTGGAAGATAGATTACCCTCATATGGCATCCGTCTAGAGGCGTGTCAAGCAGATAAGCAGAAGATGATTATGCGGCACGCCAGGCTTGCCAGGGTGCATCCTCAGCATGACACCTAGCAGTGCATTTAATGCACTTTCTCCTTACTACTAGAGTTAGGTATGATAGCATTGTGAGCTATCTAATCATGAGATAAAGACTGTTTTGCCACTGTGGTGACCCCTTAATATATAAAAGGAGGTCCGAGTCAACCTAGCAAAGGATTCAGGCCCTTGTGCAATTGTACGCGTGTAGTTGCTCTCCCCGAGGCTAGATTGCCGGGCTTGAGCGTTGCGTGTTCTTGGCATCCTTCCATCCAATCCACAAAATCAGGAGTAGGGTTTTACGACTCTCGGCAGCCCGAACCTAGGTAAAAACCACCAGTGTCACCATCATCGTGTTGCTTCATGTCCTCCACTCTTTGTGCAACGTGAGCTTCCCCCTTGCCGAACCACATGGGACCGATGGCCCCATAGGTGATCATGTTTCTCAATGATATCTTTGGCCCACCAGGTGGGGGGAGGCGCTTGCGTGAACCCGAGGTTGTGAACAGCGCTTTTATCATCATCATCATCATCATCATCTTCATCCATGGCGCCGAAGAAGAAGCCCGACGCAACAACTCATCCTTCCACTTCGAAGGCCCCCTCGCTCGCAGGCGCTGATACCATAGGCGCTGCGGCGGCACTATGTGGGGTTGATGCCGCAGGTTACACAAGTAGCGTAGGCGGCGTGGTCGTTATGTCCCCTGTATTCGAAACCAGAGTGGGAGACTGATACGTCCACTTTGCACAACTACAAACAAGCTGAAACTTCGTGAGGATTTTTTATGGAATATATAAGAAATACTGGAGCTGATAACTACCATAGGGGGCCCAACTGGTGGGCACAACCCACCTGGGCGCGCCAGGGCCCCCATGCGCGCACTGGCGGGTTGTGCTCACCCAGGCCCGCTTCCGGTGACCATCTTCTGGTATATAAGCCCTTCTGACCTAAAAAATAAATAAAGAGAAGACTTTCGGGAGGGAGCGCCGCCATCTCAAGGCGGAACTTGGGCAGGAGCACTTTTGCCCTCCGGCGGAGCGGTTCCGCCGGGGGAACTTCCCTCCCGTAGGGGAAAATCATCGTCATCATCATCACCAACAACTCTCCCATCTTGGGGAGGGCTATCATCATCAACATCTTCAACAACAAAATCTCATCTCAAACCCTAGTTCATCTCTTGTGTTCAATCTTGTTACTGAAACTATAGATTTTTTTGACCGTGAACAGTAGGAAAGAGTCCTACCGGAACTATAGATTGGTGCTGGTGGGTGACTGGTAGTGTTGATAACATCTTGTAGTTGATTACTATATGGTTTATTTGGTGGAAGATTATATGTTCAGATCCATTATGCTATATATTACCCCTCTGATCTTGAGCATGTTCATCACTTGTGAGTAGTTACCTTTGTTCTTGAGGTCACGGGAGAAATCATGTTGCAAGTAATCATGTGAATTTGATATGTCTTCTATAGTTTGATAGTATGTATGTTGTGATTCCCTTAGTGGTGTCATGTGAACGTCGACTACATGACACTTCACCATATTTGGGCCTAAGGGAATGCATTCGGGAGTAGTAAGTAGATGGTGGGTTGCGAGAGTGACCGAAGCTTGAACCCTAGTTTATGCACTATTCCGTAAGGGACCGATTGGATCCAAAAGTTTAATTCTATGGTTTGAGTTTATTCTTAATAATTGTCTTGTAGTTGCGGATGCTTGCGGGAGGGTTAATCATAAGTAGGAGATTTGTTCAAGTAAGAACAACACCTAAGCACCGATCCACCCACTTATCAAATTATCAAAGTAGGAACGACAAATTGAACCAACATGATGAAAGTGACTAGATGAAATTCCCGTTTACCCTCAAAAACGCTTTCCTTATTATAAGAGACCATTGTGGCCTGTCCTTTGCCTCAAAAGGATTGGGCTATCTTGCTGCATACTTGCTACTACTATCATTACTTGCGTGTTACAAAATTATCTTGCTATCAAACTGCTCCGCTACTTACAATTCAGCACTCGCAGACATTACCTTACTGAGAAACAATTGTCATTTCCTTCTGCTCCTTGTTGGGTTCAACACTCTTACTTATCAAAAAGAGGTACAAATAATCCAATATACTTGTGGGTCATCAAGGAAATTTTCTAGCGACGGTGCCGAGGAGTGAAGCGCTTCTGGTAAGTGGAAATTGGTAAGGAAACATTTATATAGTGTGCTGTAATTTATTTTTACTTGTTACTATGGAGAACAATCCTATGAGGGGTTTGTTCGGGGTATCTTCACCTCGACCGAAACCACAATGAACTACCACTCAACATATCTTCACCGTTGTACCTACAGAAAATATTGAATATGAAATCCCTTCGGGTATGATAGAACAAATGCTAGCTAATCCTTATGCAGGAGATGGAACCGAACATCCTGATATGCACTTGATATATGTAGAACAAATTTGTGGATTATTTAAGCTTGCAGGTCTACCCGGAGACCAAGTTATGAAGAAGGTTTTTACTTTATCTTTGAAGGTAAAAGCATTAGCATGGTATAGGCTATGCGATGATATTGGGTCTTGGAACTGGAACCGATTGAAAATGGAGTTTCACTAAGAAAATTATCATATGCATCTAGTTCATCGTGATCGGAATCACATATATAATTTTTGGCCTTGTGAAGGAGAAAGTATCGCTCAAGCTTGGGGGAGTCTTAAGTCAATGTTATATTCATGCCCCAATCATGAGCTCTCAAGAGAAATTATTATTCAGAATTTTTGTGCTCAGCTTTCTCATAATGATTGATCCATGCTCGATACTTCTTGTGCGGGTTCTTTTATGAACAAAACTATTGAATTCCGTTGGGATCTTTTGAAAAGAGTCAAACGCAACTCTGAAGATGGGGAACTCAACGAAGGTAAAGAGTCAGGTATTAAGCTCAAGTATGATTGTGTTAAATCTTTTATGGATACTGATGCTTTTTCAAAGTTTAGCACTAAATATGGACTTGCCTCTGAGATAGTAGCCTCCTTTTTTGAATCCTTTGCTGCTCATGTTGATGTCCCTAAAGAGAAGTGGTTTAAATACCACCAACCTATTAAATAATAAATTAAATAACCGGTACCAGTTAAGGAAGAAACCATACTTTATAATGTTGATCCCGTTGTTCCTAGTGCTTACATTGAAAAACCACCTTTCCCTGTTAGGATAAAAGAGCTTGCTAAAGTTTCAACTCTGGTTAACAAAAGTTATATTAGAGCACCTAAACCTAATGAACAAATTAAAGTAGAACCCAATATTGCTATGGTTAAAGATCTCTTCGAAGAAAATGTAGATGGGCATGTTATTTCCTTTAATGAAGAAACTAGTAGAATTGCCAAACCTGATAAAAAAGATAAACCAAGACCTGTTGTTGGCATGCCCGTTGTCTCGGTCAAAATAGGAGATCATTATTATCATGCTTTATGTGACATAGGTGCTAGTGTGAGTGTTATCCCTTACTCTTTATACCAAGAAATTATGAATGACATAGCACACACAGAGATAGAAGACATTGATGTCATTATTAAACTGGCTAATAGAGACACTATATCAACAATTGGAATTGTTAGAGATGTTGAAGTCTTGTGTGGGAAAATAAAATACCCCACTGATTTTCTTGTTCTTGGTTCCCCACAAGATGACTTCTGTCCCATTATCTTTGGTAGTCCTTTCTTGAACTCCGTTAATGCTAGAATAGATTGTAAGAAACAAACTATCGATGTTAGTTTTGGTGATGAGTCTCATGAATTTATTTTTTCCAAGTTTCATAGAAAGCTTCATGAAAAAGACTTACCTAGTAAAGATGAAATTATTGGTCTTGCTTCTATTGCTGTGCCTCCTACTGATCCGCTAGAACAATATTTGCTAAACCATGAAAATGATTTACATATGCATGGAAGAAATGAAATAGTTGAAATGCACTGTTGGACTTGGATCCAATTTTGTTCTCCTATTGGTTTAATCATTGGTGCAATAAAGATGTATCTTTGACATGTACTTGTTATGGAAAGTCTGAGCAGAATATACTGGTACTCAGACCGGATGTTTGCAATACAATGATGACGGCTGCAAATCTCATTGCTTTTAACTGAGTTCCTTGGTGTATATCTTTACTTCTCACGGCTCCTTCTAATCCGGTATGGGATGATGAGAAATTTCAATAAGGGGCTAACAACGAAGATTATAATAAAGAATCACGAGAAAACGAGTGATTGCAACAAAGCACACATCAAACAAGTTACAAAACTATTCCACATAGGCACACACAAGCATGATACTATAGTAGATGGACATGCACTACACGAAGGACTACACCCTATGCTTGAGAAAACGCTTGGGAGTTGATGAAGACGCTAAGGGAGTAGTGAGCGGAACTGCTGACTCTGAAACTCCAGATGGAAGAGGCAGAGGGGGTGGAGAAGCTGGCGGAGACTAAGCTAGAGCGGCACCAAGTAGTCTCCTTGCTCGAATGGCGTCTCAGACTTACTCGGAAATAAGAAGACACTCGGCCATCATGTAATGGGACATGGCAAGGATAGGCGGGTCATCTTGAGGGTTGACAGAGGAGAACCTGATCCGCTTAGGATTCTCGACGATGGTGGGATAATACTGATAAGCACTATTTCTTGCTCCATGCTCTCTTGATGTCGAAGACCGGTGATTACTGCCCTAGTGGCAAGCTAAACGGCATTCTCGGGAGTAGCGCCGTAACCACCATGGAAACTATAGGTGCGCTTAGTAACATGAATCGGGGCTGACAAATGGACATGAGCAACATAATCTAGGATTCCACCTCCGACAGAAAACTGGAATACATGATAACGAGGTGGATCTCAATGGGGATAACTGCTATGCCACATATCACCAAGGAGGGTGGCAAAACTGGGAGGTGCGGGAGTGGGATCGAACACAATAGGAACAACACTGAGAGCTTTGGGGAGGGCACTTAACTCATGAATTCTGATGGCTAATTTGGCGTATGATTTTCTTGATGATTTCATCTATGCGCTTGGCATTGGTTGTGTGGTGTTTGCGGATATGGAGAACAGAGATGCAGCTATTAGGGAAGGGCCTCACGCTTTGACTGGTGACTCTACTTTCTCTTTAGTTCCACACAATGAGAGTATCAATATGAGCATGTCTGCTTTTGAATATGGGTTCTGGATTAAGTTTCTTGCATTCCATATGGATTATTAGACTGAACATTATATCCATAAGGCAGTTTATATCTTTGGTAAACTGCTAATCTGTCCGCGTCCGGGTCAAAACAAAGCCCGCGTTCCGGGTAAGTGTCACATTAAGGATGTTGCTGAAGTCCTGCATAGTCTCTTTGTCACTAGAGTTGGTTTGCCGCCATGTCTTGGTCGCTCTTGGTCAATTCCAGTGTATGTGCTCAATGGCAGAAACACCATCCCTGGTCTGGTTGGCACTGAGGAAGCTCCTCCACTTCTTAATGCCTCACCGCATCCGTATGAACTCCCATAATATACTGTCATGCAGCAGGACAAAATTGATGATATGGCTGCGCAGGATGCCCAGAATGAAGCTACCTGGAATGCACATGCGCCTGCTCAGGAATAGATTCAGGAGAATGGGTGGCGTATGTGGCCAGTGATTCCCCCCACCGTACTCAGGTTTCAGCTTCAGAACCTTTTTTAGAATGATGGGCCGTCTCTGATGGATGGCGTGGATCCTAAGCATAACATTCAGGATAACTTGTCTGATGTTTGGTTTTCTAAAGAGGGGATTGAGCCTATCGAAGCTTTAGCTGACAGTTTTATTCTTGGGAACCCTTTTGCTCGTATGGCCTTTGCCAGAGCTGGTCGAGACTCGGTTAATTTTACTGTTGCACTTGAAAATGAACTGCTGCTTTTGATAGGAGGAATGCTCAAACGCATGTTCACACCCGCACTCACCATGTGTAGTTGGAGAATGCCATGTTCCCTCTCAATCCCTTCAGGATCATTCGGAGTCAACTGAACTCTGTCTTTGCCGTGTGGATGCTTCATGTTGCGCCAGAACCAGACTTTCTGACGGTGGTCTTCTGTTCTAACTTTCTGTTGGGAGCCAGCATAATTCCCCATGACCTACTGCATGAGGACTCATTTGTCATGGCTGATAATGCCAATGTGGAATGGGACTTGGCTGATCGATCCCCTGGGCTCAAGGCTATTACTGCGCATTTTGCTTCTGAAACTGTAGGATCTCTGTCAGTTTCTTTGCTCTGCCTCACCAAGGGAATGCCCATCAAATGATTGTTTCTTTGTCTCTCTTTAATGTTACTACCGCTCGCAATGCTAAGGTGCCACTTGACACTACTGTAGTTAGAAGGAGTACCGGATCGAACAAGTATGGTGGCTACAAGGTTAACCATGTTTCTAACAACAAGCAAACCAGATCAAGGGTGAAAGCTCGTGTGTTGCCGTCTCTCAGTGATCTCTCCATGGTTGCTGCTCCTGCACAGGCTGTTGCTGGTTCTTCCCTGCCTCCTACTTCCATAGAGGAAATTCAACAGGTGGGCGACCGCTGCGGGATTGCTCCCGAAGATTTATCTGCAAAGAAGCTGCTAGATGGCCAGCAGATGACCTCTGATGGTGAAATCTGATCCTTCCTTTGACATGAATAAATCTGGGAATGTGTTATCGTGGAATATCAGAGGCATAAACTCTGAAAGTAAACTTTTGGCTCTTAGGAATGCTATTGGTACTAGCGGTTGTTCGGTGCTATGTATCCAGGAAACTAAGCGTGAATCTTTTGATTTAGCTTTTATTAACCCTTCTGCCCCAAGTGCTTTGATAAGTTTGTGTTTGCACCCTCGTTGGGTGCCTCGGGTCGTATTATCAATATTTGGAACAGTTTTTGCGTTTGTGGGCACACTGTGGCACATTGATTCTTTTGTGGTGGGTGTTGCTTTTGTTGCCACGCAATCCAGTGAGTCTTGGAATCTAGTCAACGTTTATGGTCCTTGTTCTAGTGAGATACGGGTGGACTTTACTTCTTCGTTATTTGATCATAATATACCTGATGATGAAAACTGGTTGATCCGGGGACACTTTAATTTCATTCATTCCATGACGTACAGAAATAAACTAGGTGGAGACGCTACGGATATGCTCGTTTAATGAAATCATACAAGCACAATCTTTGATGGAACTCCCTGTGGAGGGCAGATCCTACACTAGGAGCAATATGCAGGATGATCCTCTGCTCAAACAACTCGACTGGTTTTTCTTCATTGAATCCAAAATCCCCAAGTACAAATTGTTTCGCTTTGAGAACTTTTGGGTCAATCATGCATGTTTCTTAGATGTGGTCGCTGGCTCTTGGTCCAAGTCATGCCATGCTCCTAATTCTGCTGTGCTTATCTGCAGAAAGCTCAAAACTTTGCAATATGATCTGAAACATTGGAGTCGGGGTATCTCAAATATGAAAAGCATGACTCAGAACAGTAATGAGGCTCTTGCTCAGATAGATGACCTTGAAGACAAGAGAACACTCTTTGTCCAAGAAACAAACTTCATTTGCATTTTAAAATTGCATCTGAACACGTTGCTCAAATATTAGAATGAATACTGGAGGAAGAGATGCACTGTCAGATACTTCAGGTTTGCTGATGAAAACACCAAACTCTTTCAATCACTTGCGACAGAGAGGTTTACACACAATTCTATTGCCAATCTACATGGTGGAGACGTGGTGGTGAGTGATCATGTTCGCAAAAAGGGGGTGTTGTACAAAACCTACAAGGAGCGCTTGGGTTCCTCTAAGCTACCAGCATGCGATTTGATCTCTCTCGGATCATCTGACCGATTGATGGCTTTGATGAATTGTCGGCCCCTTTTTCAAATGAGGAGATTGATGCCATGGTTAAGGAAATGCCGACTGATTGGGCTCCTGGCCCTAATGGATTTAATGGTTTCTTTCTTAAGAGTTGTTGGCAGATTATCAAAGAGGATTTTTACAGAATGTGTTAGAATTTCCATGGTGGCAAGCTTGCTATAACCAGTATTAGTGAAGGGTACATTACCTTGATGCCGAATATCTCATCTCCAGAGACTGCCAATTATTACAGATCAATAACTCTACTTAACTTCTGCCTGAAAATTGTCACTAAATTTTTGGCTAATCATCTGCAGAAAGTCATTCTGAAAATCATTCACATGAATCAGTACGGTTTCATTAAAGGAAGAACCATCCAAGATTGCCTAGCATGGACATTCAAATATATTCACCAATGTTAGACATCATCGCGTCAGATTGTTCTCCTTAAGCTTGATTTTGCCAAAGCTTTGACACAATCGAGGATGCCCCCATGTTGGAAATCATGCGACACATGGGCTTTGATGGCAAATGGCTGGGCTGGATGGAAACAATCTTTGGCTCTGGTGTTTCTTCTATTCTCCTTATGTGGAGTTCCTAGCAGAAAGTTTTAGTGCAAATGTGGGGTACGACAAGGCGATCCCTTATCACCGTTGATTTTTGTCCTCGCTGCATATCTCCTTCAAGCCGCGGTTAATGATGCTTTTGCTCGGCGCCTGATTGACCTGCCCCTTCCATGCAATCGCAGTGGCGATTTCCCAGTGGTGCAGTACACGGATGACACCATTCTGGTGATGCCAGCCTACCCCGATCAATCTGCTCGTATGAAAATCATCCTGGAGGATTATGCTGCCTCGGTAGGTTTGAAAATAAATTTTCACAATTCCACCTTGATTCCTATAAACATTAACCGGCCGCGTGCTATTGAGTTGGCACGGATTTTGGGATACTCTGTTAGCTTGCTCCCGTTCACCTACCTTGGCCTCCCCATGGGCACGACGAGGCCAACCTTGTTGGAGCTCATGCCACTGGTGAATGGAGTGGAAAGGAAGATGTCTACGGCACTGTCTCTAATGCCGTCCGGGGCCAAGCTCACTATGGTCAATTCAACTATATCGTCGATATTGATCTATGCCATGTGCACAATCAAACTGCACCCTAAGGTGATTGGGCACCTTGATAAACTGGATATTGTCTTTGGGCTAAGAACTCTGAAGACGGGGTTAAGAACAATTCTCTGGCGGCCTGGGAGTTGGTTTGTAGACCAAAACGTAAAGGTGGACTTGGGGTTATTGACATCAAAACCCATAATGTAACCCTCCTTCTAAAACACATGTTCAAGTTCTATAATGCGAAGAGGTCCCCTGGGTGACCTTGATCTGGGATGCCTACTACAAGGATAAAATTCCGCATGAAACACACCCTGTCGGCGTCCTGGGAACGGGGGTACCCAGACTTGCCTGCCTGCGGCCCGTGACGTGGCTCCATCAGTGGCCTAGTACGACCCAACTTCAGCAACCACAACTCAAGACCCTTGCGAGGGGCCAAGCCTCGCGAGGCGGGCGGCAGCAATACCTCCTTGGGGGCAATCTCTCTAGGCTGGCTCCCGAGGAGCAGAGATATCTATGCAAGGTGCACCTCGTGAGGTTCACGTGACGTGAACCATGACGACCAAGGCCAGGCGGGCGCCAGCGGGCGCAGTGTCCCAGTTTCCTCTTTGGTGCTAAGAGGGAAAGCGCATGCGTGGAGTTTCGAGGGATTAGGCAAAGGTTTCCATATCGGTGCAAAAAGACCAAGGACCGCCAGGGCTGCAGAATGGAGGTCATCGTGGAGCCCGATGCGGCATCACCACCAGAGCCTTTGGTAAGCGAAGACCACTTTTGTCAGGATATCTTGTACTAGCTGTTCCCCTTCAAATTTGTCCATTGTGGGATCCTTTCCCGCCAATATTTGGGAAGAGGACCAAGGCCACTATAAATAGGACCTAGCCACCACCAAAGGGGGGGCATCTGAGAGAGAGCTCGCCTAATAGAAGAGAGAGATCAGATCATCTGATCTAACCCTAGACACCACAAGCTCACCCGAGCCCAAGAACACCTCTCCTCTGGAGGTTGTTCATCACTTGTACTAGTTCATCCACAGCCATACAAGGCAATCCCCCAGACACACTGTAGTAGGTATTACACCTTAAGGTGGCCCGAACCAGTATAATCCTTTGTGTCCCTTGTTCTTTGAGTTCGTCGAGCTAGGCTATGGAATCGTAGGGCGAGCGCGCGGGGGGAGTGTTCTTTTTGCGCACCCCAGAGTTTGGACCTCTCAAGGGTTTGCGGAACCCGAAATCTAACATTTGGCGCGCCAGGTAGGGGTGCGCCGAAGTTTGGCCTCTGCGTCCACCTCCCTCTCCATCCACCAGCCCCCCATGGCAGGCGCCTCTCCTCCGACCGCTCGGTGGGCGCACGCGGCGGCGTTGTAGGCCACCGATCCTTCACCCTTGCCTTACGTCAGGTGCAGTGTCCACTCAGGTTCAGGTAGGAAATGCCACCCCGCTACGACAGAACGGTGATCCGGCTGTTTTCCTCCAGCCCTACGTGGAGCCTGATTCGGTGGCCGACGACGACAGCAAGGTCATGCCCAGCTGGCTCCCCATGGGACTCATCGGCGTGCCGCGCCTGGTTCCTCAGCTTGCTAGAGTCATCTATGGCGTCCTGGGAGGAGCTACGCAATCTCTTTAGTGTGCGCTTCGTGGCGCCGGCACCCCACGCCGTTGCGGCCCTCCTCGGCCGCTCTCAGACGCCACCCTTAGATCGCCATGGCAAGTAGTTCTTCTATCAATTGGGCTCCATCCGAGCCTCGTGATAAGTCCATCCAGGATGGGCTGCGCCTGAGGACGACCTCACCTTCGACTCCAGAGACCATCCAGTGGTCACCGCAGGAGCAGGCGTGTCGGTGTACAAAAAGGGGGGTACACTTTTTGTACCCCTATAACTTTGCACGGGCAGTTTGAGCCGCGGGCACCACAACACCAAGCAAGGCAAGGAAGCTCGATGGGACTGAAGGGACACCAAAGAACAAGACCACAAAGAGCAAAGGGACGAAGCGGGTTCCCCCGGCAAGATCCTTGTCGGGAGTCGGTTTTAGCAGCCCCGGCAAGACCCTTGCCGTGGCAACTCGGCCCAGGCCTACGGAGCAGATCACCCTTGAGTCCACTGCCCTCATGGGGCAAGGATTCGGGAGACATCCCCGTAGTGGCATGCAGATCTTTGTGAAGACATTCAAGATCGGATACGCACTAAGAAGACGACGACCCTTCGTGGGTTACCAGCCAAGGAAGACCACAAGACCTCCGGCAAGCACCTTGCCGGGGATGGCAGCAGGCGCCGCGGCAAGACCCTTGCCGGGGCCCCGGCAAGGCCCTTGTCGGGGACATCAAAAGGGCCACCATCAGGCCCACGCCGACTAAACTTCCACCGCCTTATGCAGCTGCCGACCCAACCAGCTGGGCAGGCACCTACGTGGCGACATGCAGATCTTTGTGAAGACCCACCATTGCGCCACCTCAGCTGCCTGCCTACCTACATGGCATCTCAGGCATCGCTAGCCAGGGCGCGTGTCGACACAAGAAGGGGCGGCGACGGACGAGACAGCTCTCTCCCCCGTCCCCGATAAAGCAAGGACACCTAAGCAAGACGCATTAAATGCGCCTTGTCATGTAATGCGAGGGATAACCTCGCATCACTGTACCCTTTCCACCTCCTGTGTGCCACTGTGGCAACCCTTTTTCCCTATAAAAGGAGGCCCGAGGCGACCAGGAGGAGGATTCGGCTTTTTGGAGCTCCTCATACCCCATAGCTTGCTGAAGAACACATATATACAATCCACCAAAGCAGGAGTAGGGTTTTACGCATCCTCGCGGCCCGAACCTGGATAAATGAGCCGGGTGCTATCTGTTCGATCCGCTCTTCTCTCAACCCCGTGCCCCGCAACCGTAGTAGGGTTTCTTGTGATCCCATAGGTGTCGATCCAATACACCGACATCTTTGGCGCGCCAGGTAGGGGGCTGCAGTTGTGAGAATCGGCTACAGTTAGCCCAACACTCCTTCGCCTTCGTGGCTCTTGGAGAAGGAAGGAGGCCGGAAGATCATCACTCGAGCGGCTGCAAACAGGAGCTAAATTACATTGAACCTTGGATATTTCCATTTTATTATATAAAGTTATTATCCTCGGAGCTGTCGTTCTTTGTACAAAAAGAAACCTGTACGCAAATGGGGCCCTTACTGATCGGCAATGCCTTTGTTCAGTTTTGAGTCCGCTCAACGGTTCAAATGGCTGCGTTGGAAACGGTAGGGTAGCCTTCCGCAATTGGCAAGGCTCTCGACTCTGACTCGAATCAAAGTCGACAGTTCGAGCGGCTGCGTTGAGGGTGGTAAGTGTCGGTGTATTGGATCGACACCTATGGGATCACAAGAATCCCTACTACGGTTGCGGGGCGCGGGGTTGAGAGAAGAGCGGATCGAACAGATAGCACACGGTTCCTTTACCCAGGTTCGGGCTATGAGGATGCGTAAAACCCAACTCCTGCTTTGGTGGATTATATGTTTGCGTTCTTCAGCTAGCTACGGGGCGTGAGGAGCTCCGAAAAGCCGAATCGTGAGGAGGTCTAAAAAGCCGAATCCTTCTCCTGGTCGCCTCGAGCCTCCTTTTAAAGGGAAAAAGGGGTCGCCACAGTGACACACAGGAGGTGGAAAGGGTACATCGATGCAAGTTTATCCCTCTCATTACATGACAAGGCACATTTAATGCGCCTTGCATAGGTGTCCTTGCCTTATCGGGGATGTGGGAGACGTCTGTCTTGTCCGTCGCCGCTCCTCCTTGCGTAGACACGCGCCCTGGCCAGCGATGCCTGAGATGCCACGTAGGCAGGCAGGTAGCTGAGGTGGCGCAATGGTGGGTCTCCACGAAGATCTACATGTCGCCACACAGGTGCCTGCCCAGCTGGTTGGGTCGGCAGCTGCATATGGCGGTGGAGGCTTAGTTGGCGTGGGCCTGATGGTGGCGCGGCGGACGTCCTCGGCAAGGGCCTTGCCGGGGCCCCGGGAAGGTCTTGCCGCAGCGCCTGCTGTCATCCCTGGCAAGGTGCTTGCCGGAGGTCTTGTGGTCTTCCTTGGCTGGGATCCCGCCAAGGGTCGTCGTCTTCTTAGCGTGTATCTGATCTTGAATGTCTTCACAAAGATCTGCATGCCACTACGGGGATGCATCCTGAATCCTTGCCCCATGGGGGCAGTGGACTCAAGGGTTATCCGCTCCGCATGCGAGGGGCGAATTGCCGCAGCAAGGGTCTTGCCGGGGCTGCTAAAGCCCACCCCGGCAAGGATCTTGCTGGGGCTGCTAAAACTGGCTCCCGACAAAGATCTTGTCGGGGGGAGCCGCCTCGTCCCTTTGCTCTTTGTGGTCTTGGCTTTGGGCATCAATTCCATCGAGCTTCGGTCTTACCCTGGCTCACCTCCCTCGCCGTGCTTGGTGTGGTGGCGCCCGTGGCTCAGACTGCCCGTGCACAGTCATAGGGGTACAAAAAGTGTACCCCTCTTTTTGTACACCGACAGGAGCCAGAACGGTGCGCGTGCATGCGGGACGGTTTTCACCATGGTAAGATTTTCTGCACGCTTTGCCTCCCACGATCCGTGCACGCGGCGCGGCGTGCGTGACGTGGGAGGCATGCGCGGGGCGGTTTCCGCAGGCATGCGTCACGTCGTAGTAAAGAGGCGGCTTCGCGCCTTCCCCATAAATGGGGGAGGCTTGGAGGCGCGACCCATTTACTGAATGGGGCCGATGCGCTGTCCTCAAGGCGTCCACTCCCCACAATCACGGGGTGGGGAGAGGTCGCCTCACCCATCCCCTCGGTTCTGCACGTCGGCCACGTGCCTCCCATGCGCTTGGGGTGGCGCATGGTGGAGGCGGGAAACCGGGCCGTCGCTGGTTGGGGTGGCGGGTCGGTCCTGGCGCCCTGCGCCTTCCGCTTCTTGATTGGCCGAGCGGGGCGGTCGAACCCCAACCCTGTTCCTTTATAAAGAGCGGGGGGGGGAGGGACGGTGTCTCGCACTCTTCCATCTTCTTCCTCCTTCAGCTTCTGCTCCCCTCTTCCGTTCGTCATGGAGAGAGGAAATCCCGGCCCTTCAACGGTGGCGGCGAGGGTCGCCGCTCGTCAACGCGTCGCTCCTTCTCCCGCACCTGCGGTGGCAGAGCCGGCCACGAGGGGAAGGAGGAGGGGGCAAGGCCGTGGGCGAGGCTGGGGCGCTCGAGGAAGAGGAGGACGGGGCGGCCCGCCGGCCTCGCCCCGCCCAGCAGCTCCTCCTCCAGTGGAGGGCCATGTTGGGGATTACCCTTGCGAGTTCTTCGTCAGGTTGCGGCGGCCGCCGCGCCGTCGCCTTCGCCTCCCGACTCCATTTGCACGGGAGATGGAGCTGGATCCGCCGGAGTCATCGCGGCTGCACATGAGGGGTTGTGGGATCACTGGCACGCGGGTCCGCGTCGACTTCCCTGCTCCTCATGTGATGTATCTTCGCCAGGGATGGAAGACATTTGCATGTATCCATAGCCTGACGGATGGGCTCACTCTCCATTTTAAATTGATGGAGGGTGGCCTTCTTTCTGTCAAGGTCTTCGGGCACTTTGGGACTCGTGCAAGGTGCTGCGTGGAGAGCTCCTCCGATGACGAAGACTCCTCCTCGAGCGAGGGTGACTAGGAAGACAGCGGCAGCGATGACGAGGGCGGTAGGCGGCATGATGACGGGTCCGACTAGGTGTCGGGCGCCTCTCCTGGTGGCACTGGCGACCCCATCATCCGCATCGCCGGCTCCTTGAACTTCTCGGGGCCGTCCCCTTGGCGGCTTGCGTAGGGAGGCTGTGGAAGAGGAAGAGGAAGAGGGCGGGTGGCAAGGTCGTCATGTCGAAGTATGCGGGTACCGACACCTTCGACGCGTACTGACGTCTTGCCGCCTCGTCTTCGAGCTCTGCCTCCGGCGCCACCATCACCATCCAGCCCTTGGGCGGCCACCGAGATGTCCTCTTGGTGTCTTCTGCCACCCGTAGCTCGCCTAGGCGCCCCTTTTGCCATTCTCGCCTCCTTGAACTACCTCCTGAGGAGAGGGACAAGAAAGGCATTAGGGGCATCTTATCTATTTTTAGTTTGTAAGCCTTCGGGCATCTTTTAAATTTAAAACTTGTAATCCCCTTGTTCATGTTTTTCATTCCCTCTGGACTATACCTGAGTGGAATGTTTTTAATGAAAAAGGGATGTTTGCTGGGTCATTTGTTCGCAGGTAGAACCCACAACAGGGAACAAGTCCCTGATATCACTAAGATAAACATTCTCTCGCCCGGCAACAGGCCTTGCCGTCTCGCCACTCCGCTCGACCTTTCTCACGCCTTTGGCGGAGGCAGGGATGAAGTGGGTTTAGGCTCGTTGTTTCATCCTTTCGCCACCGCGACTATGACCAAACTTGGCCCCAGGAACGAGTCCTAGGGCCTAGAGTTATGGGAGCACGGTAGTTTTAAGGAAAGAAACAAGGTTTCACATACCTCAGCCCATAATGGAATACATGACAAGGGATGAAGAACATATCTGAAGCTGCAGCCCCCGGCAATCCTAGTTTGCCGTGGGTGAATCTTTTCTCTTGTAGCCCCCGGCAACACTGGCTTGCCGGGTCCTAGATGCTATTATGTCCCTTTTTCTTCTCCCCAAGTGGATTCGGCAAGGATATCTGTGTGTCCTGTGAACCAAAAAAGATAGAAGAAAGACAAAGGGATGCAAACTCGACCTCTAAGCTAGGGGTTAGCCGCCGCTAAGCACTATCAACCCTAACCAAGCACGAGACTCGACTCAGCATGCATGCTATAACTTAGGGCTCCAGCGCTTCATTTATTTATGCTCAGGGTCTGCGCCTGGCTTTGTACAAAGGGTTACATGCCTTGCCGGCAAGGCTTGTACAAAAGGGTGGCTTGCCGGGGGCCCCGGCAAGCTGCTCCTTATGGGTAAAACTTGGAAAGATGCTCAATGTTCAAGGAATTGCTCACAGGAATGGCATTTTCGGTCTCCAGGCGGACTGCGCCAGGCCTGGTGACTCGTATTACCCGATAAGGGCCTTCGCACTTCGGCGTCAACTTGTTTGTATTATTGGCCGATTGAACTCGCCGAAGAACAAGGTCGCCTTCCTCAAAGCTTTGGGCATGGACCTTGCGGTTATGGTAGAGGCGCAAGGCTTGCTGGTAGCGTGCTGCTCTCACAGCCGCCCGAAGACGATCTTCCTCCAGGAGCATTGTGTCATCTTGGCGCAGTTGCTCTTGCTCAGGCTATCATAAGCAAGCACTCGAGGTGACCCGTATATGAGTTCAGTGGGGAGAACTGCTTCTGCCCCGTATATTAGGGCAAAGGGTGTCTGGTCGGTGGCTCGATTTGGCGTCGTTCTGATCGACCAAAGAACTGCCAGCAACTCATCAATCCAGCGCCTTCCACTCTTGTGCAGCCTGTCAAAGGTCTTTTTCCTTAGGCCTCGCAGCAATTCAGCGTTTGCCCTCTCAGCTTGACCATTGCTTCGGGGGTGATCAACGGAAGCAAAACAGACTTTGCTGCCGAGGTCTTGGGTATATTGCATGAAGGTACGGCTTGTGAACTGCGTGCCGTTGTCGATGATGACCCTGTTGGGCAC
The DNA here is from genome assembly GCA_902687465.1 of Secale cereale. Taxonomy (NCBI): domain Eukaryota; kingdom Viridiplantae; phylum Streptophyta; class Magnoliopsida; order Poales; family Poaceae; genus Secale; species Secale cereale. The sequence continues at coordinate 396,049,350 of LR738715.1, read as the reverse complement.
ACCAAAACGGCATACTAGTCCCTTGAAGAACTTGACGGCTGATAGAGCTGTGACCTTCCTCACTGCCTCCACCTCCGGCCACTTTGTGAACTTGTCGATCGCAACGTACAAGTACTCAAAGCCCTCGACAGCGCAGGGGAAAGGGCCCAGTATGTCGAGCCCCCAGACTGAGAAGGGCCAGGAGAGAGGAATGGTTTGAAGGGCTTGAGCTGGTTGATGAAGTTTCTTTGAATGAAACTGGCACGCTTCACACCTGGTGACTAGTGCCGTCGCATCCTCGAGGGCAGTGTGCCAGAAGAAGCCTTGCCGAAATGCCTTGCCGGCAAGGGCTCTTGACCCTATGTGGGATCCACATAGCCTCCATGTATCTCTGCCAACAGCCCCAGTCCTTCCTCTCGAGGGATACACTTCAACTTCACGCTGTTCGGTCTCTTTCTGTACATGACGTCATCCATGAACTGGTACATAGCAGACCGACGGGCTACTTTTTCTGCTTCTTCCTGCTCCTCAGGAAGTTCCCCAGTCTGGAGGAATCGGACGGTATGTTGTGCCCACGCTGGAGCCCGGGGCTCGACGGCGAGGACTAAAGGCATTCCCTCTGCCAAGGGAGCGGCTGTCTCGACGGTAAGAGCTTGACGCTCCGCCGGAGCTAGCCGTCCTGTAGCGGGCTCACTGTCCCCGGCAACATCCTTGCCGGCGGCTCCGGGGAGCTCGGCGGGAAAGTACTTGCCGCGCCCTGATTTCCTCCTCTTGTTTTGCTCTGTTGATGGATCAATGGATGGCTGAGAAAGCTGAAGCACAAAGGTGCCTGGTTCCACACGTAATTTGAGGGCAGCGCACTTCGACATGTAATCGGCGATGTTGTTCTCCGGTCGTGGAACGTGCTCCACCTGTATACCATCAAAGCGCTCTTCCAACTTTCTCACTTCGTCGACGTAGGCCTTCATCAACGGGCTCTGGTAATCTTTGTTGACTTGTTTGACGACAAGCTGCGAGTCGCCCCTGACAATGAGTTTCTTGATTCCGAGGTCTGCCGCGATCCTAAGACCAACAAGCAGCCCCTCATACTCAGCAGTGTTGTTCGTTGATACCTCCCTGGGGAAGTGCATCTGGACCACGTACTTGAGGTGCTCTCCAGTGGGCGCGACCAGCAGTAAGCCAGCCCCGGCGCCTTGTAAGGAGAAAGCTCCATCAAAGTACATGATCCAGTTGCAACTCGCCTCTTCGCTGGGGAGAGCAGTTTCCTGGACTTCTTCATCAGATGTCGCTGTCCATTCTGCAACGAACTCCACCAGAACTCGGCTTTGAATCGTCGAGGTACTTTCAAATTTGAGGCCAAAGCTGGACAGCTCCAGTGCCCACTCTACAATTCTCCCCGTTGCATCTGGATTGTGCAATATCTGTTGTAGAGGGAGGCGAGTGACGACAGTGAACTCGTGCGCCTGGAAGTAGTGAGGCAGCTTCCTCGAGGCCATAAGAAGGCCGAAGATCAATTTCTGCACACCGGAGTACCTTGATCTAGCACCCTACAAGAGGGAGCTATCAATGTAGACCGGGTGCTGCATCATTTTCTTCCATGGCTACACTCCAACCGGCCGTGTCGTCTCTGCACCAATGCCATCTGGCTCTGTCGCTACTATCACCTCATCATCGATTTCTCTCTGCGCCACTAGCGCGGCACTGACCACCTGGTTCGTTGCCGCCAAGTATAGCAACAACAGTTCTCGTGGCCTAGGCGCAACTAGTACTGGTGTGGAGGAAAGATGCCTCTTCAAGTCTTGTAATGCTGCTTCAGCTTCTGCCATCCACTCCATCGGGCCTGCCTTTTTCAAAATCTTGAATAAGGGGAGGGCGCGCTCGGCACACTTGGAAATGAATCTGCTCATGGCGGCGACGCAGCCAGCAAGCCAACGCACATCCTTGACCCGTTTGGGTGCTTCAATCTGTTCTATAGCTTTGGTCTTGTCCGGATTGGCCTCTATCCCACGCTGTGACACAAAGAACCCGAGAAGCTTGCCGGACGGGACGCCGAAGATGCACTTCTCAGGGTTCATCTTGAGGTTGATCTTCCATAGGTTTATAAATGTTTCTTGTAAATCCGGTATAAGGGTTGCCCTATTCTTTGTTTTGACCACTATATCAACCATATAAGCCTCCATATTTCTATGGAGCTGGGGTTCAAAACCAATCTGGACTGCCCTTGCAAATGGTGAGCCAGCACTCTTCAACCCGAAAGGCATTCGTACAAAACAGTATGTACCGCATGGTGTGATGAATGATGTCTTCTCTTCATCTTCTCTTGTCATGAAGATCTGATGGTAGCCGGAGTATGCATCGAGGAATGACATCAGGTCACACCCAGCCGTGGAGTCAACAATCTGGTCGATGCGCGGCAACGGGAAGGGGTCTTTAGGACAAGCCTTATTGACATCTGTGTAATTAATACACAGCCTCCAGTTCCCATTTGCCTTGTGCACTACCACTGGATTGGCCAACCACGTTGAATGGAGCACTCCTCTTACCAAACACGCAGCTTCCAATTTCCGGATCTCCTCTGTGATGAACTCTTGTCGTTCCAAAGCTTGTTTCCTGACCTTCTGCTTGATGGGCCGCGCATGAGGACAGACAGCAAGGTGGTGCTCAATCACCTCCCTGGGAACGCCGGGGATGTCGGATGCTTGCCATGCAAACACGTCGACATTCGCCCGCAGGAAGGTGACGAGCACGTCTTCCTATTTGTCGTCAAGGGTGGAGCTTATGGTGAAAGCCCCTCCTGTGCCATCCTCCTTGACAGAAACCTTCTTGGTTCCCGGCGGTGTGGCCCTGGACCTCTTGTTTCTGCCGGTGCAGCTCTCTGGCACGTCCTCGACGGGAGCTCGACACTTCGAAGAGGTGCGCTTGCCGGAGTGGGTGTCCAAGGTCTCACCGGTCTTCTTCTTGCCGGTGGATGGCACGTCCTGGACGGGACCACAATACTCCGAAGAGGTGCACTTGCCGGAGTGGGTGTCCGACGTCTCACCGGTCTTCTTCTTCTTCCCTCTCGGGGCTCCAGTGGCAGGAGCAAGTGCCCTCGTGGCGGCAGGTGCTGCAACTGCTTGCTGGTATAGTTGGTCAGCGCAAATCAGCGCATCTTTCTTATCGGAGGGGATGGTGATGATCGTCACAGGTCCTGGCATCTTCAGGGTGTTGTAGGTGTAGTGTGACGCATCCATGAACTTGGCTAGCGCTGGGCGGCCAAGGATCCCATTGTAAGGCAAGGGGATCTTGGCAACATCGAACGCAATCTTTTCCGTCCTGTATTTCAGATCACTCCCAAAAGTCACGGGCAGCGTGACCTTCCCCTTTGGTTGACTTCTCCCCGGGTTGACCCCTTGAAATGTGCCCGTCTCTTCGAGGTCTCCGTCAGGAATCTGTAGCTTCTGGATCATGGTGGGCGAGAACAAATTTAGACCGGCCCCGCGATGGACTAGCATCTTCGTCACCTTGAGGTTGCGTATTGTGGGTGAACCCAACAATGGCAAGCACCCGACCACAGTGGTGAGATCAGGGTGATCCACAGTGTCAAAAATGATAGGCGTGCTGGACCATTTCAGCGGCCTTTGGGCGCCGGACGACGGCTCCACTGTTGTAATCTCACGCGCCCACTGTTTAAGCTGGCGGTGAGAAGTATGCAGTGAGGCGCCACCATCGACGCACATGGCCTCCGTGGCTTTCTGAAACTCTTGGTCGCCGGACTCGTCGTCCTCTTCGTGATCATCGTCTTCGGGCCTTCTGTCACGGCCTCGGGCGGGCCTCTCCTGCTGTTTATCCTTGCCGCGACGGCCTGCTGTTCATCAGCACTGTCCTGGACCTTCTCCTTGTCCCGCCTCTCGTATTCAGCCCTCTGCTTCTCAGCAAGGAGCTCAACCTGTCGGCAGTCCTGGAGATCATGGCCTTTGGTGCGATGGATCTTGCAGTATCGCTTGCCGGAGTTTCCTGGCTTCTCGGCAGCCGCCAAGGCCCGGTAGGTGACACACCCGGCAATTTACTTGCTGGGGTCACCCGCCTTGGTTTTCTTAGCGGAGCCGGCGTCATCAGATCCCTCGATGGCAAGCACGGCTTTACCCTTGCGCTTCGTGTTGCGGTGCCGGCCTTTGTTCGCCGGGATGGCAGTATCGTCATCTGAAGAGTCGGTTTCCGCGCCGGCATCTTCGTCGGGGTACTTCCTTCCCTCTTCAGCCCGGGCACATCTGTCAGCAAGAACGTAGAGTTCTGCCACATCTTTCACCTTGGTCATCGCCAGTTCTTCACATATCTTGCGGTTATGCACGTTCTGATGGAACACGCTGATGATGGCGGCAGGGTGAACATCAGGGATATTGTACTGTACCCGGCTGAACCTCTGTATGTACTTGCGCAGACTCTTGCCTTCCTTCTGGGGTATGACGTGTAGATCACTTGCTTGGCCATGGGCTTGGTGACCTCCAGTAAAGGTGCCAACAAACTCATGACACAAATCCGACTAGGAGAAAATAGAGTCTACCAGCAAGTGCATCAACCACGACATGGCGTTGGGCTTAAGAGCCAATGGAAAGTAATTCACAAGCACCTTATCGTCGTGGGCTCCGGCAGCCTGCATCGCGATGGTGTAGATGCTGAGGAACTTCGACGGTTGGGTCTTGCCATTGTACTTCTCGCCAACGTCGAGCTTGAAGGTGCGGTGAGTGGGCCACTGGAACTGCCGCAGCGCACGGGTAAAAGCTGGACATCCTACCTCGTAAGGTAGACCTCCAGGGCTCTTTGGTGTTGGGCGGTCCACAGCAGGCCCTGCTCGCCTGTCTGACTTGTGGCGCGCTCTGCGCCGGCGCTCGATGGTGGTTCGAGTGTCTTCATGAGCTCGCTCCTGAAGAACTTGACGCTGGTTGCCGTGGGTCCGTGGGTCAGACGACGCTATGGAGATGGCGTCACCCGCGACGTCTCGACGAGTCGACACACGCGGTACTGGGCGAGGAGGAGGTGAATGCACCATGGCCACGGCGCTGCTGGTCCTCCAGCCACCGGTGCATGGGACCCCATCGGAACATCGACCCGGGGGCCTCGCTAGACTTGGTTCATCCTTGTTGGCGACTGTGACAAGGCTTCGGATGGTGGCTCTCCATTCGTCGAGTTTCTCCATAGGGGGAGGAAAGTCGAGGAGCAACTGCGCGCGCGCCAGGGCTTCTGCCGGGGTTAGCGGTAGCGAAACCTACACGGACCGCGACGCGCTTCGGCCCCTGACCATGTCAGGAGGAGCTCCATCACGATCCCGCGGTCGCATGCCGTTTCCACCAGTGCTTCGGCGGGCGGGCAGGTCTTCTATGTCTCGGCAGCGGCGCTCGGGGTTCTTCCCGTGGAGACGCCCTGGATCTTCAGCGTGACGACGCCGTCCGTCGCGCGCTGCTTGAGAGGAGCGTGCTGTTGGCGCCGGCGTGGCAGTCTTGGAGGCCCTTACGTCGCCTTCGGTTGACGCGGCAGCGATCTTGGAAGGCCCCGCGCCACTCGCGGAGGGCCTGGCTCCGTCTTTGGATCCGGCGGTGTGTGGCCCGTTACCAGGCGCACAAACATCGCCACCTCCCAAACTCCGGCTAGTGGGACGGCGTTGGTGCTCGCGAGAAGCGCCCCGGGTCCTTTCCGCGACCGGTCCGCTACTCGCCCGCGTCGGGACGGGCTGTCCGGCTTCCGACTGGCCAACCGCCACCGTCGCCTTCTTCTTGGGCACCATGATGATGAAGAACCGTCGAACTGACTGCTAAAGTCGATTCTCACAACTACGCCCCCTACGTGGCGCGCCAAAGATGTCGGTGTATTGGATGCACACCTATGCGATCACAAGAATCCCTACTACGGTTGCGGGGCGTGGGGTTGAGAGAAGAGCGGATCGAACAGATAGCACATGGTTCCTTTACCCAGGTTCGGGCCGCGAGGATGCGTAAAACCCTACTCCTGCTTTGGTGGATTATATGTTTGCGTTCTTCAGCTAGCAACGGGGCGTGAGGAGCTCCGAAAAGCCGAATCGTGAGGAGTTCTAAAAAGCCGAATCCTTCTCCTGGTCGCCTCGGGCCTCCTTTTATAGGGAAAAAGGGATCGCCACAGTGGCACACAGGAGGTGGAAAGGGTACATCGATGCAAGGTTATCCCTCTCATTACATGACAAGGCGCATTTAATGTGCCTTGCTTTGGTGTCCTTGCCTTATCGGGGACGGGGGAGACGCCCGTCTTGTCTGTCGCCGCTCCTCCTTGCGTCGACACGCGCCCTGGCCAGCGATGCCTGAGATGCCATGTAGGCAGGCAGGCAGCTGAGGTGGCGCAATGGTGGGTCTCCACGAAGATCTGCATGTCGCCACGCAGGTGCCTGCCTAGCTGGTTGGGTCGGCAGCTACATATGGCGGTGGAGGCTTAGTTGGCGTGGGCCTGATGGTGGCCCTGCGGACGTCCTCCGCAAGGGCCTTGCCGGGGCCCCGGCAAGGGTCTTGCCGCGGCGCCTGCTGTCATCCCCGGCAAGGTGCTTGCCGGAGGTCTTGTGGTCTTCCTTGGCTGGGATCCCGCCAAGGGTCATCGTCTTCTTAGCGTGTATCTGATCTTGAATGTCTTCACAAAGATCTGCATGCCACTACGGGGATGCCTCCCGAATCCTTGCCCCATGGGGACAGTGGACTCAAGGGTGATCCGCTCCGCAGGCGAGGTGTGAATTGCCGCGGCAAGGGTCTTGCCGGGGCTGGTAAAGCCGGCCCTGGCAAGGATCTTGCAAGGGCTGCTAAAACTGGCTCCCGGCAAGGATCTTGCCAGGGGGAGCCGCTTTGTCCCTTTGCTCTTTGTGGTCTTGGCTTTAGGCTTCAATTCCATCGAGCTTCGGTCTTACCCTGGCTCACCTCCCTCGTCGTGCTTGGTGTGGTGGCGCTCGTGGCTCAGACTGCCCGTGCACAGTCATAGTGGTACAAAAAGTGTACCCCTATTTTTGTACACCGACAGTAAGGTGGCTCACCCGGTAGCACGCTCACCCAGCAGGCCAATGGGGACCCGTCCCCAAGACGCCGCCCTGGGTTTCCGCGCTGGCAAGCCTACCCAGCTAGCGTAGGGTGGACGTACAAAGAGGCAACAAATAGGGAAATAGCATGCATAATCCCAAAAGTACTTCAAAGTTATGATACATCACATCATTGCTGCGTTTCTAACTAAAGATAAACCTTGTCTTGGTCGGGAACCCGCAGCGGCGAAGAAGAACGGGATGCCTAATCCCGGCGCTGGCCTTCCACCCTCTTGATTTCGTCGATGCAGCTGATGACGGGCTTGATGCACTCCTTGAGCACCGTGAGGTCTGTACCCTCCGGCAAGCTATCCATCGTGGCTTCGAAGTAAAGGTCGGGATTCCAATGCGCAATCTTGGTGAGGACCTTGGTCACGACCCCCCGCAAAGTCGCCGGGCCTCTCCGGCCAACGTGGCCGCTCTGTTGGAGTGAAGATCAGCCAAGGCTCCAAGGATGCCCTCGAAGAACTGGGTCAGCTTGGCGTTGACGGTCCCGCTGCGCTCAGGGGCATACCTCACGTTTGGCATCCCCATGATGGCCAACTGCTTGGTGACCCTGCCGGTGACGTCCTCTAGGCGGCTGATCCATCTGTTCTCGCCCGCCACGTATTCCTGGTGGGAGGCGGCCTCGTTCGCCCGTAGCAGCTTCTCCTCCTCCAGGCTCCTGGTCAAGGTCTCCTCCCGAGCCGTGCTCTCTGACAACATCTTCTCGAGATTCTCCAGCTTCAGTTTGAGATCTCTGATGGAGTTTTGCGCTTCGGAGAGCTCCCCAGCCTTGCTGATGACCGCTCCTTGCGCCTCTACCAAGGCGCAGTTGAGCGTGCTCTTCTCGTGGGACAGTGTGAGGGCATGTTCCTTCAGCTCGTCCCACTCTACCTCCAACTCCTTCACCTTGCCGGCATGGGCCAGAGCCTGACCATCGAGTGCCACTTTGTGCCTCTGCTCCAGCTCGCGTGTCCGCCGCGCGACAAGGGCCTCGAGCTCCTCATCCTTGCCGCGGAGCGTTGCAGCAAGCTTCGCCTCACACGTGGAGAGGTCTTCTTCCTGGGAATCCAATGCGGCTTGATGCTAGTTCCGGGCGGCCTCGGCCGCGGCAGCCAAATTCGCTGCCTCTTCCTGGGCCTTCACGATGTCAGCCATCTTCATGGTGAGCTTTACATCGCGCTTGGCCAATTCCTCCTGAAAGGCCCTCTGCTCCTCGCGAGTCTGGTGAAACCAGGTCTGCGCCTCAGGAACGCGCGCCTTGAAGTCCACCTCCGCCTTGTCCACCGTCGCCATCCTAGACTTAACCTTGTCCAGACGGGCGCGGTAGAGCACATGGAGCTTTCGGAAATTGGCCCCCATAGCATGAAAAAGCTGCTCTTCTGGAGAACCGTCGCCGCCAACGCCCGGTTCATCGACCACCTTGAGCCCTGTGGGGGCGAGCACCTCACCGTCGAAGACTTCCCCTCCGGCGGGCGCTCGGGAACTTGACGCCCCTGGAAGATGGACGAAAAGATCATCGCCCACCTTCAGATAGCTGCCGGGGCTCGAGGTTGTGGAGGAAGGAGGCTGTTCATCAACCACCTCTTCCTCGGCTGTGGCCTTGCCGGCCTCCCCGGCAGGCCCACCGCTGGCACCCTCGGCAGAAGCCTCGCCAGTCGCCTTGCCCGCCCCCGCAGCGGTGTCCTCGGCAGCATCCTTGGCGGCCTCCTCGGCAGCGATCCTGTCGGCCTCCGCCGCGGCCTCCTCGGCAATGTTCCCAACAACAGTATCCACGTCCTCCATATCTGCTGAAGGAGGGCCTGGGCAGTAATGGGAGCAATGAAACCAAGAAAAAGAATAAGGGAAAAACAGAGACGGAGGATAGGCGACTCACCAGTGCCGGGCTGTGAAGCAGAAGTCCCCTCCCCGCCTGTATTTGGCGCCGTGGCAGAGTCACCAGCGCCCAAGTTCCCCTCTTCCTCCATGGGTGTGGGCTCCGTGCTTGATGCCCTTGCCGGGGATGCCACTCGCAGCGGCGTAGTCGATGGCGGTGGTGTGTTGGGGGTATCCGTCTGTGGCTCCTCCTTCTGCCGCTCCCTTCCTACAAACCCGACAAGGTCGGCACCATAGCATCGAACACCTACCACATGTCGAGTAAGAGGAGGGTGACGAACTTACGCTGGGGGCTACTGTCCGGGCTGCTCAACACCACCAGTGGCATCTCTGAAGCCCCAGCCGAGGGCTGACTGCTCGCCGAGGCCCTCGCCCTCTTCACCCTCTGGGCCAGCGTCTCTGCATCCCTGCAAAAGCAAACACGAATCAAGATGAGTGACTTAATTCAGGGGAGTGGAAATGGCAGTAAGGAACGGAGTACTTACTCGTCATCCATCTCCTCCTCTTCCACCACTTTCCTTTTCCACTTCGGGCTGAGAGGCCCAAGATCAAAAGGGAGCTCCGCGTCAACATCCGAGTCGACATCTGCCGGAGGAGGCGAAGAAGGCGGGGTTTGTGCGCACCCAGATGGGGAAGGGGCTGTTGCCTTCTTCTTCTCAGCGGCCTTCGTCAGCCTCTTCGCTGCCGTGGCCCTCGTGTGACGCCCGGACCCCTCCAGGATCAATTTAGGCCGCGCAGCCCTGCCGGGCCGGAGCGGCTCGCCGGAACTAGCCTGCCGCAGGACTCGCCCTCTTCCCCTTGCTGGCGTCGAGCCCACCGCCACCTCCTCCTCCTCCTCCGACTCGTCGGCCGCATCCTCAACAAGCGGAGCTCCAGTCCCGGCGCTGCTAGCCTCCCCGGCGGCCGCCGCCCACCGGGTAAGCTCCTCCTCCTCCGCAGCCGTTGCGGCCTTGTCCTCCACACCCCCGGCACTGCCGGCCTCCATGTCAAGCTGCGCCTCCCTCGCCCTAGTGGCGATGTAGTCCAGCTCTGCCTGGGTGGTGTCCATGAAAAGCAACCGCTCGGCGTCAGCATTAACATACACCTCAGTCAGGGTGTCAAAGAATTGCTGCACATCCACATCCGTCGGCTCCTTCCAGCTTGGGACAGGGCCGTGCGCGTTGCAGTCCGTCATCATAGTGATGATCTCAGACCGGCGTGAATTATTGCACAACGGGACCACCCCCGGTGGCAGCTTGAAAAATGGCCCCTTGATGGCCATGCCGGCCTTTGCGGAAGCCCTCGTGGCCTTGCCAGTCCGTTCGACCTCGCCATCACAAACCCACATCAAGCTGGAAGAGCCGCTGGCAGAAATGGGCATGTGCCATCATCGTGAAATTGTGATCGAGGCCAGGACGGAGTCGCATAACGTCAGCCGGATTCGTGAAGAGCCAGGCTGGCTTTCCCTTGTTGTGCAACGGGGTGATCCGACGGCAAATAAAGTCCGCACCGATCATCTCAAGGGTGAGTCCAGCCTGGGTGAGCCGGAGAATCCTGGTAGTGGCAACGATGAGCCTCCCGTCGGCGACATTGACATCGCTCCAGTCACTGCCACGGACCGGCGGCACTCGGCGGACCTTGCAGAATTTTGGTGGGTCTTCGTCTTCAATCCAGCACCACCGGCCTCGCCATTCATCCACCTCTCCTTCACGGCACCGTCCGGGTACGCCCCCTTGGATTTTGGGATCCAGGTGATGCATCCGGAGACGGCACCTCCCGGCTGGATCCAAGGGGAGAAATAATGGCGGAAAAGCGCCGTGTTGGGCTGCACCCCGACGAAGCCTTCGCAAAGGTGCGCAAAGAAAGCCATGCACGCCACCGCATTCGGAGTAAAATCCAAGAGACGAAAGCCGAAGGTGTGCATGATATCACAGAAGAAATCGGAAAAAGGGGGACATAACCCGCAAGAAAGATAGTCGACGAAGAAGGGATACCGATTTGGGCCAGGATCGGTGCAAGCGGCAGGAATGACGCGCGTCGCCGGATGGCCGAAATTCTCCCCCCCCCGTCTTCACTCCCCATAGAGGCTTGAAGGAGGCCCGGAGCTCGTGGAAGTCAACCGTCAAGGGGAAGAAGAAGGCGGACTTCGTCCGGTCCCCCAATAGCGCGTTCTCCGGCGGCTCCACAGACCCAGCGCCCTTGGGCACCCCCTTGCCCTTGGCGGATTTGGACGCCATGGCGGCTAAGAAAGTTAGAGGACCGAGGGAGGGGGATGGCGAAATCAACGACGGCAGGCGACGGCGGAAGCTTAGGAAGGAAGGAAAAGAGGAAACGGCGGCTCTGAGAATGGAAGAGGCGCGAGGAAAGGGGAGAAAGAGAGCAGCGCGCCCGCGGTTATTCCTTCTTATTGGGGAAAACGTGGGCCGCCTCCTTTCACATTAATTGTGACATGACGCATGCGTGCAACCGACCTGTCACATCCCTAGCTAGCACTTGCATTAGGACCTGATTAGAGTGTGCATCATGTTTACTTTCAAAGAAACTTGAAATGGGATTAACAGAAACCCCAGCACCCCTCCCCTAACAACTAGGGTTTGCTAAAATATTTTCCAATGTACCCAAAATGCCCTTCAAAATGTTCATCATTTCTGCCTTGGTCTTAAACCTCTGCCAAAAATGGTGCACAATTTTCTAGGACAATCTAGGGTTTTGGATTAAATCATATGGTATTTGAATTTGGGCATTTAAATGCTATAAAATATTTTAAATGCTCAAATAATCATAAACTATAATGTTTCCTACTGTTCATATTATATACAACAGGTATGACAAGTGTTATGATTTATAAAAATGTTTAGGCATTTTTATTAAATGAACAAAGTTGCAAAAGAAATGAAACAGAAAAGAAAATAGGAAAACACTTACCTGGCGCCCACCCGGCCCACCTGCCGGCCCAGCCCAGATGCCGCTCCAGCGAGCTGCTTGGCTCGGCCAGGCAGGCAGGCAGGTGCTCGATGGCGACCGCACGGCGCGCCACGCAGCTGCACGCCGCCCTGCTTCGCCCCCTCGCCGTCCTGGAGGGATGTATCGAACGTCCACGACCTCCTCGACCCCCAGACACCTCCGTTTCTCCCCAGCTCCTCTCCTCCGCTCTCCCCGCGCCATGGCCGACGCCGCCGTGATCGCACTGTCGTAGAAACCACGTCCACCATCGTCCCCGAGCTCCGCCGTGTTGTCCATCGTCTCCGCCGTCCTCGACTGCTTCGGACAGGCCGAGCCCCGAGCGCTCGCCCGCCCTGGAGACGCCCCCGACCTCTTCTTCCCCAACTCCGGCCGCGGAGATCCCCCTCGCCGTGCTGCTCAGCTCCGACCACCCCCGAGCTCGCTTCGATGCTTGCTGCAACCGCTGTGAGCCTAGCTACCTCCTCCCCCTCTCCGTTGGCTCCCTCTTGCCCTGTAACCCACTGCACGTAGCTCCACCGCACGCACCGCCGCCGTGCTCGTCGCCGGTGATGCTCCGGTGACCATTTGGTCACCGGCACCCGTCCAACGCACTCACCACAGCACGTAGATGCGAACGGTGCTACGCACGCATCGCCTAGGCCCCTGCAGCCGCATCTCCACACACGCCCGACGCCGCTCGCCGCCGTCGAGCTCGTTGCCGTCGTCTCCGGCCACCCCAGGTCCGGCGACCACCACCATCCGATGCGGAAGAGCAAGAGCTCTCCAACGCACCCAGCCGCAGCTCGAGTCGTGCCCCACAGTCGTTTTCCGAGGCACGCCGCCGCGTTTGGCCTCGCCGGCGGCTAAACGCCGGCGAGTTGGACCTGTTTTGACCACGGGTTTGACCCCCTGGGTCAATGACATGTGGGCCCTGCCCGCAAGTCAAACTTAGTTTAGTTGTTATTTTAATTTTAATTAGTTAATTAGTTTAGTCACCGACACGTGGGCCCTGGCCCCACTGACAGCTAATTAGTTTAACTAAACTCTAATTAACTCATTTAATTAGCTGTGACACTAACATGAGGGACCCACTGGTCAGGTTTGACCTGGACTGGCCCTGTTGACTGGCTGACATCAGCATGATGTCATGCTGACGCAGTAAAGGTTTTTCTAGGATTTTTAGATTTAAAATAATTCAGGAAATTCCAGAAAATACCCAAAACTTCTAAAAATCATATAAAATCAACCATAGCTCAGATGGAAAAGATTTATATATGAAAAATGATCAGAAAAATCTAAGCTATCCAATGGCACTGGTTTCATGCATGTTTGAATAAGTTAACTTGCTGTTTACATCAAAAACATGATAATGCACTTATTTAAATAATAGTTTGAACTTCAATTTGAATCCTTGATTCAAATAGGTTCAAACCCTTCTGGTTTTAGTTGCATTAGCCATCCCACATGCATCTTGCCATGTCATGAACATGCATCATATTGTTGCATTTGTTTGTTAATGATTGTATCGTCGGTATTCCCTGTTTTAGGTCCTGCTCCCGAGGATACAGCTGTATATCCAGTTGAAGAGCAGTACCCGACAACTACCTTGTCAGGCAAGCAATCATTGATCATTCCGACACAAACCCAATCTTCTTGCTCCTGCTCTCTTTTACTGCATTAAGGCAATAGCGCGTGAACTGCTACTTGCTGCGGTAGTTGAACCCTATTCCCTTGCATGACCTGTCATTGCCACAGTAAATAGTTGAAACCCACTAGCATGTGTAGGAATTGATTGAGCCATGTGATGTGTGATCCACCATGCTATTTACTTATGTTGCCTGCTATGCTTAGAGTTGTGTCTGGTCTGGTTCATCTGGGTGATGGATCAGAGTGAAATGATCTTACCGATAAAGAGTGGGAAGTGTGGAATACGCTTGGTAAAGGTATCGATGAAAGGCCATGTAGGAGTACATGGTGGGTTGTTTCATTGGAATCGTCCATAGGACCCGAGATCTGTGTGTGTGATTCAAGTTACAGTTACTACCACACATTGGGCCCTGAAATATGACCCCGCTCGACTTATTGACTGCCCTTGTACTCTGTCCAGGAGTTGCAACTAGTTTCTGGTGTTTATAGTTTACTGGAGGTCGTGCGCAGTGCTGACCCTCGGGGTGGGCTGTGATGCAACAGGTACGTGGCACGGTGTACCGGTTGCCCGTTTGGTGACTCGGGAACCCTGTACACATCGTTTGGGGCCGTGAGCGACACCCCGGCCGGATCTCCCCACGGATGGAACCCAAATAGGCGATAAACCTGGACGAGAGACTTGAGTGGTTGGTTAGGTCGTGGTCTACACCCACGTCGGCTTTCGCTTGAAGTCTGCCGAGCACATGTCGTGTGCAGACGCTAAGTGGTGAAAACATGTGTGAAGAAGTACACCCCTGCAGGGTTATCAAACTATTCGAATAGCCGTTGTTCGCGGTACGAACTACTTGGTTACTCTTACAGTTCATAGACAAGTTGATGGATACTGCTAAAAGCCTCAAGATAAGCGTGAGTGCCGTGGATGGCCCTTCCGTAGGATGACGGAAGAGGATCCTCGGTAGTGTATTGATGTGGTGATTAGAGGACTCGTGTTCGTAATAACATCTTGCAATCTGTTGAGAGTTGTAGTATAGGTTAGCCAAGGTCAAAGCTGGCATTCTGCTATAAACTCCACTACCCCCTTTGATAATGTTGCATGTATGATAGGTTCAGTGGTAAGACTTGCTGAGTACCTTTGTACTCATGTTTGCTTAATAACTGTTGTAGAGGAGAACCCTGCCCCTGCTGATGGGTTCTACATAGACGTTGACGTCGATGAGTAGCTTGACACCCAGACGGTGATCTGGAGCTTGTGGAGGGCCTTGTAGATAGTCAGGCTACACCAAGCCTGTTTTATTTTCTAAGTTGTCTGTACTCAGACATGTAGCTTCCGCTTGTGCTTGTATGACTGTATGACTTGAGTGTTGGGTCATGTGACCCCTACCTGTATGACTATGTTATGTATGGCTCTTGGAGCCTTTTAAATAAAGTACTATGAGTCATAGAGTTCTGTTGTGATGCAATGTTGTATTTGCACATATTGAACATATTGCGTGTATGATTGAAATGCTTGGTATGTGTGGGATCCGACACCTAGTTGTTTTCCTTTGGTAGCCTATCTTACAGGGAAATGCCTCCTAGTGATTCCAATGAGCCTTGGTAGCTTGCTACTGCTCGGAACACGTAGGCTGGCCGGCATGTGTCCTTCTTCGTTCCTGTGTCTGTCCCTTAGGGGAATTGTCACGCGTTGTTCCTTTAAGTCCATGTAGCTTGCTACGACTTGGGTTCATACGTTGATGACCGACACGTTCGTTGCTGGGTCATGGATGCCTGTCTCTGTAATTTAGTGCCACTTTTGGTTTATAACTAGCCATGTCGGCCCGGGTTCTCTGTCATATGGATGCTAGCGACACTGTCATATACGTGTGCCAAAATGCGCAAACGGTCCCGGGCCAGGTAAGGTGGCACCCGTGGGGTTACCGTGCGTGAGGCCGCAAAGTGATATGACGTGTTATAGCTAGATCGGTGTGACTTAGGATCGGTGTCCTGACACGACCCCACGCATGCCGCCCACGTCACGCACACCCCTCCACGCCGCGCCACACACGCGCGGATCATGGGAGGCGTAGCGCGCGGAAAATCTTACCGCGGTAAATACAGTCCCGCCTGCCCGCGCACCATTCTGGGCCTAGCCCAACAACGCGTCTGTAATGCCCAGGATGGGACTATACCTCCTACGTGTCGAGGCACGACTTAAAGGTATAAGCCCATCCTAGAATGATCTCAAGTTTGGTATCTTTGCACGACTCATGTAAAAGAGGGATTAAAATTGCAAAAGGAGATAGTTGGCTTACACTCGCCACTTCACACAATACATTACATAAGCAATCATCATTCAAAACATCACAACCCGACTACGGGTGAAGATCCAAAAGAAAGATACCAAAACAACATAAAGCCACAGGTCAGGATCGAATCCTAGTAGAAACCACTACTGATCATCGAAACGTCACAAGCAAACAGCCACGATCTTCATCGGACTCCCGGGTGAAGAACTGATCCAACTACTACTTCAAACTCGGCTGAACCTGCATCTGGTGTTGTAGTAACTGTGAGCCACGAGGACTCAGCAATCCCATAACCATGGGTAACAAGACTAGCATAGCTTTAAGGGTAGGAAGAGGTAAAGTGGTGAGGTTGCAGCAGCGGCTAAGCATAATATGGTGGCTAACTTACGAGTACCAGAAAAAGATGAGAAGCTACGCAAATGGTCGCAAAGGAGGTGATCGCTAAAGATCCTAACTACATACGGTCAAACATAACCCCACCGTGTTCTCTTCTCAAAGTGAAAAGAGACAGTCACGGTTACTCACACAGTTGTGTCTTTTACTTCGGATCATCTGTCAAGTTTTCTACAACCGGACATTAACAAATTCCAATCTGCCACATAACCGCGGGCACGGCTTTCGAAAGATCATAACCCTGCAGGGGTGTCCCAACTTAGCCCATCACAAGCTCTCACGATTAGCTGAAGTGATAAATATAATATCATCACCCCTTATCTTAGGGAAAATCCGATCAGGCTCGGCATCCCGGTAGCACAAGTCATTTCGACAATGATAAAACAAGTCCAGCAAGACCTCCCGGCGTGCCGACACCCTGATAGTAGCCGCGCGTATCTCGTCTCAGGCCACGTCCGGATGAGCAGTACGTACAGATACCGAAGATCCCAGCGAACTGGGTGGTATCCGCAAGTGGCTCTAGTTTGGGACCAACACCATCAGCACTGGCCCCCCCTGCTATGTAGAATTAAGAATCCTCGGGTAGCGCTAACTCCCTATGCAATTTAATTAATTAATTAAGTTGTTATTATGAGCAAATTAAAACCAATGTTGGGCCTTGCTGGAGGAGTTTTATTCAAAGTCGAACTGTCAAGGGGTCCCCATTACACCCATCGTGTTAGGAACGCAAAATCAAGGAACATAATGCCGGTTTATCGGCGCCTAAGGTGGCATGAGTGGAACAAAACACCGAGCAAAAGGCCAAGCCTTCCACCCATGCCCAGTATATAGGTGTCTTAATAATAATTATAGATATTGTGATATATCCAACAACAAGTTCCCTCCTGGAACGAACTTCATCTTCACCTGCAACTAACAACGCTATAAGAGGGACTGAGCAAGCGAGGCTGAGCAAGCGGGTAACATAGCCAAACAGTGGTTTTGCTAGGAAGGTGTCAAGGTTAGAGGTTTCATGGCAACAAGGAGAGGCTGACATAAAAGATGGGTATCGCGACATGTAAAGATAGCATCGAGACAACTAAGCATGGCAATGGTAGTAAAGTTATCCAAGGGTATGATCATCTTGCCTGGGATTCCACAAGGGAGAAGAACGGATCCACGAAGTAGACGGAGAAACACAGTCGAGAGAAACCTCACAACTCCGGAACGAAACCGAAGCTAACAAGAGAAACAACCGGAAATAAGAAACAACACGGTAAACACACAATCATACACATGGCATACGATGCACATCCAAGTATGATGCATGTCCGGTTTAAATATGCAAGGCATGGCAAAGTGCACAAACAAAACTACAAGTTAAGTGGAGATCAATATGCAACGAGTTGCATATTGACGAAACACCACATTTTATTATTTAGTTGACTCTCGTTATTTACAAGACAAGATTAATTGTTTTTAACATAGCAAGAGGTGAAGCATAAAGAAACTACACTATTTAGGCAATTTAAATGAGGCCGGAGAATAACAACAACATATCCGGAAAATCCCCATGAGCATGTTTAATAATTATTAAAGTAACAACAATTCACACATATTAATGTTGTTAATATGATGCGGATGACATGATCAAGTTTATGCAAGTTTTTAAAAGGTTGACTTAAAAGAGATATGAAGCATTTGTCACCGTGGTGGAAGGAAAAGGGTGCCACGGCAACGATCCGAAAATAATGCAACGGCATCATATCGGTTCCGGTAACTCGTTACGAGTTCGGTGCAAAAGAAAGATGGCGTGGGTGAGTCAAACGAGATGAAAGGTGGGGCGATCCCGTTACCGGGTTCCCACGAGTCGGCGACGAGGCAACCGAGGAACAAGACAACGGACGAAATGGACACGGTGCACACACGGGAAACATTTCATACAACCACAACAAGCATGCATCACACGGGTCACGTCTCGGGGTTATACCTTTGAAGCGTGCGTTTCGGGGCGGTTCGAGATCGTAGAGGGACGTAGTGGAAGTAGAGGAAGTAGTCGTTCACGGGGTGTAGTGGAAGTAGATGTTCCGTTCGGAGAGGAAGTAGACGTTCTCATTTCTTCACCGAAGGTAGTCGTTCTCATAGCGGTAGTTGTACTCGGGCGACGGTAGTGGTACTCGTTCCGTTCGGTCTTGCCGGTCTCGTCTCGAGTCGTAGATGTACATGCCGTCGAGGTACTTGAGGGTTCCGATGGCTCCGGCGTGGGTAGTGGTACTCGTCGTTTCGCCGTGTAGGGGTACTTGACATATCTCCGTGTAGTCGAACTTGACAGACGTCGTCGTCGTGGTACATGAGGGTCGTCGAGCGTAGGGGTACTCAGGTCGTAGAGGTACTTGAATCTTCGGTCTCGAAGAGGTACTTGGTCGGGTCGCCGGTAGTCGTACACGGGTCATCTGTCAAAAATTACAGCACAGGCACACCAAACAAAAACAAAACACAACACAAACAGCCTCGGTCACGGCTTGAGGCAGCAGAGGAGGCAGCAGGAGACGGCGCCCTGGAGGAGAGGCCACGGCGTGCGAGGCGAACGGAGGGAGCAGCACGGGGCGTCGGGGCGCATCGGGCGCTGCGGGAGGACGACGCGCTCGCGGGGCAGGGAGCCCGCGCGCGGGGCGGCTCGTGCCAGAGGGAGACGAGGCGGGGGCGGCGCGTTGCCTTGTCGACGGGAGGCCGCGGCTCGAGGGCGCTCGGGGCCAGGGGGCCGGGGCCGCTGAGCCTGGCGAGGAAGGAGGTCAGGGAGGCGGCTTCCTAGCGGGCGCGCACGAGAGCGGGGAGGCAGGGGCGCGGTGCTCGCTGTCTGGCAGAGGGAAGAGGGAGCTCGAGGTTCTTGGCGCTGGGGAACGAAGGGGAACGGCGCAGGGCGGCTGGAGAGAGAGGTGAGGCGCGAGAGATGGAGGGACGAGCGAGAGGGAGATGCGGGCGAGGGGGAGTGCGGCGAGGGAAAAGATCGAGGGAAACGGGGATGGGTTCGGCCGCGAGGGGAGGGAGCGATGCGTGTGGCGGCGGCGCACAGGGGGAGAGGGAGAGGAGCGAGAGGGCTTAGGGTTCGGTAGGGTTTGGGCCTGCTGGGCCTGAGGGAAGGAAGAGGCCCAGATGGCCAGGAGGGAGATGGGCCGGATGGCTGGGAGGAAGGAGGAGGGAAGGCCTGGCGCGGCTGGCTTCTTCTTTTTATTTCCCTTAGCAGAAAACGAAAGAGAAGGTAAGGAAAAGAGGAGGGGGGGTTAAGGCAAGAATTTGGACAAGGTTAATTTTCTCGGGCTCGTAAAAATAAGCACGACCGGAGAAAATACAAAAGGCCAGATCGGAAAAATAATTCAAACATATTTGAATTTAATTCAAATAGGTTTGAACTAAGACGTGATTATTGAAGTGTCCAAAAATGTTCAAGTTTTTGGAGGAACCTCGAAACAACGGAAAAGAAATTAGGGAAGGTTTTGAAGGTGAAACTCGAAGAGAAAAGACAATGGGGAAATTATGCAAGTGTGTTATGGTGATTCCGAAGCAATGGAATAATTAATAAATATAGCTCCCTAAATATTGAGAGACTTTTATATGTTATAAAGAGAAGACATTCTTCCCTCGATTTAAATGGACCGAAGGCCCACACGATTTATTTAAGTTGAGATGCAAAATAAAATATGACATGATGCAATGCAAAAATAAATAACACAAGCAAAAGAAACACACGGGCAACCCGGAACATCGGGAATCTTCTGGAATCTTCTGGGACGTCGGTCTTCGGGCGTCACAACTCTCCCACACTAACAGAGGATCTCGACTCGAGATCCTAGAGATATCACCGGGTAAAAACGGAATAAGAAGAGGTAAAACAAAGTTGCTTCTTTGACAGACGAGTGAAACCAAAGAACCTTGAGAGGTTAAACAAGTTGAATAAAGAATACAACGGAGATGAACAAATATGAAAATACTCCGTTAGAAAAGAGGAACAAGGAACACAGTGAGAACCTTGTAGGTTGAAAGGCATGAAACAAGAGCTCACGGACCAAAAGAATAAGGAACCGCAATGGTATGGCCAAGGAATGAGAATGACAGAATTTGGACAGCACTCCGTCTGAAAATGGAAGGAAAAGAACAAGAACTAGAGGAGGTGAAGTGATACTTGAAGAAAAACAACAACACACAGCCTCCGAAACAATTGAAAGAATGGCACAATGGGTAAGAAAGACTAAGACAGCACTCCGGTTAAAAGATAGGCAAAAACTAGATAAGATGACGGAACTTGAATGAAGAATACAACACTCCGATTAAATGATAAGCAAGGGAAAGAACATGATCTTGATAAAATTATAATATGGTTTGGAGAGAGCAACATAACAATGCCTCCGGAATGAAAGAATAGAATATAGGCCGTTGGAAGAAAAGAACGGAGAAGAAAATGACAACTTCTCCCACGAATGAATATGAAAAACATCCTTACGAGGAAGGGTTGAACGGAGTTGTTGGAAAAAATCAACAACGAAAAGAATAAGCTTCAAGTGGGCTTATGGAAAACATCTCAAAATTAAGAGGTGACAACCAGCCACTAATGGAAAACAATTTGATTGGATTGATATCAACAAGGAGATGAAAAACTTAATTCACCGGAAGGATAAATGAAGAACCTGGGTCATTTATAAGCACCATAATAGCAACAATCTTTAGGAAAAGCTTTTAGGTGAAATATAACCCAAGATAACTCGAACGAATAATTGAAGGGTTGAAAAGGATCTCCTGAACAAAGAAAATGATGGGTTTAAATATCTCATTCTTGATAACTCGTGAATCATGAAACATGAAGGAATTGCCAAAAATGACATAACACCATCTCAAAAGATAAGGGAGAAAGAATTGCAATTGGAAAGCATGATGAAGAATGCTTGAGCTCCAACAATAATCTTGATGAAGACTACGAGGATGAATTAAAACATGAAGAACCACCAAGATGGACTCCGGTAATGAAAGCATGAGAAGTGAAATATGCTAAGAAAAAGATTCGAGGCCTGCAATGAATTAGATGGAGGTTTAAATGATATAATTGAAATAACTTGAAGCTCCGGAAAACAAAATGAGCAACTTAGAACCAAGAATATGATATGATGACCAAGCTCCAGACAAAAGAATTAAATCAGCTTGAAGGAATAAGAATAAGAATTATGTCATGCATATCCTTCACCAATTAAATTGATGACAACCAAAGGATTTGGCATACTACTTATTCTCGTTGGAAAGAATTAAAGAGAGATCTAGCACAAGCTTGGATAAATCTTGAACAAGGCACCGGTAGGATCGTGAAAGGAACAAATGAATTAAAATGATAACAAGGAAGAGTAAACTTGAAAGAACCATCGTAAGAATAAGGAGACAAACGAAGAGACATCAATGAAGAGTAATGGGAGGGCGAAGTTGAAAACTGAGAACGAAGAAATATTCTGAAATGATGGCCTTCGGAGGATCACAAGAAAAGAATTCATGAAATGCTCCGGACGGTATAAAAGAATTCCTCACAATCAAACGATAATGAGGATGGCATGAAGCTAGAACCACGAATCTTGAAGAGAACGGGTCAGGATTTAAGAGAAACACTTCTCCGGTCTCCAAATGTTGAGAATGAAGACGAGAAAATGCAATAATAATTGTTGAGCACTCCGGAATGAAGAATTAAAAAGGTTGAACCAATGATGAACAAGAATTTGAAAGCGATCTTGGAGAAGGCATGTGACTGAAGGAAAACATTCTTATGTCACACTTTGGAAAGAATTTGAGTATAACTCCAGAAAAATTAGAAGAGTCAGGTAAGATCCTGGAAAAATACCTGTGGGTTAGGGGCCACTAAAGAAATCACCGTTGGAAAAGATTGCTTAAGAGATATTGCACCGGTTGAATTAAATGGCTTGAGTAAGATAACAATCCTCAAAAAAAAGTTGGACGGGATAAGAATGGAATTATGAATCTTCAGCACTCCGGATATGAATAGCAAGAGGAGAATGATTAATTGGTGCACCGGAATAAGAAAGCATTGTGAAATGAGGAAAAAGGATAAGATCAACACCAAAATCTTGAATTACATCCACCGGCAGAATTGAGAACAAAAGAATGATGAACTTGAAGCTCTTGAGTATCTTCACAATAAATCACCGGATAAGAACATTGAAGGAAAAGAATGAAGGAATGTCACATGAATAAAATGGATACTTCATTTGAGAATTTCTGGCTCCAAGAAGAAGAAGGGTGGGAGGGTGGGGAAAACAAAGACAAATTGGGATGAATGAAACAGACAATTCGTCAGATTTCTCAACGATGTCTGTATGGAAAAACTTGAAAAGAAGGCACACCGGTTGAAAAGGATTAACATGAATATCTTGATGGTCAAGAAGGACTAGCACTCCCATAGAAATATGAGAACACCGATTAGGAAAGGTATGGGATCAACATTTGACATCGAAGCAACTCGAATACCAGAATCAACTCAAAACAAAGGATAGATATGCAACAGCCTAATCTTCACAACATCATCCGAACAGAGAATTGAACGGATGAATTCCGCAGGTACATCAACTTGTCGAGAAGCCACTTGGAGAACAAAAGATAGATAAAAAGGAACAAGGATCAGATAGAACAAATACAAGATAGAAGCTTCGTTCGACATCTTCGTGCTGAAAGCTCATGGAACGTGTTACAACAGGGTTTTGCAATCCCCGGATCAGCATAGCCAAGGACCCTTTAAGATGCAACTCCCGATCAGAACAAGTCCATAAAACCACTTCACTCAATGTAGAACCCCAAACTTCATATCGAGCATCCGTTGGAAGAATGCCTAGAACTACTGGATGAACCCACCTATAGATTTCCGAAAGTTTCCAGTTATGCAATCAGGTGTTGGGGATACACGGGAAGCACCGCGCAATCAACTCTAAACCTACATCCAGGTGTATCCATCCTTCAACACATAACCAGTCTTTCTCGGAAACTGTTTACCTCGGACCTTCGAAAACCATCCACTATACAAGCTATGGCAATACTCTCGAACTACCTCCCCAGTACTGGGTGATGTCGGGGTTATCTTGCCACTGGCCGTATAGGAGAGATTTTCTATGTCGGCCGTCTTAAGTATTCTAGTACTGCCGCGATATGCTTGTTACAATGATACCCCGAAGCTCAACTCCTCGGTAACAGGAGGCATCGAGAACAATATCCTTGTCACAAGAACATCGAAACAATCCCAGAATACTCGCGGGATCCTAAAAAAAATTTGGTGCAATTTTTTGAAAGTAGAAGAGGCAAGAGTAATCGTCAGGAGTCCTCACCAGAGAGAAAAGAGATGAGAAGCAAAGAAATCCTACTCTCCGATATAAATATATAGGACTCAAAACATTTTCAGTGTGTGCCTAGACTCAACCGTCAACGATTCGATCAATCAGTGGGGGCTTCTAGGTCGGAGAAGGCTCTGAATACCAACTTGTAATGCCCAGGATGGGACTATACCTCCTACGTGTCGAGGCACGACTTAAAGGTATAAGCCCATCCTAGAATGATCTCAAGTTTGGTATCTTTGCACGACTCATGTAAAAGAGGGATTAAAATTGCAAAAGGAGATAGTTGGCTTACACTCGCCACTTCACACAATACATTACATAAGCAATCATCATTCAAAACATCACAACCTGACTACGGGTGAAGATCCAAAAGAAAGATACCAAAACAACATAAAGCCACAGGTCAGGATCGAATCCTAGTAGAAACCACTACTGATCGTCGAAACGTCACAAGCAAACAGCCACGATCTTCATCGGACTCCCGGGTGAAGAACTGATCCAACTCCTGCTTCAAACTCGGCTGAACCTGCATCTGGTGTTGTAGTAACTGTGAGCCACGAGGACTCGGCAATCCCATAACCATGGGTAACAAGACTAGCAAAGCTTTAAGGGTAGGAAGAGGTAAAGTGGTGAGGTTGCAGCAGCGGCTAAGCATAATATGGTGGCTAACTTACGAGTACCAGAAAAAGATGAGAAGCTACGCAAACGGTCGCAAAGGAGGTGATCGCTAAAGATCCTAACTACATATGGTCAAACATAACCCCACCGTGTTCTTTTCTCAAAGTGAAAAGAGACAGTCACGGTTACTCACACAGTTGTGTCTTTTACTTCGGATCATCTGTCAAGTTTTCTACAACCGGACATTAACAAATTCCAATCTGCCACATAACCGCGGGCACGGCTTTCGAAAGATCATAACCCTACAGGGGTGTCCCAACTTAGCCCATCACAAGCTCTCACGATTAGCTGAAGTGATAAATATAATATCATCACCCCTTATCTTAGGGAAAATCCGATCAGGCTCGGCATCCCGGTAGCACAAGTCATTTCGACAATGGTAAAACAAGTCCAGCAAGACCTCCCGGCGTGCCGACACCCTGATAGTAGCCGCGCGTATCTCGTCTCAGGCCACGTCCGGATGAGTAGTACGTACAGATACCGAAGATCCCAGTGAACTAGGTGGTATCCGCAAGTGGCTCTAGTTTGGGACCAACACCATCAGCACTGGCCCCCCCTGCTATGTAGAATTAAGAATCCTCGGGTAGCGCTAACTCCCTATGCAATTTAATTAATTAATTAAGTTGTTATTATGAGCAAATTAAAACCAATGTTGGGCCTTGCTGGAGGAGTTTTATTCAAAGTCGAACTGTCAAGGGGTCCCCATTACACCCATCGTGTTAGGAACGCAAAATCAAGGAACATAATGCCGGTTTATCGGCGCCTAAGGTGCCATGAGTGGAACAAAACACCGAGCAAAAGGCCAAGCCTTCCACCCATGCCCAGTATATAGGTGTGTTAATAATAATTATAGATATTGTGATATATCCAACAACAAGTTCCCTCCTGGAACGAACTTCATCTTCACCTGCAACTAACAACGCTATAAGAGGGACTGAGCAAGCGAGGCTGAGCAAGCGGGTAACATAGCCAAACAGTGGTTTTGCTAGGAAGGTGTCAAGGTTAGAGGTTTCATGGCAACAAGGAGAGGCTGACATAAAAGATGGGTATCGCGACATGTAACGATAGCATCGAGACAACTAAGCATGGCAATGGTAGTAAAGGTATCCAAGGGTATGATCATCTTGCCTGGGATTCCACAAGGGAGAAGAACGGATCCACGAAGTAGACGGAGCAACACAGTCGAAAGAAACCTCACAACTCCGGAACGAAACCGAAGCTAACAAGAGAAACAACCGGAAAGAAGAAACAACACGGTAAACACACAATCATACACATGGCATACGATGCACATCCAAGTATGATGCATGTCCGGTTTAAATATGCAAGGCATGGCAAAGTGCACAAACAAAACTACAAGTTAAGTGGAGATCAATATGCAACGAGTTGCATATTGACGAAACACCACATTTTATTATTTAGTTGACTCTCGTTATTTACAAGACAAGATTAATTGTTTTTAACATAGCAAGAGGTGAAGCATAAAGAAACTATACTATTTAGGCAATTTAAATGAGGCCGGAGAATAACAACAACATATCCGGAAAATCCCCATGAGCATGTTTAATAATTATTAAAGCAACAACAATTCACACATATTAATGTTGTTAATATGATGCGGATGACATGATCAAGTTTATGCAAGTTTTTAAAAGGTTGACTTAAAAGAGATATGAAGCATTTGTCACCGTGGTGGATGGAAAAGGGTGCCACGGCAACGATCCGAAAATGATGCAACGGCATCATATCGGTTCCGGTAACTCGTTACGAGTTCAGTGCAAAAGAAAGATGGCGTGGGTGAGTCAAACGAGATGAAAGGTGGGGCGATCCCGTTACCGGGTTCCCACGAGTCGGCGACGAGGCAACCGAGGAACAAGACAACGGACGAAACGGACACGGTGCACACACGGGAAACATTTCATACAACCACAACTAGCATGGATCACACGGGTCACGTCTCGGGGTTATACCTTTGAAGCGTGCGTTTCGGGGCGGTTCGAGATCGTAGAGGGACGTAGTGGAAGTAGAGGAAGTAGTCGTTCACGGGGTGTAGTGGAAGTAGATGTTCCGTTCGGAGAGGAAGTAGACGTTCTCATTTCTTCACCGAAGGTAGTCATTCTCGTAGCGGTAGTTATACTCGGGCGACGGTAGTGGTACTCGTTCCGTTCGGTCTTGCCGATCTCGTCTCGAGTCGTAGATGTACATGTCGTCGAGGTACTTGAGGGTTCCGATGGCTCCGGCGTGGGTAGTGGTACTCGTCGTTTCGCCGTGTAGGGGTACTTGACATATCGCCGTGTAGTCGAACTTGACGGACGTCGTCGTCGTGGTACATGAGGGTCGTCGAGCGTAGGGGTACTCAGGTCGTAGAGGTACTTGAATCTTCGGTCTCGAAGAGGTACTTGGTCGGGTCGCCGGTAGTCGTACACGGGTCATCTGTCAAAAATTACAGCACAGGCACACCAAACAAAAACAAAACACAACACAAACAGCCTCGGTCACGGCTTGAGGCAGCAGAGGAGGCAGCAGGAGACGGCGCCCTGGAGGAGAGGCCACGGCGTGCGAGGCGAACGGAGGGAGCAGCACGGGGCGTCGGGGCGCATCGGGCGCTGCAGGAGGACGACGCGCTCGCGGGGCAGGGAGCCCGCGCGCGGGGCGGCTCGTGCCAGAGGGAGACGAGGCGGGGGCGGCGCGCTGCCTTGTCGACGGGAGGCCGCGGCTCGAGGGCGCTCGGGGCCAGGGGGCCGGGGCCGCTGCGCCTGGCGAGGAAGGAGGCTAGGGAGGCGGCTTCCTGGCGGGCGCGCACGAGAGCAGGGAGGCAGGGGCGCGGTGCTCGCTGTCTGGCCGAGGGAAGAGGGAGCTCGAGGTTCTTGGCGCTGGGGAACGAAGGGGAACGGCGCAGGGCGGCTGGAGAGAGAGGTGAGGCGCGAGAGATGGAGGGACGAGTGAGAGGGAGATGCGGGCGAGGGGGTGTGCGGCGAGGGAAAAGATCGAGGGAAACGGGGATGGGTTCGGCCGCGAGGGGAGGGAGCGATGCGTGTGGCGGCGGCGCACAGGGGGAGAGGGAGAGGAGCGAGAGGGCTTAGGGTTCGGTGGGGTTTGGGCCTGCTGGGCCTGAGGGAAGGAAGAGGCCCAGATGGCCAGGAGGGAGATGGGCCGGATAGCTGGGAAGAAGGAGGAGGGAAGGCCTGGCGCGGCTGGCTTCTTCTTTTTATTTCCCTTAGCAGAAAACGAAAGAGAAGGTAAGGAAAAGAGGAGGGGGGGTTAAGGCAAGAATTTGGACAAGGTTAATTTTCTCGGGCTCGTAAAAATAAGCACGACCGGAGAAAATACAAAAGGCCAGATCGGAAAAATAATTCAAACATATTTGAATTTAATTCAAATAGGTTTGAACTAAGACGTGATTATTGAAGTGTCCAAAAATGTTCAAGTTTTTGGAGGAACCTCGAAACAACGGAAAAGAAATTAGGGAAGGTTTTGAAGGTGAAACTCGAAGTGAAAAGACAATGGGGAAATTATGCAAGTGTGTTATGGTGATTCCGAAGCAATGGAATAATTAATAAATATAGCTCCCTAAATATTGAGAGACTTTTATATGTTATAAAGAGAAGACATTCTTCCCTCGATTTAAATGGACCGAAGGCCCACACGATTTATTTAAGTTGAGATGCAAAATAAAATATGACATGATGGCATGATGACATGATGCAATGCAAAAATAAATAACACAAGCAAAAGAAACACACGGGCAACCCGGAACATCGGGAATCTTCTGGAATCTTCTGGGACGTCGGTCTTCGGGCGTCACAGCGTCGCGCTTATGTGTGGCCCAGGCCTGGGGGCTCCTGTCGGTGTGCAAAAAGGGGGTACACTTTTTGTACCCCTATAACTGTGCACGGGCAGTCTGAGCCGCGGGCACCACCACACCAAGCAAGGCAAGGGAGGTGAGCCAGGGTGAGACCGAAGCTCGATGGGACTGGAGCGACACCAAAGAACAAGACCACAAAGAGCAAAGGGACGAAGCGGGTTCCCCTGGCAAGATCCTCGCCGGGAGCCGGTTTTAGCAGCCCCGGCAAGACCCTTGCCGCGGGAACTCGCCCCACGCCTACGGAGCAGATCACCCTTGAGTCCACTGCCCCCATGGGGCAAGGATTCTGGAGACATCCCCGTAGTGGCATGCAGATCTTTGTGAAGACATTCAAGATCAGATACACACTAAGAAGACGACGACCCTTGGCGGGATCCCAGCCAAGGAAGACCACAAGACCTCCGGCAAGCACCTTGTCGGGGATGGCAGCAGGCGCCACGGCAAGACCCTTGCCGGGGACATCAGCAGGGCCACCATCAGGCCCACGCCGACTAAACTTCCACTGCCTTATGCAGCTGCCGACCCAACCAGCTGGGCAGGCACCTGCGTGGCGACATGTAGATCTTTGTGAAGACCCACCATTGCACCACCTCTGCTGCCTGCCTACCTACATGGCATCTCAGGCATCGCTGGCCTGGGCGCGTGTCGACACAAGAAGGGGCGGCGACGGACGAGACAGCTCTCTCCCCCGTCCCCGATAAAGCAAGGACACCTAAGCAAGACGCCTTAAATGCGCCTTGTCATGTAATGTGAGGGATAACCTCGCATCACAGTACCCTTTCCACCTCCTGTGTGCCACTGTGGCAACCCCTTTTCCCTATAAAAGGTGGCCCGAGGCGACCAAGAGGAGGATTCGGCTTTTTGGAGCTCCTCACACCCCATAGCTAGCTGAAGAACACAGATTTACAATCCACCAAAGCAGGAGTAGTGTTTTACGCATCCTCGCGGCCTGAACCTGGATAAACGAACCGTGTGCTATCTGTTGGATCTGCTCTTCTCTCAACCCCGCGCCCCGCAACCGTAGTAGGGATTCTTGTGATCCCATAGGTGTCGATCCAATACACCGATAAGGCGCGCTCCCAATGCTTTGACCCCACCATCTGCCACGTGGCGGTAACGAAGACCCTCATCTATGGCGGGGCCGGACTCAACATGCCCTCCCAAGATGCATTCGGCATGCTCCATGTGTCGCCCGAACGGCTCCGCCCAACCAGCCCGTTCTCCGGGGTCGTCGACGGCTCCACCAGCCCCACGGGGCAGATCCGCCTCCCTGTCACCTTCGGCACCCGTAACAACTACCGCATCGAGCTTATCAACTTCGACATCGCCCACATCAGCCTCCCATACAACGCCATTCTCAGGTACCTAGCCCTAGCCAAGTTCATATCGGGAACTCACCTAGCCTACAACCTCATGAAGATGCCGGGGAGCAACGGCATCCTCACCATGGCCGGAGATACCAAGGAGGCCCTGGGGGCCCTCAAGCTCACCTTCAAGGCCGCAGCGGTGGCACGCCCTGGCAACGAAGCAGATCCGGAGGCCATTGGGGCTGCACCAGCCAAAAAGAAGCAACTTTTCTCTCAAGACCGGGCCGAGATGAAGCATGTGCTGGTTGATGAAGAGGGGGCGTCAGGAGCTACCTTCACCATAGGCACTGGCCTTCTCCCAGCTCAAGAAAAGGCACTGGTCTGTTTCTTGCGCGCCAACAAGGAGGTGTTCGCATGGGAACCTAAGGACCTGGCGAGAGTCCCGAGGGGGGTGATTGAGGATCACCAAAACGTATTCCCCAACGTGCGCCCAGTAAAGCAGAAGGCTCGACGCTAGTCCACTGAGAAGAAGTCTTTCATCGTACAAGAGACTCGCAAGTTGCAAGAAGCTGAAGTGATCTGCGTGGTGCGGGATCTAGAGTGGTTGGCGAATCCAGTAGTTCTGCCCAAGAAAGGTGGGAAAGAGCGCATGGGTGTCGACTTCACCAATCTCAACAAGGCCTGCCCAAAGACCCGTTCCCACTTTCGGGCATCGACCAGATTGTCGACTCCACCGCCGAGTGAGACCTGCTGTGTTTCCTGGATGCCTTTTCGGGCTATCATCAAATCAAGATGGCGGTGCAAGACATTGAGAAGGCTGCCTTCCTAACCCAGTGCGGTGTATACTGCTACACTTGTATGCCATTCGGGTTACGGAATACAGGAGCAACTTTCTAGCGGCTCATGCATATTACCCTGGGGGAGCAACTCGGGAGGAACGCTGAGGTTTACGTTGATGACGTCGTGGTAAAATCTCGGGAGGCCAAGACCTTCACTGAAGATCTGGAAGAGACCTTCGCGAGCCTGCGCAAGGTAGACCCGCGACTCATCTTGGAAAAGTGTGTGTTTGGCGTCCCATCAGGCAAGCTGCCAGGTTTCCTGGTGCCATAGAGGGGAATAGAGGCTAATCCCGAGAAGATCAAGGCCATAGAGAAGATGAGTCCACCAAAGACCCTCAAAGAGATGCAGAAGCTGGCCGGCTGCATGACGTCGCTCAGGCTTTTAATGCCAAGCTGGGGGAGCGTGCCCTCCCCTTCTTCAAACTGATGAAAAGGAAAGGCTCGTTTGAGTGGACTCCTGAAGCTGATGCGGCCTTCGAAGACCTAAAAAAATACCTCACCAGCCCGCCAGTAATGGTGGCGCCCATGCCTCACGAGCCCTTGGTGCTTTACCTGGCCCCTGCACCACACTCCGCCAGCCGGCGCTGGTGGCAGTCTGGGAGGAGCGCCAGGACAAGGCCGCATAGCCCTCGGGCGACACTCACAAGGCTCCTCCAGGGCCAGCCGATGACCAAGCTCCACGAGATGACATTCCTGAAGCTGTAACTGCCACGCCCGACGGCCAAACTCCTGAGGCCCCCTCGCCTCAGGAGGCTGCGCGGCCCCAGGAGAGCCTAGTCTCCACCCACTTCTAGCACCCAGTGTACTTTGTAAGCACAGTGCCCCGCGACACTCGGGCATGCTACCCCATGTCGCAGAAGCTTCTGCTCGCGCTCCTCGTTGCTTCACACAAGCTCCGCCACTACTTCCAAGGCCATCCCTTCAAGGTTTTATCTTCTTACCCATTAGAGAGGGCGTTGAGGAGCCCCAATGCTGCGGGAAGGGACGCCGAATGGAACATCGATCTGCAAGCCTTTCAACTGGAGTTCAGCACCACCAGGCTCATCAAGGGCTCCGCGCTTGCTGACGTCATGGCATAATGGACCGACACCCCGGAGCCTGGAGCGGGTGAGGATCTGTCCCTCTTGCTAGGGAGTGAAGCACCGGATGGCTGGGTCATGTACTTTGACGGCACCTTTGCATGCCAAGGCGCAGGGGCTGGCGCAGTGCTCATCTCGCCCACCAAGGACAAGCTCTACTACGCTGTGCAACTCTGCTTCCAGCATGGTGAGAAGGTCTCCAACAACATCGCAGAATACGAAGGCCAGATCGCCGGCCTGAAGGCTGCGGCCGCCCACGGTGTGAAGCGCCTCACCATCAAGGGTGACTCTCAGCTTCTCGTCAACTTCTCCAACAAGGTCTAGGAGCGGAGATATATATGCAAGGTGCACCTCGCGAGGTTCACTTGACATGAACCATGACGACAAAGGGCAGGCCGACGCCAGCGAGCGCAGTGTACCAGTTTCCTCTTTGGTGCTAAGAAGGCAAGCGGAGGCGCGGAGTCCCGAGGGATCAGGCAAAGGTTTCCATATCGGTGCATCAAGACCATGGTCCGTCAGGGCTGTCGAATGGAGGTCATGTGGAGCCCGACGCGGCGTTACCAATAGAGCGTTTGGCAGGCAAAGACCACTTTTATCACCATAACTTGTACTAGTTGTTCCCCTTCAAATTTGGCCGTTGTCGGATCTCTTCCCGCCGATATTTGGGAAGAGGACCAAGGCCACTATAAATAGGTCCTAGCCACCACCATAGCGGGGGGCATCTGAGAGAGAGCTCGCCTAGTAGAAGAGAGAGATCGGATCATCTGATCTAACCCTATACACCACAAGCTCACCCGAGCACAAGAACACCTCTCCTCTGGAGGCCGTTCATCCCTTGTACTAGTTCATCCTCAGCCATACAAGGCAATCCACCACACACACTGGAGTAGGGTATTACACCTCAAGGTGGCCCGAACCAGTATAATCCTCGGTGTCCCTTGTTCTTTTAGTTCGTCGAGCTAGGCTATGGAATCATTGGGCGAGCACGCGGGGGAGAGAGTGTTCGTCGTGCTCACCCAGAGTATAAACCTCTCAAGAGTTTGTGGAACCCGAAATCCAACAGACCTCTCCTTCTGGCGGCGTGATGTAATGCAACTCAGCGACGTGTTCAGTGGGATCACTAGAGTCACTCTAGGGAACGGTTCTTCCTCCCTGTTATGGAAAGATGCCTGGTTTGATAGCGATCGAGATGCCCACCTCATGGATCTCTTCCCTAGGGCTTTCTCTTTCTTCTTAAATGATGATGAATCCGTTGTTAATGAACTTATATTTACAGATCTGGGCATGCTTTTCCACCTACCTCTGTCGGCTCAAGATAGAGAGGAAGTCAGGGAGATCCAACAATGCTCGATGCATGTGCTTCTAGAGAGGGATTGCAGTGACACTTGGGAGTGCATCCTTGGTGGGAAATTCTCCTTCAAGAAATTCTATGACCACTGCTTCACAGAGATGGTTGCTTACAATGCCTTCGTTTGGCTTTGGAAGGCCAAAAGCCCGATCAAATTCAAAATGTTTGGGTGGCTGCTACTGGTGGACCGCCTAAACATGAGAAACATGCTGAGACGTAGGCAGTATGTCTTTGCGGGCAATAATTACACTTGCATGCTATTCCAAAACCCTCATGAGGAAACCATCGATCACCTATTCTTTGTCTGCCAGTTTAGCCAACGTTGTTGGGATAAAGTTGGCATGCAATGGCCGGCATTGGGCAACATAATCTCTTTGGTACATGGTGGCAGAGAGAATTGGCAGCAACCTTTGTTTATGGAAATTTTTATGATGGCTGCGTGGAGCTTGTGGAAGGAGAGAAACAATGAATACTTTAGAGGGATCCCTCACTCTTTTGGTTCATGGTTGGCTAGGTTCAAAAATCTTTTGGGCCTTCTGGTACACAATTGTAGAGTGGAACTTCGTCCTTTGTTAGCTACTTACATACAAGACTTGTGACACTTGTTGTTTAGATTCTTGAGGCCATAGCCGGGGGCCACAAAAAACCCACTTGTAACATTGATGTAATTTGTTCCTTGTGAGTAATACAAAAGTCAGTGGGAGCCTCTCCCACTGTCGCTTATAGTCAAAAAAAGGGGAATGATTGGAAGCAAGGGCAAAATGGTCATTTTCACTGTGGGGGCCACCTAGTGAAAATGTAACCAACAGAAAGGTCTCGACGAGGTGAAGAAGTGGTCTTTGGATTCACCTCGATCGGAGTTACGGTTGCGGAGATACAAGGGTTGGAAGATCAAGGTCTAATCTGTGAATATTTCTCCTACAAAAATGTCCCTGGAGACAGAAAACGGAAAGCGCCTTTTCGTGAAATACGCTTTCTGAACTGGAAAGCGTACTTTGGGCCGAAGAAGAAAGAAAGTGCGCTTTTAGAAATAGAAAATGTATTCCAAAGAATACGTCTCCACTGACGCTGAGCTGGAAGGGTGTGAGTGAGCTCATCTTCTTCCTCGCGCCTGTTCCCCTCGTGAAGCAGAGGAGGAACAGGGGAGGAAGGTGGCTATGGAATGGCTGGCTCCGGCCATCTCTAGCCTGGACGAGGACACCTGCAGATGTGGGGCGGCAATGCGGTCCCATCTAGAGGCGAAGGGGGCGCTAGGGAGGAGTGGAGGACGCGAGGGCGGCGGAGGACAGAGAGGAGCTATGGCGGGCGAGTGGTGGTGGTTGGCGGCGATGCAGGGTGGTCTCCCACAAGGTTGAGAGGGTAGGGCGGGCCGCCGAAGTGAGAGGGAGCCAGTTGAGGTGGCTAGGGGATGAGAGGAAGCTTGGTTGGCCGGAAACGAGGTGAGGCCGAAGCGGCCATGGTGGACTTAGGAGGGGGCCGAGGACTCCAGTGGTCGAGGAGGAACGAGGAGAGGCTTGGGAGCTGCGGGAGGGGTCGAGGGTCCCTAAATAGAGCCAAGGGAGAGCTCGGCCAACATGCCCAAGGAGGGACAGAGGAGGAACGCATCACGGCGAGCTCGATGCGACCAAACGCCAGCCAGATAATGCAGGCAAGCGGCACCAGGAGACGCATGCGATCACGGGCTATCTCCAGGACAAGGTCTAATGTTAGGACACATAGGGAAACGACAGCAATAGGGCACGCGGTGTGCCAGAGCACGTGTTTTGGCTGGCATGATCTGTGGTCACCGAGTGAACTGGCACATGCGGTGCGTGATGATCTGCTACATCATGTCTAGTAGGCTCCAAAACATTTCAGCAGCAACCTCTTCGATGCGAATTGTGAGAGCTAGAACAATGCAATGGCTCGAAGCTAACGTAACTGTGGTGGCCAAATATCAGACGAAACGGAGCTCTCTAGAGTGCACTTGCTGCATAGAGGGCCCTACTGGTCAGATTTGTATATTTTGAAGTAGCATTCACATGCTTACTTGGAATGAGCTCAAAATTGGCAAGGCTCAGTGATTTGAAGATATGAATATGCCCAAAAAGTTTCATTCCATTTGGATGAACCAAACTAGCACTTGCTTCATAAAGCATCTCTCTGGACAAAAACTTTGGAAAAATGCACAAGGTAAATTGTTAGATGAAATGAGCCACAACTTTGTGAAGAGAGTTAATATGGATAAGGGAATGGCTCGGTAAATTTTCAGCCATAATGAAGCAATATAAAATATAGTTCTTACAAAGTAAAAATATGACCAGAAACCAAGAATTGGGGCTGAGATCACCAGAAGAGGATTCATGAGCTCCAATTTCGAGGACAACCAATATTTGATCATATTAAG
The DNA here is from genome assembly GCA_902687465.1 of Secale cereale. Taxonomy (NCBI): domain Eukaryota; kingdom Viridiplantae; phylum Streptophyta; class Magnoliopsida; order Poales; family Poaceae; genus Secale; species Secale cereale. The sequence continues at coordinate 396,014,350 of LR738715.1, read as the reverse complement.
GATATCGAAAAGTTTCAACTCATTTTAATATGCCTAGCTTGTACTTCCTTCACAAAGGCTTCCCTCAGACAGGAACTTTGAAAAATTGCTCAGGAATATTTACATGGCAAATTGAGTTGCAATTTGGCACATGGCAATTATATAGATAGGAAAAGATGTCCAAAAAGTTTGGAGACATATGGGAAAAGATAAATAGCACTTGCTTCACAAAGTGCCATTTAGGACAGAGTGGGAAAAGAATTATTGGTCGATGATTTTTGAACATGGCAATGAAAAGTTTTGCCATATTTGAGGAATAAAGGACCCAAACAATTTATGAGAATTATTTGGGGATTTTAGGAGTGACATAGATATAGGTTGCTTCACAACCTAGGGAAAAGAGGGTTATTCCATTAATAAAAATGGAATATTCCCAATAAAAAGAATATTGGGAATTGGGCTAGTATGAGAAATGACAGGGTCTTGGGATGATGATGAGGATGGGAAGCCAATATAAAACCTAGGAAGACATGATCTTCCCATGTTTTAGAACCACATAGCCACAGAAAAACAAATCAAAATAAAAAATCCAAGAAAATCATCATAAAAAAGAAAAGGGCAAAATCCATGCTATTACAGTTGACTGGTTCGGCTGCGGTGTGAGGTGGTCGTCAATGTAGACTACCACGAGTTGTGGGTGAGTAGAGGGATGGCCTGGCCAGCGATGTGAGTAGGGTGGGGCAGTGAGGCATGCGCGGCAGCACAACCGTCCACTGGAGGCAAGAGTAGGCGGTCTCGCCGGTGCTGGTTTGGGTGGCTGGTGCAAGAAGAGCAGTGATTGAAGATGGAGTAGGACCGTTTGCTTGAAATCCAACGGTCACTGTAGCTAGAATTGTTGGTTGACTAAGTTGAAAAAGCCCTGCGTACGCGTCAACTTGGTAGGCCCACAGGTCAGCCTACGAACCGGTGCGCCCCAGATGTCAGTGGCAGGAATCATTTTTTCGCGTAATAAGGGGCAGTTGCTTGCGTGCGGCTATGGACCATGGGGGTCCCTAATGTCAGCCTCTCCACGTACATCCCTATCCTAATGGCTGTCGTTTGTTGAATGTTAAGCACGCCGCGCCTAGAGCACCAATGCGGTGGACGTCGGTGAGGCCTTGGAATGGAATGAGCTGTAGCCGGCGAAGACACAGTAGTGGATGCCCACACTGAGGAGAGTATGACGGTTGACTACTTCAGCTGCAACATGAGGCTTCCGTCACTGAAGATTATAGGAGGTGCGGGTGGGTAGAGGGATGGCTAGACCAACGGAGGGAGTAGGGTGGGCCAGTGAAGCATGCGCGGCATCACAGGCGGCCATAAGAGGAGGCAGCAGGCAGTCCCGCCGGCGCTGGTATAGGCTTTTGGAGCAGGAAGATCAGATATTGAAGAAGCACATCGGCCATTGGATGGACATCCAACAGTCACTGCTGCTAGAATCGTGTATTGACTGACAAAGCCTTGCGTAAACAAGTCAGCCTCGGAATCTGTGGCGTGTACAACCCATTTGCTATTATTTTTATAATTTGCAACCCATTTGCTAATTCATATGGATTTTGTTGCAACCCATTTTCTATTTTTAGAATTGCTACCCATTTTCTGGTCAGTGCCAAGGTTAAAAAATTGAACAAAAAAATATGCAAAATTTTAAAAATTCGCATATTTTTTCTCTGGAACAAAATATTCTTAATCCAAAAATTAGTAGCCATATTAAAACAAATTGAAAAATAAAGCAGTATTATGTCAACTTAAAATCCAATGAAATACAAAATATTAGTGAAGAACAAAAACAAAAGACGAAACAAATTGCCCATTTCCTATATTTTTTTTGGGAATTTGCCACCCCTTTCATTCTACTTTTAAGATATACTACCCATACTCTTTGGTCAGGCTGGAATGTATCCCTCCTCGTCTTGAAAGATTTGCAGCCCAGTATGTTAGAGAAAACAAATAGGCCTAGCTTGGGTATTCTTCAAAAAAATAGTGGGCTACCTATTTTCCCAAAGAAAAAACTAATGAGCTGGTCATGTTGTTAGACGGGCCATAGAGACCGCACAAACTAGTTTATAGCCTGCTCCTATGAACAAATCTTCAAAAAATGTTGTGCAATTCTGTCGTTCATTGACTATACGTTGACAATGATGTCGGTCACACATATCAGCAGGGTGGATTAGAGTAAAAACAAGTGGTGCATCTGAGTAGTAAAAGATGCGCTTGCTTGTGTTCGGGAGTGGACCTGGTGGGTCCATACTGTCATACTCACACCTACAGTCCTCTCTCGGTTCACTATGTTGACAGGGCCGGACAGCGGCACTGTGGCTAGTCAACCAAGGCGGAGGACGATGTTGAGGCCTCGAACGGGAATGAACAGGAGCCAGGGAACATGCGGCAGTATGGCCGTAGGCGGAGGGGACTACGAGGGTTCACTAGTTCTATTGCAGGGTGGGCTGCCGTCACCGGAGAAGGATAGGATGTCGGGGGAGTAAGGGGATGGTCTGGCCAGCATTTCAGGGTACAATAGGGCAGCAATGCGTGCACGGCAATGCAACCAGCCGTAGAAGGCGGGAACATGCGCTCCCAACGGCACATGTTTGGTTTTGGCGGCTGGACCGGTCTGACCGAAAAACTCATTATGCTGGAGTATAAGAAATAATTTTATATCGCTAAAACTTATTGTAAAATGTAGTGGAGCACCTTTATCTTCCAGAGATATTTTTAGACAATTTTCTTCTTGAGGTGTGAAGCCGAGCACATTCAAAAGCCAATCTGTTGAGCTAGGTTGGGCATTCTGAAAAAAATGGACCGGAACTATTTACGACATTGACTACGGTTTGCATGGGTCTGCTGGTTGCAGGAAGAAAATGGTGAGAGAAAAAAAAGACCGGTCGCCACTAGTACGCGTCGGTGCTATACAAACGGTTTTTAACCCCTTTCCGTGAAGGCATTTAGAAACGTGGCCTAGTGAGTGACGGCGATAGGGGGTCCTTCCCACATGTCCCAGAAACCGTCGGGGATATGCCCTCCTGGCACACACACTCTGCAAAATGAGGTCGTGTGCGACTGGCGATCGCTCAAATACTGAAATACATTGAATAGAGCTAAAAACAGTTATATAGGTGAAATTGTTTCCGGTTGCAGGTACATCCCACACAGTCAGTCCCCGCTGAACATTTCCGTTCGTATGTACATCCCACACAGTCGCTCCAAGGAAAACGTTTCCGTTCATAGGTACATCACACAATTTTTTTTCCATTAAGTCGTTTGTGATAGCGTTGCCATTGCACACGATATTAACAATTTTATCCTTTGAGTTATTGAATGCATCACACATGGTGCACAAAAGAAACTGTGTGGCAAAGGCTGTCCATAACACACCGTTTTTATCTGGTAAACGTTTGCGCAAGGTGGCCTAACGCAAATATTTTTCAAAAGAAGGTCGTGTGTGATTGTTCATTGATCCAACACGGTTTATTCCTAGAAACTGTGCGCGTTTCCTGTCCACAATACCCACGGTATTTTCTCAATAACCGTTTGCAATAGCAAAACCCAATTAGCAGGGTAATTCCCTATTATTTATAATCCATTTATTAATCTAATTGACATTCATAATAAGCACATAATATATTTCATTTCCATATTAAGGAGCATGATTTCATAACTGAAATACATCAGAGTACAACATGTTATAGCTTCAGCACCTAGCTACCCCATTACACAACTGCACCAGCACCAAGTTCCACATGACACATGTAGAACCTTTCGAAATTAGCATCATAGACGGTATATAGACAGATGCATCTCATCTGAAAAACTGCTGAAGCGGAAGGCGAATATTGATCATTCATTCATGTTGAAGGTCTTTGCAACTTTAGGCCAGTGCATGTGGATGATTGACCGTCCGTCCTTTGTCCTCTTAAGAAACACTTCAATATTGAACCGTGGATGTTGTATGAAAACCTTCCTCGCCTCCTGACCATAGAGGTGGTTTGAGAGGTAATCGTAAGTGAACTGCTTTGGAAAGGCCTGAAAACAAGGATGTTAATAATTATCTCCTCTATATTGGAAATGGGGCAAAGGAATAAAAAAGGCAGGTATAATAGTTAGTAAAATGTTTTAGTGAACTGATGTCTTCTTCATAGCGCAGATAAAGATCTTGTTGTTTTTTGTCGCTAATTTCTTTATCCTAACACTCTTTCTGAGTTTCTTGACTTGATTGATACTCATGGACAACTCATTTCCCCATATGCAAAAAGGGTCAAATAGTGGGTCAAAACCTCTGACAGCAGGACCTACATGTGCAAGACCAAATTGTTAAAAACCTAAATATTAAAATGGTTCCTGCAATTGCACAATAATATGCTATTAAACAACGGACCATGCACGTGCAGTTAACTAAACGCCACAACAAATGAACCAAACGTTAACTGAGCACCACATTGCAAAATGTAGCATACTCATAATAGAAGAGCACATGGTTAACTAAACAAACGTGCTTAACAACTTGGAAATATAGAAATTGTATTTGTTTCTCATGTATTTAGTACAACCAAATTCGATTTATTTCTCACATGGTATACAATAACAGAATGCAGCCACAACAATTGAACATCGCATTGCAAAATTGAACCTAACAGTTAACTAAACACCACAATAAATGAGCCAAGCGTTAACTGAGCACCACATTGCATAATATAACATACTCCTAATACAATATCAGACAGTTAACCAAACCAAGCATGCTTTACAACTTGGAAAATTGAACCCTTAAGAATTGAACATCACATTTGCAGAATTGAACCAAACAATTAACTGAACACCACCTCAGACGACATATAGACCATATTCTCTAGAGCAGAAGATTGCATGGTAAAAGTAGATACCACAATTCATTAGAATTTGTTAAGGAAAGGCAGTAGCTAGCAAACTGAACTTGGGTCCTGTGACGCCCGAAGACCGACGTCCCAGAAGATTCTAGATGTTCCGGGTTTTCCCGTGTGTTTCTTTTGTGCTTGCTTTATTTATTTTTGCATTGCATCATGTCATCATGCCTTCATGTAATTAATCTTGGCATCTGAACTAAAATAAATTGTGTGGAGCTTCGGTCCTTTTAAATCGAGGGAAGGATGACTTCTCTTTATAACATACCCTCCTAATATTTAGGGAGCTATAAAAATAATTATTCCATTATTTGGAATCACCAAAACACACTTGCAAAATTCCCATGACTTCTCTACTTCAAGTTTTGACTCCCAAACCCCGCCAACAATTCTTATCTCTTTTATCGAAGTTCCTCCAAAAACCTCAACATTTTTGGACACTTCAAAAATCAAGTCTTAGCTCAAACCCATTTGAAGTAAATTCAAATATGTTTGAATTATATCTCGATCGGGCCACTTCTATTTTTTCTTGGATTACGCCCATTGTTATGAGCCCGAGAAAAATAACCTCTTGTGCAATTCCTTCCTAGACCTCACTTTCTTTTCTTTCTCTTTTCTGTTTTTTAGTTAAGAGAGAGGAGTGAGGATCTAAGGCCATCCCAGCCGCACCTCTAGGCCCAAGGCCAGGCGCCACACCAGCTCCTTCCCTAGCCCATGGCCAAGGCCTAGCCGCCCCCAGCTGCTCTAACCCTAAGAAGCCCGATCCCCTCTCCCTCCTCTTTTCCTTGCCCCGCCACCCTCGACCCAGTCCTCTCGCCACTCGCCCCTGCCCTCCTTCCCTCGACCCAGAGCCCCGCATCGCTCTACCTCACCTTGCTCCCCATCCCTTCTTCTGCGCGTCGCCCGACCGCATCGCGCCCTCCCCTCGCTCTACCACCCCGCCGCGCCGTCCTTCTCCCCCAGCTGCGCCTCCCCGTCGGCTTGCCGCTTCGCCGGGCCGCAGGAGGCGGCGCCCTTGCTGAAAGCCGTGCCACTGCCTCCTCCAGTATCACGCCGTCGCGCACCCTGCGACTCCGCCGAGGGCAGGAGCTCACCGGAGCCGGCAACCACCGGCTCCAGGACCCCGCGCCGCCCCTCCGTCGTGAGCCGCTGGACCAGGCCGTTTCATTCCCCTCCATCCTCGTCATCGCGCCGCCGCCCTCTGCTCATGACCAGTGCCCGCGTCCGACCCCACCATGGCCGGAGCTCGCCAAGCCCTGCTTCCTCGTCCTGCCTCCCCTCGCCACTACGTCGGCCTCTTGGTCGTCGGCGTCGTCACGGCCATCCCTGGCCGAGGTCCTCCACGACATGGACGAGCTGCCGACCCCGCTGCCTTCGTGCACGCGCATGCCCGTTGCTGCCGCTTAGCCGCCCGCCTCCCCTCGGTGACCGAAGACCCGAGGCCTTTTTTTGTGTGTTGCTTCGTTCTGGAGGCACCAGGATCCTCTTCGGAAGTGTACAACCACCTCCCGTGCACGACTACATGGAATCGCCAAGGCCTGCAAGTACAACGACGACCCCCGAAGAGATCGGACCCGTCAAGTTCACCGACTCCCCGTGTACAACTACGTTGCCGAGACCGAGACCGGCAAGTCCCGCAGACGCCCGAACGACTACCGGATGCGCCAAGTACCTCTTCTTGTGACACGAACATCTACGGAATGTGTACATCTATGAACGTGAACAACTACCTTCGTCGAGACCCCGAGTACCACGACTTCCACCGACCGTCAAGTAGCGCGACGCCCAGAGCACTCGGAACCCTCAAGTTCATCTACGAAAACGAGTACAACTACCATCGCCGAAGACCGCGTGTACCTCTCCGAACGTGAATGGCTACTACCCTCGGCGACCCTTGAACGACTACTTCCCACTACAAACGTGTACCACTACTACCCTCGACGACCCCGAGTACGACTACCGTCGCGAGAACGACTACTTCCCTCGACGTGTCGGACCACCCCAAAACGAAAGGTTCGAAGGTATACCCCGAGTCGAATGCCGATGTTGTGAACAAATGCTTGTTGTGTTGTATGAGATGTATCTAATGTTTGCATCGTGTCCGTTGTGCCCTCGTTGCCTTGTTGGCGACCCGTGGGAACCCGGTGACGGGATCACCCCACCTTTCATCTTGTTCGACTCGCTCACGCCACCTTTCTTTTGCTCCGGACTCTCAACGAGTTACCGGAACTGATATGTTGCGTGGCATCACTTTCGGATTCGCCGCCACGACCCTCTTTTCTTTCCGTCGTGGCGACAAGTGCTTCATATCTCTTTATGTTAACCTTTAATAAATTTGCATAAAACTTGATCATGTCATCCGCATCATGATAACAACATTTGAATGTTTAATTGTTGTTGCTTAAATAATTGCTAAACATGCATATGGGAATTTTCCGGAATTGTTGTTGTAGTTTCCGGCCTCATTTAAACTTGTTGCTTGTGTTGTTTTTCTGTGCTTCCTACCTTGCCATGTATTGCTTCCTGTATAGAATTGTCATGCATCATACCTTGCCATGTACTGCATCATAGACTTGTGTTGTTTTTCTATGCTATATTGTCGTGTCTCGTGTTGTGTGTTTACAGTATTGCTTGCTTCTTCTTGTTAGTGCTTGTTCCGTTGCGTTCGTGAGGATTCGTTCGACTTCTCGTGGTTCTTCTTCAAGGCTTCTTCTTCGTCCTCTTCATGGAACCGTTCTTCTTCCTTGCGGGATCCCAGGCAAGATGACCATACCCTTGGATACCTTTACTACCATTGCCATGCTTATGCTTAGTTGTCTCGATGCTATCGTTACATGTCGCGCTACCCATCATTATTGTCAGCATCTCCTTGCTGCCATGAAAACTCTAACCTTTGAAACCTTCCTAGCAAAATCATTGTTTGGCTATGTTACCCGCTTGCTCAGCCCCTCTTATAGCGTTGTTAGTTGCAGGTGAAGATGAAGATCGTTCCAGGTGGGAACTTGTTGTTAGAATATCACAATATCTATTATTATTATTAACACACCTATATACTGGGCATGGGTGGAAGGCTTGGCCTTTTGCTCGGTGTTTTGTTCCACTCATGCCACCTTAGGCGCCGATAAACCGGCATTATGTTCCTTGATTTTGCGTTCCTTACATGGTTGGGTATATGGGGACCCCTTGACACTTCGTCTTTGAATAAAACTCCTCCAGCAAGGCCCAACATTGGTTTTAATTTTCCTCATAATAATAACTTAATTAATTAATTAAATTGCATAAGGGGGACGCTCCGTGGAGATTCTTTTCTACATAGCAGGGGGGCCAGTGCTGATGGTGTTGGTCCCAAATGGGGGGACTGCGGGGCCACCACGGGGAAACTCGAGGTTTGGCTCCCATAGGCTCACCTATCCGGTTGTGGCCTGAGACAAGATACGCGTGGCTACTATCAGGGTGTCGTCACGCCAGGAGGTCATGCTGGACTTGTTTTACCATTGTCGAAATGTCTTGTGCACCGGGATGCCGAGCCTGATCGGATTTCCCTAAGATAAGGGGTGGTAATATTGTATTTATTACTTCAGCTGATCGTGAGAGCTTGTGATGGGCTAAGTTGGGACACCCCTGCTGGGTTATGATCTTTCGAAAGCCATGCCCGCGGTTATGTGGCAGATTGGAATTTGTTAATGTCCGGTTGTAGATAACTTGACAGAGGATCCGAAGTAAAACACACAACTGTGTGAGTAACCGTGACTGTCCCTTTTCACTTTGAGAAGAGAACACGGTGGGGTTATGTTTGACTCGTAGGTAGTTCAGGATCTTTAGCGATCACTACTAGTTTGCGACCGTTTGCGTAGATTCTTATCTTATTCTTGTACTCGTAAGTTAGCCACCATATTATGCTTAGCCGCTGCTGCAACCTCACCACTTTACCTCTTCCTACCCATAAAGCTTTGCTAGTCTTGATACCCATGGTTATGGGATTGCTGAGTCCTCGTGGCTCACAGATACTACAACACCAGATCCAGGTTCAACCGAGAATGATGCAGGAGCTGGTTCAAGTACTTCACTGGGAGCTCGATGAAGAGAGTGGCCGCATGTTTGTGACGTTGTTCGACGATCAGTAGTGGTTTCTACTAGGGGCGATTCGGACCTGTGGCTTTATGTTTTTGGTATGTTTCATTTGGATCTTCACCCGTAGTCGGGTTGTGATGATTGGGATGATGTTATGCTTATGTAATGTATTGTGTGACTTGGCGAGTGTAAGCCAACTATCCTTTTGCATTTTCATCCCTATTTTTAAATGAGTCGTGCAAAGATACCAAACTTGAGATCATTCCAGAAAGGGCTTATACCTTTAAGTCGTGCCTCGACACGTAGGAGGTATAGTCCCATCCTGGGCATTACAGGTCCTAATAGGGAGCTAATAAGACAAGCTAATCCTCATTGTCGGAGATATCGATGATGATTGGCTCCTTGGACATGGAAGAGGGTGAGCCCTACGCTTCGTGGGTGCCCTCGTCGTGGTGGTGACTTGCCTGAGCCGCTTTGGGCACCAACCTGCTGGCTCTCGAGATGAGGTAAGCACGTGCACACTGGGAAAACACCTTGTAGTCTTCGTCAAAGGCACCGACGGTGGCCTCGAGAAAATGCCACGAACTGTCATTTAAAGCAGCCAACCGCGTCGCGGCGTCATCGCGAGAGGCGCCGATGGTGGCCTCGACGGCGAGGTGCTCCTTCAAGATCTGGGGGTTGGCATGAAAATGGTAGCCATCGCGACCTCATCCGTGCGTGCGCTCGTGATTTGCTTCTCCCCTGCCAAATGCTCCTTGAGATTCTGGCTATACTACATGAACCATGGCTTAGGGCGGCACTTATTTGGTGGAGGGGTCGGTGATTTGGGTGGAAGGTGTTGCACTCGCGCCCGGCGGTCGGGGCATGAGGGACGTGGAAGGAGGAGGAGGATGGGGGTCAGGTGTGGATTACCTGCCTGGATAGACGTGGTCGTGCAGCATGAAGGAGGGTTGCCGGTGACGAGGTAGCGCTGCAAGCAAGGAGTGAAGGTCTCAACTTGGAAAGGAAGGCAGAAATAGGGAAATGTGGCTTTTGGTAAGGGGGAGGCAGCGGGCAGGTAGATATTTCCGTGGAAGCCGAAAATTTGGAATCGCTTCAGCGAAAAAATTAGCACACAAAGTGTCATCAGACATGGTCCCTTATTCAAAACTGTGTACGATCAAAATTGTGTACGATATGTGAACATCACATACGATTCAGATAGCTTAACCCGTGTGTGATGAGTTTGAACGTCAAAAATTTTGGTTTGAATTTCCATGGTTACAGTGGTCATCCACGTCATTGGTTAATTTGGGTACACAAAGGATATTACCGCACACCCACACTTCTTAATCGAGCAAGTTCAGCAATTAAACAGAGCTAGCTGACCTAAACATTACTCTAACAAATTAAAGACCGGCGCTCTTAATTAAACAAAACAAAGAGTACTACTACGGCTGGTGCTCGTCGATCTCCGCCGCCGCCTCCATGTCCAGCTCGTGCCCGACTGTCTCCCAGGGAAGGGGATCCATAGCATCAATCGCACCATACTCGGCAAGTATCTCGCCATCCGCGTCCGCCATATCTTTGGAAAAGGCCGCCATGAGCTGCGCATGGGAGGCCGTGATCTGGGCTTTGGTGGGCTCCGTCGTGGCAGGGTATGCCGCGTAGGAACGGAAGGCTGCTCGAATGTTCTCGGCGATTTCTAACTCTTCGGCCATGGGTTGCCGACTGTTGTCGGAGAAGCCTCGTTCCATTTATGCGGTGACTGTCACGAGCTGGGCATTGACGGTCTCGATATGGTTGTGGGTGTCCTCCATCAGGGCTAAGGTTGTCGCTGCAGAACGGATAGCTACTGTGCCACTCTCGCCAGTTGCTATCCCCGAGGCAGATGTTGTTGCTGTTGCCTGAGAAGAAACAGCGGCCATTTGGGCTACCTTGGCCGCCCGGTCGCAGATTGCGGCCATGACCACGAAGCTTGTTAGCACGCGCATTTCGGCTGTGGCCGCGCTCTCACCGGAGTGGACCACCGAAGTTGCCCTCACGACGTGGGTCCACGGGCCCATCTTTCACCGGCGACGATTTAATAGTGAAATGATATTTGGGGAGCGAGCTAGTGTGCTTGAGACACTAGCTGTGGAATGTAGCCGACGCACCTTCTCGCATAAGCCATAGGTGTACTATACTAGGACGGTGCTCCAGGATATTTTGTGCTGTATCTCACACGGTTGGTATAATAAACTGTGTGTGATCTACTTGATTTTCCATCTTGATTTGAATTACATAATGGGGTCACAGCGGCAATGGACGGTGTTTAAATTGCTAGACCTTTTATCTGCAGTGAACATGCAACTATATGTGGGTCGTAAATGAATTGGAATTAATCATGGTTCGTTTGAACATTTTATACATTAAATTGGCTTTCTAGCCGTTTCAGGTGCACAACTCAAAATTGAACTACATGCGCATGCTCCGGTGCACCAAAATGGGTTGTAAAATCATATATGTGTCCATGGATTTATGCTTATGTCCCATGCAAGAAATAGGGATGAAACTCGAACACCACGGCGTCGTGGCTCTCCAGCAAACATCGACGTCCTTTCTTTTGTAATTCTAGTAAATCCGAAGCTCATTTGAAATTCATGAAACTTGGCATGCTGTCATGGAGCGGATTCAACATGTCATGGTAATTTTTTTGTCCCATTTGGGGCAGGTTTGGGATATGTTTCTCACAAACCAGAGCTTGTCACAACAAGCCTGATGGTTTCAGTAGGGAACGTTTCACCTTTCTGGACGAAACGATATCCGTTGCCTCTTGATTTAATTTTTTTTCTCATGTCAACAAAGAAGAACAGGAGTGTTGTGTCAATTTTTGGGATTTTTTGGGGTTCGTTTCGACATTTTATGCATTAATTGAGCTTTCAATGCATTTATGTGCATAATTCAAATTTGAACTACATGCACATGCTCTAATGCATATAAATTGGTTGAAAAATCAAATATGTGACCTTGGTTGCATGCTTAGGTCCCATGTAAGAAATGGGAATGAATGTCAAACACCCTGCCACGGTCACTCAGCCGCAAGCATTGAGATACCTTATTTTCAAATTCTAGTAAATCCAAAGCTCGTCTAAAATTCATGAAACTTGGCATGCTATCATGGAGCGGCATCAACATGTCGTGGTAATTTTTTTGTCCCATTTGGGGCAGGTTTGGGGATATGCTTCTTACAAACCAGAGCTTCTCACAAACAATATGATGGTTTCGGTAGGGAACGTTTCACCTTTCAGGACGAAACGATATCCGTGGCCTGTTCTCGATTTCAATTTTTTTCCTAGTGTCAACATAGAACAACAGAAGTGTTGTGTCAATTTTTGGGATTTTTCGGGGTTTGTTCGGACATTTTTATGCATTAATTGAGTTTTCAATGCATTTATGTGAATAATTCAAATTTGAACTAGATGCACATGCTCTAATGCATATAAATTGGTTGAAAAATAGAATATGTGCCCTAGGTTGCATGCCTAGGTCCCATGCAAGAAATGGGAGTGAATGTCAAACACCCTGCCACGGTCACTCGGCCGCAAACATTGAGATACCTGTGTTTTTAATTCTAGTATAAATCCAAAGCTCGTCTGAAATTCATGAAACTTGGCATGCTACCATGGAGTGGCATCAACATGCCATGGTAATTTTTTTGACACATTTGGGGCAGGTTTGGGGATATGCTTCTCACAAACCAGAGCTTCTCACAACAAGCCCGATGGTTTCGGTAGGGAACGTCCCACCTTTGGGGATGAAACGATATCCATTGCCACTTATTGATTTCAATTTTTTTCTGGGGTCAACATAGAACAACAAGAGTATTGTGTCGATTTTTGGGATTTTTCGGATTCGTTTGGACATTTTTATGCATTAATTGAGTTTTCAATGCATTTATGTGCACAAGTTAAATTTGAACTACATGCACATGCTCTAATGCATATAAATTGGTTGAAAAATCAAACATGTGTCCTTGGGTGCATGCTTAGGTCCCATGCAAGAAATGGGAATGAATTTCAAGCACCAGGGCTCTGTTGATTGACGGCAAAACGTTGAGATACTTTGTTTTTAAATTCTAGTAAATCCAAGAAATTCATGAAACTTGGCATGCAATCATGGAATGTCACACGACATGATGTGGTATTATTCGGGTCCATTTTGAGAGAAGCCGCACCCGAATAACAGGCAACAAAGGCATTTTGAAAAAATTCAAACATTTGATATCTCAAACATTTGAATAATTCAAATCCTGTGCGTTCTGTTAACCATTCACGTGATGCCACATGTCTAAATTTTAATGGCTATAGGAGGTGCTGTGGGGACAGCTGCTTGACCTTGACTGAACGGGAGGCGTGTGAGCGGAGTCCGGTTCATAGGCTGACCAGGAGGCATGCAAGTTGTCCTCCAATGCACAGGCTCACCGGGAAGCGTGCTAGCTGGACGCTGTACAGGCTGACTGGGAAGCGAACCCTTTGACCTCAATGGCCGCCCGCCTTTCTCTCCATTAATACCGCCCGAGCCACTGTTTAATACGAGCGGCCTTACTTTTCGCCTCTCATTTCCCACCCTCCCGCACACCTCCACCAACGCCATTGCTCAGAATGATCATCTGCCACTAGTCTTCAAGTTCGGTGAAGTTGACCCCGAGCCGGAGGAGATAGAAAATAAGAAGGCATGGGGCCTCAAGGAGATGGCCCAGAACGAGCTGGCCGCGCTAGTTGCTGCCCCCGCTCCCGTCCCAGTTCCGATCACACGCCTGCGCCAGCGACTATCCCCGTAGCATTGACGGGCTGGTCGCCGAGCACTATCGCAGATCTGGAAGCCGCGGGCGTCAGCGAGGTCAATTTCTGGCCTGTTCCCTCCATGGAGAAGACGATCGAACAATGGCAGAAGGAAGGGTGAAGGCAAATGGAGGGAGGAAGAGCATGCGACAGCAGTTCCAAATCGAGAGGGAAAGGCAAAGAGGTAGTGGATGGTTGCCACCGATATAGGAAGAGGCTAGTTTGCAGCAAACGATTGCCATAGAGGTCACATGCTAATGACAAGGCCGAGTGAACCGCGTGCGGTATATCGCGCACACCTTGATCTGGCTGATCATTTCTTCTGTGTTGCCTAATCAGAAATAGCTCATCCGAGCGAACCGTATGTTGTATATCGCACACGCCTTCATCTGGCTACCCATTTCTTTTGTGTTGCCCCATCGCAAACAGTTAATTGAAATGAACCGTATGCCCGACATCGCACACGGAACTAAAATCTGAACCGTGTTTGATGCATCCTTCATCGCAAAATGTTTTGCACCTTTTTTGATTGTTTTTTACACCACCGTTTGCGATTATTGCATCGCACACAGTTTCGTTGAAGGTTCTTTCATCGTAGTGTCGCATTAGCAGGATCCTGCAGTAGTGTGCTATCATTGCAACTTTGTCGAAGAATAATATCTACTCAATGTAACGACACTCTCATAGGAAATAATATCCTCCTGTTAAAATTTGACTTTTCAAATCGTAAATTTAAAGAATTGGTGCATGAGCATTTACCTTTATTTATTTACTTATTTATGATTAGGGGACCATGAGCATGTGCCTAGGACGGATTCATGTGAGAGACTCCCTTCCAGTAAATTATGGGCTCCTCTATTGGGCCTTCATTAGTGAGCTCCATGTCATCGACAAGTGGAAAATGTGTTACGTACCTAAAATAGTATGTGCTAAGTAAGGGGCACTAAAGGATTGGACCGTGCAACGACTTCCAAAACATTGTGTTTGTCGTTCTAACAACACATTTATTCAACCAATAGACAAAATATACTACTGACTATACATTCAAAACAGCAATGGAAGCAACCAGGGCTGGCGGTGTAACAGAAGCAATAAGCAGGCCCGAAGAGTAAAGATGCAACTCTCTCTTCCGAACCAAACATCAGCCATCATTACAAAAGGGCTACCAAGAAAGAACAAGTGTATGCATCAAACTAAGTAAAGATCCTACTACACCAAGTGTACGCATCTAACTAACCGGCTCAGTTAGACGTTACTTTTTATTAAGCCGTGGAGATTCGCTGACGGCTTGAACAAGATGGGTGCCTGATGGGGGGAACTTCAGCCAACAGGTCTAAGTCTAATACTGACCCTCTGTCCTACTTTGGGCTACAGAGCATGGCGGCACATATAAGGGTATTGTGCATGGAGAGACACATGGTATATTGTTTACACACATTTTTGCCAGATGAACGAAACCGCGCTGCCAGCCTGATCCTTGCCTTCGACTATATCCTGGTTAATCGGATAATTCAGTCCAAGAAACAGAGAGTGTGTACCAAGGGTACTTACCAGCCTCCAGTCAAAAATACCTAAAGGCCCAGAGAAGGCGGGACCCTGGTCAAAGACCTTGTAGTGATTGTGAGTGTATTCCGTGAAACAACACATCCAGTACGTGCAAATGATTGATCTGATCGAGCCAAGAACCACCTAGAACTGTCATGCCGCTTTTCTTTGAAAGGTTCCGGGATTAGGAAGGGTAGGGACACCAGGCGGCCTACAACATCATATCAAGTTGGAGTCAAATAAAAAAGGGCTCATACTATAGTCAATCTTAAGAACACCATGTTATGAGCATGAATATTTTTTCAGTAAATGTTGACAGTAATATAAGCAAGCCATCATGATATCATAGAAAAGTAACATACTCTTGTAATAGCCGTTTGTAGCAATGACTAGAGTAGGCCAGCAATATGTCTAGCCATAGAAGGAGTCCACAACATAAATGAAGCAGTTGTGTTCAACAGCATCAGAGAACCATGCAGGATGTATGATCTTGCGTTGGACGTGCATATTTATCCACTTATCATAGTGACCTGTCAGATAGGCGAGACCGCGGTTGAAGAATGCAATTAGCATGAAGTCTTTATAATTCACATATTTTGTGGGCACTTGGCAGATTACAACCTTGAGCAACTCAAACTTGGTATCATGTTGGCTACTTTAAGAATCCGAGTATTCTGGGTTGCATTGCCAAAGTAGTGCAGTGTTAATCGAAGAAAGGGGGGTCAATCGCCGGGTGTAGACCTCCACGAGCATTCAGCTGCCGTGAATATTGACGAGTACCATCCAAGACATGTTCATGCCGACCCAATACATACCGTTAATGTCTTTGAGGGTGACGGGGATAGGATCACAGTCGAGGGGGTTGATGCTCGCCACCCTACGCTCGTTATGTTGCATGACACGCCATTTCTAAAGATCAAGCGGTATCAGCAAGCAGGGAGCTAGCTTAAAAAGCTCGGGCCCGAGGGCTTTGAGTAAATGGTTCAACCCCGACGAGCACGCGACGAGTGGCATGGTACTGATATTGTCCACATGGGAAACAATGAGCTCAATTACCACTGTGGGGAAGGAATTCCATTCACTCTTTCGGTGGACAGTGCTTGGTTCTACCATTGTTAGTGCTTGGGTTTCAGAAGAGGGGAGAGGCGCCTAGTGGGGATGGAAGAATGGACGATTATGTGCGGACGAGGATGGAGAAGCGACTATGTGTTGCGGGAACTGGACAGGTGATGATGACAACATCACTCCGCTTGACTTACGAGACACATCCCAGCAGCGTAGGGTCATATCGATGCCAAACAACTTGCTTGAGTGATCACAATACTAGTACAATAAACTACAGTACCTACTACTATGCCCTAGCTTGCATATCGTGGAGTAGGACTCTTCTCTACTACTAGCACCGGAGGAGTAGTATATTCTAAAATAGCTATTACAAACTTCAATGCCCGAGCGCAGAATGGAGGGAGGAAGAGCATGCGACAACAGTTCCAAATCGAGAAGGAAAGTCAAAAAGGTAGTGGATGGTTGCCACCGATATAGGAAGAGGCTAGTTTGCAGCAAACGATTGCCATAGAGGTCACATGCTAATGACAAGGCCGAGTGAACCGCGTGTGGTATATCGCACACACCTTGATCTGGCTGATCGTTTCTTCTATGTTGCCTAATCAGAAATAGTTCATCCGAGTGAACCGTATGATGTATATCACACAAGCCTTCATCTGGCTACCCATTTCTTTTGTGTTGCCTCATCGCAAACAGTTAATTGAAATGAACCGTATGCCCGGCATCGCACACGGAACTAAAATATGAACCGTGTTTGATGCATCCGTCATCGCAAAATGTTTTGCACCTTTTTGATTGTTTTTTACACCACCGTTTGCGATTATTGCATCGCACATAGTTTCGTTGAAGGTTCTTTCATCGTAGTGTCGCATTAGCAGGATCCTGCAATAGTGTGCTATCATTGCAACTTTGTCGAAGTAATATATCTACTCAATGAAACGACACTCTCATAGGAAATAATATCCTCTTGTTAAAATTTGACTTTTCAAATCGTAAATTTAAAGAATTGGTACATGAGCATTTACCTTTAATTATTTACTTATTTATGATTAGGAGACCATGAGCATGTACCTAGGACGGATTCATGTGAGAGACTCCCTTCCAGTAAATTATGGGCTCCTCTATTGGGCCTTCATTAGTGGTCTCCATGTTATCGTCAAGTGGAAAATGTGTTCCGTACCTAAAATAGTATGTGCTAAGTAAGGGGCACTAAAGGATTGGACCATGCAACGACTTCCAAAACATTGTGTTTGTCATTCTAACAACACATTTATTCAACCAACAAACAAAATATACTACTGACTATACATTCAAAACAGCAATGGAAGCAACCAGGGCTGGTGGTGTAACAGAAGCAGTAAGCAGGCCCGAAGAGTAAAGATGCAACTCTCTCTTCCGAACCAAACATCAGCCATCATTACAAAAGGGCTACCAAGAAAGAACAAGTGTATGCGTCAAACTAAGTAAAGATCCTACTACACCAAGTGTACGCATCTAACTAACCGGCTCAGTTAGATATTACTATTTATTAAGCCGTGGAGATTCGCTAACGGCTTGAACAAGATGGTGCCTGATGGGGGAAACTTCAGCCAACAGGTCTAAGTCTAATACTTGTGACCCTCTCTCCTACTTTGGGCTACAGAGCATGGCGACACATATAAGGGTATTGTGCATGGAGAGACACATGGTACATTGTTTACACCCATGTTTGCCAGATGAAAGAAACCGCGCTGCCAGCATGATCCTTGACTTCGACTATATCCTGGTTAATCGGATAATTCAGTCCAAGAAACAGAGAGTGTGTACCAAGGCTACTTACCAGCCTCCAGTCAAAAATACCTAAAGGCCCAGAGAAGCCGGGACCCTGGTCAAAGACCTTGTAGTGACTGTGATTGTATTCCATGAAACAACACATCCAGTACATGCAAATGATTGATCTGATCGAGCCATGACCACCTACAACTGCCATGCCGCTTTTCTTTGAAAGGTTCTTGGATTAGGAATGGTAGGGACACCAGGCGGCCTACAAAATCATATCAAGTTGGAGTCAAATAAAAAAGGGCTCATACTGTAGTCAATCTTAAGAACACCATGTTATGAGCATGAATATTTTTTAAGTAAATGTTGACAGTAATATAAGCAAGCCATCATGATATCATAGAAAAGTAACATACTCTTGTAACAGCCGTTTGTAGCAATGACTAGAGTAGGCCAGCAATACGTCCAGCCATAGAAGGAGTCCACAACATAAATGAAGCAGTTGTGTTCAACGACATCAGAGAACCATGCAGGATGTATGATCCTACGATGGACGTGCAGATTTATCCACTTATCAAAGTGACCTATCAGATAGGCGAGACCGCGGTTGAAGAATGCAATTAGCATGAAGTCTTTATAATTCACATATCTTGTGGGCACTTGGCAGATTACAACCTTGAGCAACTCAAACTTGGTATCATGTTGGCTACTTTAAGAATCCAAGTATTCTAGGTTGCATTGCCAAAGTAGTGTAGTGTTAATCAAAGAAAGGGGGGTCAATCACCGGGTGTGGACCTCCACGAGCATTCAGCTGCCGTGACTATTGACGACTACCATCCAAGACATGTTCATGACGACCCAATACATACCGTTAATGTCTTAGAGGGTGACGGGGATCGGATCATAGTCGAGGGGGTTGATGCTCGCCACCCTACGATCGTTATGTTGCGTGACACGCCATTTCTAAAGATCAAGCGGTATCAGCAAGCAGGGAGCTGGCTTAAAAATCTCGGGCCCGAGGGCTTTGAGTAAACGGTACAACCCCGACGAGCACGCGACGAGCGGCATGGTACTGAGATTGTCCACATGGGAAACAATGAGCTCAATTACCACTGTGGGGAAGGAATTCCATTCACTCTTTCGGCGGACGGTGCTAGGTTCTACCATTGTTAGTGCTTGGGTTTCGGAAGAGGGGAGAGGCGCCTAGTGGGGATGGAAGAATGGACGATTATGTGCTGACGAGGATGGAGAAGCGAATATGTGTTGCGGGAAGTGGATAGGTGATGATGACAACATCACTCCGCTTGATTTACGAGACACATCCCAGCAGCGTAGGGTCATATCGATGCCAAACAACTTGCTTGAGTGATCACAATACTAGTACAATAAACTACAGTACCTACTACTATGCCCTAGTTTGCATATAGTGGAGTAGGACTCTTCTCTACTACTAGCACCAGAGGAGTAGTATATTCTAAAATAGCTATTACAAACTTCAATGCCCGAGCGCAGAATGGAGGGAGGAAGAGCATGCGACAGCAGTTCCAAATCGAGAGGGAAAGGCAAAGAGGTAGTGGATGGTTGCCACCGATATAGGAAGAAGCTAGTTTGCAGCAAACGATTTCCATAGAGGTCACATGCTAATGACAAGGCCGAGTGAACCGCGTGCGGTATATCGCACACACCTTGATCTGGCTGATCGTTTCTTCTATGTTGCCTAATCAGAAATAGTTCATCCGAGCGAACCGTATGCTGTATATCACACACGCCTTCATCTGGCTACCCATTTCTTTTGTGTTGCCTCATCGCAAACAGTTAATTGAAATGAACCGTATGCCCGGCAACGCACACGGAACTAAAATCTGAACGGTGTTTGATGCATCCGTCCTCGCAAAATGTTTTGCACCTTTTTTGGTTGTTTTTTACACCACCATTTGCGATTATTGCATCACACACAGTTTCGTTGAAGGTTCTTTCATCGTAGTGTCGCATTAGCAGGATCCTGCAGTAGTGTGCTATCATTGCAACTTTGTCGAAGAATAATATCTACTCAATGTAACGACACTCTCATAGGAAATAATATCCTCCCTTTAAAATTTGAATTTTCAAATCATAAATTTAAAGAATTGGTGCATGAGCATTTACCTTTATTTATTTACTTATTTATGATTAGGGGACCATGAGCATGTACCTAGGACGGATTCATGTGAGAGACTCCCTTCCAGTAAATTATGGGCTCCTCTATTGGGCCTTCATTAGTGGGCTCCATGTTATCGACAAGTGGAAAATGTGTTCCGTACCTAAAATAGTATGTGCTAAGTAAGGGGCACTAAAGGATTGGACCGTGCAACCACTTCCAAAACATTGTGTTTGTCGTTCTAACAACACATTTATTCAACCAATAGACAAAATATACTACTGACTATACATTCAAAACAGCAATGGAAGCAACCAGGGCTGGCGGTGTAACAGAAGCAGTAAGCAGGCCCGAAGAGTAAAGATGCAACTCTCTCTTCCGAACCAAACATCAGCCATCGTTACAAAAGGGCTACCAAGAAAGAACAAGTGTATGCATCAAACTAAGTAAAGATCCTACTACACCAAGTGTACGCATCTAACTAACCGGCTCAGTTAGACGTTACTATTTATTTAGCCGTGGAGATATGCTGATGTTTGAACAAGATGGGTGCTTGATGGGGGAAACTTCAGCCAACGGGTCTAAGTCTAATACTTGTGACCCTCTCTCCTACTTTGGGCTACAGAGCGTGTGTCACACCCTGATTTTCATGTCACTTTGCTTAAGCTAATTATCATGTTAAAAATGTGGATTTACAAAAACTTTTGTGTGTTTTTGACTTTGCTTGATTTGACTTTTGTCTGCTGTTTGCTAGTGCTCTAAAAATCAAATAACTCCTCCAACTCTTATACTTCATCCCCTTGATCCAAAACCTTTTCCCAATGATCATGCCATGTGAATAGACCAGTATAGAATTTTCTTATAAAAATATTTTTGGCCAAATAGTATTTTCTAAAATTAGTTTTCCAAAAACCCCTGAATTGAGGTTTGCACTACAAGTACCTTATTTAGGGTGTGAAAAATCTTTCAAAAAGTATATTTGAATCCTATTAGGTATAAGACTCCCAGAAACCACAAAATTATACTTTTAAAAGTTATTTTTATATTTTATTTAAAATCTTTTTCTTAAGGCCAGAAATGGTCTTTAATAGGGAAAAATTATTTAACTATTTCAAAAATATTTGCCAAAATTCTGGGAAACTCATAGGACATATATTATCCATATATAAGAGTTTCAACACATGGTCATGTTCAAAATATTGGACAAATCCTTCCAAAACCCTTTCTGGATATTTCAAGCTTTTGAAATATTTACATAGGGAATATTCTCCAAAAATTCCAGGGAAATTCTATCATGTCATATATGACATATTTGATGATCTTGCAAATCCTTATGCCTTGAAGATCAAGGAAACATCATCTAATCCCCTCAAAACCATTTCTGTCCATTTTGAAGTTTGAGCAACTTTACATTGCCAAACTTGTCCAAATGCTCTCAAACTTGGTGAACATGCTAAAATGATGTAATTATACATCTATGCCAAATGTCACAAGTTTTGGAGAAGCATAACTTGGTAAGTGCCCCAAAACCATTTTAGTTCAAATTCAAATTTGAACAACTCTACATTGTCAACTTTTTACGTGGGGCCTCAAACTTTGTGGGCATGATCATAACCCCAAATGATGATGCTACACCAAGTGGTGCATCAAGGGGAGATGAATAGCTCAACTCAAACATGGTGAAACCATTTATGTTGATTTCTAGGGTTCACCAAAGTTACGTTGGCAATTTTGCCCAAATGAGCTCAAATTTGGTGGAAGGCCCTAATTATATGTGACATTTGATCCTGTTAAGTATCATGCGAAGTGGAGCTATTTTGCTTGCCCAAAACATGATCAAACACCTTCTGCAAGTTTGCCAAAACCATTGTTTGGACCCCTTTTACTATTTCCCTTTACCTCTAATTCTTACCACATCTTCTCCTCGTCCTATTCTACCTCCAGTAACTCTCCTCTGCTTCAGCTCAATTATTGGAGGGGGGTAAAACCCCAATTCACACTTCTGGACAGCAGTAAACTTCTTCTTCTTCACCTCCCTCCTCATTCCAGTGGCTTCCCTAGAGCATCCAAGGCCACAGGCCATTTTTTACTTCTCCCTCGACCCGCTAGACAACTTTGGGCATGTTGGACACGACCAGAGCGGCGAGGGCACAACCGTGCCAGCCATTCGGGCGCTCTGGAGCGTGCTACAGTGCGCTCCCGCACTGTAGCCGCCTCCAATCGGCTGCACCCGACAGCCTGGGGCGTCGGGACCGTGTCTCCCGAGGTGCCCTCGACGTCCGTGACCTGCAGGACGGTCGGCCTTATCCTCCCCTGCCCTCCTTCGCCCTCCACGAGCACACCCGAGCGCGTCCATGGACGTCGCTCACGGTGCACCACGGCTGCACCTATATAAAGCCTCCCCCCGAGCACCCCTTGCCTCTTCTGGACACTCCTCTCTCCGGTGCACCTCCCAGACATCTTCCCTCTCCCCCTAGTGTCCTCTTTCCCCCTCCATGGCCACCATGGTCGCCGTCGGCCTCTGCCCGGCACTGGTGAACCAGAGCCTCTCCTCATCTTCTTTGGCCACCAGGAGAACCGCAGCAGACCGGCGGAGCTCTCCCACTCTTTTTCACCTGCTCTGGTGCCGTGTGGCGCCGCAACCATCTCCTCCCGAAACCTTGTCCGCCGGCGTCAGGGTCACCGTCACCCTGGACCTCCCCAGCCTGCGTGGGGGCCATAGATGGGCGCGGCTCGGCCTCCCGAATCTGCCGGTACGCCGGACGTCATCGGGGATGGCCGTAGTCGCCATCACGAGAGTCAACCGAGTGCCGGACCCGTCGGTCTCCACGGACGCAAGGAGCACGCCGCTCCTCCCTGCAACCTCTCATACGGGTGCGGCAAGGCCCCGCGGCCGTGTCCCCACCGCAGGTCGGTGCCGGCAGGCTGAGCAGCGACGGCGGTGAGCAAGGCCGGCGCCCTCCTCTGTCTCCCGTCGGGAGGAAGAAGAAGGAGACATGAGAGAGAGAGAGAGCGCGGTGGGCCCTGGGTGTAAGTGACTCAGTGGCCGGGCCTTCCATGAAAACCGTTTTTGGCAAATGGATACGTACTTCCCGGAAGGCGCCATCAACGTAGCACCTGTGCGCTCGCGGCCGTGCAGCTGGGCCGGCCCATCATCTATCCCTCGCCCGGCGCGGAGTAAAAGGGTATAACCCCTTTTCCCTTTTATTTTCTTTTTCCTGTCAACTTCAAAAACCCATAAATAATTCATTTGAACTACAAATTTGGTGATTCAAGTTTCCAGTGACTCCATAAATCATGATCTACATGTTGGTGCAACATGCACATTATTCCAGAGACTTTTCCTTCACAAATAATTATTAAATGCCATTCTTTCATTTCTGTGATGAACTTTAGAAAATCATGACTTGTTGATTGGTACCTTTGCTCATCATTCAAGAAAATATTTCTGTATACTTCTTCCAAATCCATTAACCCCTTGGTTCCATCACATTGAAATGTTCCAAACTACCTATTGATCCAACACCTATGAAACCACCTTGGTTATTTTTCATATAACCAGAGGTATCCTAGAAAAGTCCAACTCCTATTTTTAGAGCACTTTTATTCTTGCTTTGATTGTGTTGCTTATTATGATTGTTTCCATCGTTAGTTGACGAAATAAACGGAATACTCGGAGATGGACCAGAAGGTTTGAAGACTCAGAAGAATAAGGCAAGCAGCCCTTTGACCATGTTCGAGAAACTTTTTATGCATGTCTCATAGCACCTTACTATCGATGCATCAGAATCATGTTGAGGTGGAGACCACTTTGGTTGCTACCTTTGTTACTTACTGTTGAAACTTGCATCAAACATGACCCTACCTTCCTATGAGGGTTATGTGGGTGGGAGTAGATAGATGTATACTATAGTAGTTGGCAACGCAAAATGGGTTAGGGTTGTGCATTGAGTGAAACAAGTGTGGTCTGACATACTTGCAAACGACCCAGGGGGTGCCATTAATGCCCCTGGGAGATAATGAGAATCTAGGGCACTACTTGGTGAAGAAGTAGTGTGCCGAGGCTTGATGAGAGTGTTGTTTACAGAGATGGATTAAATTTATGTGTGACTACCGTCCCAACCAAACATGCGCAACCACTCTACCCTTATATGGGAAAGGGCATTATTGATTACCTAGGTCGATAATAGCATGGTGCCTGCATTACTAGTGACGGGGGTGACATGAGGTCACTCTCAGGACGGGGTCGTGCTTGGATAGGCGGCCATGACTGTCTTTACAGGGCACCGGACACACTGTTGGTACCCCGTGCTTCTGGTATGTGATGAATATGGGAGCGAGTCTCCACAATTATTAAGATGTGAATGTGGGGCACGGGGATTGCTACCAATCGAGTGGACTCTGTGTTAGTGTCGTCTAGGGAAAGATAGTGATCGGGTGCTTACCCCGGGTACTTGAGGTACCGCGGGTCGTGGATGTCACGGAAGTTCCCCGGATCTTGTGGGTAAAGTGTGCAACCTCTACAGAGTGTCAAACTATTCGAATAGCCGTGTCCGCGATCAAGGACAGTTGGGTGGTGCTACTTAGACTATGTCCATAAGTTTCTGGGAAACAACACGATTCAGAGATATTGTTGATGTGATTCTTGAGGAAGTCACAATGAGCTTGAGCATGAGTTGATTACAACTCTTTCTCGATAATGATGTCTGTAACCTCCTGATACTTGTTGCAGACACATGCATGTCCATGTTATGTTGATCATACTTGCATATGAAAAACTAGCTTTCCGCAAAACCGCCAACTTAGCAGTAGAGCCTTGCATAATTATTCTGTCTTCACACTTGGGTTGCTTGCGAGTACATTCAAAGTACTCATTGGCTTTCCACTGGTTATTTTATTGGCCAGGAATGAGAGAACAGGTTAAGATGAAGATTTCTTGGTGACGAGTATGCGAGCTAGGACGCTTCCCAGTCAGAATGCATGTAGGGTTAAGGTAGATGGCATGGGTCCAAGTTGTTATTGAAGATTTCCGCTGCGACGTCATACTCAAGACTTGACCTTACGGTCCTATTTGTGTAATACGTTATGTATGGATGTAAGACTCTTGTTATTCAGCTTCTGTGTGTTCAGTGAGCATTGATCTCTGGGATCACTGTACACGTGCATTCGGTTATCACGACTTATGAGTCGGGGTCCCCACAGAGCTGGTTTGAGAGCCATCCTGACTGTAGGAAGCCTTAGTTAGCATGGTCATTAGTTAGGGTAAAACTATTTTCAAAAACTGTTACTAGTTTTCAAAACTATCTATACTTCTCTTCCCTTCTCAGTTTTTCGAAAACTAGGCTGTACTTGATCTCCTCCCCTTCAAAACCTTCGTCGCTAAAACCCCTATGCCGTGACCACTGGGTTTTCTGTAATCCTTGTGGGTGCACCTTGCCAAACACTCACCCACCTCTTCTGAACGCAAGATTGGTGACACCACCGACAAGATGATACCAACAGAAATTACATCCTCGGTGAGTGAGGACATGAAGACCCAGAAGATGGTGCAACCCTAGCCTACGCTGACCATGGCATGGGTTGTGCAAAATCATGATATACATCGCTAATAGAGTAATCATGTCACTACTATTGTTGTATCGGCAACCACCGGTGGATGAGAACCTCGCCATTTGGTCCGCCTCACCATAGTGAGCAGGAAAACGGTTCTCTTCGTCCCCCGCTCTTGGTGTCGATGTTTTCAACAACGAAACCGACATGTTGGACCTCTATTATGCCTTGTTATTGTCATTGCATACGGATTGCCTACCTGGTACCCTCGACGTCCCAGAAGGCACAAGGGATCGTCATGATTAAAGAGACAAGAGAAGACCAAGTCAACGCCAGCTACAAGGAGGCACCTTCACCACCTCACCTCATCAGGCGAGAAGTTGTTGAAGATTCTTCAGGCTCAACCTGGATCGTTCATCAAGCAACTACAAGGGGCATAACAACACCTGAGGAAGCTCAGAAGACTGCACGAGGCACATGTCACGACACCGAGTCCGAGAACCCCTAGGGTAGGATGAGTCGTGTACCCCCTATGCGCAGTCAAGTCCGTATGATGGTTCGAATAGAACCATGATTGTGAGTTGCTTGCTTTTATTTGTTTGTGTTTTGATATAAGTCGCACTTTTGCCCCAGGCAACAAGTGCATGGCTATATCACCTTCCTTGCCTTGTTTCTTTTGTTTCGGCCTTTTTGCACCTGTTTGTTGCATCTGCACTATAGAACCCCCTTTAGGCATTTCCCTCCTCTACGCTGCTTCTTCCCTCTATTCTCTCTCTCCCCAACTGAAGACCCGCAAGACAAGATGCGCCAAGGATTCTACCTCGGCAACCAACTAGCACTGAAGACTTCTGCTACAACCTCCGTGGCCAATTGCAACCCCGTAGAGTTATGTTTAACACTCCAGACTAGTAACCCCATTCCTAGACCCTTTGAGACTTCACGAGACACTCCAGTACGAATCCTTAACCATGTGCCTAACCCATGGTAAAGCGAGAGAACCAGCTAAGCCTTTATAACCTTGCACAACAGTGGGTTCGTAATGGAACTAGTGGACACAGTGAACGAGCACATTTTCATCCTAATATAGCACGAGAACTGACGATGCCATTGATAGACCAGTTCGAGGATATTGCACAGATGACTTGGTGGCTTTATATCAGTGACTTCGAGGAATTATCTGAGACCTTGGTGGATTGTGAGATTTCATATTGATGGGTTCATGACTTTGGGGAAGCATGTAGGAGTACCCGTTGGGCATAAGATTTGGATTTATGTAGGTGATTCTGGTTGGTATAATGCTGGATATATCTGCATGGTTCGGAGTAAATTGGATTTAGGCCTATGATCCTGATTATGATATCATGCTTCTCGGTGGACAATAACCTAGGAGATTGGATTATTTGTCGGAGTTGATTTAGGGATCTATATAATCATGACCTTGGAGTTTACTTGACCCGGATGATGAGAATTTGGTGGACATACTATCGTAATGCACAGTCCTTCCGAGTATTTGGGTATTATAGGGACTTGAGATCTTGTGAAACACCGTAGACATCGAATTTGTAATATTATTGGATTATGTGGTGAATGATAGAAATTACCGGGCTATTGGAGGTGATCTATAGGAAGGAAACAAAATCTTGGAGTGGCATATGACGTGTTTCCTTAGAATAGAGATACCTTATCGTGAGCCTTGCAAGAATAGGTTGAGCGCTTGGATTGTGGTGTTTAATTCAAGCTCAGTAGCATGTATGACCTACCCATGGATTTTAGGGGAAGGCATGCATATGGATTTGGGGATCGTAGACAAGTATAATTTTGTTAGACCGTCTCTTGAGAGTCATGACGATATGTATGGCATGAGTGGTGATTGAAGTTGGTCTATGCGAGAGGCTGCTTTTTCGTTCGGAGTGCTAGATAGAGCTATTGGCATCTCAGAAACCGTGCTTAAGGATAAGATGATAAAAGTTCACTCACTCACTAGAATCCTTGAAACCCTTAAGCCCCACCAAGACACAACCTGGTCAGATTCCGACCACGGGCCTTCGCTCTAAGTCGGGAAGACCTTGCAAATACTCAGCGGAGACCACCACCAATACCCCAGCTTACCTTGCGTACCCCCATAGACCTCATGGAGTAATTGGACAAGTTGGGTAACATCATTATTTGATGGCCTACTTGTCTGCCCGAAGACAAAAAGAGACGGACAACTAGATAGAAGACATTTGAAGACCGCCCTGTCAAGAAGGAAGATCTACACCGACCAACGTCATCAAGAAGTAAACTTCCGCGTCGAAGACCGGGCGTATCTGCAAACCACTCCTCTCAAAGGAACCGAGCATTTCCGTGTCGAAGGAACGCTCACACCAAGATGTATCAAGACTTGAAAGCACGATTCTGGTGGCACGGGATGAAAAGAGAGATTGCAACCTATGTTGCAAGGTGTGATGTGTGCCAAAGGGTCAAGGATGAATATCAGCGACCTGCTGGATTGCTTCAACCACTCAAAGTTCCTGAGTGGAAGTGGGATGAAGTCGGAATGGACTCCGTCACTAGATTACCAAGGTCGGATAGAGGACATGACTCTATCTGGGTCATAGTCGATCATTTGACCAAGGTGGCCCATTTCATTCCTGTCAAGACCACTTATGATGGCAAACCGGCTGGCAGCTCTCTACATCGACCGAATCGTAAGTCTTCATGGCGTTCCCAAGGAGATTGTGTCAGATCGAGGAACCCGGTTCACCTCAAGGTTCTGGAAGAAGTTCCAAGAAGCCTTGGGAACCAAGTTATCTTTCAGCACGACTTTCCACCCACAGACCGGAGGTCAGACAGAACGAGTCAATCAGATTCTCGAAGACATGCTCCGAGCCTGTGTCTTGGCATATGGAGCCAAGTGGAAGGATTGTCTCCCTTTTTTTGCCGAGTTCTCCTATAACAACAGTTACCAGTCGAGCCTTCAGATGGCACCATTTGAGGTGTTGTACGGACGCAGATGTCGCACACCCCTCAACTGGTCAGAGACTGGAGAAGGGCTAGTTTTTGGACCGGATATTCTCTGCGCAGCAGAAGAGCAAGTCCAACTAGTCAGAGAACGTTTGAAGGCAGCCAAGTCAAGGCAAAAGAGTTATGCTGACACTCACCGTCGGGACATGAGTTTCCATGTCGAGGACCGTGTGTACCTGCGGGTAACTCCTCTGAAGGGAACCAAGCGTTTCCGCGTCAAGGGGAAGCTCGCACCAAGGTTCATTGGACCCTTTGAGATCACTGCACGACGAGGAGAAGTGTCTTACCAGTTGGAACTACCACCCGAGCTATCCGGTGTGCACAATGTATTCCATGTGTCACAACTCCGGAAATGTCTCCAAGTTCCGGACAAGCCTAATCTCTACAAGGATGTTGATCACCAAGCCATTGATCTGCAGCCTGATTGGACCTACCGCGAGAAGCCCATCCGCATTCTGGACGAAGCAGAACGACGGACGCGAAGCCGTACCACCAAGTACTTCGAGGTCCAGTGGAGCACCACCCGTAAGCAGAACCAACAAGAAGAAGTGAAGACTACCTCGTATCCAAGACTCCGCCTTTCTTTCCACGCCTCGTCTGGGAATCTCGGGGACGAGATTCTTGTAAGGGGGGTAGGTCCGTCACACCCGATTTTCATGTCACTTTGCTTAAGCTAATTATCATGTTAAAAATGTGGATTTACAAAAACTTTTGTGTGTTTTTGACTTCGCTTGATTTGACTTTTGCCTGCTGTTTGCTAGTGCTCTAAAAATCAAATAACTCCTCCAACTCTTATACTTCATCCCCTTGATCCAAAACCTTTTCCCAATAATCATGCCATGTGAATAGACCAGTATAGAATTTTCTTATAAAAATATTTTTGGCCAAATAGTATTTTCTAAAATTAGTTTTCCAAAAACCCCTCAATTGAGGTTTGCACTGCAAGTACCTTATTTAGGGTGTGAAAAATCTTTCAAAAAGTATATTTGAATCCTATTAGGTATAGGACTCCCAGAAACCACAAAATTATAATTTTAAAAGTTATTTTTATATTTTATTTAAAAGCTTTTTCTTAAGGCCAGAAATGGTCTTTAATAGGGAAAAATTATTTAACTATTTCACAGATATTTGCCAAAATTCAGGGAAACTCATAGGACATATATTATCCATATATAAGAGTTTCAACACATGGTCATGTTCAAAATATTGGACAAATCCTTCCAAAACCCTTTCTGGATATTTCAAGCTTTTGAAATATTTACATAGGGAATATTCTCCAAAAATTCCAAGGAAATTATATCATGTCATATATGACATATTTGATGATCTTGCAAAGCCTTATGCCTTGAAGATCAAGGAAACATCATCTAATCCCCTCAAAACCATTTCTGTCCATTTTGAAGTTTGAGCAACTTTACATTGCCAAACTTGTCCAAATGCTCTCAAACTTGGTGAACATGCTAAAATGATGTAATTATACATCTATGCCAAATGTCACAAGTTTTGGAGAAGCATAACTTGGTAAGTGCCCCAAAACCATTTTAGTTCAAATTCAAATTTGAACAACTCTACATTGTCAACTTTTTACCTGGGGCCTCAAACTTTGTGGGCATGATCGTAACCCCAAATGATGATGCTACACCAAGTGGTGCATCAAGGGGAGATGAATAGCTCAACTCAAACATGGTGAAACCATTTCTGTTGATTTCTAGGGTTCACCAAAGTTACATTGGCAATTTTGCCCAAATGAGCTCAAATTTGGTGGAAGGCCCTAATTATATGTGACATTTGATCCTGTTAAGTATCATGCCAAGTGGAGCTGTTTTGCTTGCCCAAAACATGATCAAACACCTTCTGCAAGTTTGCCAAAACCATTGTTTGGACCCCTTTTACTATTTCCCTTTACCTCAAATTCTTACCACAACTTCTCCTAGTCCTATTCTACCTCCAGTAACTCTCCTCTGCTTCAGCTCAATTATTGGAGGGGGGTAAAACCCCAATTCACACTTCTGGACAGCAGTAAACTTCTTCTTCTTCACCTCCCTCCTCATTCCACTGGCTTCCCTAGAGCATCCAAGGCCACAGGCCGTTTCTTTACTTCTCCCTCGACCCCCTAGACAACTTTGGGCATGTTGGAAACGACCATAGCGGCGAGGGCACAGCCGTGCCAGCCATTCGGGCGCTCTGGAGCGCGCTACAGTGCGCTCCCGCACTGTAGCCGCCTCCAATCGGCTGCACCCGACAGCTTGGGGCGTCGGGACCGTGTCTCCCGAGGTGCCCTCGACGTCCGCGACCTGCAGGACGGTCGGCCTTATCCTCCCCTGCCCTCCTTCGCCCTCCACGAGCACGCCCGAGCGCGTCCAAGGACGTCGCTCATGGTGCACCGCGGCTGCACCTATATAAAGCCTCCCCCCGAGCACCCCTTGCCTCTTCTGGACCCTCCTCTCTCCGGTGCACCTCCCAGACATCTTCCCTCTCCCCCTAGTGTCCTCTTTCCCCCTCCATGGCCACCATGGTCGCCGTCGGCCTCTGCCCGGCACTAGTGAACCAGAGCCTCTCCTCATCTTCTTTGGCCACCAGGAGAACCGCAGCAGACCGGCGGAGCTCTCCCACTCTTTTTCCCTGCTCTGGTGTCGTGTGGCGCCGCAACCATCTCCTCCCGAAACCTTGTCCGTCGGCGTCAGGGTCACCGTCACCCTGGACCTCCCCAGCCTGCGTGGGGGCCATAGATGGGCGCGACTCGGCCTCCCGAATCTGCCGGTACGCCGAACGTCGTCGGGGATGGCCGTAGTCGCCGGCACAGGAGTCAACCGAGTGCCGGACCCGTCGGTCTCCACGGACGCTAGGAGCACGCCGCGCCTCCCTGCAACCTCTCATACGGGTGCGGCTAGGCCTCGCGGCCCTTTCCCCACCGTAGGTCGGCGCCGACAGGCAGAGCAGCGCCGGCGGCGAGCAAGGCCGGCGCCCTCCTCTGTCTCCCGTCGGGAGGAAGAAGAAGGAGACATGAGAAAGAGAGAAAGCCCGGTGGGCCCTGGGTGTAAGTGACTCAGTGGCCGGGCCCCACTGTTTAAGTGGAAACGCCTTCCATGAAAACCGTTTTTGGCAAACGGAGACGTACTTCCCGGAAGGCGCCATCGACTTAGCACCTGTGCGCTCGCGGCCGTTCAGCTGGGTCGGCCCATCATCTATCCCTCGCCCGGTGCGTAGTAAAAGGGTATAACCGCTTTTCCATTTTATTTTCTTTTTCCAGTCAACTTCAAAAACCCATAAATAATTCATTTGAACTCCAAATTTGGTGATTCAAGTTTCCAGTGACTCCATAAATCATGATCTACCTGTTGGTGCAACATGCACATTATTCCAGAGACTTTTCCTTCACAAATAATTATTAAATGCCATTATTTCATTTCTGTGATGAACTTTAGAAAATCACAGAGAGCTCAATCTTGATCCAAATGCAGTGATTCAAATTCCTAGATGCTTGTCATATCCAAACTTAGTTTTGGAACATTTTTATGAATACTTTCTGTACCCCACAAAATATTGAGCCATTTCTTCATATTTATCAGCTTTGCAAAATCCTAGGAAATTCATTTGAATTCCAAATCCATTGAAACCAACTCCTAGATGCTTCAAAAATCATGACTTGTTGATGGGTACCTTTGCTCATCATTCAAGAAAATATTTCTGTATACCTCTTCCAAATCCATAAACCCCTTGGTTCCATCACATTGAAATGTTCCAAACTACCTATTGATCCAACACCTATGAAACCACCTTGGTTATTTTTTATATGACCAGAGGTATCCTAGAAAAGTCCAACTCCTATTTTTAGAGCACTTTTATTCTTGCTTTGATTGTGTTGCTTATTATGATTGTTTCCATCGTTAATTGACGAAATAAACGGAATACTCGGAGATGGACCAGAAGGTTTGAAGACTCGGAAGAATAAGGCAAGCAACCCTTTGACCATGTTCGAGAAACTTTTTATGCATGTCTCATAGCACCTTACTATCGATGCATCGGAATCATGTTGAGGTGGAGACCACTTTGGTTGCTACCTTTGTTACTTACTGTTGAAACTTGCATCAAACATGACCCTACCTTCCTATGAGGGTTATGTGGGTGGGAGTAGATAGATGTATACTATAGTAGTTGGCTACGCAAAATGGGTCAGGGTTATGCATTGAGTGAAACAAGTGTGGTCTGACATACTTGCAAACGACCCAGAGGGTGCCATTAATGCCCCTGGGAGATAATGAGAATCTAGGGCACTACTTGGTGAAGAAGTAGTGTGCCGAGGCTTGATGAGAGTGTTGTTTACAGAGATGGATTAGATTTATGTGTGACTACCGTCCCAACCAAACATGCGCAACCACTCTACACTTATATGGGAAAGGGCATTATTGATTACCTAGGTCGATACTAGCATGGTGCCCACATTACTAGTGATGGGGGTGACATGAGGTCACTCTCGGGATGGGGTCGTGCTTGGATAGGCGGCCATGACTGTCTTTACAGGGCACCGGACACACCGTTGGTACCCCGTGCTTGTGGTATGTGATGAATATGGGAGCGAGTCTCCACAATTATTAAGATGTGAATGTGGGGCACGGGGATTGCTACCAATCGAGTGGACTCTGTGTTAGTGTCGTCTAGGGAAAGATAGTGATCGGGTGCTTACCCCGGGTACTGGAGGTACCGCGGGTCGTGGATGTCACGGAAGTTCCCCTGATCTTGTGGGTAAAGTGTGCAACCTCTGCAGAGTGTCAAACTATTCGAATAGCCGTGTCCGCGGTCAAGGACAGTTGGGTGGTGCTACTTAGACTATGTCCATAAGTTTCTGGGAAACAACACGATTCAGAGATATTGTTGATCTGATTCTTGAGGAAGTCACAATGAGCTTGAGCATGAGTTGATTACAACTCTTTCTCGATAATGATGTCTGTAACCTCCTGATACTTGTTGCAGACACATGCATGTCCATGTTATGTTGATCATACTTGCATATGAAAAACTAGCTTTCCGCTAAACCGCCAACTTAGGAGTAGAGCCTTGCATAATTATTCTGTCTTCACACTTGGGTTGCTTGCGAGTACATTCAAAGTACTCATTGGCTTGCCACTGGTTATTTTATTGGCCAGGCATGAGAGAACAGGTTAAGATGAAGATTTCTTGGTGACGAGCATGCGAGCTAGGACGCTTCCCAGTCAGAATGCCTGTAGGGTTAAGGCAGATGGCATGGGTCCAAGTTGTTATTGAAGATTTCCGCTGCGACGTCATACTCAAGACTTGACCTTACGGTCCTATTTGTGTAATACGGTATGTATGTTGTAAGACTCTTGTTGTTCAGCTTCTGTGTGTTCAGTTAGCATTGATCTCTGGGATCACTATACACGTGCATTCGGTGATCACGACTTATGAGTCGGAGTCCCCACAACCTGGCGGCACATATAAGGGTATTGTGCATGGAGAGACACATGGTACATTGTTTACACACATTTTTGCCAGATGAACGAAACCGCGCTGCCAGCATGATCCTTGCCTTCGACTATATCCTGGTTAATCGGATAATTCAGTCCAAGAAACAGAGGGTGTGTACCAAGGCTACTTACAAGCCTCTAGTCAAAAATACCTAAAGGCCCAGATTTGCCGGGACCCTGGTCAAAGACCTTGTAGTGACTGTGATTGTATTCCGTGAAACAACACATCCAGTATGTGCAAATGATTGATCTGATTGAGCCAAGAACCACCTACAACTGCCATGCCGCTTGTCTTTGAAAGGTTCTGGGATTAGGAAGGGTAGGGACACCAGGCGGCCTACAACATCATATCAAGTTGGAGTCAAATAAAAAAAGCGCTCATACTGTAGTCAATCTTAAGAACACCATGTTATGAGCATGAATATTTTTTCAGTAAATGTTGACAGTAATATAAGCAAGCCATCATGATATCATAGAAAAGTAACATACTCTTGTAACAGCCGTTTGTAGCAATGACAAGAGTAGGCCAGCAATACGTCCAGCCATAAAAGGAGTCCACAACATAAATGAAGCAGTTGTGTTCAACGACATCAGCGAACCATGCAGGATGTATGATCCTGCGATGGACGTGCTGATTTATCCACTTATCTTAGTGACCTGTCAGATAGGCGAGACTGCGGTTGAAGAATGCAATTAGCATGAAGTCTTTATAATTCACATATCTTGTGGGCACTTGGCAGATTACAACCTTGAGCAACTCAAACTTGGTATCATGTTGGCTACTTTAAGAATCCGAGTATTCTGGGTTGCATTGCCAAAGTAGTGTAGTGTTAATCGAAGAAAGGGGGGTCAATCACCGGGTGTGGACCTCCACGAGCATTCAGCTTCCGTGACTATTGACGAGTACCATCCAAGACATGTTCATGCCGACCCAATACATACCGTTAATGTCTTTGAGGGTGACGGGGATCGGATCACAGTCGAGGGGGTTGATGCTCACCACCCTACGATCGTTATGTTGCATGACACGCCATTTCTAAAGATCAAGCGGTATCGCCAAGCAGGGAGCTGGCTTAAAAAGCTCGGGCCCGAGGGCTTTGAGTAAATGGTTCAACCCCGACGAGCACGCGACGAGTGGCATGGTACTGATATTGTCCACATGGGAAACAATGAGCTCAATTACCACTGTGGGGAAGGAATTCCATTCACTCTTTCGGCGGATGGTGCTTGGTTCTACCATTGTTAGTGCTTGGGTTTCGGAAGAGGGGAGAGGCGCCTAGTGGGGATGGAAGAATGGACGATTATGTGCGGACGAGGATGGAGAAGCGACTATGTGTTGCGGGAAGTGGACAGGTGATGATGACAACATCACTCCGCTTGACTTACGAGACACATCCCAGCAGCGTAGGGTCATATCGATGCCAAACAACTTGCTTGAGTGATCACAATACTAGTACAATAAACTACAGTACCTACTACTATGCCCTAGTTTGCATATAGTGGAGTAGGACTCTTCTCTACTACTAGCACCGGAGGAGTAGTATATTCTAAAATAGCTATTACAAACTTCAATGCCCGAGCGCGGAATGGAGGGAGGAAGAGCATGCGACAACAGTTCCAAATCGAGAGGGAAAGTCAAAGAGGTAGTGGATGGTTGCCACCGATATAGGAAGAGGCTAGTTTGCAGCAAACGATTGCCATAGAGGTCACATGCTAATGACAAGGCCGAGTGAACCGCGTGTGGTATATCGCACACACCTTGATCTGGCTGATCGTTTCTTCTGTGTTGCCTAATTAGAAATAGTTCATCCGAGTGAACCGTATGATGTATATCGCACAAGCCTTCATCTGGCTACCCATTTCTTTTGTGTTGCCTCATCACAAACAGTTAATTGAAATGAACCGTATGCCCGGCATCGCACACGGAACTAAATCCTGAACCGTGTTTGATGCATCCGTCATCGCAAAATGTTTTGCACCTTTTTGATTGTTTTTTACACCACCGTTTGCGATTATTGCATCGCACACAGTTTCGTTGAAGGTTCTTTCATCGTAGTGTCGCATTAGCAGGATCCTGCAATAGTGTGCTATCATTGCAACTTTGTCGAAGTAATATATCTACTCAATGTAACGACACTCTCATAGGAAATAATATCCTCTTGTTAAAATTTGACTTTTCAAATCGTAAATTTAAAGAATTGGTGCATGAGCATTTACCTTTAATTATTTACTTATTTATGATTAGGAGACCATGAGCATGTACCTAGGACGGATTCATGTGAGAGACTCCCTTCCAGTAAATTATGGGCTCCTCTATTGGGCCTTCATTAGTGGGCTCCATGTTATCGTCAAGTGGAAAATGTGTTCCGTACCTAAAATAGTATGTGCTAAGTAAGGGGCACTAAAGGATTGGACCATGTAACGACTTCCAAAACATTGTGTTTGTCGTTCTAACAATACATTTATTCAACCAACAAACAAAATATACTACTGACTATACATTCAAAACAGCAATGGAAGCAACCAGGGCTGGCGGTGTAACAGAAGCAGTAAGCAGGCCCGAAGAGTAAAGATGCAACTCACTCTTCCGAACCAAACATCAGCCATCATTACAAAAGGGCTACCAAGAAAGAACAAGTGTATGCATCAAACTAAGTAAAGATCCTACTACACCAAGTGTACGCATCTAACTAACCGGCTCAGTTAGATATTACTATTTATTAAGCCGTGGAGATTCGCTGACGGCTTGAACAAGATGGTGCCTGATGGGGGAAACTTCAGCCAACAGGTCTAAGTCTAATACTTGTGACCCTCTCTCCTACTTTGGGCTATAGAGCATGGCGACACATATAAGGGTAGTGTGCATGGAGAGACACATGGTACATTGTTTACACACATGTTTGCCAGATGAAAGAAACCGCGCTGCCAGCATGATCCTTGCCTTCGACTATATCCTGGTTAATCGGATAATTCAGTCCAAGAAACAAAGAGTGTGTACCATGGCTACTTACCATCCTCCAGTAAAAAATACCTAAAGGCCCAGAGAAGCCGGGACCCTGGTCAAAGACCTTGTAGTGACTGTGATTGTATTCCATGAAACAACACATCCAGTACGTGCAAATGATTGATCTGATCGAGCCATGAACCACCTACAACTGCCATGCCGCTTTTCTTTGAAAGGTTCTTGGATTAGGAATGGTAGGGACACCAGGCGGCCTACAACATCATATCAAGTTGGAGTCCAATAAAAAAAGGGCTCATACTGTAGTCAATCTTAAGAACACCATGTTATGAGCATGAATATTTTTTCAGTAAATGTTGACAGTAATATAAGCAAGCCATCATGATATCATAGAAAAGTAACATACTCTTGTAACAGCCGTTTGTAGCAATCACTAGAGTAGGCCAGCAATACGTCCAGCCATAGAAGGAGTCCACAACATAAATGAAGCAGTTGTGTTTAGCGGCATCAGAGAACCATGCATGATGTATGATCCTGCGATGGACGTGCAGATTTATCCACTTATCAAAGTGACCTGTCAGATAGGCGAGACCGCGGTTGAAGAATGCAATTAGCATGAAGTCTTTATAATTCACATATCTTGTGGGCACTTGGCAGATTACAACCTTGAGCAACTCAAACTTGGTATCATGTTGGCTACTTTAAGAATCTGAGTATTCTGGGTTGCATTGCCAAAGTAGTGTAGTGTGAATCGAAGAAAGGGGGGTCAATCACCGGGTGTGGACCTCCACGAGCATTCAGCTGCCGTGACTATTGACGACTACCATCCAAGACATGTTCATGACAACCCAATACATACCGTTAATGTCTTAGAGGGTGACGGGGATCGGATCATAGTCGAGGGGGTTGATGCTCGCCACCCTACGATCATTATGTTGCATGATACGCCATTTCTATAGATCAAGCAGTATCAGCAAGCATGGAGCTGGCTTAAAAATCTCGGGCCCGAGGGCTTTGAGTAAACGGTACAACCCCAACGAGCACGCGACGAGCGGCATGGTACTGAGATTGTCCACATGGGAAACAATGAGCTCAATTACCACTGTGGGGAAGGAATTCCATTCACTCTTTCGGCGGACGGTGCTAGGTTCTACCATTGTTAGTGCTTGGGTTTCGGAAGAGGGGAGAGGCGCCTAGTGGGGATGGAAGAATGGACGATTATGTGTGGACGAGGATGGAGAAGCGAATATGTGTTGCGGGAAGTGGATCGGTGATGATGACAACATCACTCCGCTTGATTTACGAGACACATCCCAGCAGCGTAGGGTCATATCGATGCCAAACAACTTGCTTGAGTGATCACAATACTAGTACATTAAACTACAGTACCTACTACTATGCCCTAGTTTGCATATAGTGGAGTAGGACTCTTCTCTACTACTAGCACCGGAGGAGTAGTATATTCTAAAATAGCTATTACATACTTCAATGCCCGAGCGCAGAATGGAGGGAGGAAGAGCATGCGACAGCAGTTCCAAATCGAGAGGGAAAGGCAAAGAGGTAGTGGATGGTTGCCACCGATATAGGAAGAAGCTAGTTTGCAGCAAACGATTGCCATAGAGGTCACATGCTAATGACAAGGCCGAGTGAACCGCATGCGGTATATCGCACACACCTTGATCTAGCTAATCGTTTCTTCTGTGTTGCCTAATCAGAAATAGTTCATCCGAGCGAACCGTATGCTGTATATCGCACACGCCTTCATCTGGCTACCCATTTCTTTTGTGTTGCCTCATCGCAAACAGTTAATTGAAATGAACCGCATGCCCGGCAACGCACACGGAACTAAAATCTGAACGGTGTTTGATGCATCCGTCCTCGCAAAATGTTTTGCACCTTTTTTGATTGTTTTTTACACCACCGTTTGCGATTATTGCATCGCACATAGTTTCGTTGAAGGTTCTTTCATCGTAGTGTCGCATTAGCAGGATCCTGCAGTAGTGTGCTATCATTGCAACTTTGTCGAAGAATAATATCTACTCAATGTAACGACACTCTCATAGGAAATAATATCCTCCTGTTAAAATTTGAATTTTCAAATCGTAAATTTAAAGAATTGGTGCATGAGCATTTACCTTTATTTATTTACTTATTTATGATTAGGGGACCATGAGCATGTACCTAGGACGGATTCATGTGAGAGACTCCCTTCCAGTAAATTATGGGCTCCTCTATTGGGCCTTCATTAGTGGGCTCCATGTTATCGACAAGTGGAAAATGTGTTCCGTACCTAAAATAATATGTGCTAAGTAAGGGGCACTAAAGGATTGGACCGTGCAACGACTTCCAAAACATTGTGTTTGTCGTTCTAACAACACATTTATTCAACCAACAGACAAAATATACTACTGACTATACATTCAAAACAGCAATGGAAGCAACCAGGGCTGGCGGTGTAACAGAAGCAGTAAGCAGGCCCGAAGAGTAAAGATGCAACTCTCTCTTCCGAACCAAACATCAGCCATCGTTACAAAAGGGCTACCAAGAAAGAACAAGTGTATGCATCAAACTAAGTAAAGATCCTACTACACCAAGTGTACGCATCTAACTAACCGGCTCAGTTAGACGTTACTATTTATTAAGCCGTGGATATACGCTGATGGCTTGAACAAGATGGGTGCTTGAAAGCACATTTGCTCCCTGGGTGGTTTTGGTAATTAATGACAACATACTTTGTGGTTGGACTAATGCCTTTTTCAAGTATGTTTCAGGAAATCCAATCACATTGGTATGGCAAGATGACTGAAGAAGTGGACCCCTCAAAATGCTAAGGCAAGCATTGGCAAAAGCTCAAGACTCCATTTTGGTTTAGTGATCCAAGATCATATTGAGTCCATAGGAAAAGCCAATACTATTAAAAGGGGATGAGGTTGTGTTGATGATCTGGTTGCTCAAGTGCTTAGTTTAGCTCCTTCAACTATCAGAAACTTTCACTACTTAACACACTCATAAGTAATCTCGGACAAACCGATTCTTCCAACTCAGTCCCACCGAGATGAACCACTTCAGCCATATTCCAAACCCTAGAAAAATCGGTCATTCCGAGTTTGAGATCGGTCTCACCGAAATATGGACTGCCAACCTTCTGTAATCTTTTGACATCATATCGGAATAACCGAGTTTGCATTATCGGTCTTACCGAGATTGACAAGCTTCTGTCTTGGCTCAAATCGGTCTCACCGATATTGCATTTCCGGTCACACCGATACTGGCATGTTCCTGTCCTTTCTCAAATCGGTCTAACCGAGTTTTCTTTCTCGGTCCCACCGAAAACTCCAACGTTCATATTATTTGCACTTTCGGTCTCACCGAGATGGTATTTTCGGTCCCACCGAAAACCCCAACGTTCACTATATTTGAACTTTCGGTCTGACCGAGTTTTTCACTTCGGTCTCACTGAGATTGCTCAATTATGTGTGTAACGGTTGGAATTTGTGTGGAGGCTATATATACCCCTCCACCCCCTCTTCATTCGTGGAGAGAGCCATCAGAAAGTACTACCATTCCTACCATACACTTTCTAAGAAGAGAACTACCTACCCTTGTGTTGAGATCAAGTCATTCCATTCCTACCATATGAAACTTGATTTCTAGCGTTCCCAAGTTGCTTTCCACTCAATCCTTTCTTCCACCACAGCCATATCAGTGAGGAGAGTTGAGTGTTGGGGAGATTATCATTTGAAGCACAAGAGAAAGGAGTTCATCATCATCAACCACATCTATTACCTTTTGGAGGGTGGTGCCTCCTAGATTGGTTAGGTGTCGCTTGGGAGCCTCCGTCTTTGAGATGTGGAGTTGAACCAAGAAGTTTGTAAGGGCAAGGAGATCGCCTACTTCGTGAAGATCTACCCCGAGTAAGGCTAGTCCTCCGTGGGCGTAGGCCATGATGGAATAGACAAGGTTGCTTCTTCGTGGACCCTTCGTGGGTGGAGCCCTCCGTGGACTCGCGCAGCCGTTACCCTCCGTGGGTTGAAGTCTCCATCAACGTGGATGTACGATAGCACCACCTATCGGAACCACGACAAAAATCTCCGTGTCTCCAAACTGCGTTTGATCTTCTCCACCTCTCTTTACTACTTGTGCAATTTACTTTCCGCTGCCCATACTCTAGAATTGCATGTGTAGTTTGCTACTTGACTTGTGTGTTATGCAAAAACTGCCAAAATCTGTTATTGTCAAAAGGCAGAATTTTTTATCTTGTCGAGTAGTCTAATCACCCCCCTCTAGACACTCTCACCTTCTTCGATCCAACAATTGGTATCAGAGCCTTGGTCTCCATTGCTTTGGTTTACACACCATTGGAGGAAGATGGACGTGTCTACGTTTGGGAGTGTTAGCCATAGAGTGCCTGTTCTTAATGGAAGGTTCTATAACTCGTGGAGGTCTGAAATGCTTAGTATCTTTAAAATGTACAATTTGTGCAAATATATTGAGACCCCCTATGTGCCTCCATTTGATCCCTTGCACCCTACCATGGATGAAGAGCTTGATTTGCTTCGTAACCTTAGAACTGTAAATCTTATCATTAGAGGGTTACCCATGAATTGCTTAATCTTGTTACAAACTTTGAGTGTGCCTATGCTATGTGGAAATTCTTGGAAGAACTTTATCCGGACTACTCTTTGAGAAGTCTTGATGAAATTCTACACAAGACTATTGAATTTGATAAGTTGCACCCCAATGATCCCAACTTTGATAAATGCTTCTTTGAGTTTCGTGATCTTATGAAAAAGAAGGGTGATCCCGCTCTTATCAATATTTTAATTAGAAATGCTATTGCATTGCATTCCGAAGATTATTGTCACATTGACCAAACTAATGCAAGTACTTATCAAATTGACCTAGGTGTTGATGATGAACAATCTATGGGTCAATATGATGATGAGCATGAGCAAGATGATGATTACTCCGATTCGGACACCGAGCTAGACAAGGTCATGAAGAGTCTCAATCTTATGGCAAATCTGAGAGACTACATGTCCGGCGGAAAAGAGTGGATTCTTGATAGTGGATGCACCGATCACATGACCGGAGATAAAGACATGTTTCGAGAGCTTGCAAAGAACGATGGTCCACGCAAGTATGTGACTTTTGGAGACAACTCCAAGGGTAAGGTACTTGGCCTTGGTAAGGTGGCCATATCTCATGATAGCTCTATTCAAAATGTCATGCTTGTAGAATCTCTTGGATACAATTTACTTTCCGTGTCTAGATTAGCTGACTTTGGATTCAATGTGCTATTCACCAAAGTAGATTGCCAAGTCTTTCGTCGTGATAATCAAAACATGGCATTTACCGGTATCCGTAGAGGTGATCTATATATTGTTGATTTCACTAAGAAAGCCCAACCTAGAGCTTGTTTCATTGCTAAATCCTCTAAAGGTTGGTTATGGCATAGAAGGCTAGGACATGTTCGTATGCGTAATCTAGACAAGCTAATCAAAGGTGAACATATTCTTGGTGTTAAAGATGTTCTCTTTGACAAAGATAGACTTTGTAGTGCTTGTCAAGCAGGAAAACAAGTTGGTGGAAGTCATCCCGTAAAGAACATCATGACCACAAGGAGACCGCTTGAGCTTCTTCATATGGATCTCTTCGGTCCCAATGCTTACAAAAGCCTTGGTGGTAACTCCTTTGGTCTAGTTATAGTTGATGATTATTCCAGATTTACGTGGGTATTTTTCCTTGATGATAAATCGCAGGTTCAGAGAATCTTCAAGACCTTTGCCAAAAAGGCCCAAAATCAATTTGAGGTGAAGATCAAGAAAGTTCAGAGTGACAATGGAACGGAGTTCAAGAACGCCAATGTAGACTCTTTTCTCGATGAGGAAGGAATTCTACATGAGTTCTCGGCCACGTACACTCCTCAACAAAATGGAGTTGGTGAGAGGAAGAACCGAACGCTCATAGAGATGTCAAGAACGATGCTTGATGAATACAAGACACCGAAGCATTTTTGGGGAGAAGCGGTCGAGACAGCTTGTCATGCTATCAACAGGCTTTATCTTCATAAGCTCCTCGGCAAGACATCATACGAGCTCCTCACCGGTAACAAACCCCAAGTGGGATACTTTCGTCTCTTTGGTTCAAAATGCTATATCCTTGATAAGCATCGTCGGTCTAAATTTGCTCCTAAATCTCATGAAGGCTTTCTCCTTGGTTATGGATCAAACTCCCACACCTACCGTGTCTACAATAATTTCACCCGAAAGGTTGAAGAGACGGTAGATGTGAAGTTTGATGAATCTAATGGCTCGCAAGTAGAGCAAATGCCTATTGATGTAGGAGACAAGGACCCATCGGAAGCTATCCAAGACTTATCTATTGGAAAGATCCGTCCCATGGAAGTGAAGGAGAGTACCTCATCTACATATGTGGAGCCACCTACCTCACGACGAGATGAACCTCAAGGCAACATGTAGGCCTCCACAAGTGGAACTCACCAAGATGAGGAAGTGCAACAAGAAGATCCACCACAACCTCCTTCTCCACCGCCTCAAGACAACACCAACAACAATGAAGAAGAAGAAGAAGAAGAGGAAGATGAAGATGATGAGGAAGCTCAGACACAACC
Source organism: Secale cereale (assembly GCA_902687465.1). Taxonomy (NCBI): domain Eukaryota; kingdom Viridiplantae; phylum Streptophyta; class Magnoliopsida; order Poales; family Poaceae; genus Secale; species Secale cereale. The sequence goes on along the minus strand of LR738715.1, from coordinate 395,970,442 downwards.
TCAACAAAAGCTATCCCGAGTTCGAGCAAGAGTCAAGAAGAATCATCCCGTGGAACAAATGATGAACGACATCAACTCCGGGAGAATTACTCGCTCTAAAACACGCTTAGCTAACTTTTGTGAGCATTACTCATTTATCTCTAGCATTGAACCTATGAAGGTAGAAGAAGCACTTGAAGACCCGGATTGGGTGAACGCTATACACGAAGAACTACACAACTTCGAGAGGAACAAAGTATGGACTTTGGTAGAGAAGCCCAACGATGATCAAAACATCATTGGAACCAAATGGGTATTTCGGAACAAGCAAGATGAAGATGGACAAGTCATCCGCAACAAGGCTCGTCTCGTAGCTCAAGGTTACACACAAGTCGAAGGTATGGACTATGGTGAGACCTATGCCCCCGTTGCTAGACTTGAGTCCATTCGCATTCTTCTTGCTTATGCCAATCACCATGATATTACTCTCTATCAAATGGACATCAAAAGTGCTTTCCTAAATGGTGAAATTGAGGAGGAAGTATTTGTGAAACAACCTCCCGGATTTGTGAATCCCAAAAAGCCTAATCATGTTTACAAGTTGCACAAAGCTCTTTATGGTCTTAAACAAGCTCCTAGAGCTTGGTACAAATGCTTAACTAGCTTTCTTCTTGAAAAAGGCTTTGAGATTGGAAAGATAGACTCAACGCTGTTCACAAAAAGGGTTAATGGTGAACTATTTGTGTGCCAAATATATGTTGATGATATTATCTTTGGTTCAACTAACCCCCATTTTAGCAAGAAGTTTGGACAGCTCATGTCGGAGAAGTATGAGATGTCCATGATGTGTGAACTCAAATTCTTCCTTGGGTTGCAAATCAAGCAATCTAAGGAGGGTACTTTTGTCTCACAAACAAAGTACACCAAGGATCTCTTCAAGAAGTTCAACATGCATGAAAGCAAAGGTATGAGTACCCCCATGCCTACTAGTGGACATAATGACTTGACAAAAGATGGAGAACCCGTTGATCAAAGGGTTTACCGTTCTACGATTGGTTCTCTGCTATATCTTTGTGCTTCTCGTCCTGACATAATGCTGAGTGTATGCATGTGTGCGCGATATGAAGCAGCCCCTAAAGAATGTCATCTTAAAGCTGTTAAAAGGATAGTGAGATACTTGATACACACACCAAACTTTGGCATTTGGTATCCTAAGAGAGCTTCTTTCGATCTTGTTGGCTATTCCGACTCGGACTATGCCGGTGACAAGGTTGATAGAAAGTCAACTTCGGGTACATGTCAATTCCTTGGTCGATCCCTTGTATCTTGGTCCTCCAAGAAACAAAATTCGGTATCATTATCCACTGCTGAAGCGGAATATATTGCTGCTGGTTCGTGTTGTGCTCAATTGCTATGGATGACACAAACGCTTAAAGATTATGGGATACATGTGAGACGTGTTCCCTTGCTTTGTGACAATGAGAGTGCAATTAAAATTGGAGACAATCCAGTGCAACACTCTCGAACAAAGCATATTGAAGTTCGTCACCATTTTATTCGTGATCATATTGCCAAGGGTGATATTAATCTTAAGCATGTTCGTACTGACAAACAACTTGCTGATATCTTTACAAAACCTCTTGATGAGAAGGTGTTTTGTCACTTGAGGAGTGAGTTGAACATCATTGATGCTTCAAACTTGGAGTGATAACTCCATTGATGCATGCAAGGCATGAGCTCTCTTGACTAATCCTTGATATTTCTCTTATGATGATGATCATATGTCTTGGACACATTTGCCTCCTTGTATTGCATCTAACTCTTTGCAGGTACTTGGATGATCTACATTCCACAAGATTACCACACACTCAAATCATGAGTAATCTTGTCATTGACCAAGTATCTAGCCCTTTGGGATGTTGAGTTCAAGGAACAAAATTCCAAATATCCTTTTTGACACCTTATACATCTAGTATTTCACTCTTGTCATCTTGGATATCCTCGAGTATTTCCTTGCTTGCCTAACCCATGTAGGAAGATGAACTACACAAGTAGAAATGGCGCTCCAACTTCACATTCAATGAGCACCTACATCAAGCTTACCTACATGAGCAAAGCAACAACAAGCCCAAGGTATGTTCTTCACATCTTTAAGGAGCTTTACTCAAAGTCATGAGTACAAGCAGCTTCATAAGATGTGATCACATCAAATGCTTAATCGAAAAATGGCAACCCCATTTTGAGCTTAAATGATGAGTATGACCTATGATCAAATGTCCTCATTTGACTCCTAAGTCAATATACTCAAACATAGGTGACTTTGTCGCCGACCTTTATCTAGATGAAGTACATATGTTTTTGGAGTCTTTCTGTTTTCTCTTATGTTCTCTCATTGAGTTTTCTTAAAAAAAAAACTTCATCTAGGAATCTTTTTTATTTCTTTTCTTATGTCTTTGTGAATGTCCTTTTGGCTCTGATCAATTCCCTGAAAATCTTTTACAAATTCATTGCAAATCCTTTGAAACATTCCTCGCAAAGTGAGCTGAATTATTTCTGTATTTCCTTGGAATAAACTCGGCGTCACCGATTTGAAATTTTCGGTCTAACCGAAAAGGATTCGGACCCACCGATCCATCTAATTCGGTGTCACCGATTTATCTTCCAGGACATAAACTTCTGCAGCTCCACTCAAATTTAAATCTTAAAGGGGAGAAGACTCAAATTTACATTCAAATTGTTTCTCTATGAATGTTCTTATTTGCCCTGTTGTGATTCTTAAGGATCCCACTTCTTTCTTTCTTTCCATCTTTCCTGTCCTTCCTAGTTTGCTATCCTTTTCGGCACTTGATGTCAAAGGGGGAGAAGACTTAGGGGGAGTAGGGGGAGAAGCGACTTAGGGGGAGAAGAAAAGTAATCTTATCTTAAGGGGGGAGAGAATCACATCAAAGCTTTGTCGTGTTTTACATTGGACATTACAATTGGCATCATTCTTTTGATTTTGCTCTTTCCATCAAACTCCTTGTTCTGAGAGAACTCAAAGGGAGAGGAATCTTCACAATTGATATCTTTATGGAAAGCAAAATCTCTCAGAGTTCATTGAAAATCTTTTAGTTTCGGAGACATGTTTGCTGATTCAAGCTTGTGCTCAATATGAGACACTCTTTATACATGTCCTCCCTGGCTTGGTACTCTTGATGTTCTTGCAGTTGGTTGAAGGAATACTCTTGTGTTATCTAACCTTGTTTTCCCAAGTTTATCCCTTCAGGTACAATGCCAAGGAACCTCAAGGTAAGTATATGCATCTTGCAGAATGTGCATGATGGTGACTTGCTTGTGAATACTTGTTTGCAAGAAATCACCATGCACATATGCATTATCATTCACTTCTTTTTCTTCTGCTCTGATGCATATAGCCAAGCTGCATGTAGCACATCTTGCTTATCTCTCTTGTGTGCTTGTGGTAGCCCAAAACCAAAATTTATGAAAATCTTGCACACTTGTAGGGGGAGCCTGTGTACTACATGCTTGTCAAAGCTTTCATGATAATTCTGTCTTTCTTTCAATAAGCTTTGATGTCTTGTTTAGTGTGATTTTAGTGTGTTGCCATCAATTACCAAAAAGGGGGAGATTGAAAGCACATTTGCTCCCTGGGTGGTTTTGGTAATTAATGACAACATACTTTGTGGTTGGACTAATGCCTTTTTCAAGTATGTTTCAGGAAATCCAATCACATTGGTATGGCAAGATGACTGAAGAAGTGGACCCCTCAAAATGCTAAGGCAAGCATTGGCAAAAGATCAAGACTCCATTTTGGTTTAGTGATCCAAGATCACATTGAGTCCATAGGAAAAGCCAATACTATTAAAAGGGGATGAGGTTGTGTTGATGATCTGGTTGCTCAAGTGCTTAGTGATTTAGCTCCTTCAACTATCAGCAACTTTCACTACTTAATACACTCATAAGTAATCTCGGACAAACCGATTCTTCCAACTCAGTCCCACCGAGATGAACCACTTCAGCCATATTCCAAACCCTAGAAAAATCGGTCATTCCGAGTTTGAGATCGGTCTCACCGAAATATGGACTGCCAACCTTCTGTAATCTTTTGACATCATATCGGAATAACCGAGTTTGCATTATCGGTCTTACCGAGATTGACAAGCTTCTGTCTTGGCTCAAATCGGTCTCACCGATATTGCATTTCCGGTCACACCGATACTGGCATGTTCTTGTCCTTTCTCAAATCGGTCTAACCGAGTTTTCTTTCTCAGTCCCACCGAAAACTCCAACGTTCATATTATTTGCACTTTCGGTCTCACCGAGATGGTATTTTCGGTCCCACCGAAAACCCCAACGTTCACTATATTTGAACTTTCGGTCTGACCGAGTTTTTCACTTCGGTCTCACCGAGATTGCTCAATTATGTGTGTAACGGTTGGATTTTGTGTGGAGGCTATATATACCCCTCCACCCCCTCTTCATTCGTGGAGAGAGCCATCAGAAAGTACTACCATTCCTACCATACACTTTCTGAGAAGAGAACTACCTACCCTTGTGTTGAGATCAAGTCATTCCATTCCTACCATATGAAACTTGATTTCTAGCCTTCCCAAGTTGCTTTCCACTCAATCCTTTCTTCCACCACAGCCATATCAGTGAGGAGAGTTGAGTGTTGGGGAGATTATCATTTGAAGCACAAGAGCAAGGAGTTCATCATCATCAACCACATCTATTACCTTTTGGAGGGTGGTGCCTCCTAGATTGGTTAGGTGTCGCTTGGGAGCCTCCGTCTTTGAGATGTGGAGTTGAACCAAGAAGTTTGTAAGGGCAAGGAGATCGCCTACTTCGTGAAGATCTACCCCGAGTAAGGCTAGCCCTCCGTGGGCGTAGGCCATGATGGAATAGACAAGGTTGCTTCTTCGTGGACCCTTCGTGGGTGGAGCCCTCCGTGGACTCGCGCAGCCGTTACCCTCCGTGGGTTGAAGTCTCCATCAACGTGGATGTACGATAGCACCACCTATCGGAACCACGGGAAAAATCATTGCGTCTCCAAATTGCGTTTGATCTTCTCCACTTCTTTTTACTACTTGTGCAATTTACTTTCCGCTGCCCATACTCTAGAATTGCATGTGTAGTGTGCTACTTGACTTGTGTGTTATGCAAAATCTGCCAAAATCTGTCCTTGATAAAAGACAGAAATTTTATCTTGTCGAGTAGTCTAATCACCCCCCCTCTAGACACTCTCACCTTCTTCGATCCCTCAATTGGTATCAGAGCTTTGGTCTCCATTGCTTTGGTTTACACACCATTGGAGGAAGATGGACGTGTCTACGTTTGGGAGTGTTAGCCATAGAGTGCCTATTCTTAATGGAGAGTCATATAACTCATGGAGGTCTGAAATGCTTAGTATCTTTAAGATGTACAATTTGTGCAAATATGTTGAGACCCCCTATGTGCCTCCTTTTGATCCCTTGCACCCTACCATGGATGAAGAGCTTGATTTGCTTCGTAACCTTAGGACTGTAAATCTTATCATTAGAGGGTTACCCGATGACTTGCTTAAGCTTGTTACAAACTTTGAGTGCGCCTATGCTATGTGGAAGTTCTTGGAAGAACTTTATCCGGACTACTCTTTGAGAAGTCTTGATGAAATTCTACACAAGACTATTGAATTTGATAAGATGCGCCCCAATGATCCCAACTTTGATAAATGCTTCTTTGAGCTTCGTGATCTTATGAAAAAGAAGGGTGATCCCGGTCTTATCAATGTTTTAATTAGAAATGCTCTTGCATTACATTCCCAAGATTATTGTCACATTGACAAAACTAATGCAAGTGGTTATCAAATTGACCTAGGTGTTGATGATGAACAATCTATGGGTCAATATGATGATAAGCATGAGCATGATGATGATTACTCCGACTCGGACACCGAGCTAGACAAGATCATGAAGAGTCTCAATCTTATGGCAAATCTGAGAGACTACATGTCCGGCGGAAAAGAGTGGATTCTTGATAGTGGATGCACCGACCACATGACCGGAGACAAAGACATGTTTGGAGAGCTTGCAAAGAACGATGGTCCACGCAAGTATGTGACTTTTGGAGACAACTCCAAGGGTAAGGTACTTGGCCTTGGTAAGGTGGCCATATCTCATGATAGCTCTATTCAAAATGTCATGCTTGTAGAATCTCTTGGATACAATTTACTTTCCGTGTCTAGATTAGCTGACTTTGGATTCAATGTGTTGTTCACCAAAGTAGATTGCCAAGTCTTTCGTCGTGACAATCAAAACATGGCATTTATCGGTATCCGTAGAGGTGATCTATATATTGTTGATTTCACTAAGAAAGCCCAACCTAGAGCTTGTTTCATTGCTAAATCCTCTAAAGGTTGGTTATGGCATAGAAGGCTTGGACATGTTGGTATGCGTAATCTAGACAAGTTGATCAAAGGTGATCATATTCTTGGCGTTAAAGATGTTTTCTTTGACAAAGATAGACTTTGTAGTGCTTGTCAAGCAGGAAAACAAGTAGGTGGAAGTCATCCCGTGAAAAACATCATGACCACAAGGAGACCGCTTGAGCTTCTTCATATGGACCTCTTCGGTCCCAATGCTTACAAAAGCCTTGGTGGTAACTCCTTTGGTCTAGTTATAGTTGATGATTATTCCAGATTTACGTGGGTATTTTTCCTTGATGACAAATCGCAGGTTCAGAGAATCTTCAAAACCTTTGCCAAAAAGGCCCAAAATCAATTTGAAGTGAAGATCAAGAAAGTTCGGAGTGACAATGGAACGGAGTTCAAGAATGCCAATGTAGACTCTTTTCTCGATGAGGAAGGGATTCTACATGAGTTCTCGGCTACATACTGAAAGTGCAACTAATCCCCTGGTGGTTTTGGTAATTAATAACAACATATATATCATTGAACTAATATTTACTTGAGAATCATTTCAGAGAAGTTCGATGATATGGGTATGGAAATGTCTGAAGAAGTGGACCCCTCAAAATGCTAAGACAAGCATTGGCAAAAGCTCAAGACTCTATTTTTGGTTTAGTGATCAAAGATCACATTGAGTCCATAGGAAAAGCCAATACTATTAAAAGGGGATGAGGTTGTGTTAATGATCTGGTTGCTCAAGTGCTTAGTGATCTAGCTCCCTCAACTATCAGCACTCTTCACTACTTAACACACTCATAAGTAATCTCGGACAAACCGATTCTGCAAACTCAGTCCCACCGAGATGAACCACCTCAGTTATTCTTCCAAACCCTAATTTCTCGGTCCATCCGATTTTGAGTTTCGGTCTCACCGAAAATGGACTGCCAACCTTCTGTAACCAATTGACATCACTTCGGAATATCCGAGTTGTTATTTTTGGTCCCACCGAGATGGCAAGCTCCAACCTTTGACTCACTTCGGACACACCGAGATGGTATTTTCGGTCCCACCGAAAATCCCAACGTTCACTATATTTGAACTTTCGGTCTGACCGAGTTTTCACTTCGGTCTCACCGAGATTGGTCAAATGTGTGTGTAACGGTTGGATTTTGTGTGGAGGCTATATATACCCCTCCACCCCCTCTTCATTCGTGGAGAGAGCCATCAGAAAGTCTACCACTCCTACCATACACTTTCTGAGAAGTGAACCACCTACCCTTGTGTTGAGATCAAGCCATTCCATTCCTACCATATGAAACTTGATTTCTAGCCTTCCCAAGTTGCTTTCCACTCAAACCTTTCTTCCACCACAGCCATATCAGTGAGGAGAGTTGAGTGTTGGGGAGATTATCATTTGAAGCACAAGAGCAAGGAGTTCATCATCATCAACACCATCTATTACCTTTTGGAGGGTGGTGCCTCCTAGATTGGTTAGGTGTCGCTTGGGAGCCTCCATCTTTGAGATGTGGAGTTGAACCAAGAAGTTTGTAAGGGCAAGGAGATCGCCTACTTCGTGAAGATCTACCCCGAGTAAGGCTAGTCCTCCGTGGGCGTAGGCCATGATGGAATAGACAAGGTTGCTTCTTCGTGGACCCTTCGTGGGTGGAGCCCTCCGTGGACTCGCGCAGCCGTTACCCTCCGTGGGTTGAAGTCTCCATCAACGTGGATGTACGATAGCACCACCTATCGGAACCACGACAAAAATCTCCGTGTCTCCAAACTGCGTTTGATCTTCTCCACCTCTCTTTACTACTTGTGCAATTTACTTTCCGCTGCCCATACTCTAGAATTGCATGTGTAGTTTGCTACTTGACTTGTGTGTTATGCAAAAACTGCCAAAATCTGTTCTTGTCAAAAGGCAGAATTTTTTATCTTGTCGAGTAGTCTAATCACCCCCACTCTAGACACTCTCACCTTCTTCGATCCTACAGTGCTTGATGGGGGAAACTTCAGCCAACGGGTCTAAGTCTAATACGTGTGACCCTCTCTCCTACTTTGGGCTACAGAGCGTGTGTCACACCCTGATTTTCATGTCACTTTGCTTAAGCTAATTATCATGTTAAAAATGTGGATTTACAAAAACTTTTGTGTATTTTTGACTTTGCTTGATTTGACTTTTGTCTGCTGTTTGCTAGTGCTCTAAAAATCAAATAACTCCTCCAACTCTTATACTTCATCCCCTTGATCCAAAACCTTTTCCCAATGATCATGCCATGTGAATAGACCAGTATAGAATTTTCTTATAAAAATATTGTTGGCCAAATAGTATTTTCTAAAATTAGTTTTCCAAAAACCCCTGAATTGAGGTTTGCACTGCAAGTACCTTATTTAGGGTGTGAAAAATCTTTCAAAAAGTATATTTCAATCCTATTAGGTACAGGACTCCCAGAAACCACAAAATTATAATTTTAAAAATTATTTTTATATTTTATTTAAAAGCTTTTTCTTAAGGCCAGAAATGGTCTTTAATAGGGAACAATTATTTAACTATTTCAAAAATATTTGCCAAAATTCAGGGAAACTCATAGGACATATATTATCCATATATAAGAGTTTCAACACATGGTCATGTTCAAAATATTGGACAAATCCTTCCAAAACCCTTTCTGGACATTTCAAGCTTTTGAAATATTTACATAGGGAATATTCTCCAAAAATTCCAGGGAAATTATATCATGTCATATATGACATATTTGATGATCTTGCAAAGCCTTATGCCTTGAAGATCAAGGAAACATCATCTAATCCCCTGAAAACCATTTCTGTCCATTTTGAAGTTTGAGCAACTTTACATTGCCAAACTTGTCCAAATGCTCTCAAACTTGGTGAACATGCTAAAATGATGTAATTATGCATCTATGCCAAGTGTCACAAGTTTTGGAGAAGCATAACATGGTCTAAGTGCCCCAAAACCATTTCTGTTCAAATTCAAATTTGAACAACTCTACATTGTCAACTTTTTACCTGGGGCCTCAAACTTTGTGGGCATGATCATAATCCCAAATGATGATGCTACACCAAGTGGTGCATCAAGGGGAGATGAATAGCTCAACTCAAACATGGTGAAACCATTTCGGTTGATTTCTAGGGTTCACCAAAGTTACGTTGGCAAGTTTTCCCAAATGAGCTCAAATTTGGTGGAAGGCCCTAATTATATGTGACATTTGATCCTATTAAGTATCATGCCAAGTGGAGCTATTTTGCTTGCCCAAAACATGATCAAACACCTTCTGCAAGTTTGCCAAAACCATTGTTTGGACCCCTTTTACTATTTCCCTTTACCTCAAATTCTTACCACAGCTTCTCCTAGTCCTATTCTACCTCCAGTAACTCTCCTCTGCTTCAGCTCAATTATTGGAGGGGGGTAAAACCCCAAATCACACTTCTGGACAGCAGTAAACTTCTTCTTCTTCACCTCCCTCCTCATTCCAGTGGCTTCCCTAGAGCATCCAAGGCCACAGGCCATTTCTTTACTTCTCCCTCGACCCCCTAGACAACTTTGGGCATGTTGGACACGACCAGAGCGGCGAGGGCACAGCCGTGCCAGCCATTCGGGCGCTCTGGAGCGCGCTACAGTGCGGTCCCGCACTGTAGCCGCCTCCAATCGGCTGCACCCGATAGCCTGGGGCGTCGGGACCGTGTCTCCCGAGGTGCCCTCGACGTCCGCGACCTGCAAGACGGTCGACCTTATCCTCCCCTGCCCTCATTCGCCCTCCACGAGCACGCCCGAGCGCGTCCATGGACGTCGCTCACGGTGCACCGCGGCTGCACCTATATAAAGCCTCCCCCCGAGCACCCCTTGCCTCTTCTGGACACTCCTCTCTCCGGTGCACGTCCCAGACATCTTCCCTCTCCCCCTAGTGTCCTCTTTCCCCCTCCATGGCCACCATGGTCGCCGTCGGCCTCTGCCCAGCACTGGTGAACCAGAGCCTCTCCTCATCTTCTTTGGCCACCAGGAGAACCGCAGCAGACCGGCGGAGCTCTCCCACTCTTTTTCCCCTGCTCTGGTGCCGTGTGACGCCGCAACCATCTCCTCCCGAAACCTTGTCCGCCGGCGTCAGGGTCACCGTCACCCTGGACCTCCCCAGCCTGCGTGGGGGCCATAGATGGGCGCGGCTCGGCCTCCCGAATCTGCCGGTACGCCGGACATCGTCGGGGATGGCCGTAGTCCTGTCCCCACCGCAGGTCGGCGCCGGCAGGCTGAGCAGCGCCGGCGGCGAGCAAGGCCGGCGCCTTCCTCTGTCTCCCGTCGGGAGGAAGAAGAAGGAGAAATGAGAGAGAGAGAGCCCGGTGGGCCCTGGGTGTAAGTGACTCAGTGGCCGGGCCCCACTGTTTAAGTGGAAACGCCTTCCATGAAAACCGTTTTGGCAAACGGAGACGTACTTCCCGGAAGGCGCCATCGACGTAGCACCTATGCGCTCGCGGCCGTGCAGCTGGGCCGGCCCATCATCTATCCCTCGCCCGGCGCGTAGTAAAAGGGTATAACCCCTTTTCCCTTTTATTTTCTTTTTCCAGTCAACTTCAAAAACCCATAAATAATTAATTTGAACTCCAAATTTGGTGATTCAAGTTTCAAGTGACTCCATAAATCATGATCTACTTGTTGGTGCAACATGCACATTATTCCAGAGACTTTTCCTTCACAAATAATTATTAAATGCCATTATTTCATTTCTGTGATGAACTTTAGAAAATCACAGAGAGCTCAATCTTGATCCAAATGCAGTGATTCAAATTCCTAGATGCTTGTCATATCCAAACTTAGTTTTGGAACATTTTTATTAATACTTTCTGTACCCCACCAAATATTGAGCCATTTCTTCATATTTATCAGCTTTGCAAAATCCTAGGAAATTCATTTGAATTCCAAATATATTGAAACCAACTCCTAGATGCTTCAAAAATCATGACTTGTTGATGGGTACCTTTGCTCATCATTCAAGAAAATATTTCTGTATACTTCTTCCAAATCCATAAACCCCTTGGTTCCATCACATTGAAATGTTCCAAACTACCTATTGATCCAACACCTATGAAACCACCTTGGTTATTTTTCATATGACCAGAGGTATCCTAGAAAAGTCCAACTCCTATTTTTAGAGCAGTTTTATTCTTGCTTTGATTGTGTTGCTTATTATGATTGTTTCCATTGTTAGTTGACGAAATAAACGGAATACTCGGAGATGGACCAGAAGGTTTGAAGACTCGGAAGAATAAGGCAAGCAGCCCTTTAACCATGTTCGAGAAACTTTTTATGCATGTCTCATAGCACCTTACTATCGATGCATCGGAATCATGTTGAGGTGGAGACCACTTTGGTTGCTACCTTTGTTACTTACTGTTGAAACTTGCATCAAACATGACCCTACCTTCCTATGAGGGTTATGTGGGTGGGAGTAGATAGATGTATACTATAGTAGTTGGCTACGCAAAATGGGTCAGGGTTATGCATTGAGTGAAACAATAGTGGTCTGACATACTTGCAAACGACCCAAAGGGTGCCATTAATGCCCCTGGGAGATAATGAGAATCTAGGGCACTACTTGGTGAAGAAGTAGTGTGCCGAGGCTTGATGAGAGTGTTGTTTACAGAGATGGATTAGATTTATGTGTGACTACCGTCCCAACCAAACATGCGCAACCACTCTACCCTTATATGGGAAAGGGCATTATTGATTACCTAGGTCGATACTAGCATGGTGCCTGCATTACTAGTGACGGGGGTGACATGAGGTCACTCTCGGGACGGGGTCGTGCTTGTATAGGCGGCCATGACTGTCTTTACAGGGCACCGGACACACTGTTGGTACCCCGTTCTTGTGGTATGTGATGAATATGGGTGCGAGTCTCCACAATTATTAAGATGTGAATGTGGGGCACGGGGATTGCTACCAATCGAGTGGACTCTGTGTTAGTGTTGTCTAGGGAAAGATAGTGATCGGGTGCTTACCCCGGGTACTTGAGGTACCGCGGGTCGTGGATGTCACGGAAGTTCCCCGGATCTTGTGGGTAAAGTGTGCAACCTCTGCAGAGTGTCAAACTATTCGAATAGCCGTGTCCGCGGTCAAGGACAGTTGGGTGGTGCTACTTAGACTATGTCCATAAGTTTCTGGGAAAACACGATTCAGAGATATTGTTGATGTGATTCTTGAGGAAGTCACAATGAGCTTGAGCATGAGTTGATTACAACTCTTTCTCGATAATGATGTCTGTAACCTCCTGATACTTGTTGCAGACACATGCATGTCCATGTTATGTTGATCATACTTGCATATGAAAAACTAGCTTTCCGCAAAACCGCCAACTTAGCAGTAGAGCCTTACATAATTATTCTGTCTTCACACTTGGGTTGCTTGCGAGTACATTCAAAGTACTCATTGGCTTGCCACTGGTTATTTTATTGGCCAAGCATGAGAGAACAGGTTAAGATGAAGATTTCTTGGTGACGAGCATGCGAGCTAGGACGCTTCCCAGTCAGAATGCCTGTAGGGTTAAGGCAGATGGCATGGGTCCAAGTTGTTATTGAAGATTTCCGCTGCGACGTCATACTCAAGACTTGACCTTACGGTCCTATTTGTGTAATACGGTATGTATGGATGTAAGACTCTTGTTATTCAGCTTCTGTGTGTTCAGTGAGCATGGATCTCTGGGATCACTTTACACGTGCATTTGGTGATCACGACTTATGAGTCGGGGTCCCCACAGAGCTGGTATCAGAGCCATCCTGACTGTAGGAAGCCTTAGTTAGCATGGTCGTTAGTTAGGGTAAAACTATTTTCAAAAACTGTTACTAGTTTTCAAAACTATCTATACTTCTCTTCCCTTCTCAGTTTTTCGAAAACTAGGCTATACTTGATCTCTTCCCCTTCATAACCTTGGTCGCTAAAACCCCTATGCCGTGACCACTGGATTTTCTGTAATCCTTGTGGGTGCACCTTGCCAAACACTCACCCACCTCTTCTGAATGCAAGATTGGTGACACCACGACAAGATGATACCAACAGAAATTACATCCTCGGTTAGTGAGGACATGAAGACCCAGAAGATGGTGCAACCCTAGCCTATGATGAACATGGCATGGGTTGTGCAAAATCATGATATACATCGCTAATAGGGTAATCATGTCACTACTATTGTTGTATCGGCAACCACCGGTGGATGAGAACCTCGCCATTTGGTCCGCCTCACCATAGTGAGCAGGAAAACGGTTCTCTTCGTCCCCCGCTCTTGGTGTCGATGTTTTCAACAACGAAACCGACATGTTGGACCTCTATTATGCCTTGTTATTGTCATTGCATACGGATCGCCTACCTGGTACCCTCGACGTCCCAGAAGGCACAAGGGATCGTCATGATTAAAGAAACAAGAGAAGACCAAGTCAACGCCAGCTACAAGGAGGCACCTTCACCTCCTCACCTCATCAGGCGAGAAGTTGTTGAAGATTCTGCAGGCTCAACCTGGATCGTTCATCAAGCAACTACAAGGGGCATAGCAACACCTGAGGAAGCTCAAAAGACTGCACGAGGCACAAGTCACGACACTGAGTCGGAGAACCCCTAGGGTAGGATGAGTCGTGTACCCCCTATGCACAGTCGAGTCCATATGATGGTTCGAATAGAACCATGATTGTGAGTTGCTTGCTTTTATTTGTTTGTGTTTTGATATAAGTCGCACTTTTGCCCCAGGCAACAAGTGCATGGCTATATCACCTTCCTTGCCTTGTTTCTTTTGTTTCGGCATTTTTGCACCTGTTTGTTGCATCTGCACTACAGAACCCCCTTTAGGCATTTCCCTCCTCTACGATGCTTCCTCCCTCTATTCTCTCTCTCCCCAACTAAAGACCCGCAAGACAAGATGCACCAAGGATACTACCTCGGCAACCAACTGGCACTGAATACTTCTGCTACAACCTCCGTGGCCAGTTGCAACCCCGTAGAGTTATGTTTAACCCTCGAGACTAGTAACCCCATTCCTAGACCCTTTGAGACTTCACGAGACACTCTAGCACGAATCCTTAACCATGTGCCTAACCCATGGTAAAGCGAGAGAACCAGCTAAGCCATTATAACCTTGCAGAACACTGGGTTCGTAATGGAACTAGTGGACACAGTGAACGAGCACATTTTCGTCCTAATATAGCACAAGAACTGACGATGCCATTGATAGACCAGTTCGAGGATATTGGACAGATGACTTGGTGGCTTTATATCAGTGACTTCAAAGAATTATCTGAGACCTTGGTGGATTGTGTGATTTCATATTGATGGGTTCATGACTTTGGGGAAGCATGTAGGAGTACCCGTTGGGCATAAGATTTGGATTTATGTAGGTGATTCTGGTTGGTATAATGCTGGATATATCTGCATGGTTCGGAGTAAATTGGATTTAGGCCTATGATCCTGATTATGATATCATGCTTCTCGGTGGACAATAACCTAGGATATTGGATTATTTGTCGAAGTTGATTTAGGGATCTATATAATCATGACCTTGGAGTTTACATGACCCGGATGATGAGAATTTGGTGGACATACTATCGTAATGCATAGTCCTTCCGAGTATTTGGGTATTATAGGGACTTGAGATCTTGTGAAACACCGTAGACATCGGATTTGTAGAATTATTGGATTATGTGGTGAATGATAGAAATTACCGGGCTATTGGAGGTGATCTATAGGAAGGAAACAAAATCTTGGAGTGGCATATGACGTGTTTCCTTAGAATAGAGATACCTTATCGTGAGCCTTGCAAGAATAGGTTGAGCGCTTGGATTGTGGTGTTTAATTCAACCTTAGTAGCATGTATGACCTACCCATGGATTTTAGGGGAAGGCATGCATATGGATTTGGGGATCGTAGACAAGTATAATTTTGTTAGACCGTCTATTGAGAGTCATGAGGATATGTATGGCATGAGTGGTGATTGAAGTTGGTCTATGCGAGAGGCTGCTTTTTCGTTCGGAGTGCTAGATAGAGCTATTGGCATCTCAGAAACCGTGCTTAAGGATAAGATGATAAAAGTTCACTCACTCACTAGAATCCTTGAAACCCTTAAGCCCCACCATGCCACAACCTGGTTAGATTCCGACCACGGGCCTTCGCTCTAAGTCGGGAAGACCTTGCAAATACTCAGCGGACACCACCACCACTACCCCAGCTTACCTTGCGTACCCCCATAGACCTCATGGAGTAATTGGACAAGTTGGGTAACATCATTATTTGATGGCCTACTTGTCTGCCCGAAGACAAAAAGAGACGGACAACTGGATAGAAGACATTTGAAGACCGCCCTGTCAAGAAGGAAGATCTACACCGACCACCGTCATCAAGAAGTAAACTTCCGCGTCGAAGACCGGGCGTATCTGCAAACCACTCCTCTCAAAGGAACCGAGCATTTCCGTGTTGAAGGAACGCTCACACCAAGATGTATCAAGACTTGAAGGCACGATTCTGGTGGCACGGGATGAAAAGAGAGATTGCAACCTATGTTGCAAGGTGTGATGTGTGCCAAAGGGTCAAGGCTGAATATCAGCGACCTGCTGGATTGCTTCAACCACTCAAAGTTCCTGAGTGGAAGTGGGATGAAGTTGGAATGGACTCCGTCACTGGATTACCAAGGTCGGATAGAGGACATGACTCTATCTGGGTCATAGTCGACCATTTGACCAAGGTGGCCCATTTCATTCCTGTCAAGACCACTTATGATGGCAAACCGGCTGGCAGCTCTCTACATCGACCGAATCGTAAGTCTTCACGGTGTTCCCAAGGAGATTGTGTCAGATCGAGGAACCCAGTTCACCTCAAGGTTCTGTAAGATGTTCCAAGAAGCCTTGGGAACCAAGTTATCTTTCAGCACGACTTTCCACCCACAGACCGGAGGTCAGACAGAACGAGTCAATCAGATTCTCGAAGACATGCTCCGAGCCTGTGTCTTGGCATATGGATCCAAGTGGAAGGATTGTCTCCCTTTTTTTGCCGAGTTCTCCTATAATAACAGTTACCAGTCGAGCCTTCAGATGGCACCATTTGAGGTGTTGTATGGACGTAGATGTCGCACACCCCTCAACTGGTCAGAGACTGGAGAAGGGCTAGTTTTTGGACCGGATATTCTCCGCGCAGCAGAAGAGCAAGTCCAACTAGTCAGAGAGCATTTGAAGGCAGCCAAGTCATGGCAAAAGAGTTATGCTGACACTCACCGTCGGGACATGAGTTTCCATGTCGGGGACCGTGTGTACCTGCGGGTAACTCCTCTGAAGGGAACCAAGCGTTTCCACGTCAAGGGGAAGCTCGCACCAAGGTTCATTGGACCCTTTGAGATCACTGCACGACGAGGAGAAGTGGCTTACTAGTTGGAACTACCACCCGAGCTATCCGGTGTGCACAATGTATTCCATGTGTCACAACTCCGGAAATGTCTCCAAGTTTCGGACAAGCCTAATCTCTATAAGGATGTTGATCACCAAGCCATTGATCTGCAGCCTGATTGGACCTACCGTGAGAAGCCCATCCGCATTCTGGATGAAGCAGAACGACGGACGCGAAGCCGTACCACCAAGTACTTCGAGGTCCAGTGGAGCACCACCCGTAAGCAGAACCAACAAGAAGAAGTGAAGACTACCCCGTATCCAAGACTCCGCCTTTCTTTCCACGCCTAGTTTGGGAATCTCGGGGACGAGATTATTGTAAGGGGGGTAGGTCTGTCACACCCTAATTTTCATGTCACTTTGCTTAAGCTAATTATCATGTTAAAAATGTGGATTTACAAAAACTTTTGTGTGTTTTTGACTTTGCTTGATTTGACTTTTGTCTGCTGTTTGCTAGTGCTCTAAAAATCAAATAACTCCTCCAACTCTTATACTTCATCCCCTTGATCCAAAACATTTTCCCAATGATCATGCCATGTGAATAGACCAGTATAGAATTTGCTTATAAAAATATTTTTGGCCAAATAGTATTTTCTAAAATTAGTTTTCCAAAAACCCTTGAATTGAGGTTTGCACTGCAAGTACCTTATTTAGGGTGTGAAAAATCTTTCAAAAAGTATATTTGAATCCTATTAGGTATAGGACTCCCAGAAACCACAAAATTATAATTTTAAAAGTAATTTTTATATTTTATTTAAAAGCTTTTTCTTAAGACCAGAAATGGTCTTTAATAGGGAAAAATTATTTAACTATTTCAAAAATATTTGCCAAAATTCAGGGAAACTCATAGGACATATATTATCAATATATAAGAGTTTCAACACATGGTCATGTTCAAAATATTGGACAAATCCTTCCAAAACCCTTTTTGTATATTTCAATCTTTTGAAATATTTACATAGGGAATATTCTCCAAAAATTCCAGGGAAATTATATCATGTCATATATGACATATTTGATGATCTTGCAAATCCTTATGCCTTGAAGATCAAGGAAACATCATCTAATCCCCTCAAAACCATTTCTGTCCATTTTGAAGTTTGAGCAACTTTACATTGCCAAACTTGTCCAAATGCTCTCAAACTTGGTGAACATGCTAAAATGATGTAATTATGCATCTATCCCAAATGTCACAAGTTTTGGAGAAGCATAACTTGGTCTAAGTGCCCCAAAACCATTTCAGTTCAAATTCAAATTTGAACAACTCTACATTGTCAACTTTTTACCTGGGGCCTCAAACTTTGTGGGCATGATCATAACCCCAAATGATGATGCTACACCAAGTGGTGCATCAAGGGGAGATGAATAGCTCAACTCAAACATGGTGAAACCATTTCTGTTGATTTCTAGGGTTCACCAAAGTTACATTGGCAATTTTGCCCAAATGAGCTCAAATTTGGTGGAAGGCCCTAATTATATGTGACATTTGATCCTGTTAAGTATCATGCCAAGTGGAGCTATTTTGCTTGCCCAAAACATGATCAAACACCTTCTGCAAGTTTGCCAAAACCATTGTTTGGACCCCTTTTACTATTTCCCTTTACCTCAAATTCTTACCACAGCTTCTCCTAGTCCTATTCTACCTCCAGTAACTCTCCTCTGCTTCAGCTCAATTATTGGAGGGGGTAAAACCCCAATTCACACTTCTGGACAGCAGTAAACTTCTTCATCTTCACCTCCCTGCTCATTCCAGTGGCTTCCCTAGAGCATCCAAGGCCACAGGCCATTTCTTTACTTCTCCCTCGACCCCCTAGACAACTTTGGGCATGTTGGACACGACCAGAGCGGCGAGGGCACAGCCGTGCCAGCCATTCGGGCGCTCTGGAGCATGCTACAGTGCGCTCCCGCACTGTAGCCGCCTCCAATCGGCTGCACCCGACAGCTTGGGGCGTCGGGACCGTGTCTCCCGAGGTGCCCTTGACGTCCGCGACCTGTAGGACGGTCGGCCTTATCCTCCCCTGCCCTCCTTCGCCCTCCACGAGCACGCCCGAGCGCGTCCATGGACGTCGCTCACGGTGCATCGCGGCTGCACCTATATAAAGCCTCCCCCCGAGCACCCCTTGCCTCTTCTGGACCCTCCTCTCTCCGGTGCACCTCCCAGACATCTTCCCTCTCCCCCTAGTGTCCTCTTTCCCCCTCCATGGCCACCATGGTCGCCGTCGGCCTCTGCCCGGCACTGGTGAACCAGAGCCTCTCCTCATCTTCTTTGGCCACCAAGAGAACCGCAGCAGACCGGCGGAGCTCTCCCACTCTTTTTCCCCTGCTCTGGTGCCGTGTGGCGCCGCAACCATCTCCTCCCGAAACCTTGTCCGCCGGCGTCAGGGTCATCGTCACCCTGGACCTCCCCAGCCTGCGTGGGGGCCATAGTTGGGCGCGGCACGGCCTCCCGAATCTGCCGGTACGCCGGACGTCGTCGGGGATGGCCGTAGTCGCCGGCACAGGAGTCAACCGAGTGCCGGACCCGTCGGTCTCCACGGACGCAAGGAGCACGCCGCGCCTCCCTGCAACCTCTCATACGGGTGCGGCTAGGCCCCGCGGCCCTGTCCCCACCGCAGGTCGGCGCCGGCAGGCTGAGCAGCACCGGCGGCGAGCAAGGCCGGCACCCTCCTCTGTCTCCCGTCGGGAGGAAGAAGAAGGAGTCATGAGAGAGAGAGAGAGCCCGGTGGGCCCTGGGTGTAAGTGACTCAGTGGCCGGGGCCCACTGTTTAAGTGGAAACGCCTTCCATGAAAACCGTTTTTGGCAAACGGAGACGTACTTCCCGGAAGGCGCCATCGACGTAGCACCTGTGCGCTCGCGGCCGTGCAGCTGGACCAGCCCATCATCTATCCCTCGCCCGGCGCGCAGTAAAAGGGTATAACCCCTTTTCCCTTTTATTTTCTTTTTCCAGTCAACTTCAAAAACCCATAAATAATTAATTTGAACTCCAAATTTGGTGATTCAAGTTTCCAGTGACTCCATAAATCATGATCTACCTGTTGGTGCAACATGCACATTATTCCAGAGACTTTTCCTTCACAAATAATTATTAAATGCCATTATTTCATTTCTGTGATGAACTTTAGAAAATCACAGAGAGCTCAATCTTGATCCAAATGCAGTGATTCAAATTCCTAGATGCTTGTCATATCCAAACTTAGTTTTGGAACATTTTTATTAATACTTTCTGTACCCCACCAAATATTGAGCCATTTCTTCATATTTATCAGCTTTGCAAAATCCTAGGAAATTCATTTGAATTCCAAATCCATTGAAACCAACTCCTAGATGCTTCAAAAATCATGACTTGTTGATGGGTACCTTTGCTCATCATTCAAGAAAATATTTCTGTATACTTCTTCCAAATCCATAAACCCCTTGGTTCCATCACATTGAAATGTTCCAAACTACCTATTGATCCAACACCTATGAAACCACCTTGGTTATTTTTCATATGACCAGAGGTATCCTAGAAAAGTCCAACTCCTATTTTTAGAGCACTTTTATTCTTGCTTTGATTGTGTTGCTTATTATGATTGTTTCCATCGTTAGTTGACGAAATAAACGGAATACTCGGAGATGGACCAGAAGGTTTGAAGACTCGGAAGAATAAGGCAAGCAGCCCTTTGACCATGTTCGAGAAACTTTTTATGCATGTCTCATAGCACCTTACTATCCATGCATCGGAATCATGTTGAGGTGGAGACCACTTTGGTTGCTACCTTTGTTACTTACTGTTGAAACTTGCATCAAACAGGAGCCTAACTTCCTATGAGGGTTATGTGGGTGGGAGTAGATAGATGTATACTATAGTAGTTGGCTACGCAAAATGGGTCAGGGTTATGCATTGAGTGAAACAAGTGTGGTCTGACATACTTGCAAACGACCCAGAGGGTGCCATTAATGCCCCTGGGAGATAATGAGAATCTAGGGCACTACTTGGTGAAGAAGTAGTGTGCCGAGGCTTGATGAGAGTGTTGTTTACAGAGATGGATTAGATTTATGTGTGACTACCATCCCAACCAAACATGCACAACCACTCTACACTTATATGGGAAAGGGCATTATTGATTACCTAGGTCGATACTAGAATGGTGCCCGCATTACTAGTGACGGGGGTGACATGAGGTCACTCTCGGGACGGGGTCGTGCTTGGATAGGCGGCCATGACTGTCTTTACAGGGCACCGGACACACCGTTGGTACCCCGTGCTTGTGGTATGTGATGAATATGGGAGCGAGTCTCCACAATTATTAAGATGTGAATGTGGGGCACGGGGATTGCTACCAATCGAGTGGACTCTGTGTTAGTGTCGTCTAGTGAAAGATAATGATCGGGTGCTTACCCCGGATACTTGAGGTACCGCGGGACGTGGATGTCACGGAAGTTCCCCGGATCTTGTGGGTAAAGTGTGCAACCTCTGCAGAGTGTCAAACTATTCGAATAGCCATGTCCGCGGTCAAGGACAGTTGGGTGGTGCTACTTAGACTATGTCCATAAGTTTCTAGGAAACAACACGATTCAGAGATATTGTTGATGTGATTCTTGAGGAAGTCACAATGAGCTTGAGCATGATTTGATTACAACTCTTTCTCGATAATGATGTCTGTAACCTCCTGATACTTGTTGCAGACACATGCATGTCCATGTTATGTTGATCATACTTGCATATGAAAAACTAGCTTTCCGCAAAACCACCAACTTAGCAGTAGAGCCTTGCATAATTATTCTGTCTTCACACTTGGGTTGCTTGCGAGTACATTCAAAGTACTCATTGGCTTGCCACTGGTTATTTTATTGGCCAGGCATGAGACAACAGGTTAAGATGAAGATTTCTTGGTGACGAGCATGTGAGCTAGGACGCTTCCCAGTCAGAATGCCTCTAGGGTTAAGGCAGATGGCATGGGTCCAAGTTGTTATTGAAGATTTCCGCTGCGACGTCATACTCAAGACTTGACCTTACGGTCCTATTTGTGTAATACGGTATGTATGGATGTAAGACTCTTGTTATTCAGCTTCTGTGTGTTCAGTGAGCATTGATCTCTGGGATCACTGTACACGTGCATTCGGTGATCATGACTTATGAGTCGGGGTCCCCACAGCGTGGCGGCACATATAAGGGTATTGTGCATGGAGAGACACATGGTACATTGTTTACACACATTTTTGCCAGATGAACGAAACCGCGCTGCCAGCATGATCCTTGCCTTCGACTATATCCTGGTTAATCGGATAACTCAGTCCAAGAAACAGAGGGTGTGTACCAAGGCTACTTACCAGCCTCCAGTCAAAAATACCTAAAGGCCCAGATGTGCCGGGACCCTGGTCAAAGACCTTGTAGTGACTATGATTGTATTCCGTGAAACAACACGTCCAGTATGTGCAAATGATTGATCTCATTGAGCCAAGAACCACCTACAACTGCCATGCCGCTTTTCTTTGAAAGGTTCTGGGATTAGGAAGGGTAGGGACACCAGGCGGCCTACAACAACATATCAAGTTGGAGTCAAATAAAAAAAGGGCTCATACTGTAGTCAATCTTAAGAACACCATGTTATGAGCATGAATATTTTTCAGTAAATGTTGACAGTAATATAAGCAAGCCATCATGATATCATAGAAAAGTAACATACTCTTGTAACAGCCGTTTGTAGCAATGACTAGAGTAGGCCAGCAATACGTCCAACCATAGAAGGAGTCCACAACATAAATGAAGCAGTTGTGTTCAACGACATCAGAGAACCATGCAGGATGTATGATCCTGTGATGGACGTGCTGATTTATCCACTTATCACAGTGACCTGTCAGATAGGCGAGACCGCGGTTGAAGAATGCAATTAGCATGAAGTCTTTATAATTCACATATCTTGTGGGCACTTGGCAGATTACAACCTTGAGCAACTCAAACTTGGTATCATGTTGGCTACTTTAAGAATCCGAGTATTCTGGGTTGCATTGCCAAAGTAGTGTAGTGTTAATCGAAGAAAGGGGGGTCAATCGCCGGGTGTGGACCTCCACGAGCATTCAGCTGCCGTGACTATTGACGACTACCATCCAAGACATGTTCATGACGACCCAATACATACTGTTAATGTCTTAGAGGGTGACGGGGATCGGATCATAGTCGAGGGGGTTGATGCTCGCCACCCTACGATCATTATGTTGCATGACACGCTATTTCTAAAGATCAAGGGGTATCAACAAGCAGGGAGCTGGCTTAAAAAGCTCGGGCCCGAGGGCTTTGAGTAAACGGTACAACCCCGATGAGCACGCGACGAGCGGCATGGTACTGAGATTGTCCACATGGGAAACAATGAGCTCAATTACCACTGTGGGGAAGGAATTCCATTCAATCTTTCGGCGGACGGTGCTAGGTTCTACCATTGTTAGTTCTTGGGTTTCGGAAGAGGGGAGAGGCGCCTAGTGGGGATGGAAGAATGGACGATTATGTGCGGACGAGAATGGAGAAGCGAATATGTGTTGCGGGAAGTGGATAGGTGATGATGACAACATCATTCCGCTTGATTTACGAGACACATCCCAGCAGCGTAGGGTCATATCGATGCCAAACAACTTGCTTGAGTGATCACAATACTAGTACAATAAACTACAATACCTACTACTATGCCCTAGTTTGCATATAGTGGAGTAGGACTCTTCTCTACTACTAGCACCGGAGGAGTAGTATATTCTAAAATAGCTATTACAAACTTCAATGCCCGAGCGCAGAATGGAGGGAGGAAGAGCATGCGACAACAGTTCCAAATCGAGAGAGAAAGGCAAAGAGGTAGTGGATGGTTGCCACCGATATAGGAAGAAGCTAGTTTGCAGCAAACGATTGCCATAGAGGTCACATGCTAATGACAAGGCCGAGTGAACCGCGTGTGGTATATCGCACACACCTTGATCTGGCTGATCGTTTCTTCTGTGTTGCCTAATCAGAAATAGTTCATCCGAGCGAACCGTATGTTGTATATCGCACACGCCTTCATCTGGCTACCCATTTCTTTTGTGTTGCCTCATCGCAAACAGTTAATTGAAATGAACCGTATGCCCGGCAACGCACACGGAACTAAAATCTGAACGGTGTTTGATGCATCCGTCATCGCAAAATGTTTTGCACCTTTTTTGATTGTTTTTTACACCACCGTTTGCTATTATTGCATCGCACACAGTTTTGTTGAAGGTTCTTTCATCGTAGTGTCGCATTAGCAGGATCCTGCAGTAGTGTGCTATCATTGCAACTTTGTCGAAGAATAATATCTACTCAATGTAATGACACTCTCATAGGAAATAATATCCTCCTGTTAAAATTTGAATTTTCAAATCGTAAATTTAAAGAATTGGTGCATGAGCATTTACATTTATTTATTTACATATTTATGATTAGGGGACCATGAGCATGTACCTAGGACGGATTCATGTGAGAGACTCCCTTCCAGTAAATTATGGGCTCCTCTATTGGGCCTTCATTAGTGGGCTCCATGTTATCGACAAGTGGAAAATGTGTTCCGTACCTAAAATAGTATGTGCTAAGTAAGGGGCACTAAAGGATTGGACCGTGCAACGACTTCCAAAACATTGTGTTTGTCGTTCTAACAACACATTTATTCAACCAACAGACAAAATATACTACTGACTATACATTCAAAACAGCAATGGAAGCAACCAGGGCTGGCGGTGTAACAGAAGCAGTAAGCAGGCCCGAAGAGTAAAGATGTAACTCTCTCTTCCGAACCAAACATCAGCCATCGTTACAAAAGGGCTACCAAGAAATAACAAGTGTATGCATCAAACTCAGTAAAGATCCTACTACACCAAGTGTACGCATCTAACTAACCGGCTCAGTTAGACGTTACTATTTATTAAGCCGTGGAGATACGCTGATGGCGTGAACAAGATGGGTGCCTGATGGGGGAAACATCAGCCAACAGGTCTAAGTCTAATACTTGTGACCCTCTCTCCTACTTTGGGCTACAGAGCGTGGCGGCACATATAAGGGTATTGTGCATGGAGAGACACATGGTACATTGTTTACACACATTTTTGCCAGATGAACGAAACCGCGCTGCCAGCATGATCCTTGCCTTCGACTATATCCTGGTTAATCGGATAATTCAGTCCAAGAAATAGAGGGTGTGTACCAAGGCTACTTACCAGCCTCCAGTCAAAAATACCTAAAGGCCCAGATTTGCCGGGACCCTGGTCAAAGACCTTGTAGTGACTGTGATTGTATTCCGTGAAACAACACGTCCAGTACGTGCAAATGATTGATCTGATTGAGCCAAGAACCACCTACAACTGCCATGCCGCTTTTATTTGAAAGGTTCTAGGATTAGGAAGGGTAGGGACACCAGGCGGCCTACAACATCATATCAAGTTGGAGTCAAATAAAAAAGGGCTCATACTGTAGTCAATCTTAAGAACACCATGTTATGAGCATGAATATTTTTTCAGTAAATGTTGACAGTAATATAAGCAAGCCATCATGATATCATAGAAAAGTAACATACTCTTGTAACAGCCGTTTGTAGCAATGACTAGAGTAGGCCAGCAATACGTCCAGCCATAGAAGGAGTCCACAACATAAATGAAGCAGTTGTGTTCAACGGCATCAGAGAACCATGCAGGATGTATGATCCTGCGATGGACGTGCTGATTTATCCACTTATCATAGTGACCTGTCAGATAGGTGAGACCGTGGTTGAAGAATGCAATTAGCATGAAGTATTTGTAATTCACATATCTTGTGGGCACTTGGAAGATTACAACCTTGAGCAACTCAAACTTGGTATCATGTTGGCTACTTTAAGAATCCGAGTATTCTGGGTTGCATTGCCAAAGTAGTGTAGTGTTAATCGAAGAAAGGGGGGTCAATCGCCGGGTGTAGACCTCCACGAGCATTCAGATGCCGTGACTATTGACGAGTACCATCCAAGACATGTTCATGCCGACCCAATACATACCGTTAATGTCTTTGAGGGTGACGGGGATCGGATCACAGTCGAGGGGGTTGATGCTCGCCACCGTACGATCGTTATGTTGCATGACATGCCATTTCTAAAGATCAAGCGGTATCAGCAAGCAGGGAGATGGCTTAAAAAGCTGGGGCCCGTGGGCTTTGAGTAAACGGTACAACCCCGACGAGCACGCGACGAGCGGCATGGTACTGAGATTGTCCACATGGGAAACAATGAGCTCAGTTACCACTGTGGGGAAGGAATTCCATTCACTGTTTCGGCGGATGGTGCTTGGTTCTACCATTGTTAGTGCTTGGGCTTCGGAAGAGGGGAGAGGCGCCTAGTGGGGATGGAAGAATGGACGATTATGTGCGGACGAGGATGGAGAAGCGAATATGTGTTGCGGGAAGTGGACAGGTGATGATGACAACATCACTCCGCTTGACTTACGAGACACATCCCAGCAGCGTAGGGTCATATCGATGCCAAACAACTTGCTTGAGTGATCACAATACTAGTACAATAAACTATAGTACCTACTACTATGCCCTAGTTTGCATATAGTGGAGTAGGACTCTTCTCTACTACTAGCACCGGAGGAGTAGTATATTCTAAAATAGCTATTACAAACTTCAATGCCCGAGCGCAGAATGACTACGAACTGCCATCGGTGCTAACTCCAATTCCAAGCAAACATTCGCTGGGAGGCATGGCAGTTCCAAACGCTCACGATGTAGTTACGGTACGTGTGTATGGGTGGCGGTTTTGTCAAATACTATGGCCTAAAAATAGGCCACCGTCGCATGGAAATCTGACGGTTATGTGGGATTCGCCAGGATTGGGCTCGTGGCAAACAATCGCCAGATATCATTAAAAAGAAGAAGGTTAAAACACCCGGGGCTATAAGTTTCACCCGCGGACCACTAACTATGATACTAACATAGTTCTAAAATGGGCAAAGAACGTGTCTACGTGGTGTTTGGAATTCTATGCAAACTAGCAAGATGCCCGTGCATTGCACAGAATATCAAGATGCATTTTTTTTACAAAACACCTATTGTGATTTACCCATGGACGAGTAATCCCATGCGTAAAAACTAATGATATGTTGATAATTTCATCAGAAAAATGGTATCTCAAGAATTTCATCGAAAAAGGATATCTCGAGAAAGATGAGAGATAAGATGAGGAGGTGTCGGGCGTGGTGTTGACTGGTGGTCGGACTGGGTGGAGGCATGGGGATGGACGACGCTGGAGCGGCCACCATGCCAGATTGTTCCAGAGACTTCCTTTTTTAATTGCTCAACAATGAGGTTGTGGGAGATAAGGATGAACAAGGCAAGGCTATATGTGCAAATGTGGAGAGGGCTGTGGGTATCTTTTTGCAAAATTACCCTATCTGCAAATGTGACGCGAAACATCAAGATGCATTTATATGAGTAGTTTATCTTGTGGGAGATAAGGATGAACAAGAGAAGGCCTTATCTGCAAATGTGGGTAGGAGTGTGGGTATCTTTTTGCAAAATTGTTGTAGTTTCCCTATCCGTCAGATATAGATCAGATGGCCTTTATTGTAGGATGACAGGAACACCACCATCAACAACTTTGTTTTATAGAAGAGTAGAGAAAAAAGCGCTAGAGAAGTAGAGAAAGTAGAGGGTAGAGAAACAGAGGGAGTACTAGTAAGGACACCATCTATTGCTTAGTGTGCTACTCATGCGCTCCATTCGGCGAAGGAAACGCCGCTGACAACCACTCCCTCATGCGCTCCATTCAGTGGGCGCAACGTCCCCTACAGCCACTCCCGTTTCATGGATGGCCTAGTCGATGCCTGCAAGGTGCCCTGCGTCTACAAGAGTTTCGGTTGCGAGAGGTACGTCAACCAACATTCACTGGCAGAGCATAGTTCCATATGTGTGCACATGCCTGCTACTACTATGAGTGCACTCCGCCATTTGAGGGCTCGTCGGTGAGCCACGTGCATCACCTCACGAAACCGTCCGTCAATCACTACTGGCCCGTGGTGGTGAACATCAAGTACGAGATGAGCTACATGTTCGCCGTACCGGAGTCACTAGAGGATCACCGCTGCCTGCTAGTCGCGGAGGAGGATGACAACGCCTTCCTCTTGGTCGTGGCACCGACAAGGCCCACGCAGTCCGCCGCCCCATTGTCACACCCCAAAATTTTAACCACTTTTTCAGTAAATAAAATTTGGCCAGAAATAAAATTTTGAATTACACTAGGCCCTTTTATAATTTTCAGAGCCTTTTCTATTCCTGACTTAGAAAATTTTCTCTTCTTACAGTAAATCTTTTTGGAATTATTTTGTGGGCTCTGGTTGTATCTTGGGTCTTTTCTTTATTTGGTTGATAACATTAGAAATTATTTTCATAATAAAATTTTTCCCTAGAAAATTTCTTTTTATAACTTTTGCAGTGTTTTCAAATGTTTCTGTTGCACTGCTTCTATTTTAAATAAATCTCCAAAAACTCCACCATAATTCTGGGAGGTCATGTGAAGCCTATATGTCACATTGGTACAAAAACCCAACTTGGTGTTTTGCAAATTTTGAGTGAAACACCCTCTTTTTCATTTCTGTCCATCTTCTAGGTTTCTACTACAACCCCTCTATTTCTTGCTCCAAAAAAATTCTGTGCTTTGGCCATCTCCTAGTCCCTCCTACCAAACTCTTAACTCCAAGAGATCAGCTCCATTAGCATCTTTTAGACCCACCAAAGACCCCTCTGAATATTCAGTCCAGAACTGAACTTCAGTAAAACTTGCACTAGCAAGTATCTCCTTTTTCCAAACCAACTTCACTATCATCCCTACCATCTAAAGAGACCTCATGCTGCCAAATCCCAACCCCAACAGAGTTCCCTAGAGGGCTCTATCATTTCATCAAACACCCTGTGGGCATGGAGAGAATTTGGCCTCTCTCTTAACTACATTGGAGGTTTGCTCTTTTAGCCTAACCAGCATGTCTAACATCTCTGCCAACCTTGTAAGCATCATTCTACCAAAAATGAGCTCAGATGGAGCAACCCATCATGCATTGGCATTTGCTCGAGCACGTCGTGTGCGTGCACTGGACACGGCCAGAGCGCGCATATTGCACGCGTTGGCATCTAGATGCTGCCATGCTGCCACTGCCTCCCTCTTCAATCCTGATCTCCTACTGGATCATACCGACCACCATTAACTCCCCCGACATCCTCCCTTGGCCGTTTGCGCCGGCCACCACCGTCCACTGCCGCCGTTGACGCCGCCCGACGAGCCCCGCCTTGCCACGTCTCCCCTGGGCCCCTATCTATTTACTGCCAACAGTTCGAGCTCATCCGCGGGTACCAACCACGCCACCGCCCTCGCCAGCCTCGCTTACCACGTAGCACCGCCCCCACCGGCCTCGCCACCACCGCGTCTGCCATTTATGGACGCCGCGTCTGTCCGCCCGTGGACGGCGCCGTCCAAAGCTACCTGGCGCCTCCCGGAGCAGCCAGCTCGCCTGAGAAATAACTACGGTCCTCACCGACCCTCACCGACCACCCAAACAACCTCGCCGGCGCAGTAATGGCGTTGCCACCGCGTCCACTCTCTGGAAGGCGCGGCACCGCGTCGCTGCTGCCTATATAAAGCCACCCGCGCTCTCTGCGGATCACCACCACCCCTCTCCCTTCCCCAAGCACCACCTCGAGCAGCCCCGTGACCCGAAGGGGCCATCTTCTTCATCTCCGGCAGCCTCTGCCACCGCCCTCGCCTCGCAGCTACCCACCTATACAGAGCTTCCCCCTCCCCAATTCCTTCTCCACTAAACTCCTCAAGATCCCGCAAACCCATCCCAGTCATCAGCTTCACCGGAGCGAGCCCGTAGGCAAAAGCCCTCTTCGGGACTCGCCGGAGTTCCGCGGTGAGACTCGTCGCCGGCAAGATAGGGCTCCCCGGCGACCGTGCCACACACCGGTCGAACCCCCTCTCTCCCCTGAGCCCAACGGTGGGCTCAGATCCACGAGAGGTGCCGCCTATCTCCGGCGAACGTCGCCGAAGCCCCGCCTCCGTTCTGCCCAGACGCGCGCGAGGAGGAGGACGAAGACCGGTCAAACCTGACCAGTGGGCCAGGCGGGCCCACTGTCAGTGACCACAAGTCGTGGGCCCCCGCTGTGTAAGTGGAGGCGGTCTCCTCCTGGAACCGTCACCGCGCAAAGGAGGCGTATTCGGTGGAATACGCCATCGTCGTCATCACCCCTTCCCGCAGCCAGACGACTGGGCTCGGCCCAGTGGTGCCGTGGGACTAAACAGCGCTCATGGCGCAAATCTATCCTTTCTCTTATCAATTCCAGCAGCTTTTCGATAAATTCCACATCCACCAAATCAAATCCAAATCCAGTTATTCCAATTTCTGTAGACTTCTAAAATCTTGCTCTGTTTATTTAAATTAAGTGAACATTTTACTATGCATAGTTTCTGTTTAAAGGATTTAAATATTGCTTTTAATCATGTTTTCCATCTTAGTATTTCCATAACTAATTCATCTGAACTCTAAATGAATTAATTCTTTTTCTGTTATTCCTTAAATATCCTCTAGTTTATTTTAGTATTTATTTCAAAAACTTTTGAAATACTTTTTAATGCTGTTTTTAAATTGTGTGGTAATTTAGATATTTTTGAAAATAGGATTTGAAGGGGAGATGATTCCTTGCAAGTAACCAGCACCTTTTCATATCTAAGGCAAGCATTGTGAACACTTGATATGATAACTTGTTAGCTAGTATATTTTAAGCATGGTTTAATACTAGTAATAAAATTTGCATATAAGTAGGAATATTTCATGCATGCATGTTCATGTAGATAAGTTCTTTTGCATGCATTTTTGGCAACATGCATAGTTTGTGGGCATCCATGAGTGTGCTCCTGTTTTGGACGTGCCGGTGGGCACGGGCCATATTTTGACACGGTGGTGTCTTGAGACATATGTGGAAGCAGGCAAGGGTTGTAGCCCTGTCCTGGTGATACTGTTGAGATAATAAGTTTGTGGTGTTAACCACTGCAGAAAACATAAGCCTCCTGAGTCGACCGTAGATCGAGTCTTGTTCCGGTAACCCCCATACTTGTCTTGTGCTACCACTTGTCCCTACCTCGGGTAAGGTATGGTTTAGTAAGTTGTCAACCCCTTTCCGTGCACACACCGTACAGAGAGGCCATGGTGGAAGATACCGGGTGCATCCGGTAGGCATGCCACATGGTCAGGGGGCATGGGTGTTTCCGGCTGTCGTGATGCCGAGAGGGAGTGTACCCTTGTAATCCGCGCGTATGAATAGTGATCCCATGCTCATGGAGGTTGTAGCCTCTCCGACTTAGAGTTTTCCTTAACTGTTGTTCTGGGTGATCCCTGGCAGCAGAAAAGTTAAGCTGGTGTGTGCTGGTTAGGTGTGTTTTCAACCCAAAGACCGTAATGGGAATTAGGCAGTGTCACGATACTGACTAATGAAATCCTATACTTGTGGGTAAAGAGTACAACCTCTGCAGAGTTTGAAACCTATTCGAATAGCCGTGTCCGCGGTTAAGGACTACGGTTTGGGTTGGTCAAGTGTCGGTCTTAGAGTCGGTCTCCGGAGGAAATATTTAATATTTGAGCATGATTATTTCGCAGGATAGTATTTGGCTGCTACTGTTGTTGTTATGAATATTATGGATGAGATGATTATTATTATGAACTAACCCCTGCTCTTATTTTATTTTTTTCCAGAGTGTCTCAGGGGCTGGTTAGACTACCCCGGACACTCGCCTTTATTTTTTTAAAGTCCTTTCTGTGGCGTCCCTCGAGTGTCAGGCGGTTTATCACGCCACTACTCTTGTGGACACCCGATTGGCATTTCTTTTCAAGTCCTTTCTGTGGCGTCCCTCGAGTGTCAGGCGGTTTATCACGCCACTACTCTTGTGGACACCCGACTGGCATTTCTTTTCAAGTCCTTTCGTGGCGTCGCCTGAGATCTCGGACGGTATCGTCCGATTTTTCTTTTAGACACCCGACTGGCATTTTTTTTTTTTTTTGGACCGACCGTGGTGTCACTTGACATCCGATCGGCATTTCTTTTATATTTTATTATTGCTAATATTTATTTTCTGCTATAATTATTATTCACTATGCCATGTTTTAATTCATGTCAGCATGCATTTAAAATAAGTCTGTCATGAGCATATGCATATAGTTTAATTCATCTTGACCGTATAATTGATTGCTGCATTTGTTATATCATTTGTCCACGATGTTTGCGAGTACATTCAAACGTACTCACAGGCTTGTCCCTGGCTATCTACTTGGTCAGGTTAGGAGTTCTGCGAGAAGTACCACAGCGACGTTCGTGCGAAGCCTAGGAGTGCAGCCTCGCAGGATAGGAGTTATCCAGGTCAGCTGTTCCTACGGGAATGGAGACCCATCGATGTTGGAGATCCACAAGCCAATTCCTTCATCCACCACCGGAGTCATTGTTATTCAGTAGACCTTTATGGTCTTATATCAAAATTCTTGTAATGCTTGGTAATCTGTAACAAGTATGTGTCCACCAGTAACAGTAATCCTGGGCTGGTGATGACACTAGGGGTTAATTTCTGGAATATTATGTTCCCGAAATCCGGCCCCGACAGACTTGGTATCAGAGCCAGGCTGACCATTGGCTAATCCTATCTTAGCCTGGTCACCATCCCTAGGTTTCCACACCATCCACATCTTTTCCTGTCCACGGTCAAGTCTATCCCACCCACAGTGGCAACCGACATTTTTCTAATAGCCGGTGCCCAACCTGTCAGTCTATCCATAGGCCGTGTGCCTGTGCCTATACCTGAACCTTCCCATCCACAAGCGTGCGATGGAAGACTCGGCTGCCTTATAAAGGAAGCCTCGCCCCAAACTCAGCACATCACAGCCCCATTCCCAGTTCAATATCAAACCACCAGGATGACAGGCCCCCTCATTCACAACGAGACCACCGCAGTCGAGCTTGAAGGCTTCGTAACCATCCTCGCCAATCTCACCCGTCGTGCTTTTAGCATCGACGAGCCGCCGGAATATGTCGTGTACCAAGAACACACGAGTAATTCCATCCATCACTTCTGGGCCACGGTGCACATCTACGGGAAGGGCACCACATCGGAGCGTCCTTACCGATTCACCGGGAGGACGACCTCCGACGAGCCCCAATCCATCCAACTTGCAGCCCGAGAGGCTATAGTTCAACTCCGGCACCTGTCGCCGAGGGTTAACTGCCGCTCCTTCTACTACTACCCAAGTCGTGAAGGCTATGGTAGCCCGACCCAGGTCGCCAACGGGGACCATGAGTCGGACCCTGCCCTGGTGCACCTGGTACGCTACCTAAGAGCGCAGGAGGCACTGTTCGATCAGGTCACTCTCGACCTGATTGAGACCCGCAGGAAGCTCGCTCTCCTGACCCCAACAAGGAGTGAAGTCACACCCGCCACCGACGCTCCTATACTGCTGCTTGGAAGGCCGGTTGAGCCCCCAAGCTCTGACCATGTCACCTATCCAGGCAATGCCTTCGCCTCACCCGGGCACCTTCGTCGTCTCTTGGAGGCCTACTCCAATGGGACAGTGACCTCGACACCTCGCGAAGGACACCACCGCTACTCCAGCCCTGTAGCTCCCCATCCTACCCCGACCAACTCCGACGCGGAAGCACCCGGAGACGACTCGGCATCCGCAAGACGCGCCAAGATAGATATCAACCAGATGGACTGAGCCCACCAGAATTGTTATCAAAGCCCTAGTGGCTCGAATTTTTTTTTTCTTAAGGTTCCGCAGTAGCTGTTGTGTGACGTAGTGAGTTTGTAGACCCCCTGTGTGTCATCATTTAATAATATTCGTGTTCCGGCATGAATTGCTTGATGAGTGGTTACAGAGTAAATTCTAGACATGACCCCTAAATCGACATACACAGTTATATGTCACTTCCCTTCTGGGGATTGATGCCTGAGGCTTTGACTCAGACAGCCCCGCGCCGGAATCGGTGTCTCTGTCGTAACGGCACCATTTCATGACCCAGGCTCTCTATAAGAGGCCACAATCACTTTTCCACACCAGCAACCATCAGCATCAAGCACTACCTTTTTCCATTCATCCACACATGCCTCACCCCGGAGCCCATCTGAGAAACCCCGATGCAAGACCTGGTAGTTTTGTTATGTTATTGTGGGATTTTACCCGCAATACTCTTGGCTCCACCCATCCACCCCTGTACGAGCTTTTCAAATCGAGAATCACTCCCGATCTCTCGAAATACTGGGCAGCTGTATATATTCCACCAGCAGATTTGAACCAAGGCCCTCCCTATGTAATTTTCATCGGGAGATCCATGCCAACGCCAGGCATGGCCATTGAGTCTTCTGCGTATGAAGCAGTTACCCGTCTTCGTTTTGCGGTACCCTGTGCCAACGCAAGGGAATACTGCTATTTTCCAAGTCGCGCTGCTTTTGGAGCAGAAGCTACGTTCCGCTGTGGACGTGCGGAGAGCGATCCAGCCCTGGTCTATCTCATTCAATATGTGATGGCCCAGGAGCGTTTCACCCAGCAAATACTGGAGTATCTCCACTACCTTGCTGTTCTGAATCCCCGGATCGCCATCGGCGGACCCCCTCTGCCAACTCAGGAGGGACACGTTCTTCGTTTGCTCCCTCCACTCCCTCCACTCACTCCAGAAGAAGAAAGATGTGTTCCAATACCGGGCAGTTGTCCGTTTGACCCTGTAAATCCCGCTTTCGGACCGTAGACGGTCGTGAGTGTGTTTGCGTATCGTGTAGTGTTTGTTTGCGTGTTGTTTTATTTGTATGTCATGAATGTATTGCCCTGTTGGCATTTTTGCATATGAGTGTTTTATTTGTGTGGTATGCTTCTTAGTTCTTTCGCCCTTAACAAATCTCGAGGACGAGATTTTTCTTAAGGGGGTTAGAATTTGTCACACCCCAAAATTTTAACCACTTTTTCAGTAAATAAAATTTGGCCAGAAATAAAATTTTGAATTACACTAGGCCCTTTTATAATTTTCAGAGCCTTTTCTATTCCTGACTTAGAAAATTTTCTCTTCTTACAGTAAATCTTTTTGGAATTATTTTGTGGGCTCTGGTTGTATCTTGGGTCTTTTCTTTATTTGGTTGATAACATTAGAAATTATTTTCATAATAAAATTTTTCCCTAGAAAATTTCTTTTTATAACTTTTGCAGTGTTTTCAAATGTTTCTGTTGCACTGCTTCTATTTTAAATAAATCTCCAAAAACTCCACCATAATTCTGGGAGGTCATGTGATGCCTATATGTCACATTGGTACAAAAACCCAACTTGGTGTTTTGCAAATTTTGAGTGAAACACCCTCTTTTTCATTTCTGTCCATCTTCTAGGTTTCTACTACAACCCCTCTATTTCTTGCTCCAAAAAAATTCTGTGCTTTGGCCATCTCCTAGTCCCTCCTACCAAACTCTTAACTCCAAGAGATCAGCTCCATTAGCATCTTTTAGACCCACCAAAGACCCCTCTGAATATTCAGTCCAGAACTGAACTTCAGTAAAACTTGCACTAGCAAGTATCTCCTTTTTCCAAACCAACTTCACTATCATCCCTACCATCTAAAGAGACCTCATGCTGCCAAATCCCAACCCCAACAGAGTTCCCTAGAGGGCTCTATCATTTCATCAAACACCCTGTGGGCATGGAGAGAATTTGGCCTCTCTCTTAACTACATTGGAGGTTTGCTCTTTTAGCCTAACCAGCATGTCTAACATCTCTGCCAACCTTGTAAGCATCATTCTACCAAAAATGAGCTCAGATGGAGCAACCCATCATGCATTGGCATTTGCTCGAGCACGTCGTGTGCGTGCACTGGACACGGCCAGAGCGCGCATATTGCACGCGTTGGCATCTAGATGCTGCCATGCTGCCACTGCCTCCCTCTTCAATCCTGATCTCCTACTGGATCATACCGACCACCATTAACTCCCCCGACATCCTCCCTTGGCCGTTTGCGCCGGCCACCACCGTCCACTGCCGCCGTTGACGCCGCCCGACGAGCCCCGCCTTGCCACGTCTCCCCTGGGCCCCTATCTATTTACTGCCAACAGTTCGAGCTCATCCGCGGGTACCAACCACGCCACCGCCCTCGCCAGCCTCGCTTACCACGTAGCACCGCCCCCACCGGCCTCGCCACCACCGCGTCTGCCATTTATGGACGCCGCGTCTGTCCGCCCGTGGACGGCGCCGTCCAAAGCTACCTGGCGCCTCCCGGAGCAGCCAGCTCGCCTGAGAAATAACTACGGTCCTCACCGACCCTCACCGACCACCCAAACAACCTCGCCGGCGCAGTAATGGCGTTGCCACCGCGTCCACTCTCTGGAAGGCGCGGCACCGCGTCGCTGCTGCCTATATAAAGCCACCCGCGCTCTCTGCGGATCACCACCACCCCTCTCCCTTCCCCAAGCACCACCTCGAGCAGCCCCGTGACCCGAAGGGGCCATCTTCTTCATCTCCGGCAGCCTCTGCCACCGCCCTCGCCTCGCAGCTACCCACCTATACAGAGCTTCCCCCTCCCCAATTCCTTCTCCACTAAACTCCTCAAGATCCCGCAAACCCATCCCAGTCATCAGCTTCACCGGAGCGAGCCCGTAGGCAAAAGCCCTCTTCGGGACTCGCCGGAGTTCCGCGGTGAGACTCGTCGCCGGCAAGATAGGGCTCCCCGGCGACCGTGCCACACACCGGTCGAACCCCCTCTCTCCCCTGAGCCCAACGGTGGGCTCAGATCCACGAGAGGTGCCGCCTATCTCCGGCGAACGTCGCCGAAGCCCCGCCTCCGTTCTGCCCAGACGCGCGCGAGGAGGAGGACGAAGACCGGTCAAACCTGACCAGTGGGCCAGGCGGGCCCACTGTCAGTGACCACAAGTCGTGGGCCCCCGCTGTGTAAGTGGAGGCGGTCTCCTCCTGGAACCGTCACCGCGCAAAGGAGGCGTATTCGGTGGAATACGCCATCGTCGTCATCACCCCTTCCCGCAGCCAGACGACTGGGCTCGGCCCAGTGGTGCCGTGGGACTAAACAGCGCTCATGGCGCAAATCTATCCTTTCTCTTATCAATTCCAGCAGCTTTTCGATAAATTCCACATCCACCAAATCAAATCCAAATCCAGTTATTCCAATTTCTGTAGACTTCTAAAATCTTGCTCTGTTTATTTAAATTAAGTGAACATTTTACTATGCATAGTTTCTGTTTAAAGGATTTAAATATTGCTTTTAATCATGTTTTCCATCTTAGTATTTCCATAACTAATTCATCTGAACTCTAAATGAATTAATTCTTTTTCTGTTATTCCTTAAATATCCTCTAGTTTATTTTAGTATTTATTTCAAAAACTTTTGAAATACTTTTTAATGCTGTTTTTAAATTGTGTGGTAATTTAGATATTTTTGAAAATAGGATTTGAAGGGGAGATGATTCCTTGCAAGTAACCAGCACCTTTTCATATCTAAGGCAAGCATTGTGAACACTTGATATGATAACTTGTTAGCTAGTATATTTTAAGCATGGTTTAATACTAGTAATAAAATTTGCATATAAGTAGGAATATTTCATGCATGCATGTTCATGTAGATAAGTTCTTTTGCATGCATTTTTGGCAACATGCATAGTTTGTGGGCATCCATGAGTGTGCTCCTGTTTTGGACGTGCCGGTGGGCACGGGCCATATTTTGACACGGTGGTGTCTTGAGACATATGTGGAAGCAGGCAAGGGTTGTAGCCCTGTCCTGGTGATACTGTTGAGAGAATAAGTTTTGTTGTGCTAACCCCTGCAAGAAACATAAGCCTCCTGAGTCGGCCGCAGATCGAGTCTTGTTCCGGTAACCCCCATACTTGTCTCGTGCTACCACTTGTCCCTGCCTCGGGTAGGGTATGGTTTAGTAAGTTGTCAACCCCTTTCCGTGCACACACCGTACAGAGAGGCCATGGTGGAAGATACCGGGTGCATCCGGTAGGCATGCCACATGGTCAGGGGGCATGGGTGTTTCCGGCTGTCGTGATGCCGAGAGGGAGTGTACCCTTGTAATCCGCGTGTATGAATAGTGATCCCATGCTCATGGAGGTTGTAGCCTCTCCGACTTAGAGTTTTCCTTAACTGTTGTTCTGGGTGATCCCTGGCAGCAGAAAAGTTAAGCTGGTGTGTGCTGGTTAGGTGTGTTTTCAACCCAAAGACCGTAATGGGAATTAGGCAGTGTCACGATACTGACTAATGAAATCCTATACTTGTGGGTAAAGAGTACAACCTCTGCAGAGTTTGAAACCTATTCGAATAGCCGTGTCCGCGGTTAAGGACTACGGTTTGGGTTGGTCAAGTGTCGGTCTTAGAGTCGGTCTCCGGAGGAAATATTTAATATTTGAGCATGATTATTTCGCAGGATAATATTTGGCTGCTACTGTTGTTGTTATGAATATTATGGATGAGATGATTATTATTATGAACTAACCCCCTGCTCTTATTTTATTTTTTCCAGAGTGTCTCAGGGGCTGGTTAGACTACCCCGGACACTCGCCTTTATTTTTTTTAAGTCCTTTCTGTGGCGTCCCTCGAGTGTCAGGCGGTTTATCACGCCACTACTCTTGTGGACACCCGATTGGCATTTCTTTTCAAGTCCTTTCTGTGGCGTCCCTCGAGTGTCAGGCGGTTTATCACGCCACTACTCTTGTGGACACCCGACTGGCATTTCTTTTCAAGTCCTTTCGTGGCGTCGCCTGAGATCTCGGACGGTATCGTCCGATTTTTCTTTTAGACACCCGACTGGCATTTTTTTTTTTTTTTGGACCGACCGTGGTGTCACTTGACATCCGATCGGCATTTCTTTTATATTTTATTATTGCTAATATTTATTTTCTGCTATAATTATTATTCACTATGCCATGTTTTAATTCATGTCAGCATGCATTTAAAATAAGTCTGTCATGAGCATATGCATATAGTTTAATTCATCTTGACCGTATAATTGATTGCTGCATTTGTTATATCATTTGTCCACGATGTTTGCGAGTACATTCAAACGTACTCACAGGCTTGTCCCTGGCTATCTACTTGGTCAGGTTAGGAGTTCTGCGAGAAGTACCACAGCGACGTTCGTGCGAAGCCTAGGAGTGCAGCCTCGCAGGATAGGAGTTATCCAGGTCAGCTGTTCCTACGGGAATGGAGACCCATCGATGTTGG
This sequence comes from Secale cereale, assembly GCA_902687465.1. Classification (NCBI taxonomy): domain Eukaryota; kingdom Viridiplantae; phylum Streptophyta; class Magnoliopsida; order Poales; family Poaceae; genus Secale; species Secale cereale. The sequence continues at coordinate 395,931,418 of LR738715.1, read as the reverse complement.
AGATCCACAAGCCAATTCCTTCATCCACCACCGGAGTCATTGTTATTCAGTAGACCTTTATGGTCTTATATCAAAATTCTTGTAATGCTTGGTAATCTGTAACAAGTATGTGTCCACCAGTAACAGTAATCCTGGGCTGGTGATGACACTAGGGGTTAATTTCTGGAATATTATGTTCCCGAAATCCGGCCCCGACACCCATATTTGTAGTGTGCGTCCGGGGCAACGCCGCTGACGCTGACACAAGGCCGCTGTATGGGTGCGTGCTCACTGTTACTGCCCCTCTGAAGTACGAGGGCACCATTTCCGCCTCCCTCACGCTGACTAGGACTGTGCCGAGTTGCTCCGTTCCCGACAATGTGAACATGGAAGATGCCTGGTATGATTTTCACCCCAAGATGATGCACGGGGACTCCAAGGAGGTTCACCTGGTCATATGCATTACCAAGTTAACTGTTCATCATCAGTCATCGCTCAATGTAAACCGCTGCCTAAGCATATGGGGACTTCTTATTTATATAGTATAGAACCTTCCATGTGCTCTGTTAGAGTATCGCGCTTGAATAAAAGTGTACCCATTTATGGTTTAGTCTAGAATCTTACATGTATGCTTTTGCTCCATTAGAGTTCTCGCTTGCCATTTATGAGATTAATTTAGAATTTTTACTATGATAATGGTGAAGGACTTATGATGAACCATTTCTTAAATCTCCTCTTGCCCCTTCCAAGTCATCCTGATTTACATTCATGGTGGTCTAGAAAAAATAAACAAAATTGATACTCAAAAAATAATTCTTAAAGATAATTTCTTGCAAAGCACAATAAGTGTTATTTCTTTAAATGTTTAGGATGCAGGTTGAACAGTTGAACGCTTTTGTTTGCAAAATATACTTTTTATCTATTTAGCCTACATTTACTATTCACCCGGATGTTGGTGAGCTTTAGAGAAGAAATAATATCCGAAAAAACATATCGATACTCGTTACACATGAGATGACGCCCACATACTTTGTCAAAATAAAGAACTCCTCTATCAATGCATTTCACTATTCCGTGCAATGCACGGGCACCTTACTATATATAGTACGACCATAAATTTAAGTAACATTATATATAGTACGATAAATTCTCATGCATGTCACCAAAAATTATATCATTGGAAACTATGCTCAAATACGAATCCAACGATATAGTTTTTGTTGACATACACTAACATTTAGTCAGTTAAATCTTCAGTCAAATTACTTGGGGGACTAATAAACCATTACAAAGGTAGTACTAGTGTAGAGGGCGGTGCTGCACGGGAGTCTCACCCGGCTCCTGGCGCGGCAGTAAAGCCGTCATATCACAAAACCCCACCACTCCAAGTAATAAGTGGCTTGGTAAAATAAATTGATAAGCAACCATCACATCCCTCAGTCTTTTTTGCATTTCAATTCTCTGCATTAACTTTGTCCGGTTCATCTCGCACACTCGATCCCTAGCTACTACTCCTAGTGTCCCTAATTACTACTTATAGGGCCAGTTCTTTTAGTGGTTTAAAAAATAAGCCGTCTCTTCCCGAGCTTTTCCCATAACACTAGTCACAGTGGGGAGTAACATAAGGCGCCTCACTCATTCATTTGGGAATCTAAAGTAATACCTTCGTCATGGTTTATTAGTCAGCATTATAATTTGTGCTAAATTTTGACCAAAGATTTATCTGATAAAATGTTAGTGCATGTCAACAAAAGTTATATAATGTTTGGTGACATGCATAAACATTTCATTAGTTAAATTTATATTCAAAATTTGACATAGATTACAAAGGGGACTAATAAACCAAGACAGAGGTGGTAGTTATGGGATTACTAATCCAGAAGCCTAAAAGAACAGGCCCCTGGTACTTCTAGTAGTAGTACTCAAGTTGGAATTCCAATTGCACGGCTCAACTTGTTAGGCAAAAAATTCAATACAGGATGTATGAAATGGTTTGGAAATTTGCATGCCTTCCCGACCAGTGAGATACTTCGTACAAAGTACGATAGAGAAATAACCACAGACAAGGCAGCTAAAAGTAAACAATCAAATGAGCATTTTTGCATTTCTTTTGCATTGAATTGTTTCACAAGCTTGACTAGTGCTGTTTTTTTACTTTTACAAAAACCGAACCGTAATGTTAAAATGTGCATTTGCACGTACATAAGTTATAATAGTAGCATACTCTGCAAGCATATATAGAGAGAGACGTGTCATGCGATATATAGTTAAGTTTGTGCTATATGCACGTACTTACAAAATGCGTACGGATACACAAGGTTTCCAAATTTTTCCTTTTACATACTTAATTAAGTATGCTAATGATTCCCGAATGTTTGAGATTTATTAATTTCTTCTCACACTAATGCGATCGCCTTACAAACCTAAATTATTCATAATAAAAGCCACGACGCTCGCAGGAGCGCTTGCGGCGCTTCACGAGTGCCCTTAGTGCGTAGCCGTTTCCCAGTGCGCTGACACAACAGCTCTTCCTCAGCCTCGCAACTCGCGAGGTACTGATTGGCAGCTAGCTGACGGGCGAGCGTGATACATTGGAGATTTCGATTGTGCCATGTTGTTATATTATCATTCTTGGATGTTTAACAATAACTTTACAGTCATTTTATATCATTTTTGGGACTAACCTATTGACATAGTGCCAAGTGCAAGTTGCTACTTTCTACTTGTTTATACATCGCTGAAAATCAATATCAAACGGAGTCCGAATGTAGCGGAACTTTTTGTGGACTTTTTATGGACCAGAAGACACCAGATGGGCTAGAGAAGCACCTGGGGGGTGCCTCGAGGGGGGCACAACCCACCAGGGCACGCCTGCCCCCCCAGGCGCGCCCAGGTGGGTTGTGTCCACCTCAATGACCTCCCGCCCTATCTCTTTTCTCTATAAATACCTCCTTCCTCTGGAAAC
>LR738715.1:395846549-395928464 GCA_902687465.1 Secale cereale | reverse complement strand
CGTGATACATTGGAGATTTCGATTGTGCCATGTTGTTATATTATCATTCTTGGATGTTTAACAATAACTTTACAGTCATTTTATATCATTTTTGGGACTAACCTATTGACATAGTGCCAAGTGCAAGTTGCTACTTTCTACTTGTTTATACATCGCTGAAAATCAATATCAAACGGAGTCCGAATGTAGCGCAACTTTTTGTGGACTTTTTATGGACCAGAAGACACCAGATGGGCTAGAGAAGCACCTGGGGGGTGCCTCGAGGGGGGCACAACCCACCAGGGCACGCCTGCCCCCCCAGGCGCGCCCAGGTGGGTTGTGTCCACCTCAATGACCTCCCGCCCTATCTCTTTTCTCTATAAATACCTCCTTCCTCTGGAAACGGTAGGGGAGTCGACAAAAATTTGTTCCAGCCGCCGCAAGTTCTAGAACCACGATATCCAATCTATATCCCTTTTCCGGCACTCCGCCGGAGGGGAACACGATCACGGAAGGGATCATCATCCTCATTGGTGCCTCTCCGATGATGCGTGAGTAGTTTACCACAGACCTACGGGTCCGTAGGTAGTAGCTAGATGGCTTCTTCTCTCTTTGTATCTCAATACAACCGTCTCTCGAAGATCTATTTGATGTAAAGACCTTTTGCGGTGTGTTTGTTGGGATCCAATGATTGTGAGTTTATGATCAGATTTGCCTTGATTTAATATCCAATCTTGATTATTATAGCCTCGTATTTCTTCTCCGATATTGGGGTTTTGTTTGGTCAACTTGATCTATTTATCTTGCAATGTGAAGAGGTGCTTTGTAATGGGTTCGATCTTGTGGTGTCCTTTCCTAGTGATAGAAGGGGCAGCAAGGCACGCATGTATCGTTGCTATTAAGGATAAAAATATGGGGTCTATTCCAACATGAATAGATCTTGTCTACATCATATCATCGTTCTTATTACATTAATCCATTTTTCCATGAACTTAATACACTAGATGTATGCTGGATAGCGGTCGATGTGTGAAAAGGGTGGTATGTGATGTTCAAAATTCCAATGCACAACTTTGACCCCGCGGGCCCAGGGTTGGGCGCGTCATTGAAGATCTATGAGAGGGGCCAGAAGTCAAGAACTACCTAGAACTGGCCAAATATATGTACGAATATTGGGGATGTTTAAAACTTTAAATACATAATGCATAACTTAGGTGGCACCTACCTCACAAACTCGAAAGCACCCTAACAACCACCTAGCTAGGATATATATAATGACATAATGTCGTATCTAGCAAGGATGCTTGGCCCACCACCTCCCACTTCGTGTCAGCGAGGTGGATGCACGTAATGATCGATACTTTGGTCATACATGCATGTCGCCATGACCTACGATAAGACGGACCAATGAATCTTTCGCTTGGTCAAATGACAGTTGTTGTTGTTGTTAATAAACCGTTTGGGCCAATAGATTGAACCATCATAAAAATCGCACGAGAGAGGCCACAAAACCAGCACCTCTTGCATGCCGCCCAAAATGATGTACGTTGGGAAGGGGTGATGTGTGTTTTCAATATAGAATAATGTACAATTTAGATGTGGTGCCTACCTCTCGAAAAAGACAACAACCATTAAGGCATGGTAGTTAAGGACGAGATACGTACGCAGGGTTTAATGTAGGTCGAATCCAGCAATCCTAGCATCTGAGAGGCAATCCTGACAACGCATGAGCTAGAGCTTTGGTTGACCGACATTTGACGGTGACCGGACCTAACACGAACTAGGAGGAATCCATTCATGGCCAACACATACCGTCATTATCGGTCAAAGTGATGATATATATACACTCGGGGAGCCCAAAGATTTCCATGTTGTCACAAGAAATCGCACAAGGGAGACGTGGTCGATCAGAAGACCCCATATACACTACATGCGGCCCGAAAATATGTATGGGTACGCTGGTGTATGATGTGTTTAAATCCCTAATGCACACCTTCGATGGGCCATGCCAACTACATTACAAACTGAACACCGTACACGACTCAAATCCTGGTTCAATACCTATGATGACAGCTTCCCAACTTCGAGGTGGCGGCGTGGGGGTGGGTTGGGGTGGGTGTCGTCCCATGCATGTGGTCAAACTTTATTTTGTCTAGCATGGGACACATCTATATATATCTATACATCAATTTACATATATAGTGTGCGAATAACTTTGAATGTTGCTCATTGGATGAAGCAAATCCGACGGTACAGAGATGGCAAATCCGAGCACTACTTGCCGTTGGATATCATCTACATTCCACCAGATTCTGCCAGATGTACAATCTAGAAGACTCCATGGTTGAACTTAAGCATAATGTAGAAACCTCGAAACACAAGCACTTCTCCTTTGTTCTCTATAATCTTCCATATCTTAATTGCCCAAACCTTTTTTCTAAATGAATTGTCACTTTTTGTTTTTACCTCTACAATGCATAATTCCATGAATCTAAAAATAGTTTTTTATGAAAATAATTGAATTTGAATGAGATGAACAATAAGAATTAAACGCACATCTACATCATGCATAACTGGGAGAAGAGGCGGGAAATGAATGAGAGGAGTGGCGAGAAACGGTAGCCTGTTTTGAATGAAAACCTAGTAGAGAAAGAAACGTGAGCTACATGACGCATGCGCACAGTGCTTACACATGTATTGCATGTGCTGTAAAAAGGGCTCAGGGTTGTTGTTCGATGTGGGAGCATCCAACGGTGCACACGTATGCTCCGTGGGGTTTGGGTTTTGGCCAGTCAGAACGCACGACTCAGATCGCGCGCACGTAGCGGGGTGGGGGGATATCATACGGAGACCAACATTCGGTAGAAACCGGTGAAAACCACGAGAAAAAGATATTATGAAGTTTAAAAAAAATCGAAAAAATGCGGGATGTTAAGAGGATGATGTTTTATAGCCACACAAAATTTCAAGTTGAAACACATTACGAGATGTGAGCTATGAAAAAAACAAAATCAGTGTTGAATAGTGCCGAATAGTAATGTCACTATCAGGGGTAATTTGTCTTTTTCATACCTCACATCTCGTAATCTTTTTCAACTTGAAATTTTGGGTCGCAATAAAACATCACCTTTTTATCATCCCACAATTTTTTTAGATTTTATGAAACTTTAAAATATGTGTTCCACGAAGTTTTCATTGAATATCGGCTTTCGTGAGTGAACCGTGTGCTATTTGAAAACATTTCGTGAGAAGAATCTCGGTTTTTCAATCCCCGTAAATCCAAAACTAAGCTGAAAACCGTGAAACCTGCAATGGTATCACGACATGGCACTTATATGTCGAGGATTTTTTTTCGTCCATTGTGGCACAAGTTTTATTACAAGCCTCTTACAAACCGGAGCTTCTCTCAAAGAAGCCTCATGGTTCCGATAGGGAAACGTGTCCCCCTTGTGGGCGAAATGTAATCACTGCCTCTTTTTGCCTTGTATTTTCTTCTACGGGCAACATGGAACGACGGGATATACTTGCTGAAATTTACACTTATTCAAGGTTCGTTTGGCCCTTTTATACACTAATTGAGTTTCCTAGGCACTTAATGTACATAATTCAAATATGAACTACAAATACATCCTCCAATTCACCAAAATGGCTAGAAAAATAATACATGTGTCCTTGGGAGCATGTTTAGGTCATGCCAGGAATGAGAGCAAATTACAATCGTACCGGTGTCCTGGCTCGTTGTCGGTGTACTAAGGTAGGGGTACCTCAGTACCCCAACTTGTGCACGGGCAGTTGCAGCTTCCCGCGGCAGGGCTTACCACGCGCTCGCCGGAGACCTTCCTGCTCCATATCAAACCATTCAAAAACAAAGTATGCAAGACAGAAGATCGAGACCCCGGCAAGTGGAGCTTGCCGGGAAGGCCGTACCAGGCTCAAGATTACCCCGCTAGCACAAGACCCTGGCAGGAGGAGCTTGCCAGGAAGACTAGAAGATTCCATCATAGAAGACACGCCTCGGCGCTATATGCGCCCCGGCAAGGGCCCGGGGAGCGGCAAGCTCCCGGGCCCGGCAAGATCAAGGCCCCGGCAAGGTACTTGCCGGGAGAGTTGCGCTGTGTGCCCGCGCTCCAGCTCATCGGCCCACGCGTCGCCCTGGGGCCTATCCAGGGACGCGTGGCGGATGGCTGTGCAGCCTGGGGGACACGGTGGCACTCCACGGTGGTGGATCCATCGCCGTGGCAGACGGAGACGCAAGGGCGGGAGCTTTTTGGGTCGACGGCGACGGGCATTAAATGCCCTTGTCCCCCACTGTCAAAGTAGGTAGCGACCACTGTTCGCGCACTGTAGCTCCACTGTTCCCGCACTGTTACAGCTACCACCTCTTTTATGTTTTCACCCCTTTCTCCTACGTTGACACCTGTCGGTGACCCCTTGCACTATAAAAGGAGGCCCATGCACAACGTGGAGGGGGTTCGGAACCTAGATCACTCATACGCTCGGTGTAGCTGCTTCTTCAAGCTCCCGAGCTCTCCAACTCAATACACAACCAAGCAGGAGTAGGGTTTTACGCGTCTGCCGCGGCCCGAACCTGGGTAAAACTGCCCGCGTGCTCGCTACGATCTGCTCTTCGTGCTCCCTCCGCCCTCGTACCGCACAGACAAGGGGCTCCGGTCCCATAGGTGTTCGTGGCGGACAGTTTCCCCCGACATCTTTGGCGCGCCAGGTAGGGGGCGTCGAGGTTGTGCGAACCTGATCCGGCGTTCGCGCGGGCGCATTCTTCATCAACCTCTCCAGTTCCATCAGCAACTTCATCAGCAACAGCTCCATGGCCCCGAAGAAGAAGGCTTCGGAGGTCGGAGGCCCGTCTGCGTCTCACCCGCCGCCACCAGAGCCAACGGTGGGCGGGGGAGATGCCGTCGGAAGGGTGGTCGCCGGCGAGGACACTCACGGCGCCACCAGATCCAAGAACAGGACGGACGACCGAACCTCGGTCTCCGTGGACGCGCCGCGTCCATCTCAGCACACGACAACCCAGCAGCGCCATACCACAGGAGGTGGTATCCGCTTGCTGGGGCAAGGGCAAACCGGAGGCTCGCGGGACGCCCCGGACCACCGTCCGGGCACAAGCAAAGCGAAGGCGCCGGCGCGGGACCCCGCTCCTTCTAACGTCGTTAGAAGTCCGAGCGTATCCCGCTCCTCGCACCGCTCGCCCGCGTTCCCCTCCACTCCAGCGGAAGCGCTCGCGAGAGCGCAACTGCTCCTAGACTTCCCTCCCGCGGCAGACAAGGCCGACGACTGGAGGGCCACCATCCAGAGCCTGATCGCCTTCGCCAACAACGATTCTCCACAGCAGCCGTCGGCCTCGCGGCCGCGGCAAGCTGAGAAGACGAAGGCCGACGGCGACAAGACCGCCGGGGGTGCGACAAGCGTGCACTCCCCGCCGCGGAAGCAGAATACGCCACCCCGCCGGAACAACGCTGACGATGGCTCCACGGCCTCGTCGGACCCACGGGCTCGTCGGGACCAGCGCCAGGTCCTCGACGACCGGCAACAAGAAGACGCTCGAACAAGGATCGAGCGCCGCCGAGAAGCTCGGCGACAATCAGACCAAAGGGCTGAGGACGCTGTCGACGCGCGCGCGCCCGGTGAACCAGGCGACTTGCCGTACGCGGCAGGTTGCCCTGTGTTCACCCGCGAGCTGCGGCGCGTCCAGTGGCCCAGCATGAAGAATTTTAAACCCGACGTACCGGAGAAGTACGACGGCAAGACGCACCCCTCCGAGTTCCTCAGCGTTTACACCATCGCGGTGCAGGCTGCCGGGGGGCGCGACGAGAAGATCTTGGCGAACTACTTCCCGCTCGTGCTTAAGCCGAACGTCCGTTCATGGCTTATGCACTTGCCGGAAGGTTCCATCTCTTCTTGGGCCGACCTTTGCCACCAGTTTGTTGGCGCCTTCACCGGCGGCCACAAACCCCACGGCCAGGAGAGCGATCTCCACATTCTGGCCCAGAAGGAAGGAGAAACCCTGCGCAAGTACATCCAATGCTTCAGCCGTGTGCAGCACAACATTCCTGACGTCCACCCTGCCGCGGTTATCAGCGCGTTCCACCAGAACGTGCGTAACCGCCGCATGCATGAAGAAATGGCGATGACCAAGATTCGGGATGTCAGCGAGCTCTATGCTCTGGCTGACAAGTGCGCACGCGCAGAAGAGGGGAGGAGACTCCCCGGGGAGGATGCTGGCGCAGGAGGTAGCGACAGCGACGACGCCGCCCCGGCAAAGAAGAGCCGGCGGCGGAATAACAGAAGGAAGGGCAAGAAAGAGGTGCTTGCCGTCGAGAAGTCCGGCAAGGAGGCTCCCGCCAAGCAAACACAGGCTGGCGGCTCCGGCAAGGAGCCTGCCCCTGTAGCGGCGGCCGACAAGCATGACGGCTCCGACAAGCAATACTGCAAGATACACCGCACCAAGGGCCACGACCTCTCCAACTGCAAACGCGTCGAGTATCTCGTCGAGCAGCAGAAGGCTGGGTACGAGAGGCGCGACAAGGAGAAGGCCCAAGGTGGCGGGGAAGAACCAAGCAAGAAGCGGCCGTTCAACGGCCGGGGAGGACGCCGCGGCAAGGCCAAGCAGCGGCAAGGAGATCGACCTCCCCGGGGCCGCGACAAGGACGAAGACGACGACGAAGACATGGAGGACGAGGATAACAACGAGCAGGAGTTCCAGAAGGCCACGGAGGTCCTGTGCGTCGACGGTGGCGCCTCTCTGCACACCTCCCACCGCCAGCTCAAGCAGTGGGTGCGTGAGGTGAATGCAGCAAAGCCGCCCGTGGAGTCGCGCATGCTCCTCAAATGGTCCAGCACGCCCATCATTTTTGATCTTGAGGATCACCCTGACCGCACCACTGCGGTCGGGTGCTTGCCGATGCTGGTTTCTCTCACCATCCGCAACCTCAAGGTCACCAAAATGTTGGTTGACGGCGGGGCCGGGCTGAACTTGATCTCCTCTGCTGTGATCAAGAAACTCCAGATTCCAGATGGCGAGCTCGAAGAAACCGGTTCTTTCCAAGGAATCAACCCGGGAAGGAGCAAGCCCAAGGGAAAGATCACTCTGCCGGTGACCTTTGGCGGGGAGCTCAACTTCAGAACTGAGCGCATCACTTTCGACGTCGCCGATATTCCGTTGCCCTACAATGGAATACTCGGCCGTCCCGCCCTCGCCAAGTTCATGGCAGCTTCCCATTATGCCTACAACGTACTCAAGATGCCGGGGCCAATAAGCGTCATCACTGTCTATGGCGACAAGAAAGATGCGCTTGTCTGCGCCGACAAGATCTACCGGGAAGCGGCAGCTGCGGCCGAGAAGGACACACTTGGCGCTAAAGCTCCCAGGGGGAAGAAGACGAAGGCCAAGTCCGGCAAGTGCTCTGGGGCCCACTCCGGCAACCGCACCTCCTCGGAGTGCTGCGCTGCCGTCGAGGACGTCCCATCGAGCTCCACCGGCAAGTGTAAGAAGGGAATGGCTGCTCCTCCGGCAACCAAGAAGGTGTCCGCCAAGGAGGATGGCACTGGTGGTACCTTCACCATCAGTGCCACACTTGACAGCAAATAGGAAAGCGCGCTCGTTGCCTTCCTGCGGGCGAATGTCGATGTGTTTGCTTGGCAACCATCTGACATCCCCGGTGTTCCCAGGAAGGTAATTGAGCACAAGCTTGCTGTTTGTCCTCAGGCACGGCCCATCAACCAGAAAGTGAGGAAGCAAGCCATGGAGTGCCAAGAATTCATCAACGAAGAAATCAAGAAGCTAGAGGCAGCAGGCTTAGTTAGAGGTGTGATCCATCCGACGTGGTTGGCAAACCCAGTCGTCGTGCGCAAGGCCAATGGGAAGTGGAGACTGTGTATAGACTTCACCGATGTGAATAAAGCATGTCCCAAGGATCCATTCCCTTTGCCGCGCATTGACCAGATTGTTGACTCCACCGCCGGATGTGAGCTACTCTGTTTTCTTGATGCATACTCAGGCTATCATCAGATTTTCATGGCCAAAGAGGATGAAGAGAAGACTGCATTTATCACTCCATGTGGCACTTATTGCTTCGTACGCATGCCATTTGGATCGAAGAATGCAGGCTTAACCTTTGCAAGGGTAGTGTACACTTCTTTCGAGCCACAGATCCACAGGAATGTAGAAGCTTACATGGATGACATCGTGGTGAAGAGCAACAGCAAGGATACCCTGGTCCAAGATTTGGAGGAGACATTCCAGAACCTGCGCAAAATACAGCTCAAGTTGAACCCCGAGAAGTGCGTCTTTGGAGTCCCCTCCGGCAAGCTTCTCGGGTTCTTTGTGTCACAGAGGGGGATTGAAGCCAACCCCGACAAGATTAAAGCCATTGAGCAGATAGAGGCCCCAAAGCGCGTCAAGGATGTCAGAAGACTTGCAGGTTGTGTGGCTGCCCTCAGTAGGTTCATTTCGAAGTCTGCAGAACGCGCCCTACCTTTCTTCAAAATCTTGAAGAAGGCAGGTCCCATGAAGTGGACTCCGGAAGCGGAGGCAGCGCTGCAGGATTTGAAACGGTACCTGTCTGTTGGGGAACGTTGCATGGAAAACAAAAATTTTTCCCTACGTTCACCAAGATCAATCTAGTAGATGCAACTACGAGGGGAGAGTAGGATCCACATACCCTTGTAGATCGCTAAGCGGAAGCGTTATGAACGCGGATGATGGAGTCGTACTCGCCGCGATTCAGATCGCCGAAGATCCTAGCACCGAAGCAACGGTGCCTCCGCGTTCTTCACACGTACGGCTCGGGGACGTCTCCTCCTTCTTGATCCAGCAAGGGGTGGAGGAGAGGTTGATGGAGAACCGGCAGCACGACGGCGTGGTGGTGATGGTGGAGAAGAACTCCGGCAGGGCTTCGCCTAAGCACCGCGGGAGAAGAAGATGTAACGGGAGAGGGAGGGCAGCACCGAGGCACGAACTTGTGTTTGCTGCCCTCCCTTTGCCTCACTATATATAGGGGGGTGGAGAGGTGAGGGCGCCCTAGGGTTTCCCCCCTAGGGGGCCGGCGGCCAGGGCAAGGGGGGGCGGCGGCCAAGGCAGGGGGGGCGGCGGCCAGGGCCAGGCCCTAGGGTTTCCCCCCCTAGGTGCCTTGCCCCCCAAGGCTAGGGGGTGCGGCCACCCTAGAGGGGTCCACCCCCCTTGGCGCACAAGGAGAGGGCCCAGGGGGGGGCGCACAGCCCCCTGAGGGCTGTGGTGTTCCCCCTTGTGGCCCATTAGGCCCAGAACTGCTTCCGGACCCCCCGAAACCCCTTTCCGGTACTCCGCCGATTTCCCGATGCTCCCCGGAACACTTCCGGACTCCGAAACCTTTCATCCTATATATCAATCTTCGTCTCCGGACCATTCCGGAGACCCTCGTCATGTCCGGGATCTCATCCGGGACTCCGAACAACCTTCGGTAACCATACACTTTTCTCACTAACAACCCTAGCGTCACCGAACGTTAAGTGTGTAGACCCTGCGGGTTCGGAAACCATGTAGACATGACCGAGACACTCCCAGGTCAATAACCAATAGCGGGATCTGGATACCCATATTGGTTCCCACATGTTTCTCGATGATCTCATCGGATGAACCACGATGTCAAGGATTCAGGCAATCCCGTACACAGTTCCCTTTGCCTCGTCGGTATGTTACTTGCCCGAGATTCGATCGTCGGTATCTCTATACCTAGTTCAATCTCGTTACCGGCAAGTCTCTTTACTCGTTACCGTAATACATAATCCCGTGACCAACTACTTAGTCACTTTGAGCTCATTGAGATGACGTATTACCGAGTGGGCCCGGAGATACCTCTCCGTCACACGGAGTGACAAATCCCAATCTTGATCCATGTCAACTCAACAGACACCCTCGGAGATACCTGTAGAGTACCTTTATAGTCACCCAGTTACGTTGTGACGTTTGGTACACACAAAGCACTCCTACGGTGTCAGTGAGTTACATGATCTCATGGTCATAGGAACTTATACTTGACATGCAGAAAACTATAGCGATAACTGACACGATCAAAAGCTATGTTAACGTTTGGGTCTCGTCCATCACATCATTCTCCTAATGATGTGATCCCGTTATCAAATGACAACTCATGTCTATGACCTGGAAACTGCGGTCATCTTTGATCAACGAGCTAGTCCTGTAGAGGCTCACTAGGGACACAAAGTCTGTCTATTCATCCACACGTGTATCTGAGTTTCCAATCAATACAATTATAGCATGGATAATAAACGATTATCATGAACAAGGAAATATAATAATAACTCTTTTATTATTGCCTCTAGGGCATATTTCCAACAGTCTCCCACTTGCACTAGAGTCAATAATCTAACATTACAAGGTAATGAATCTAACACCCATAGAGTCTTGGTGTTGATCGTGCTTAGCCCGTGGAAGAGGCTTAGTCAACGGATCTGCAACATTCAAATCCGTGTGTACTTTGCAAATGTTTATGTCCTCCTCCTTGACCGAATCGCGGATGGAATTGAAGCGTCGCTTTATGTGTCTGGTCCTCTTGTGAAACCTTGGTTCCTTGGCTAGAGCAATGGCACCAGTGTTGTCACAGAACAGAGTCATTGGGTTCAGTGCACTAGGCACAACTCCAAGATCTGTCATGAACTCCTTCATCCAGACACCTTCCTTTGCCGCCTCCGAGGCAGCTATATACTCCGCTTCACATGTAGAATCAGCTACCACGCTCTGCTTGGAACTGCACCAGCTTACCGCTCTCCCGTTGAGAATATATACGTATCCGGTTTGTGACTTAGAGTCATCCGGATCTGTGTCAAAGCTTGCATCGACGTAACCCTTTACGACGAGCTCTTGATCACCTCCATAAACGAGAAACATATCCTTAGTCCTTTTCAGGTACTTTAGGATATTCTTGACCGCTGTCCAGTGATCCATACCAGGATTACTATGAAACCTTCCGGCCATACTTATGGCAAGGCTGACATCTGGTCTTGTGCACAGCATTGCATACATGATAGAGCCTATGGCTGAAGCATAGGGGACGACACTCATCTTTTCTCTATCATCCGCAGTCACTGGGCATTGAGTCTTACTCAACTTCGTACCTTGCAATACCGGCAAGAACCCCTTCTTGGATTGATCCATTTTGAACTTCTTCAAAACTTTATCAAGGTATGTGCTTTGTGAAAGTCCTATCAAGCGTCTTGATCTATCTCTATAGATCTTGATGCCCAATATGAAAGCAGCTTCACCGAGATCTTTCATCGAAAAACTCTTGTTCAAATACCCCTTCACGCTATCCAAAAATTCTATATTGTTTCCAATCAGCAATATGTCATCCACATATAATATTAGAAACGCTATAGAGCTCCCACTCACTTTCTTGTAAATACAAGCTTCATTGTAAACTTGTATAAACCCAAACGCTTTGATCACTTCATCAAAGCGAAGATTCCAACTCCGAGATGCTTGCACCAGCCCATAAATGGAACGCTGGAGCTTGCATACTTTGTCAGCACTCTCTGGATCGACAAAACCTTCTGGTTGCATCATATACAACTCTTCCTTAAGAAAACCGTTAAGGAACGCTGTTTTGACATCCATCTGCCAAATTTCATAATCGAAATATGCAGCTATTGCTAACATGATTCGGACGGATTTAAGCATCGCTACGGGTGAGAAAGTCTCATCGTAGTCAATCCCTTGAACTTGTGAAAAACCCTTTGCCACAAGTCGAGCTTTATACACGGTGACATTACCGTCAGCGTCCGTCTTCCTCTTAAAAATCCATTTATTCTGAATGGCCTTCCGCCCTTCAGGTAATACTTCCAAAGTCCATACTTTGTTTTCATACATGGATCCCATCTCGGATTTCATGGCCTCTAACCATTTGTCGGAATCTGGGCCCACCATCGCTTCTCCATAGCTCGTAGGTTCACCGTTGTCTAACAACATGACCTCCAAGACAGGGTTACCATACCACTCAGGTGCAGTGCGTACCCTTGTCGACCTACGAGGTTCGGTAGTGACTTGATCAGAAGCTTCTTGATCATCATCATTGGCTTCTTCTTCAACCTCTGCAGGCTCCACAAAAACATCTTTCTGTGCTGCGCTACTTTCTGGTTGAAGCAGAGGTTCAATAACCTCATCAAGTTCTACCTTCCTCCCACTCAATTCTTTCGAGAGAAACTCTTTCTCGAGAAAGGATCCGTTCTTAGCAACAAACACTTTGCCCTCGGATCTGAGATAGAAGGTGTACCCAACTGTTTCTTTTGGGTATCCTATGAAGACACATTTGTCCGCTTTGGGTTCGAGCTTTTCTGGCTGAAGCCTTTTGACATAAGCATCGCAACCCCAAACCTTGAGAAAAGACAACTTCGGTTTCTTACTAAACCATAGTTCATACGGTGTTGTCTCAACGGACTTAGATGGAGCCCTATTTAAAGTGAATGCAGCTGTCTCTAACGCATATCCCCAAAACGATAGTGGCAAATCGGCAAGAGACATCATAGAACGCACCATATCTAATAGGGTTCGATTACGACGTTCGGACACACCATTACGCTGTGGTGTTCCAGGTGGCGTTAACTGTGAAACAATTCCACATTTTCTTAAGTGATCACCAAACTCATAACTCAGATATTCTCCCCCTCGATCAGATCGTAGGAACTTGATCTTCTTGTTACGATGATTTTCTACTTCACTCTGAAATTGCTTGAACTTTTCAAAAGTTTCAGACTTATGCTTCATCAAGTAAATATACCCATATCTACTTAAGTCGTCAGTGAAGGTGAGAAAATAACGATATCCACCGCGTGCCGTTACACTCATCGGACCGCACACATCAGTATGTATGATTTCCAATAAGTCACTAGCCCGTTCCATTGTCCCTGAAAACGGGGTCCTTGTCATCTTTCACATGAGGCACGGCTCGCACGTGTCAAGTGATTCAAAATCAAGAGACTCCAAAAGTCCATCAGCATGGAGCTTCCTCATGCGTTTTACGCCGATATGACCGAGACGGCAGTGCCACAAGAAAGTGGTATTATCATTATCTACTCTACATCTTTTGGCATCAATGTTATGAACATGTGTATCATCACTATCGAGATTCAATAAGAATAAACCCCTAACTTCGGGTGCATGACCATAAAAGATATTACTCATATAAATAGAACAACCATTATTCTCTGACTTAAATGAGTAACCGTCTCGCAATAAACAAGATCCAGATATAATGTTCATGCTTAACGCAGGCACTAAATAACAATTATTCAGGTTCATAACTAATCCCGATGGTAATCGAAGAGCGAGCGTGCCGACGGTGATCACATCAACCTTGGAACCGTTTCCCACGCGCATCGTCACTTCGTCCTTCGCCAGCCTCCGTTTATTCCGCAGTTCCTGTTTAGAGTTGCAAATGTGAGCAACCGAACCGGTATCAAATACCCAGGCACTACAACGAGAGTTGGTAAGGTACACATCAATAACATGTATATCACATATACCTTTGTTGTTGTTGGCCCCCTTCTTGTCCGCCAGATACTTGGGGCAGTTCCGCTTCCAGTGGCCGTTTCCCTTGCAATAGAAACACTCAGTCTCTGGCTTGGGCCCAGCCTTGGGTTTCTTCACTGGATTAGCAACTGCTTTGCCACCCTTCTTAGAGTTACCCTTCTTGCCCTTGCCATTCTTCTTGAAACTGGTGGTCTTATTGACCATCAACACTTGATACTCCTTCTGGATGTCTGCCTCAGCGACTTTCAGCATCGAAAACAGCTCGGCGATGGTCTTGTTCATCCCTCGCATGTTATACTGCTGCACGAAGCTCTTGTAGCTTGGAGGGAGTGACTGGAGAATTCTGTCAATGATAGCCTCATCCGGGAACACAAGTCCCAGATCAGCTATGCGGGTATAGTACCCAGACATCTTCAGTAAGTGCTCACTGACAGACGAATTCTCCTCCATCTTGCAAGCGAAGAATTTATCGGTGGTCTCATACCTCTCGATCTTAGCATTCTTCTCAAAGATGAACTTCAACTCCGTGTACATCTCATATGCACCATGACGTTCAAAACGCCTTTGAAGTCCTCCTTCCAAGCCATACAACATGGCACACTGCACTATCGAATAGTCATCCGAACGCGTCTGCCAAACGTTCATAACGTCTGCAGAGGCTCCAGGAGCGGGGGCGTCACCTAGCGGTGCATTTAGGACATAAACCTTTTGGGCAGCTGTGAGGATGATCCTCAGATTGCGGAGCCAGTCCACAAAGTTGCTCCCGTCATCTTTCAGTTTAGCTTTCTCTAGGAACGCATTAAAATTCAGGGGAGCTACTGCGCGAGCCATCTACAACCAAAAATTTGCAAAGACATTTTAGACTATTGTTCATGATAAGTGAGTTATTACCTAATCAAATTATTTATAACTCCCACTCAAATGGACATCCCTCCGGTCATTCGAGCGTGACATGATCCAAATTCACCAACCCAAGTCCGATCATCACGTGAGATGAGGTGGTGTCAATGGTGAACATCAACATGTTGATCATATCTACTATATGACTCATGCTCGACCTTTCGGTCCTCCGTGTTCCGAGGCCATGTCTGTACATGCTAGGCTCGTCAAGTCTAACCCGAGTGTTCTGCACGTGCAAAACTGGCTTGCACCCGTTGTATGCGAACGTAGAGTCTATCACACCCGATCATCACGTGGTGCTTCGAAACGACGAACCTTCGCAACGGCGCACACTCGGGGGGAACACAATTTTATCTTGAAATTTTAGTGAAGGATCATCTTATAATGCTACCGTCGTCCTAAGCAAAATAAGATGCATAAAAGGATTAACATCACATGCAAATCATAAGTGACATGATATGGCCATCAACTCGTGCTTTTGATCTCCATCTCCAAAGCACCGGCATGATCTCCATCGTCACCGGCGCCACACCATGATCTCCATCATCATGATCTCCATCATCGTGTCGCCATCGGGGCTGTCGGCGCCCACCATGCTCTTACTACTATTGCTACCGTTTAGCGATAAAGTAAAGCATTACAAAGCGCTTAATGATTGACACGCAGGTCATACAAAAAATTAAAGACAACCCTATGGCTCCTGCCGGTTGCCGTATGCATCGACATGCAAGTCGATATTAACTATTACAACATGATCATCTCATACATCAAATATAATTCATCATGTCATTGGCCATATCATATCACATGCATACCCTGCAAAAACAAGTTAGACGTCCTCTAATTTGTTGTTGCATGTTTTACGTGGCTGCTATGGGTATCTAGCAAGAACGTTTCTTACCTACGCAAAACCACAACGGTGATATTCAAGTTGCTATTTAACCTTCTACAAGGACCGCCTTGTTCTATTCCGATTCAACTAAGATAGGAGAGACAGACACCCGCCAGCCATCTTATGCAACAAAAGTCACATGTCTGTCGATGGAACCGGTCTCATGTACGTGGACATGTAAAGTTGGTCCGGGCCGCTTCATCCTATAATACCGCTGAATCAAGAAAGACTAAGGAGGGCAGCAATTTAAACATCAACGCCACAAACCCTTTTGTGTTCTACTCGAGAAAGCATCTACGCAAGATCCTAGCTCATGATGCCACTGTTGGGGAACGTTGCATGGAAAACAAAAAATTTTCCCTACGTTCACCAAGATCAATCTAGTAGATGCAACTACGAGGGGAGAGTAGGATCCACATACCCTTGTAGATCGCTAAGCGGAAGCGTTATGAACGCGGATGATGGAGTCGTACTCGCCGCGATTCAGATCGCCGAAGATCCTAGCACCGAAGCAACGGTGCCTCCGCGTTCTTCACACGTACGGCTCGGGGACGTCTCCTCCTTCTTGATCCAGCAAGGGGTGGAGGAGAGGTTGATGGAGAACCGGCAGCACGACGGCGTGGTGGTGATGGTGGAGAAGAACTCCGGCAGGGCTTCGCCTAAGCACCGCGGGAGAAGAAGATGTAACGGGAGAGGGAGGGCAGCACCGAGGCACGAACTTGTGTTTGCTGCCCTCCCTTTGCCTCACTATATATAGGGGGGGTGGAGAGGTGAGGGCGCCCTAGGGTTTCCCCCCTAGGGGGCCGGCGGCCAGGGCAAGGGGGGGCGGCGGCCAAGGCAGGGGGGGGCGGCGGCCAGGGCCAGGCCCTAGGGTTTCCCCCCCTAGGTGCCTTGCCCCCCAAGGCTAGGGGGTGCGGCCACCCTAGAGGGGTCCACCCCCCTTCGCGCACAAGGAGAGGGCCCAGGGGGGGGCGCACAGCCCCCTGAGGGCTGTGGTGTTCCCCCTTGTGGCCCATTAGGCCCAGAACTGCTTCCGGACCCCCCGAAACCCCTTTCCGGTACTCCGCCGATTTCCCGATGCTCCCCGGAACACTTCCGGACTCCGAAACCTTTCATCCTATATATCAATCTTCGTCTCCGGACCATTCCGGAGACCCTCGTCATGTCCGGGATCTCATCCGGGACTCCGAACAACCTTCGGTAACCATACACTTTTCTCACTAACAACCCTAGCGTCACCGAACGTTAAGTGTGTAGACCCTGCGGGTTCGGAAACCATGTAGACATGACCGAGACACTCCCAAGTCAATAACCAATAGCGGGATCTGGATACCCATATTGGTTCCCACATGTTTCTCGATGATCTCATCGGATGAACCACGATGTCAAGGATTCAGGCAATCCCGTACACAGTTCCCTTTGTCTCGTCGGTATGTTACTTGCCCGAGATTCGATCGTCGGTATCTCTATACCTAGTTCAATCTCATTACCGGCAAGTCTCTTTACTCGTTACCGTAATACATAATCCCGTGACCAACTACTTAGTCACTTTGAGCTCATTGAGATGACGTATTACCGAGTGGGCCCGGAGATACCTCTCCGTCACACGGAGTGACAAATCCCAATCTTGATCCATGTCAACTCAACAGACACCCTCGGAGATACCTGTAGAGTACCTTTATAGTCACCCAGTTACGTTG
This sequence comes from Secale cereale, assembly GCA_902687465.1. Lineage (NCBI taxonomy): Eukaryota > Viridiplantae > Streptophyta > Magnoliopsida > Poales > Poaceae > Secale > Secale cereale. The sequence continues at coordinate 395,911,450 of LR738715.1, read as the reverse complement.
TGACGTTTGGTACACACAAAGCACTCCTACGGTGTCAGTGAGTTACATGATCTCATGGTCATAGGAACTTATACTTGACATGCAGAAAACTATAGCGATAACTGACACGATCAAAAGCTATGTTAACGTTTGGGTCTCGTCCATCACATCATTCTCCTAATGATGTGATCCCGTTATCAAATGACAACTCATGTCTATGACCTGGAAACCGCGGTCATCTTTGATCAACGAGCTAGTCCTGTAGAGGCTCACTAGGGACACAAAGTCTGTCTATTTATCCACACGTGTATTTGAGTTTCCATTCAATACAGTTATAGCATGGATAATAAACGATTATCATGAACAAGGAAATATAATAATAACTCTTTTATTATTGCCTCTAGGGCATATTTCCAACACTGTCCTCCACTCCAATACTTGTCGCACCTAGACCACAGGAAAAGTTGTTGCTATACCTAGCGGCAACCAACCAGGTGGTTAGTGCTGCGTTAGTAGCGGAGAGGGAGTCCGACGAGGAGTCAGCACCACCGGCAAGCGGATCCAGCGACAAGCAGGGGGCTGCTCCGGCAAGCTCTGGCCCCGACAAGGACAGCTCTGCGCAGGAACAGGATGAAGCGCGGAAGAAGATGGTACAGTGCCCAGTGTATTTTGTAAGTTCCCTTCTCCAGGGGGCTAGATCGAGATACTCTGGTGTGCAAAAGTTGCTTTTCGGCCTCCTCATGGCCTCGAGAAAGCTGCGCCATTACTTCCAAGCACATGAGATAACAGTGGTCACTCGCTTTCCGCTGAAGAGGATATTGCACAACCTAGAAGCAACAGGCAAGATCGTTGAGTGGGCACTGGAGCTGTCAAGCTTTGGACTCAAGTTTGAAAGTACTTCAACCATACAGAGCCGAGCTTTGGCAGAATTCATAGCTGAGTGGACCCCAACGCCCGATGAAGAAGTACAAGAAACAAGTACACCCGTACAAGAAGCGACAAGTGAATCGGTAATGTATTTTGACGGTGCCTTCTCACTGCAAGGCGCCGGTGCTGGCGTGGTACTCATCGCGCCCACCGGAGAGCACCTCAGATATGTTATCCAGATGCACTTTCCCAGGGAGCAAGCGACAAACAACACTGCTGAATATGAAGGCTTGCTTGCCGGCCTCAGGATTGCGGCCGAACTTGGGATCAGGAAGCTGATTGTGCGGGGAGATTCTCAGTTGGTGGTCCGGCAAGTTAACAAGAGTTATCAGAGCCCTTTGATGGAAGCTTATGTCGATGAAGTGAGGAAGCTTGAGGAGCACTTTGAAGGTCTGCAGATGGAGCACGTCCCGAGAGCTCAGAATGAAATAGCAGATGGCCTTTCAAAGTGTGCTTCGATGAAGTTACCTGTGGAACCAGGGACCTTCTTGCTCAAGCTGACTCAACCATCCGTTACACCATCAATTGGGCAGTCCAAGAAGAGAAAGTTGGTCTCCGGCGACTACTTGCCGGCGGATCTTCCTGAAACCGCCGCCAAGGTCCCCAAGATCAACAACCACAACGCTGAGGAACAGTTTGCTCCTGCAGATCTTCGGGTCTGTACAGTTGAAGCAAGCGTTCCCGACAAGCCTCGCCCCGGCGAGCTTGCCGGGGGACCTTCAGCTCCGGCAGAACCAGAGGTCCTTGCCATAGAAGCTGAGGTTCCCGCAGCGGCCCTCGAACCTTTAGTCCTTGCCGTCGAGCCCCAGGCTCCGGCATGGGCGCATCAGATCGTCCGTTTTCTTCAAACTAGAGAACTTCCCGACGACCCAGAAGAAATAGAGAAGAGAACCAGGCAGTCAAGTATGTACCAGTTCGTGGATAACGAGCTGTACAGAAGAAGACTCAATGGCGTCAGATTGAAGTGCATCTCCAGGGAAGACGGACATAAGCTGTTGGCGGAAATACACGGAGGCATATGCGGCCACCACATTGGCGCAAGGGCGCTTGCCGGGAAAGCTTTCCGGCAAGCGTTCTTTTGGCAAGAAGCCCTCCAAGATGCAACTGCACTAGTAACCAAGTGTGAAGCGTGCCAGTTCCATGCAAAGCAAATTCATCAGCCAGCTCAAGCTCTCCAAACAATCCCTTTGTCCTGGCCCTTCTCGGTCTGGGGGCTCGATATCCTCGGCCCTTTCCCTCGTGCTGTCGGGGGCTTTGAGTACTTGTACGTTGCAATCGACAAGTTCACAAAGTGGCCAGAAGTGGAGCCAGTGAGAAAGGTGACAGCACAGTCAGCAGTCAGGTTCTTCAGGTCGATTGTTTGCCGTTTCGGAATCCCTAACAGGATCATCACCGACAACGGTACGCAATTCACCAGTCGCACCTTCATGCAGTACGTCCAAGACCTTGGCGCCAAGGTCTGTTTCGCTTCTGTTGCTCACCCGAGGAGCAACGGTCAAGCGGAGAGGGAAAATGCTGAAGTGCTGCGCGGACTCAAGACAAGGACCTTTGACAGGCTGCGCAAGTGCGGAAGAAATTGGATAGAGGAGCTACCGGCGGCTCTTTGGTCAATCAGAACGACACCAAGTCGAGCCACCGGACAGACACCCTTTGCTCTAGTCTATGGAGCAGAGGCAGTTCTCCCCACGGAACTCGTATACGGATCTCCTCGAGTGCTCGCTTATGATGAGCTCGAGCAAGAGCAACTGCGACAAGATGACGCGTTGCTCCTCGAGGAGGGACGTCTCCAGGCTGCTGTACGAGCTGCTCGATACCAGCAAGCCTTGCGTCGCTACCATAGCTGCAAGGTCAAGGCCAGGAGTCTCGAGGAAGGCGACCTTGTTCTTCGGCGTGTTCAGTCCGCCAAGAATTCCAACAAGTTGACGCCGAAGTGGGAAGGCCCTTATCGGGTGAGACAAGCCACGAGGCCCGGCGCTGTCCGCCTCGAGACCGAAGAAGGCTTACCGGTGAGCAACTCCTGGAACATAGAGCATCTTCGCAAGTTTCACCCATAAGGCGCGGTTGCCGTGATCCGCTCCGGCAACCACCTTTTGTACAAGCTTTGCCGCTGTTGCATGTAACCCTTTGTACAAAGCCGGGCGCAGACCCCGTGCATCAGTAAAGATCTTGTGTTTTGCGCTATTTGCCTTTTGCATGCTTTTCTTTGCTATTCGCATGTGTTATTTGGCATCTTGTGCAACTCACTCATCCGGTAAGCATTAGCACGCCGAAAGGCCATGTCTTGTTTCCCTCTTCTTTTCCTTTGCCTCTTAAGCAGAAGGAACATTCCTCGCGCACAAGTTTGCCGGGGGGGAAGGAAGTGGAGGAGGAACCAAGTGCTGTTCAAGAAAGAGAAGCCTTACCAGGAAGCAAGCAATATATGAAAGCTAAGTTATTAGAATTTGACCAGTTCAAATTTTTAAATTTTAGTTGTCTTCCTTGAACAATCACACTTTGTATGGAAAACCTGTGCGCGGAGGAACCTACCCGTAGCTTGCCGCACCCTTATCTTGTTTCCGAGTTCGCTCAACGATTTAAGTGAGCTGCGACAAGTGTCGCGCCCTTGCTTCGTTTCCGAGTACGCTCAGCAAGTTAAGTGCGTTGCGACTAGCCGCGGCAAGGTTGCTTGCCGGTGAGACCTTGGCCAGCAGGCTGCTCAGAGTCCAGCACTCAGCGCTCGCGGCAAGGGCCCCTTGCCGTCAAGCTCCCCGGGAGCGTAGGGTGAAAAAACATACAAAGTCAAGGATTAAGACAAGGAAGATAACATTGCACTGATTGATCAAAATGAGATAAATATCTTACAAAAGATAACTTGTCGCAATGATTAACGAGTTCGTAACACCCTATGCAGTAACAAAAAGAGATAAAGATAATGGAGGCCTAATCTACGCGGTCGCCCTCAATCCTGGAGATCTTAGCCACCTTGGCTATGATGTGGGCGACCTGCTCCTTCAGGGCCTCCATGTTCGCGTCAGCCGGCAAGCTGCGAAGAACGTTGGTGAGATTTATACCGGGATTGCGGTATACGATCTTCGTCAGCACGCGCTCCAGAGTTCCCGTGCAGAGTAGGAGCGTCTCCTCGGCCAGTTGCGCGGGGATCTTCTTCCGTAGATCTGCAAGGGCCGGCGCGATTCCCCTGAAGAAGAGGCTGAGCTTGGCGCTGTGAGGGAGGTTTGGATCCGGGGAGTAGATGAGGTGCTCCAGCTTCAACGCCAGCGACTCCTGGTCGATGTTGGACGCACAAGATACTAAGTCCTCGGTCCATACCTTGACGGTTTTGCGGAAGAGCTCAGCCGCTTGGTTGGCGCTGTCCACCAAGGTCCGCTCCTTGCGGAGCTCCTCCTTCAGCTTGGTCTCCCGAGCCCGGGCAGCGTCGAGTGAATCCTTCAGAGTAGAGACCTTCAACTCCAAGTCCTCGATGGAGTCCTTGGCGGCCTTCAACTCGTCGCCCCTCTCAGAAAGACGCACCTGGAGTTCTGAATTGGTGTGGGCGTCCTTCTCGCGCTCCGTGATGAGCGCGGCGACCTTCTCCGCGCTCACCTTCAACGACTTCTCCAGCTGTGCGACCTTGGCGGCAAGCTCCTTCTTGGCGGTCTCCGCGGCAACCGCGGCGGCTTTCGCCTCCTTCAGTTCCCCGCCAAGGGCCTCCTCCCGAGCGGCAAGGTCCTCCTCGTGGGAGTCGAGGTTGACCTTGCGCTGGGCGAGTTCTCCTTCTCGCCGGGACAGCTCCACCCCAGCGAGCCGCTGCTGTTCCTCGGCCTCGGCCTTCTCCAGCACCCACTCCTGATATTCGCCGGCGAGTCGCTCGCGCTCCTCCGCCACCTCGCGGAGGGCCGCCTGGTTGGCGGCGCTGAGCTCCGCCGCGCGTTTCTCCATCTCCGCGGCGGCCTTGGCGGCGAGGGCCTCCTGACAAGCGAGCTTCGCCTGCCTGGCCCGGTAAAGGGCCAGGAGCTGGTGAAGCAGCTTCTCCTCCTCGGGCCCTTCACTCCCGCCGGGCGCCTCGACAATCTTCAAACCCGCGGAGGCGAGGACCTCCCCGTCAAATGCCTCGCCCTCCGCGGGAGCTCGCGACGAAGAACCCCACGGCACCTGGATGAAGACGCCGTTGGGGGCTTCGAGATAGTAGCCCTACTCCTTGCCGGCGGAGGGGTCGGCGGCCGGCGCAGCACTTGATGCTCCCGCCGCCTCCGGGTCGGCGGTGCGGTCGCCGTCCCCCTCCCCGGCCGCTGCGTCTGCAGCCGGAGCGGTCTCCTGCGCGGCCGGCTCGGCGGCTCTCGCCGTGTCCTCGGCGACGGGGACGTCGCCGCCGCCGCCCTGCGCGCCCTCCTCCTCCTCGATGTTGATGACTTCAGTCTCCATCGGCTCGGGGGGAGGAAGATCTATAAGAAGAAGAAGAAAAAGAAGTTCAAGCAAAAATCCAAAAAGAGACAACGCCAAGAAGACAAAATTACAAGACATACCTTGGCAGACATCGTCAGCGGCGGGCTCCCACGCCGGGGAGCTCTGCCTTGGCGGAGTGGCCGCCCTCGCCGGGCTGCTCGCCCTTGGCGGGGTACTCGCCCTTGGCGGAGTACCCGCCCTTGGCGGAGCGCTCTCCCTTGCCGGGGAGTTCGGCCTTGGCGGGGACGGCGGGGCCTGCAGCTCCTCGGGAACAGCCTCCGGACGCCCCTGCAGCTGTGGCTCCACCCCTGCACAAGTCAAGACAAAGGCATCAAGATATTAAGACAAGATAAAATCCCCAAGCGCGTCCCGACAAGCGGAAGGATAGAACCCAGACTTACGCTGGGGGCTGCGCTGGGGGCTGCTCCTCGGAGCAGCGCTCGGGTCCGGCAGGCTTGGCTCCGGCACGTCCCCAGTTGCCGCGGTGGCCGAGCCCTCCGCGACCTCGACCACAGGCGCCTTGGCTTTCTTCGCCACGCGCTGAACCAAGGTCCTGAAATCAAAACAACAAACAAAATCAGCATCAACAGTAATCAAGACGAAACTTGAGAAGGTGTGAGATCTTGGATCCTTACTCCTGATCCTCCTCGTCGTCCTCGCTCAAGGCGGAGAAGTCATACTCCACCTGGGGCGCGTCGGCACGAGGAGCGGAAGACGAAGATTCCCTCGGGCGCTTGGCGGTCCCTGGGACTGGGGGCTGCGAAGACCCAGCCCCTGTGGTAGCCGGAGCCCGGGGAGCGGGCGGAGCCGCTGCTCCGCTCCGAGAAGACCCCTGTCGGTTCGACGCCTGCTTGCGGGGCGCCTCCGTCGTGGCCCGCGCGCGGGCCGCCTCCGCTGCGGCCGGCGCGCCGGTCGCCCCCGGCGCAGCTTGGCTCCCCCGGGGGGCTGCCCGGCGAGCTGGTTGTTGCCGGGGCGCCTGCGCTCTCTCTCCCGTCGCCGTCTTGCGGAGACGCTTCGGTGGAGATCGCCTTGGGCTTGCCGGGGGCGGGGAGGTCTCCGACGAGGAGAGGTCGTCGGCGTAGAGCTCCGTAGATCCATCGGAGTCCTCGGCCTCCTCCTCCTCCTCCCCGGCTGGCTCGCTGGGCCCAGCGCCCTGCGCTGCGGCCTCTTTTCCCTTGGCGCCTCCGCTCCCCGCGGCGCCTCTGTTCCCTCCGGCAGCGCCATCCCTTGTCGCGGCCTCGGCCACGATTCTGTGGATCCCGGAGTGCCTCAGAGAGGGGACCCCGGCGAGCGCGTCGGGAGGGAGTTGCAGCAGTCTGCGGATCTCCGCCTCCTCCGCCTGGCTGGACGCGTCCGCAGCCTCCGCCTCTTCAGGCGTATATCCAAAATCTCCTGCCGCTGCGGCTGCAGCGGCCTCTTCAGCCCGAGAAGCCATGTATGCAAGCTCCTGCTCGGTGGTGTCCCGCGTGTGCTCCTTGATGTCATCCTTGTTCTTCGCCACCTCCACGAGGTTGTCGAAGAAGGTGAGGACGTCTATGGGCTTGGGCGGAATCCACGTGCGGTCCACGCCGTGCGAATCATAGGCGGGCATCATGGCGCAGAGACGGTCCCGGACTGTGCTGTTGCAAAGGGGCACCACTCCCCGGGGAGGTCTGAACCACTCAGGGTGGGCCGGGTCATATTTGAAGAGTTCCCGGACCATCCCCTTCAGTTCCAGCGTCGTGAAGTTGAAGTTTAGCCCGGGGCGCAGCCTCATTATATCCGCCGGGCCGCCGTACTCCCAGGCCGGCCTTTTCCTGTCTTGGAGAGGGGCGATGCGGCGGCGGAGGAAATCTGCGCCTACCTCTGCAACGGACAGCCTGGCGGTTCGAAGACGAAGAATCCGGACGAGGGCGACGTCGAGCTTAATGTCGTCCGAGTCCAGCTCGCTCCAATCCCTGCCGCGCACGATGGGCGTTGTGCGCGGCGCGGTGAAGGGCTGCGGCTCGTCCTCAACAATCCAGCACCACTCCGCACGCCATTCCTCCCACTTGCCGCGGAGCTCCCCCGGCAAGTAGGACCCCTTCTTGTTCAGACGGAAAACCCAAGAAATTCCTCCGGAGAGGGGGGCGTCGGCCTCTGCTCTAGGAGTGAAGAAGTGCCTAAACAGCGCTACGTTTGGCTGTATCCCTATGAAGTTTTCGCACATGTGTGCGAAAACCGCCATGGTGAGGATGGCGTTGGGGGTGAAGTCAAGAAGGTGGAGGCCGTAGGTGTGCATGACGTCGCAGAAGAAATTAGAGAAAGGAGGGCAAAGACCGCAGTGAAAGAAGGCTGCGAAGAAGTAGTACCCGCCGGGGTAGATGTCCTTGGCGGCGGCCGGATAAGCTTGAGTGCGGGGGTGCGCCTTGGTTTCCTTGGCCCAGAACAAGTAGTACTTGTTCCAGAGCTCCCGCGCACCGAGCTTCGGCGGGAAGACAAGGTTCCGCTTCCGATACGCGACGAGCTTCGCCGCTTGCTCCGACTTCTCCCTCTTGGCCTTCTCCGCCTTCGCCTTGTCGGTCTTCGGGGCCATGGCGGACGCGGCGGAAGGAGGGGGACGAAGAGCCCGGCGACGCCGGAGATGCAGACGGCGGCTGCGGAGGAGTGGAGGCGGAGCGCAAAGGGATCTCTGGAGGAAGAAGAAGATGCAATGAAAGCGCAAGGAGGGGAATCGCTCCTGCTTCCTCTGCTTTTATGGGGAAGTGGGGGGCGTTTCGCTCTTTCCATTAAGAGAACGTGGGCACGTCCCATCCCACGACGCCGCAATCGACGCGTGCCGTTACGAGGGGATGCGGCGGATACGGAAGTGGATTCGGCGCGCCGTGGGCCGCGTGTGCCCGTGCACTGTTTTGGGCCTGGCCCAACAGCGCTCGGCACCGTGTGTGGCCCAGGCCCGGGGGCTCCTATCGGTGTACTAAGGTAGGGGTACCTCAGTACCCCAAATTGTGCACGGGCAGTTGCAGCTTCCCGCGGCAGGGCTTACCACGCGCTCGCCGGAGACCTTCCTGCTCCATATCAAACCATTCAAAAACAAAGTATGCAAGACAGAAGCTCGAGACCCCGACAAGTGGAGCTTGCCGGGAAGGCCGTACCAGGCTCAAGATTACCCCGCTACCACAAGACCCTGGCAGGAGGAGCTTGCCAGGAAGACTAGAAGATTCCATCATAGAAGACACGCCTCGGCGCTATATGCGCCCCGGCAAGGGCCCGGGGAGCGGCAAGCTCCCGGGCCCGGCAAGATCAAGGCCCCGGCAAGGTACTTGCCGGGAGAGTTGCGCTGTGTGCCCGCGCTCCAGCTCATCGGCCCACGCGTCGCCCTGGGGCCTATCCAGGGACGCGTGGCGGATGGCTGTGCAGCCTGGGGGACACGGTGGCACTCCACGGTGGTGGATCCATCGCCGTGGCAGACGGAGACGCAAGGGCGGGAGCTTTTTGGGTCGACGGCGACGGGCATTAAATGCCCTTGTCCCCCACTGTCAAAGTAGGTAGCGACCACTGTTCGCGCACTGTAGCTCCACTGTTCCCGCACTGTTACAGCTACCACCTCTTTTACGTTTTCACCCCTTTCTCCTACGTTGACACCTGTCGGTGACCCCTTGCACTATAAAAGGAGGCCCATGCACAACGTGGAGGGGGTTCGGAACCTAGATCACTCATACGCTCGGTGTAGCTGCTTCTTCAAGCTCCCGAGCTCTCCAACTCAATACACAACCAAGCAGGAGTAGGGTTTTACGCGTCTACCGCGGCCCGAACCTGGGTAAAACTGCCCGCGTGCTCGCTACGATCTGCTCTTCGTGCTCCCTCCGCCCTCGTACCGCACAGACAAGGGGCTCCGGTCCCATAGGTGTTCGTGGCGGACAGTTTCCCCCGACACTCGTCCTCAAACATTTCGAATCTCGGTTTTTAAGTCCCCATAATTCCTAAACTCACCAGAAAGTCATCAAAGGTGGCATGGTGTCACATCATGGCACATATATGTCACGGTAAAAACATTGCCTATTAGGGCCAAGCTTTATTACAAACCTCTTACAAACCGGAGCCTCTCACAAGAACCCTCGTGGTTTCGATATGGAAATGTGTCCCCTTGTGGGCCAAACAATAATCACTCCCACTTCTAGCCTCGTATTTTCTTTAACATGCGACACAAAACAACTACAGATTCGTGTTGAACTTTGAAATTATTCAAGGTTCATTTGACCTTTTTTATTCATCAGTTGAGTTTTTTAGGCATTTAATGTCCATCATTGAAATCCGAACTACAAATACATGCTCCAGTGCACAAAAATGGCTAGAAAAAACGTACATGTTTCCTTGGGGTGCATGTTTAGGTCACCTGGAACAAATGAGAACGAATTCAACCATCTCACCGTCCTGGCTTGGCCACAAACTGTCACACCCTGATTTTCATACCGCAACACTTAAGCTAATAAATCATGCTAAAATGAGGTTTGACAAAAACTTTTGAGTGTTTTTTACTTTGCTTGATTTGGTTTTCTGTTTGCTGTTTGCAACTGCTCTAATAATCAAATAAATCCTCCAACTCTCGTACTCCTTCTCCTTGGTTCAAAACTTTGCCCAATGATCATGCCATGTGTATAGGACATAGTATTATTTTCTTACAAAAATATTTTGGCCAAAAAGTATTTTCTAAATTTAGCTTTCCAAAAACCCCTGAATTGAGGTTTGCACTACAAGTACTTAATTAAGGGTGTGAAAAATCTTTCAAAAAGTGTATTTGAATCCTATTAGATATTGGACTCCCATAGACCATAAAAATATAATTTTAAAAGTTATTTTCCTATTTTATTTAAAGGCTTTTTCTTTAGGCCAGAAATGGTCTTTAATAGGTTAAAAGTATTTAACTGTTTCAAAAATATTTGAGAAAAAATCAGGGAAGCTCATAGGACATATATTGTCCATACATAAGAGTTTCAACACATGGTCATGTTCAAAATATTGGTCAAATCCCTCAAAACACTTCATGGATATTTCAAGCTTTTGAAATATTTACAAAAGAAAATTTCTTCATTAATATCAAGAAAATTCTAGCATGTCACATATGACATATTTGAAGATCAAGATAACATCATCAAACCCACTCAAAACCATTTATGTCCATTTTGAAATTTGAACAACTTTTCATTGCCAACTGTTTACTTGTGACCTCAAAATTTGTGGACATGTTCACATCCCCAAATGATGACACTACACCAAGTGGTGCATCAAGGAGGAATGATTTTCATGAAAAAATCCTTGAAAAGCCACTTCTGTTAATTTCTAGGGTTTACCAAAGTTACATTGGCAACTTTGCCCAAATAAGCTCAAACTTGGTGGCACACCCTATTTCTATGTGCCATTTCGTCCAGTTTAGTCTCATGCCAACTGGACTTCTTTTCCTTGCCCGAACTTACATCAAACACCTTATGCTATTTTACCAAAAACCCTGTTTTCGTCCCTTCCACTATTCTCCCTCGCCATAAATTTTTACCACAACTACTCCTAGTCACCCTCTACCTCCGGCAACTCACCCAAGCCATTAGCTCAATAATTTATGGGGTAAAACCCCACTTTTCCCTTCTGTTTTCACCATGGAAGCACCTTTTATATCCTCCTACTACTTACCGCTCCCTTCTACCTTACCCCCTAGGCATCTAAGGCCCCCTCAGACCATCCAGCACCTAATGGACAAACTGGGACGCGTCCAGAGCATGCATGGCACGCCATGGCATGGCAAAGATGCGCTCTGGAGCACGCTACAGTGCCTAGACGCACTATAGCTAACCCAATCCGAGGCACTCAGCGACCTTGGGCATCAAGACCGTGTCCCTCGAGGCCGCCTCAGCGTGTGTGATACGCCACCGTGCTGCCCCCCTCGTTCCCCACTCTCCTCACCTCTCTATAGAGCTCGCCCGAGCGTGGCCTGGACCGCGCCCATGGTGCACCGGCGCCTCCCCCATATAAGCCACCCCATCTCTCTCTCGCCTCTGTTCGAACCTCCTCTCTTCCATCAACTTCCCAGACAGCCTCACTCTCCATCCCAAGCCTCCCAGCGTCTCCCATAGCCGGAGTGCCACCATTGGCCTCCGCTTCGATTCGGGCAAGGGCGGGCTTCCCCGCTCCTCCTCTCCCCACCAGAAGAGGCGCCAGGATCCGGCGACCCTTCCCCCCTTCTCCCAATCCTCTGGGGCACCGTGCCCCCCCTACTCACCGTCGCTCGAATGGATGTCAACCGAGGCCTGTGCCCGGCGTGCCCCGGCAATCTTCTGCTGACCCTGACAAACCACCCCGATGCGCTGCTCGCCGGTGGTCCCCCCGGTGGCCACCGCTTGGCCGGAGGTGGCCTATGCCGCCTGGGGCGGGAGCCCGCAACCTCCCGCCGCAAGGCCTCTGCCTCCTCTGTCGCGAGTGGGAGGAGGGAGATGTCCCAGCCGGTGGGACCCGCTCGTCAGCGACCTAGCGGGGCGGGCCCAACGATTTAAGTGGAGGCGGGTCGGGCTTTTCCCATGTCTCCATAGCGAACGCGGCTTCCGCAGCTTACGCCTTCGACGTCGCCTCTGCACTCACGCGGCCGTGCAGCTGGGCCGACCCAGTGCGCTGCGGCGCTATACTGCGCACAGATCGGAGTATAAGGGTAAAAACCCTTTCCCTTTTATTTTTGTTTTTCTGTAAATTTGTAAAATCCATAAATAATGCAAATGAACTCCAAATTTGATGATTCAAATTTGTAGTGACTCCATAAATCATGCTCTAACGGATGGTGCTATTTGCACATTTTTTCAGAAACATTTCCTTCACAAATATTTATGAAATCCCACTTTTCCGTTCTATGATAAACTTTAGAAAATCACACAGAGCTCAAAATAGATCCAAATGCAATAATTCAAATTCCTAGATACTTATATGTTCATAACTTAGTTTTTGAACATTTTTTCCAATGCTTTATATACCACATCAAATATTGGTGTAGGATCGGAAGTATGTCTAGATTGGGTGATTAGACTACTTGATCAAATAAAAATCTAGCCTTTTCCCAATTTTAGTTCTCGGCAAATTTTAGCAACATAGCACAAGTCAAGAAATCAACCTACACATGCAATCCTAAGAGTATAGCAGCGGAATGTAAAACAATTGCATATGAAGGTAAAGGGAGGAGTTTGGAGGGAGCAAACGCAAGTGAAGACACGAATGTTTTTTGTCTTGGTTCCGATAGGTGGTGCTATCATCCATCCAAGTTGATGGAGACTTCAACCTACGAAGGGTAACGGCTGCGCGAGTCCACGGAGGGCTCCACCCACGAAGGGTCCACGAAGAAGCAACCTTGTCTATCCCACCATGGCCATCGCCCACGAAGGACTTGCCTCGCTAGTGGTAGGTCTTCACGAAGTAGGCGATCTCCTTGCCCTTACAAACTCCTTCGTTCAACTCCACAATCTCGTCGGAGGCTCCCAAGTGACACCTAACCAATCTAGGAGACACCAGTCTCCAAAAGGTAATAGACGATCAACTCCTTACTCAAATGCTTCAAATGATAGTCTCCCCCACACTCAAACAGCTCCTCACTGATTTGGATATGGTGGAAGAATGATTTGAGTGGAAAGCAACTTGGGGAAAGCTAGAGAACAAGATTCATATGGTAGGAATGGAATATCTTGATCTCAGCACTTGAGTAGGTGGTTCTCTCTCAAAACATGAATGATGGAAGTGTAGGTATGTTCTGATGCCTCTCTCCACTCGTGAAGAGTAGGGTAGTGGTATATATAGCCTCCACACAAAATCTAACCTTTACACACAATTTACCAAACTCGGTGGGACCAATTCAGAAAACTCGGTCAACCTGATTTAGTTCATAATGTGACTGTTAGGTATTTTGATGGGATAGATATGATCAAATCGGTGGGACCGATTTCATTAGGGTTAAGGCATAACGTAATCTCGGTGAGAGCGAAAACACAAACTCGGTGGGACCGATCTTGTTAATAAGCACACCAGAGAGTTGGTCAGGCAAACTCGGTGGGACCGATTCGTTCGTTTCAGTGAGACCGAAACGTTACGAAGGGGAAACAGAGAGTTTGCATTGCGAACTCGATAGGACCGATCCCTCATCTCGGTGAGACCGAAATGTTACGAAGGGAAATAGAAAGTTTGCAAACCCATCTCGGTGAGACCGAGATCCCTTTCAGTGAGACCGGAGTGATTAGGGTTTAGTCGCAGTGGCTATGTCAAATGAACTCGGTGGCGCTGGATAGAATATTTCGGTGGGGCCGAGTTTGACTTTTGGTTTGGGACATATGTGGATGTGAGAAAGTGGTTGAGGGTTTTGGATCATATCACTAAGCATTTTGATCAAGAAACCCATTAGGCAACACCTCATCCCCTTTTAATAGTATTGGCTTTCCTATGGACTCAATGTGATCTTGGATCACTAAAATGGAAAATTTGGAGTTTTGAGCTTGAGCCAATCCTTTGTCCTTCGCATTTTGAGGGGTCCACATTCCTAATCCATGCCATGTCAATCATTGAACTTTCCTGAAATATCATCTTGAGATAGCAATAGTTCAATGAGCTATATGTTGTTAGTAATTACCAAAACCACCCGGGTATAGTTGCACTTTCATTCTCCCCCTTTTTGGTAATTGATGACAACATATAGATCAAAGCTTAGACAAATGAATAAGATTAAAATACATCGTCGATTTGAGAAGTTTATGATAAACAAGAGGTCCCCCTTAATTTATGCATTATTTAAAATTTCCGTTTGAATGCAAAAGCACAATCGATTAGGATCATGGGTTACTCTTCCACGTCACATACATCTTGGTGGAGCGCTTAAAATGATATAAACTGAAAATATGCACTCATCACCAAGCAGAGTGAATGATCATATAAGGAATATTAAAGATAGTATCATCCAAGCAAGCATTAAGGTAGCATATGACCAAACAAGTATCTCACACACGGACATTGAGTATCAAGAAAATGCACAATAAAGTTTAACCAAAAGCAAGATAGACCAAAGAGGCAAAACACTCTCTCTCGAAGCCGATGATCTATACATATTTCTCCCCCTTTGGCAACAAGTTACCAAAAAGTTTGAAAATGCATAGTGTTATCCATCTCTCAGGCTCGGTCTTCAGGAGGTGGTGTAGAGAGAACCCCAAGGACAAAGGCTTCAGATGAAGTAGCTAGAGCTAGTGGAGTGGCTGCTGGAGGTGGCACTGAAGCTATGGCTGCTAGTGCTGATGATGTAGCTCTAGTGTATGGAACTGGCACTGCAGCAGATCTCTGACCACGAGGCACTCGCTGAAATGCCTCTGTGGTAGCATGTCCTCTCCTCTCCTCTGCTTCCTCCTGGAGCTGCTCAACTACAGACATGATCTCTGTCACCTTCGGATCAAGACCATAGAACTTAGTCTCAATGATCCTCTCCAAGCTCTCCTGATTCTGAGTTAGGGTGGCAAAGCCCTTCTCGATCCTCATGGTTGCTTGAATCAGATATGCCATTTGGTCTTTCTTGGACTTGAGAGTTATTTGAGATGCTTCTTCAGCACTTGGCATCTTGGCAGCTTTCTCTGCTTTGGCTTTCTCTCTCCTTTCATGTGCTTGCACTGAAGATGGTTCATTCTCATCCATGACAACTGTGTTGTCCTGAAAGTCAGGCACTAAGGGAAGATATTCTCTGTCCAATAAGTATGTGCATGTGCCCATCTTGGAGTTGATGAGCATCTGGATGTGTGGAGCATACCCACATGATCTCTTCTGATCTACAACAGTCCTCTTGATTGTTTGAACAATGAGACTGATGACTTTGAATTTTTGGGGCACATCAAAAATCAGCAGCATGTTGATTGAATGACCTCTTATCATCTTTGCATGTCCAGATTTAGGCAACAATGTATGCCTCAAGATTGTGTTGATAGTGGCTAGACCAGACTGCAAGTGATGTACAGATCCAAACTTATGTGTTTCCAAGTCATCATCAAGGATCACCTTGTACATGTTTGCCATGGAGTTGTGGTCTTGCTTCTTCTTCGCATACACATCCTAATCATCCTCATGCTCTTCGAGGGCTTTGATCAGTTTGGTCCACTCAGCAACAATTGACTGGTACCTTGTACCTTCAGACATCCATACAATTCTACCATTAGGATAAAAGTGAGTTGTGGAGTAGAAAATCATGATGAGTTCATCATTCCAGTTTGTCAACTTCTGAGCTACAAACTTGCCAACTCCACATGCTTTCAAGTTTTCATGCACATTGGGGAAATAATCTGCATTGTCATCAACGAATTTCCAGTCCACCCTTCTCATATCACATACAATGGGCTTCTTGTCAAGCAGAACTGTCTCATAGAAGTCTTGTTGTTCCTTGGGGTGAAACCTGTAGTCAACATCAGTCCTTCTCCTCACAACATATGGATCGGTCTTTCTCCATAATATGAGACATGCATCCTTCCTCAATTTCATGTCTTCTGCTGCTCGATGAGCATCATTGTGATCAGGGATCTTGGGCTTCAACTTTCTGAGCACTTGGGCTTCAGCTTCATCATCATCATCATCATCCCTCATGGATGGCTTGCCAATCACTCTGGCTGTTGTCTTCCTATCTCTCTTCTTAGTTCCTCATGGCTCATCATCTCTGGATTCAAGTGTGAACACCATAGTCTCTTGAGTAGAGGCTCTGGTCTTTGACATAGGAATCCTCTTGGCAGGGATCTTCCTTTTCTGACCTGGCTTAGTTTCCTTAGCTGTGCCATACACCTTCTTGAGCACCTTCTTCTTTGAAGTGGCCTCATCAGCCACAAAGTCCTCATCCTTAGTATCTGAAGTTTTCTTCTTTCTGGTCTTGGTAGCTGCCTTAGGAAGATCACTAGGTGTGCTCCTGCTACCATCATCATAGCTGCAAGAGGGACTAGTGCCCTCACTCAGGTTGACTTGCTCCTCACACAAATTCTGGCTATCACTTTGGTCTAACATCTTGGCACTGCAAACTGAAAGCTGACCCTGTGAATAGATGTAGATGAGGTAGAGTGGATGAGCATCACAAAGCACATAATTTTTGCAAAACAGATGACAAGAAAAACTTAGTTTTAGTTCTTTACAAAAAGCATTTCGGAGCTACCGATTTTGTTAAACTCGGTGATACCGAAGCAATTCTGGAGCCTAAACTAGTGAACTCGGTCAAACCGAGTCACTGTTTGGTGGCACCGATATTGCTAGGGTTTCACAGAGAGTTGAACTAAGTCACAACGATTTGCAAATTTTGGTCAGACCGAAAAGAGCAACTACAATGGCCTAAGACAAATCGGTGGGACCGATTTCTACAACTCGGTCGGTCCGAGATGAGTTCGGCGGAGACCTAACCCTAATTTTTTTGAATCAAAACTACTTTCTACGGAGTTTTTGCTGGATAGGATGATTTCATACGTGGTAAAGAACATGGCAAAGCAATGTGCTACGAATCGGAGTTAAGGAATAGAACAAAGGATCAAGTTCAAACCCTAACTCGGCGGTCAACTTGCTACGGCGACGACGGCGGTGGAGATTGTCGTTGACAGCGTCGGAGACCAGCGGCGGTAGGTCGCTGGCGGCGAGGAGATGATCCGGAGACCCGAGGAGGCAGAGCGGGTCACGCGTGGGAGAAAGACTTCGGAAAGTTTTACAAAATTCAACCAGTAGGTACATATAACCTGATCCTGTCGATGTGACCGAGTGCAACAACTCGGTGGCACCGAGATGCAAAACTGCTAGCAGTTACTGCAACTCGGTGTGATCGAAAAGTTCAAATCGGTTACAGCGAGATTGAAAAACCTAGATCCACTTTGTGAATTCGGTGTGACCGAAGTGGATGACTCGGTTATACCAAAATGCAGAAAGAGGTTTTGGAAGTTTAAGTCTATGAAGAATCGGGAACTCCGAATGCTCCACACACAGAGTGGTTTGAATCTGACTTGATCAAGCTTTGTGATGTGGCATGAATAGAGTTTGAGACGAGAAAAGCATAGATAGCTAGAGGGGGTTCTTAGGCATTCTTGTCCATCCATTTGGCAAAAGAAAAAGTGCCAAACAATCAAAGCAACAAATGGATGTCCACAAATGAGAAAAATATGCATTCAACATGCTCACACAATAGGATAGCAAATGAAACATCTGGCAAAGCATGCACAACCATTCTAGCATCTATCAAGGAATTGGCGATGACTAGGTCATCTATATATGAGTATATTGACTTAGGAGTCAATTGAGAACATTTGATCATAGGTCATACTCATCGTTTAAGCACAAGTGGGGTTACAACTTTTCCATAAAGCATTGTTGTGTTCACATCATTAGAGTTGCTTTAGCTCAATTGTTAGTGTAAAGCTCCCCCTAGATGTGATATCCCCCCTAAGAGGGATGAACTAACATTGTGTTTTGTCGATGATGACTTCATGTAGGTGTTGAAGATGTAGATGCTCAACGTTGATGTAGATCATTTCGAGCAATGCATTGGAGTGAGTTGCACTTTCAATACCTACACTGGTTAGTCCCATAAGGAACAAACAAGGATATCCATAGACATGGAGTGAATTACACACATGGTGATGTCCATGAAAGCATTAGGTTACCTTGTCCCTTGTCTTACCAACAAGAGGGTTTGTGACTCCTTGAACTAGTGCATAATATGGAAGTTATTTGCACTTGTCCTAGCCATAATGATATGAGTAAAGTATGTTGGGGGAGACACCCTCAAGAACTCTCTAGTTCTTCTTCTTCGGGATCCACACCATCTTGATGGGAATCCTTGGAGTTTTAGTCATACTTCATGAAGTAGAACTTGACGTAGTCTTGGGAACCCACTTGACCAAGGCCTTAGGAGCTTCTTCAAATGCATCAATCTCTTCTCGAAGCTTGTCCTTGCCCTTTAGCTTGTGGTCTTGTGGTGGAAGATCATCTTGTGCTTGTGTTCCTTGAAAAGAAGTACGATCATACTTCTCTTATTGAGGAACAAACTTCATCTAGGGGTATTGATCTTCCTTCCACTCAACTACATTGGCATTGAACTTTCGTTGAAAACCGACACCTTGATTCTTCCGGTTTCTTACTTGCTTGTGTACAATATCCTCAAATTGCTTACTCCCGGCAAGGCTCTTGTAAACACCTTTCTCTATAATTCCCTTCAATAAGCTATTTTCTTCCTCAAGTGTAACTTGTCTAAGAGAATCATTAGTGGAATCAAGAGAACTAATAGAAGCAACATCATTGGATTTAGCATGATTATTGTTACTTCTAGGGGAAGAATCTTTCTTGGTCTTGTTGCTAGATTTTACTTGTGGCATGTAGGTAGACAAGAGTAAACGCTTGGCAATGTAAGGAGAACTTTTCTTGCGAAGATCATCATTGATTGCTTTTAAGAACTCATGCTCTAGCTCAAGGTTGACCATTTCAAAGCGCAACTTCTAATGAGTCTTTAAAAGTTCTCGACGATCTTCAAAGGTACTTTCATGAGCTAACTTAAGAGTGTTTAGTTCTTTAGTTAAACGCTCAATCTTCTCCTTATCGTTGTCATTCGTTTTATCTTGATGATCATGATTAATAGAAATTTCATCATAGTTTTCATCAAAGGTTTCATCACTATTACTACAAACAAGTAAATCATCATCTCCTAGCAAGTCATCTTCATCACTATTGAAATCAAGATACTCGGGGTGTGATACCTTAGGATCTTTAGCCATGAAGCATCTTCCAAACCCTTCATTTGGTGAGTAAAATATATCGTAGGAGTTGGTTGACACAAGAGAAATTCCGGCCACACCTTCGTCTTGAGTATCTTCGGACTCAGAGTAGTAGCTTCTCTCAGAGTGGTCATCGGAGTCGGAACCGGATACCCATTCACCAAAATGAGCTTGATGTCTTTGTCTTGTATAGCTCATTAATGATTTCTCTTCCTTTCCGAATCTTTGCTTCTCCGAGAAGGTCTTCATTCATAACGATCATCTCTACTCCCTCTCTATCTTTGTGGTGAATCTTCTCTTGTACTTCTCCTTTTTGGTGAGTCTTCTCTTCTCTTCTGGGGAGCCGTACACTCATTGGAGTAGTGTCCGGGTCACATGAGGATCACGACTTGAAGATCACTTGTCATTGTAGCAATGCCGATCACGACTTGAAGATCACTTGGGACTTCTCTCTTTGCTTCTATTCTTGTAGAACTTGTCGAAGTTCTTCACCAATAAGCTCAATTCTTCATTAAAGACTTGTTTCTCACTTCATGATGTAGGAGCGTCACATGAGGCTTTGTAAGCACCACTAGACTTGTTGCGAAGCCCTACTTTATTTTTGAGTGACATCTCATGAGCAACAATTCTTCCAATGACTTCCGTTGGCTTGAGATCTTTGTAGTTGGGCATCATTTGGATCAGTGTGCACACGTTATCATATTTACCATCCAAGGCTCTTAGGATATTCTTGATGATGAATCTGTCAGTCATCTCTTCACTTCCTAAGCCGGCAATGTCATTTGGGATGAGAGAAAGCCTAGAGTACATTTGTAGGATCGAAAGTATGTCCAGAGGGGGGTGACTAGACTACTTGACCAAATAAAAATCTAGCCTTTTCCCAATTTTAATTCTTGGCAGATTTTAGCAACTTAGCACAAGTCAAGCAATCAACCTACACACACAATTCTAAGGGTAAAGCAGCGTAAAGTAAACAATTGCATATGAAGGTAAAGGGAGGTGTTTGGAGGGAGCAAACGCAGGTGAAGACAACGATGTTTTTTGTCTTGGTTCCGATAGGTGGTGCTATCGTACATCCAAGTTGATGGGGACTTCAACCCGCGAAGGGTAATGGCTGCGCGAGTCCACGGAGGGCTCCACCCATGAAGGGTCCACGAAGAAGCAACCTTGTCTATCCCACCATGGACATTGCCCACGAAGGTACTTGCCTCACTAGCGGTAGATCTTCATGAAGTAGGCGATGTCCTTGCCCTTACAAACTCCTTGGTTTAACTCTACAATCTTGTCGGAGGCTCCAAAGCGACACCTAACCAATCTAGGAGAAACCACTTTCCAAAAGGTAATAAACGGTGTGTTGATGATGAACTCCTTGCTCAAATGCTTCAAATGATAGTCTCCCCAACACTCAAACAACTTCCCATATATTTTGATATGGTGGAAGAAGGATTTGAGTGGAAACAACTTAGGGAAGGCTAGAGAACAAGATTCATATTGTAGGAATGGAATATCTTGATCTCAACACTTGAGTAGGTGGTTCTCTCTCAGAACATGAATGATGGAAGTGTAGGTATGTTTTGACGGCCCTCTCGACGAGTGAAGAGTGGGTGGAGGGGTATATATGCCTCCACACAAAATCTAACCATTACACACAATTTACCAAAACTCAGTGGGACTGATTCAAGAACTCGGTCAGACCGATTTAGTTCTTAATGTGACCGTTAGGTATTTCGGTGGGACCGATATGATCAACTCGGTGGGACCGAGTTCATTAGGCCTAGGCCAAAACATAATCTCGGTGGGACCGATTAAACAAACTAGGTGAGAACGATTTTGGTAATAAGCACACAGAGAGTTGGTCAGGCAAACTCGGTGGGACCGATTCGCTCATTTCGGTGAGACCAAAATGTTACGAAGAGGCAACAGAGTGTTTGCATTATAGACTCAGTGGGACCGATCGCTCATCTCGGTGAGTCCGAAATGTTATGAAGGGAAACAGAGAGTTTGCAATACCATTTCGGTGAAACCGAAATGATTAGGGTTTCTAGCAGTGGCTATGTCAAATGAACACGGTGGCGCGGATAGATATTTCCGGTAGGACCGAGTTTGGCTTTTGGTTTGGGACATATGTGTATGTGGAAAAGTGTTTGAGGGTTTTGGAGCATATCACTAAGCATTTGGAGCTAGAAATCCATTAAGAACCACCTCATCCCCTTCTAATAGTATTGGCTTTCCTATGGACTCAATGTTACCTTGGATCACTAAAATGGAAAAAGTAGAGTCTTGAGCTTGAGCTTGGGCCAATTCTTTGTCCTTAGCATTTTGAGGTGTCCATAATGCTAATCCATGCCATGCCAATCATTGAACTTTCCTGAAATATTATCTTGATATAGCATTAGTTCAATGAGCTATATGTTGTTAGTAATTACCAAAACCACCCAGGGGTAGATGCACTTTCAATCTCCCCCTTTTTGGTAATTGATGACAACATATAGATCAATGCTTCGACAAACGATAATAAGATTTAAATACATCATCGCTTTGAGAATTATGTGATAAACAAGAGCTCCCACTAAATTTTTGCATTATTTAAAATTTGCATTTGAATACAAATGCAAAATCGATTAGGATCATGGGTTACTCTTCCATGTCACATACATCTTGGTGGAGCGCTGAAAATGATATACACTAAAACATGCACTCGTCACCAAGCAAAGTGAATGATCATATGAAAATATAGAGATAATATCATCCGAGCAAACATTAAGGTAGCATATGATCAAACACATGATCACACAAGTATCTCACACACATACATAGAGTATTAATCAAAATCACAATAAAGATCAACGAGACCAAAGAGGCAAAACACTCTCTCTCGAAGCCTATGATCTATACATATTTCTCCCCCTTTGGCAACAAGTTACCAAAAAATTCGAAAATGCATAGTGCTATGCGTCTCTCAGCCATGGTCTTTGGTAGGTAGTGTAGAGAGAACTTGAAGGACGAAGGCTTCAGATGAAGTTGCTGGAGCCGGTGGAGAGGCTGCTGGAGGTGGCACTAAAGTTGTGGCTGTTGGTGCAGATGTAGTAGCTCTAGTGTCTAGAACTGGCAATGCAGCAGATCTCTGATCTCGAGGCACTCGCTAAAATGCATCTATGGTAGCCTGTCCTCCTCTCTCCTCTGCTTCCTCCTGAAGCTTCTCAACTGTAGACTGGATCTCTGTGTCCTTTAGATCAAGATCATAGAACATAGTTTCAATGATCCTCTCCAAGCTCTCCTAATTCTGAGTCAGGGTGGCCAAGCCCTTCTCAATCCTCATGGTAGCTTGAATCATATATGCCATTTGATCTTGCTTGGATTTTAGAGTCATTTGAGATGCTTCTTCTGCACTTGGCATCTTGGCAGCTTTCTATGCTTTGGCCTTTTCTCTCCTTTCATGAGCATGCACAGAAGATGGTTCATTCTCATCCATGACAACTGTGTTGTCCTCAAAGTTAGGCACCAAGGGTAGATATTCCTTGTCCAACAAGTATGTGGATGTGCCCTTCTCAATCCTCATGGTAGATATTCTGAGTCAGGGTGGCCAAGCCCTTCTCAGTCCTCATGGTAGCTTGAATCAGATATGCCATTTGATCTTGCTTGGATTTTAGAGTCATTTGAGATGCTTCTTCTGCACTTGGCATCTTGGCAGCTTTCTATGCTTTGGCCTTTTCTCTCCTTTCATGAGCTTGCACAGAAGATGGTTCATTCTCATCCATGACAACTGTGTTGTCCTCAAAGTTAGGCACCGAGGGTAGATATTCCTTGTCCAACAAGTATGTGCCTGTGCCCATCTTAGAGTTGATAAGAATCTGGATGTGTGGAGCATACCCACATGATCTCTTCTGACCTGCAGCAATCCTCTTGATTGTCTCTACAATCAGGTTCATAACTTTGAATTTCTGTGGCACATCAAAAATATGCAGCATGTTGATAGAATAGCCTCTAATCATCTTTGCATCTCTAGATTTAGCCAGAAGTGTATGCCTCAAGATTGTGTTGATGGTGGCTGGACCAGCCTGCAAATGATGTACATATCCAAACTTGTGTGTTTCCAGATCATCATCAGGGATCACCTTGTACATATTTACCATGGAGTTGTGGTCTTGCTTCTTCTTGGAATAGACATCCAGACCATCCTCATGCTCTTCAGGGGCATTGATTAGCTTGGCCCACTCAGCAACAGTTGACTGGTACCTTGTACCTTCAGACATCCATAGAATCCTACCATCAGGATAGAAATGAGCTGTGGAGTAGAATTGCATGATGAGTTCATCATTCCACTTAGTCAACTTTTGAGCCACAAACTTGTCAACTCCACATGCTTTGAAGCTCTCATGCACATTGGCGAAATAATTTGCATTATCATCAATGAAATCCCAGTCCACTCTTCTCATATCACAATCAATGGGCTTCTTATCAAGAAGGACTGTCTCACAGAAGTCTTGATGGTCCTTTGTGGGAAACTTGTAGACCATAGCAGTCCTTCTCCTTATGGCATACAGATCAGACTTTCTCCACAACCTGAGACCTACATCCTTTCTCAGCTTCATGTCCTCAGCAACTAAATGAGCATCATTGTGATCATGCATCTTGGGCTTCAATTTTCTAAGCACTTGATCCTCAGCTTCCTCAGCAACTTCAAGCACTGGGGCCTTGTTCTTTTCCGAAGCTGGAATATTCCTTGTGCTCCTCTTGGATGCAGACTTGGTGGCTTGAGCAGCTTTGGGAGAAGTCTTGGGCTTAGAAGGGGTAGCCCCAGACTTGATAGCATCTCCCATAAGCTTTTGAGCATTGGGTGCTGGTGCAGCAACCTCTTCCTCTTCAGCTTCAGCTTCTTCATCATCCCTCATGGATGGCTTGCCCATCACTCTGGCTGTTGTCTTCCTAGGTCTCTTCTTTGTACCTCCAGGCTCATCATCCCGAGATTCAAGTGTGAACACTATAGTCTCTAGAGTAGAGGCTCTGGTCTTAGACATGGGAATCCTCTTGGCAGGGATCTTCCTTTTCTGCCCGGCCTTAGTTGCCTCAGCACTTTCTTCTTGGAAGTGGCCTCATCTTCCACAAAGTTCTCATCCTCAGAATCTGAAGTTTTCTTCTTTCTTGACTTGGTTCCATCCATTGGAAGATCACTAGGTGTGCTCCTGCTACCCCCATCAAAGTTGCTAGAGGGACTAGTGCCCTCACTCAGGTGTACCTGCTCCTCAGACACATTTTGGTTGTCACTTTGATCTGAGATCTTGGCACTGAAAGCAGACCCTATGAATAGATGTAGATGAGGTAGAGTGGATGAGCATCACAAAGCACATAATTTTTGCAAAACAGATGATAAGAAAAACTTAGTTTTAGTTATCTACAAAGAGCATTTCGGAGCTACCGATTTGTTAAACTCGGTGACACCGAAGCAATTCTGGAGCCTGAACTAGTAAACTCGGTCAGACCGAGTCACGGTTCGGTGGCACTATCTCAGGTCCAAGATGCGATTCTATCCCGATCACGTGACGCTTACGTGATTGGGGCACAACCGCCTTTCGGGCGCTTAGCAAGATAGATATCATTACATTGTACCATTACATACATACATGGGGGATACAAAAATACATACAATCACATGAATACAACAACATCAATACAAGACATCCGACTACGGATGCAAACAAGAAGAGCACAACGACATCCATCTGCTATCCCAGGCTGCCGACCTGGAACCTAACCCAAGACTGAACAAGCTGAAGAAGAAAGAACTCCAACACAAAGGACATCGCTCTCATGTCAAGACATCGAAAACCTGCACCTGCAACTGTTGTTGTAGTATCTGTGAGCCACGAGGACTCAGCAATCCCATAACCATGGGTAACAAGACTAGCAAAGCTTAATGGGTAGGAAGAGGTAAAGTTGTGAGGTTGCAACAGAGGCTAAGCAATATGTATGGTGGCTAACTTACGAGTACAAGAATAAGATGAGCATCTACGCAAACGATCGCCAACTAGTAATGATCGCTAAAGATCCTGAACTACCTACAAGTCAAACATAACCCCACCATGTTCTCTTCTCAAAGTGAAAAGAGACAGTCACGGCTACTCACACAGTTGTGTGTTTTACTTCGGATCCTCTGTCAAGTTTTCTACAACCGGACATTAACAAATTCCAATCTGCCACATAACCGCGGGCACGACTTTTGAAAGATCATAACCCTGCAGGGGTGTCCCAACTTAGCCCATCACAAGCTCTCACGATCAGCTGAGATAATAATAATTATTACCCCTTATTTTAGGGACAATCCGATCAGGCTCGAAATTCCCGGTGCACAAGATATTTCGACAATGGTAAAACAAGTCCAGCAAGACTTCCCGGCGTGCCGACACCCTAATAGTAGCCGCGCGTATATCGTCTCAGGCCACAACCAGATAGGTGAACCTACGAGTAAAACCAGCCCTCGGGTTTCCCCAAGGTGGCCACGCAGTTCCCCGTTCAGGACCAACACCATCAGCACTGGCCCCCCTTGCTATGAAGAAAGAACCATCGAGGACGTGAACCCCTATGCAATTTAATTAATTAATTAAGTTGTTATTATGAGGCAAATTAAAACCAATGTTGGGCCTTGCTGGAGGAGTTTTATCCAAAGACGAACTGTCAAGGGGTCCCCATATACCCAACCGTGTAAGGAACGCAAAATCAAGGAACATAATGCCGGTTTATCGGCTCCTAAGGTGGCATGAGTGGAACAAAACACCGAGCAAAAGGCCAAGCCTTCCACCCATGCCCAGTATATAGGTGTGTTAATAATAATAATAGATATTGTGATATTCCAACAACAAGTTCCAACATGCAATCTTCATCTTCACCTGCAACTAACAACGCTATAAGAGGGGCTGAGCAAGCGGGTAACATAGCCAATCAATGGTTTGCTAGGAAGGTGTCAAGGTTAGAGGTTTCATGGCAACAAGGAGAGGGGCCGACAATATTGATGGGTAGCGCGACATATAACGATGGCATTGAGACAACTAAGCATGGCAATGATAGTAAAGGTATCCAAGGTGACGGTCATCTTTCCTGAGATCCCACAAGGAAGAAGAACGGATCCATGAAGTAGACGAAGAAGAAGCCTCGAAGACGAACCACGTGTAGACAAACAAATCCTCACGATCGCAACGGAAAATAACTAGCGAGAAGAAAGCACACAATAATGTAAACACTCAACACAAGAACATGACAAGATGCTCAACCAAGTATGATGCAATACAAGTCTATATGATGCAAGACATGGCAAGGGATGAAGCACACAAGAACAACACAAGACAACAAGTTTAAATGAGGCCGGAGACTACATATAACAAATCCGATAAGTCCTCATATGCACATTTTGAAATAAGTACAGATATGAACAAACCTTAAGTTAGAGTTTTTAAACAGCAGGATAACATGCACCATGATGAACTACACGATATTCTAGTCAAGTTTCATATAAAGTTTGTTTAATTCGGAGCTACGGCCTAGAAGATATGAGCAAAATAAGACAAGCATGGCAACGGCGCAAGATGCACCCAAACATCAAGCTAACACACTCCAAACATGAAAACAACATGATATTATGCTTCTACATGCAAAATCACACAAGTTTCATATAGAGCACGCTCAAAACGGAGAAACGGGCTAGAAGTTAAGAGTAAAACAAGTTACCATGCAAAGCTCAAGTTCACAGCCACAAAGCAACTTTGGAGCAAGGTAGATATAAGCTACAACACCCAAACATGATAACAAGAAGCATGGATGTGATGTAGACATGTTACTTAACAAGCATGAACTTAGAACACACCCAAAAGCTTGCTGGAACACAATTAACTAAGCATGGCAAGTTGCAATAAATTTATCCATACTTGGTCAAAATCTGGGAAGGCAAAAACAACATCATGATGCTGCCTTCGGAGGCACAAATCAACAAGCATATCAACTCCAATAAGTATATAAAAAGCATGGACATGTATTAGACATAGCATACAGCAAACAACTCCATTGGAGCAACTCCATAGGAGGTATGGATCAATAGCAACAAGCTACACCAAGTTGATCATGCTGATAAAAACCTGACAGGTATAATTTATGCCAACTTGGGAGCAAGAAATAAATAAGCTACAGCAGGCCATATGTGCAAGTAAGGGCATGAATGGATAGACAATAACATGCACAACAAGACATGATCATTGGCCACTCCAAAACAAGCATGGATTTGAGTGGGACATCAAACAAACATAGCATCAGGTTTAACAGATTCCAGACTTAGCAGTTTTTTCACTAAGTATAAAACAGCAACAACAACATGGCATGTTTACAAGCTTGTTTAAGTCACCTCAAGGCATATAATGAAAAGTGGATTGCACCACATCAAAGACCATATGATTGTGCTTCTAAAACATATCGACATGTGGTATGAAGACAAACACATCAATAGCAATGAACAAGTCAAAACAGTATCTCACAATAAGTTACGGCACTTAACAGCCACATGCACTTTTGCAACAGAGATTAACATGGCAATATGGTACCTAACATGAAAGGTACAACAACCAACATGTAGAGCACTTCACAATGAACATGTTAGCAGCAGTTTTAAACAAATAGCACTCTTGCAACGATGATTAGAGCATCAATATGAACTCAAACAAGCATGGCACAATAGAACAAAGTGAAGAGCATGTCACCACGATCATTTTGACATATCATACACTCAATTTGGACATACACACAAAAAGTTACAGCCATCACAACATGCAACATAAAGTATGAATCTCTCAGACTTAGTCATTTTTTTAACAGGAAAAAAAACGAGCGTCAACTAGTTAAAAAGCGCACGTGCTAGGAATTAGGTGGGCTCGCTCACCTTGGGCCACTTGGGCCAAAACGATGGAGAGACGGGCCGGTGCGGAGCCCGCCGACTGGAGGTGGGCCGCGGCGGAGTTGTGCCTTGGAGGGACGACTGGGCTGGGCCGGCGGTTGAGGCCCAGGCAAAGAGGCCCAGCGAGGCCGCCCGGTGCGGTCGTCGTCTTCCGCGAGGAAGAGACCAGCGGCGAGGCCACGGGGGCGCCGGAGGAGAAGCGGGCGGGGAGGGGGCTATCGGATCTGGGCGGCACCGGCCCAGATCGAAGCGGAGGCGAGGCCGGCGAGAGGCCCCGGCGGCAGGCACGAATGGAGGCGCGAGGCGAGTGGCTCGACCCAGGGAGGTCGCGGGGCGGCGGTCCACGGCGAGGCAGCGGTGGCGACACACGACAGAGGCACGAGGCCGACGGTGGAGATTGGGGGCGTAGCGCGGTGGCGGATCTAGGCGGCGTGGTGGCGGGGCTCGGCGAGCGGTGGCCGCTGGCGGCAGCTGGCTCCGGCGAGAGCTCCGGTGGCCGGAGCGGCGAGGCGGGATCGAGGCGTTGGGTCTGGCCCCGTGCGGGTCCGAGATGGGCTCGGCGGGCCGACGCGATGGGGGGAGGCTGGCGCGGACACGTGGCGCGGTGTGATTGGGCGCAGGCGGCGGCACGATGACGTGGCGGGATGTGAGTGGCTGGAACACGCGGCGGCTGGACATGTTCGGCTACGCGAGGTGGAAGACTCCTAGGGTTTGCCCGAAATTTTGGGGGAGGAGACTGTTTTATAGGTAGAGGGAGCTAGGAGATTCCAAATGAGGAGCGGATTTCGGCCACACGATCACGATCCAACGACCGAGAGCATGGAGGTGGTTGGGATGGGCTAGTGGGCTGTTGGAAAGGGTGTTGGGCCAAAAGGAAAAAATCTTCCGATGGTTAACACCGTTAACCGTTGGGCTATCAAACGAACTCCGAACGCGACAGAACTTGACAGGCGGTCTGCCTATGCTATAATAAGACCACACGCCAAGTTTCAACCCATTCCGAGAACGTTTTCCGGACACTCATAAAATAAATATTCGGAGGCGCCACGAGCGCGTGCAAGTGTGTCTGGGCTCAGAACGGATAACGGAAAGGATGGGCGAGCTCGGATGGATGCAAGTTTTGAAAACATGTTGATGCAATGCACACAATGACATGGCAAGGTGCAACACGCAAGCAGATGACATGGCATCAACAACAACTAATAACTGGCTGACACCTGGTGCACTAGTCTCGGGGTGTCACAACACTCCCCTACTAACAAGAGATCTCGTCCCGAGATCTTAAGAACGAGATGGAAGAGAAAAAGGAAGAACAAAGTTCTTCGAGGACAAAAGAGTGAAATCAAAGAAGATTGAGGGGT
Organism: Secale cereale; assembly: GCA_902687465.1. Taxonomy (NCBI): domain Eukaryota; kingdom Viridiplantae; phylum Streptophyta; class Magnoliopsida; order Poales; family Poaceae; genus Secale; species Secale cereale. The sequence continues at coordinate 395,882,099 of LR738715.1, read as the reverse complement.
TGAATAACTTGGAAGAAAGAATGCAACGGAGAAGAATGGGATTGAGAAGCTCCGGTAAAATAAGCAACAAGGCATAAGGCGAGAACCAAGGATAAGGATATGAAGCACGAGTTTAAGGAACAAGAATTAATTCGAAACCACTCTGGTTAGTAAGAGATAGAAAGGAATCTCCACGAAGGAATTCGGGCGGCACTCCGGCTGAAAATGGAAGGAATAGAACATGAAGGGCAGAATAAGGAGTGATACTTGATGAGATGAACAACACAACGCCTCCAGAGGAATTGAAATAATGGAATTAAAAGAACAGACAAGAAGATGACAACTTCCATCACGAATGAATTTGAAAGAGAATCATCAAGAGAAAGGCTTGAACGGGGTTGTTGAGAAAATCAACAACAAAAGAATATGCTTGTTGTGGACTTATTGAAAACATCTCAAAACATGAGGTGAATTATGCCGCAACCAAAATATTGATGAGCTGAGAAGAATGAAGAAATGCAAAACTCCACTTCAAAAGAATACGGAGAATTATTTGCACTCGAGAGGCAAAAGAATAAGAATGCTTGAGCTGCTCCAGAAGAATTTGACGAACACTTGAAGAATGAAATATCTCATGAAGAACCACCATGAGGAACTCCGGTAACAACAAGGATGATGAATTAGAAATGACGGACGAAAAGAATAATATTAAAGCCTTGCGATGATTAGTCAGTGTTCCGATGAGATAGCGGAGAACTATGAACTCCGGAAAGAAAAGAATAAAACACTTGGGACTAGAATTTATTCCTCAAGAATAAACTCCGAAGGAAGGAATAAATTAAATCGATGAAAAGAATAAGAACTATGTTATGCTTATCCTCCACCAATTAAATTGATGAGAAGCAATGGATTCACATACTACTTATTCCCGTTGAAAAAGATTAACGAGGGATATAGCACGAACTCGAGAAAGTCTTCTTGAACCACATGTAGGATTGAAAAGAACGAAAGAATTGATAAGATAACACCGGAAAAGAACTCTTGAGCGAACCACCGTAAGAATTGAAGCCGAGTGAAGAAATGGACAAACCACCGGGAAGAATTAAAAAGGAGTGAATACAAGAGAACAAACCACCTTAAGAAATTGAAATTGAGTGAATACCACAGAATAATCACCGGGAAGAATAAAGCACTTGAGGAAATTAGAATGACGAGAACGAAGAGATCGTGAACTGATTAAAGAATACTTGAACGAAGCACCGGACGAATGTGAGACTAGCGAAGAGGCATTAATGAAGAATATTTAAAGGACGAAGTTGAAAACTAAGAACGAAGAAATCTTCTGAAATGATGGCCTTCGAAGGAACACAAAGAAAAGAATTCAAGAACTACTCCGGATGAATGAAAAGAAGAAAGGTTGAACCAACAATGAAAAGAATTGCAAACGATCTTGGAGAAGACACAAGATAGATGGAATCCATACTTACGTCACACTTGAAAAGAATATAGGAATACTCCGGGAAATTAGAAGAGTCAGGTAAGATCCTGGGAAAGACCTGTGGGTTATGAGCCCACCGAAGAGAAAACACCGTTAAAAAGGATCGAAAAGGAGATGATGCACCGGAACGATTAAAAGACTCGAAGGAGGTGACAACCTCGAATTAATTGGAAGACAAACGAATCTCTTGAGATGTCTTCGGAACTCCAGGATGATTAAAAAAAGGCAAGAGGTGAATGAGAAAGGGGAAACATTAGAGCCGATGAAAGAATATGATGAGCACCGAATACAAATTGAATTGGAACCACCGAAGAAGAATAGAGGTGAAGAATATCGAATCGAGAGGAGAATTCACCAGTTGAAATGACTGAGGAAAGAATGCAAAGGATTCCCACGAGTAGGATGGATACTAGACTGAGGACTCTGACCCGAGAAGCAAAGAGGGTGGGCGGGTGGGAAAAGAAAGAACACAATGGATGAGAAAAAACACCGTTGTTAGGAAAAGAACTGAAGGTTGAACTTGCAATAAGAAGAGGGTCGAATCCACTTGATGAGAGATGCACCAGATGACAAGAACTAACATCGCAACGAATGAAAGCTAACCACGTGATCCTAAAAAAAATTGAAGGGGAAGAGGGGTAATTCAAAACACCTACGTCAAGATTCCTCACCAGAGCGACGAAGCGGCTGAGGAGTAAAAAGAATTCCTACTCTCCGATATAACTAGACTCCGACAAAAAATTCTGCTAGACTCGATAACGGCCAAGGTACGATCAATCAAGGGGGCTCCTATGGTCGGTCGAGGCTCTGATACCAACTTGTCAGGCCCAAGATGCGATTCTATCCCGATCACGTGAAGCTTACGTGATTGGGGCACAACCGCATTTCGGGCGCTTAGCAAGATGGATATCATTACATCGTACCATTACATACATACATGGGGGATACAACAATACATACAAGTCACATGAATACAACAACATCAATACAAGAAATCCGACTACGGATGCAAACAAGAAGAGCACAACGACATCCATCTGCTATCCCAAGCTGCCGACCCGGAACCTAACCCAAGACTGAACAAGCTGAAGAAGAAAGAACTCCAACACAAAGGACATCGCTCTCACGTCAAGACATCGGAAACCTGCACCTGCAACTGTTGTTGTAGTATCTGTGAGCCACGAGGACTCAGCAATCCCATAACCATGGGTAACAAGACTAGCAAAGCTTAATGGGTAGGAAGAGGTAAAGTGGTGAGGTTGCAACAGAGGCTAAGCAATATGTATGGTGGCTAACTTACGAGTACAAGAATAAGATGAGCATCTACGCAAACGGTCGCCAACTAGTAATGATCGCTAAAGATCCTGAACTACCTACGAGTCAAACATAACCCCACCGTGTTCTCTTCTGAAAGTGAAAAGAGACAGTCACGGTTACTCACACAGTTGTGTGTTTTACTTCGGATCCTCTGTCAAGTTTTCTACAACCGGACATTAACAAATTCCAATCTGCCACATAATCGCGGGCACGGCTTTCGAAAGATCATAACCCTGCAGGGGTGTCCCAACTTAGCCCATCACAAGCTCTCACGATCAGCTGAGATAATAATAATTATTACCTCTTATTTTAGGGACAATCCGATCAGGCTCGGAATTCCCGATGCACAAGATATTTCGACAATGGTAAAACAAGTGCAGCAAGACCTCCCGGCGTGCCGACACCCTGATAGTAGCCGCGCGTATACCGTCTCAGGCCACAACCAGATAGGTGATCCTACGAGTAAAACCAGCCCGCAGGTTTCCCCAAGGTGGCCCCGCAGTCTCCCCGTTCGGGACCAACACCATCAGCACTGGCCCCCTGCTATGTAGAAAGAATCATTGAGGGCGCGCCCCCCTATGCAATTTAATTAATTAATTAATTAAGTTGTTATTATGAGGCAAATTAAAACCAATGTTGGGCCTTGCTGGAGGAGTTTTATTCAAAGACGAACTGTCAAGGGGTCCCCATATACCCAACCGTGTAAGGAACGCAAAATCAAGGAACATAATGCCGGTTTATCGGCTCCTAAGGTGGCATTAGTGGAACAAAACACCGAGCAAAAGGCCAAGCCTTCCACCCATGCCCAGTATATAGGTGTGTTAATAATAATAATAGATATTGTGATATTCCAACAACAAGTTCCAACATGGAACGATCTTCATCTTCACCTGCAACTAACAATGCTATAAGAGGGGCTAAGCAAGCGGGAAGGTGTCAAGGTTAGAGGTTTCATGGCAACAAGGAGAGGGGCCGACAATAATGATGGGTAGCGCGACATATATCGATAGCATCGAGACAACTAAGCATGGCAATGATAGTAAAGGTATCCAAGGTGACGGTCATCTTGCCTGAGATCCCGCAAGGAAGAAGAACGGATCCATGAAGCAGACAAAGAAGAAGCCTCGAAGACGAACCACGTGTAGACGAACGAATCCTCACGATCGCAACAGAAAAGAACTAGCGAGAAGAAAGCACACAACAAGGTAAACACTCAACACAAGAACATGACAAGATCCTCAACCAAAAATGATGCAAGACAATTCTATATGATGCAAGACATGGCAAGGGATGAAGCACACAAGAACAACACAAGCCAACAAGTTTAAATGAGGCCGGAAACTACATATAACAAATCCGATAAGTCCTCATATGCACATTTTGAAATTAGTCCAGATCTGAACAAACCTTAAGTTAGAGTTGTTAAACAGAAGGTTAACATGCACCATGATGAACTACACGAAATTCTAGTCAAGTTTCATATAAAGTTTGTTTAATTCAGAGCTACGACCTAGAAGTTATGAGCAAAACAAGACAAGCATGGCAACGGTGCAAGATGCACCAAACATGAAAACAACAAGATATTATGCTTCTATATGCAAAATCACACAAGTTTCATATAGAGCACGCTCAAAACGGAGCAACGGGCTAGAAGTTAAGAGCAAAACAAGTTACCATGCAAAGCTGAAGTTAACAGCCACATAGCAACTTTGGAGCAAGGTAGACATAAGCTACAGCACCCGAACATGATAACAAGAAGCATGGATTTGAAGTAGACATGTTACTTAACAATCATGAACTTAAAACACATCCAAAAGCTTGCTGTAACACAATTAACCAAGCATGGCTAGTTGCTATAAATTTATCCAGACTTAGTCAAAATCTGGGAAGGCAAAAACAACATCACGATGCTGCCTTCGAAGGCACAAATCAACAAGCATATAAACTCCACTAAGTATATAAAGAGCATGGAAATGTAGTAGACATAGCATACATCAAACAACCCCATTTTAGCAACTCCATAGGAGGCATGGATCAATAGCAACAAGGTACACCAAATGGATCATGCTGATAAAAACCTGACAGGTATAATTTATAGCAACTTGGGAGCAAGAAATAAATAAGCTACAGCAGTCCATATGTGCAAGTAAGGGCATGAATGGATAGACAATAACATGGACAACAAGACATGATCATTGGCCACTCCAAAACAAGCATGGATTTGAGTGGGGCATCAAGCAAACATAGCATCAGGGTTAACAGATTCCAGACTTAGCAGTTTTTTCACTAAGTATAAAACAGCAACAACATGGCATGTCTACAAGCTTGTTTAAGTCACCTCAAGGCATATCATGGAAAGTGGATTGCACCACATCAAAGACCATATGATTGTGCTTCTAAAACATATCGACATGTGGCATGAAGACAAACACATCAATAGCAATGAGCAAGTCAAAACAACATATCACAACAAGTTTCAGCACTTAACAGCCACATGCACTTTTGCAACAGAGATCAACATGGCAATGTGGCACCTAACATGAAAGCTACAACAACCAACATGTAGAGAACTTCACAATGAACATTTTAACATATCATATGCTCCATTTGGATAAACATGCACAAAGTTATCACCCTCACAAGCATGCAACAAAATTACAGTTAGCAGCAGTTTTAAATAAGTAGCACTCTTGCAACGATGATTAGAGAATCAAGATGAACTTAAACAAGCATGGCACAATGGAACAAAGTGAAGAGCATATCACCATGATCATTTTGCCATATCATACACTCAATTTGGACATACACACAAAAATTTACAGCCATCACAACATGCAACATAAAGTATGAATCTCATAGACTTTGTCATTTTTTTAACAGGAAAAAAAAATGGGCGTCAACTAGTTAAAAAGCGCACATGCGAGAAATTAGGTGGGCTCGCTCACCTTGGGCCACTTGGGCCAAAACGATGGAGAGACGGGCCGGTGCAGAGCCAGCCGACTTGAGGTAGGCCGCGGCGGAGTTGGGCCTTGGAGGGGTGACTGGGCTGGGCCGGTGGTTGAGGCCCAGCGTAGAGTCCCAGCGAGGCCGCCCGGTGCGGTCGCCGTCTTCCTCGAGGAAGAGACCGGCGGCGAGGCCACAGGGGCGCCGGAGGAGAAGCGGGCGGGCAGGGGGCCGCCGGATCTGGGCAGCACCGGTCCAGATCGAAGCGGAGGCGAGGCCGGCGAGAGGCTTCAGCGGCTGGCCCGAACGGCGACGCGAGGCGAGGGGTTCGGCCCAGGGAGGTCGCGGGGCGCCGGTCCACGGCGAGGCGGCGGTGGCGACACACGACGGAGCGCGAGGTCAGCGGGGGAAATTGGGGGCGCTGCGTGGTGGCGGATCCACGCGGCCTGGTGGCGGGGCTCGGCGATCGGCGGCCGTCGGCGGCGGCTGGCTCCGGCGAGAGCTCCGGTGGCCGGAGCGGCGAGGCGGGGTCGAGGCGTTGGGTCCGGGCCCGTGCGGGTCCGAGATGGGCTCAGCGGGCCGACGCGGTGGGGGGAGGCCGGCGCGGACACGTGGCGCGATGTGATTGGGCGCGGGCGGCGGCGCGATGACGTGGCGGGCTGTGAGTGGCTGGAACACGCGGCGGCTGGACATGTCCGGCGAGGATGGACATGTCCGGCTGCGCAAGGTGGAAGACGCCTAGGGTTTGCCCGAAATTTCGGGGGAGGAGACTGTTTTATATGTAGAGGGAGCTAGGAGAGTCCAAATAAGGAGCGGTTTTCGGCCACGCGATCACGATCCAACGACCGAGAGCATGGAGGTGGTTGGGCTGGGCTAGTGGGCTGTTGGAAAGGGTCTTGGGCCAAAAGGAAAAAGGCTTCCGGCGGTTAACACGGTTAACCGTTGGGCTATCAAATGAACTCCGAACACGACGAAACTTGACAGGCGGTCTGCCTATGCTATAATAAGACCACACGCCAAGTTTCAACCCATTCCGAGAACGTTTTCCGGCCACTCATAAAATAAATATTCGGAGGCGCCGGGGGTGCGTACAAGTGTGTCTGGGCTCAGAACGGACAACAGAAAGGCCGGGCGAACTTGGAAGGATGCAAGTTTTGAAAACATGCTGATGCAATGCACACGATGTCATGGCAAGATGCAACACGCAAGCAGATGACATGGCAACGACGACGAATAACTGGCTGACACGTGGTGCACCGGTCTCGGGGTGTCACACACTAATATTGCTAGGGTTTCACTCAGAGTTGAACACGGTCACACCGATTTGAAACTTTCGATCAGACCGAAAATCACTTGTGCAATGGCCTAAGCCAAATCGGTGGGACTGAGTTCTACAACTCGGTCGGTCCGAGACGAGTTCGGCGGAGACCTAACCCTAAGTTTTTCGAATAAAATTACTTTCGACGGAGTTTTTGCTGGATAGGAAGATCTCATACGTGGAAGGGATCATGGCAATGCAATGTGCTACGAATCAGAGTTAAGGAATAGCACAGAGAATCAAGTCCATACCCTAACTCGGCGTTGGACTTGCTATGGCGGCAACAACGGCGAAGATTTCTGTTGACGGCGGCGGAGTCCCGCGGCGGGAGGACGCTGGCGGCGAGAAGACGATCCGGAGACCCGAAGAGGCAGAGCAGGTCACGCACGGGCTGAGGGGTTTGGAAAGTTTTCGGAAATTTAGCCCGTGAGTACAGATAACCTGACACTGTCGGTGTGACCGAGTGGAACAACTCGGTGGCATCAAGAGGCAAAACTACTAGCAGTTGCTGCAACTCGGTAGGACCGAAAAGTTCAAATCGGTTGCATCGAGATTGAAAACCTAGATCAACTTAGTGAACTCGGTGTGACCGAAGTGGATGACTCGGGCATACCGAAATGCACAAAGAGGTTTTGGATGTTTAAGCCTAGGACGAATCGGGGACTCTGAGTGCTCCTCAGACAGAGTGGTTCGAATCTGACTTGATCAAGCTTTGTGATGTAGCATGAATAGAGTTTGATATGAGAAAAGCATAGATATCTAGATGAGGTTCTTTGTCATTCTTGTCCATCCATTTGGCAAAAGAAAAAAGAGCGAAGGAATCAAAGCAACAAATGGGTCCTCCAATGATAAAAATATGCATTCAACATGCTCACACAATAACATAGCAAATGAAACATGTGGCGAAGCATGCACAACCATTCTAGCATCTATCAAGCAATTGGCGATGACTAGGTCATCTATATATGAGTATATTGACTTAGGAGTCAAATGAGAACATTTGATCATAGGTCATACTCATCGTTTAAGCAAAATGGGATTACAACTTTTACATAAAGCATTGTTGTGTTCACGTCATTAGAGTTGCTTTAGCTCAATTCTTAGAGTAAAGCTCCCCCTAGATGTGATATCCCCCTTAAGAGAGATGAACTAACCTTGGGTTTTGTCGATGACAACTTCATGTAGGTGTTGAAGATGTAGATGCTCAATGTTGATGTAGATCATTTGGAGCAATCCATTGGAGTGAGTTGCACTTTCAATACATACACAGGTTAGTCCCACAAGGAACAAACAAGGATATCCATAGACATAGAGTGAATTGCACACATGATGATGTCCATGAAAGCATTAGGTCACATTTTCCCTTGTCTTACCAACAAGAGGGTTCGTGACTCCTTGAACTAGTGCAAGATATGAAAGTTGTTTGCACTTGTCCTTTGCCAAAATGATATGAGTGAAGTGTGTTGGCAGAGTCACCCTCAAGAAATTTCTAGTTCTTCTTCTTCATGATCCACACCATCTTGATGGGAATCCTTGGAGTTGTAGTCGTACTTGATGAAGTAGAACTTGATGTAGTCTTGGGGACCCACTTGACCAAGGCCTTAGGAGCTTCTACAAATCCATCAATCTCTCCTTGAAGCTTATCCCTGCCCTTTAGCTTGTGGTCTTGTGGTGGAAGATCATATTATGCTTGCGTCCCTTGAAAAGAAGTTGGATCATACTTACTCTTGTTGAGGAACAAACTTCTTCTTAGGGTATTGATCTTCCTCCCACTCAACTCCATTCGCATTGAACTTTTGTTCAAAACCAACACCTTCATTCTTCCGTTGTCTTCCTTGCTTGCGTACAATCTCCTCAAATTGCTTACTCCTGGCAAGACTCTTGTAAACACCTTTCTCTATAATTCCCTTCAATAAACTATTTTCTTGCTCAAGTGTAACTTGGCTAAGAGAGTCATTACTAGAATCAAGAGAACTACTAGGAGCAACATCATTGGATTTAGCATGATTATTGTTACTACTAGAGGAAGAATATTTCTTGTTCTTGTTGCTAGATTTTACTTGTGGCATGTAGCTAGACAAGAGTAAACGCTTGGCAATGTAAGAAGAACTTTTCTTGCGAAGATCATCATTGATTGCCTCTAAGAACTCATGCTCTTGCTCACGGTTTAGCTTTTCATAGCGTAACTTCTCATGAGTCTTTAAAAGTTCTCGATGATCTTCCAAGGTAGTTTCATTAGCTAACTTAAGAGTGTTTAGTTATTTAGTTAGACGCTCAATCTTCTCCTTATCATTGTCATTCTTTTTATCTTCATTAACATGATTAATAGCAATTTCATCATAGTTTTCATCAAAAGTTTCATCACTATTGCTACCAACAAGTAAATCAACATCTCCTAGGAAGTCATCTTCATCACTATTGAAATCAAGATACTCAGGGTGTGATACCTTAGGGACCTTAGCCATGAAGCATCTTCCAATTCCTGCATTTGGTGAGTCAAATATCTCATAGGAGTTGGTTGACACAAGAGCAATTCCGGCAACACCTTAATCTTGAGTACTTTCAGAGTCGGAGTATTAGCTTCTCTCGGAGTGGTTATCTCAGTCTGAACCAGATGCCCATTCACCAACATGAGCTTGATGTCTTCATCTTGTATAGCTCCTTGATGATTTGTCCTTCCTTTCTGAATCTTTCCTTCTCTGAGAAGGTCTTCGTTCATAATGATCATCTCTACTCCTTCTCTATCTTGGTGGTGAATCTTTTCTTCTACTTATCATTTTAGCTGAGTCTTCTCTTCTCTTGTGGGGAGCCGTACACTCATTGGAGTAGTGTTTGGGTCTTCCAGAATTGTAGAAATTCCGATCACGACTTGAAGATCTCTTGTCATTGTAGGACCTTGACTTGGAACTTCTCTCTTTGCTTCTACTCTTGTAGAACTTGTTGAAGTTCTTCACCATTAAGCTCAATTCTTCATTGAAGTCTTGTTTCTCACTTAATGATGTAGGAGCGTCACATGAGGCTTTGTAAGCACTAGACTTGTTGTGAATCTCTTCTTTATCTTTGAGTGACATCTCATGGGCATCAATTCTTCCAACGACTTCTATTGGCTTGAGATCTTTGTAATTTGGCCTCATTTGGATCAATGTACACACGGATTCCTTGACGGAGTCGGTACCTTCGTGCATATCAATCAAAGTATCCTAAATTTCCTTTGCATTCTCAAGACGGTTGATTTTGTTGAATTCTTCGGGGCACAATCCGTTGAATTGCAGCATCTTCAACTCTTCCGTGGTAGCTTCACGCTTCGGTTCCTTCCCATCGAAGAATTCACCTTGCATTCCAATACACACAATAGCCCAAATGGTGGGGTTATGTCCAAGAATATGCATTTTCATCTTATGCTTCCTACTAGCAAAATTAGTACCATTAAAATTAGGACCTCTACAGTGGTGACTTCCCTCACTAGACGCCATACTCTCCTAGCTTGTGAAACCATGGCTATGATCACCAAAGCTATGGAAATCAAGGAAAATGGAGACCAAAGCTCTGATACCACTTGTAGGATCGAAAGTATGTCTAGAGGGGGGTGATTAGACTATTTGACCAAATAAAAATCTAGCATTTTCCCAATTTTATTTCTTGGCAGATTTTAGCAACTTAGCACAAGTGTAGCAATCAACCTACACATGCAATTCTAAGAGTATAGAAGCGGAATGTAAAACAATTGCATATGAAGGTAAAGGGAGGAGTTTGGAGGGATCAAACGCAAGTGAAGAGACGGATGTTTTTTGTCTTGGTTCCGATTGGTGGTGCAATCGTACATCCAAGTTGATGGAGACTTCAACCCACGAAGGGTAACGGCTGCACGAGTCCATGGAGGGCTCCACCCATGATGGGGCCATGAAGAAGCAACCTTGTCTATACCACCATGGCCATCACCCACGAAGGAATTGCCTCACTAGGGGTAGATCTTAACGAAGTAGGCGATCTCCTTGCCCTTACAAACTCCTTGGTTCAAGTCCACAATCTCGTCGGAGGCTCCCAAGTGACACCTAACCAATCTAGGAGACACCACTCTCCAAAAGGTAATAGATGGTGTGTTGATGATGAACTCCTTGCTCAAATGCTTCAAATGATAGTCTCCCCAACACTCAAACAGCTCCACACAGATTTGGATATGGCAGAAGAAAGATTTGAGTGGAACGCAACTTGGGGAAAGCTAGAGAACAAAATTCATATGGTAGGAATGGAATATCTTGATCTCAACACTTGAGCAGGTGGCTCTCTCTCAGAACATGAATGATGTAAGTGTAGGTATGTTATGATGGCTCTTCCCACGAGTGAAGAGTGGGTGGAGGGGTATATATAGCCTCCACACAAAATCTGATCGTTACACACAATTTACCAAACTCGGTGGGACCGATTCAGAGAACTCGACCAGAACGATTTAGTTCATAATGTGACCGTTAGGTATTTCGGTGGGACCGATAAGATCAACTCGGTGGGGCCGATTTCTTTAGGGTTTGGGCATAACGTAATCTTGGTGAGACCGATTACACAAACTCGGTGGGACCAATCTTGGTAATAAGCACACCAGAGAGTTGGTCACGCAAACTCGGTGGACCGATTCGCTCATTTTGGTGCGACCAAAATGTTACGAAGGGGAAATAGAGAGTTTGCATTGCAAACTCGGTGGGACCGATCGCTCATCTCGATGAGACCGAAATGTTACGAAGGGAAATAGAGAGTTTGCAATTCCATCTCGGTGAGACCGAGATCCCTTTCGGTGAGACTGAAGTGATTAGGGTTTAGTGGCAGTGGCTAAGTCAAATGAACTCGGTGGCACCGGATAGAATATGTCGGTGAGGCCGAGTTTGACTTTTGGTGTGGGACATATGTGGATGTGAGAAAGTGGTTGAGTGGTTTGGAGTATATCACTAAGCATTTTGAGCAATAAACCCATTAGGGAACACTTGATCCCCTTTTAATAGTATTGCCTTTCCAATGGACTCAATGTGATCTTGGATCACTAAAATGGAAAATGTAGAATTTTGAGCTCGAGCCAATCCTTTGTCCTTAGAATTTTGAGGGGTCCACATTCCCAATCCATGCCTTGCCAATCATTGAACTTTCCTGAAATATCATCTTGAGATATCATTAGTTCAATGCGATATATGTTGTTAGTAAGTACCAAAACCACCCAGGGATAGTTGCACTTTCAATTGGTCCATTTCTCCATGAATAGCTAACATTGCAAATTCCTAGGAAATTCATTTGAACTCCCAATCCAGGGAAACCAACTCCTAGATGCTTCCAAAATCAAGCCTTGTTAAATGAGTGCCTTTACTCATTTCTCAAGATAATTCTTCAGTACACGTCTTGAAAATCCACTAATGCCCTTGATCCTTCATGTAGAAATGTTCTGAAGTATCCATTGATCAAATCCCAATAAAACCACTTTGGTCATCCTTAATATGACCAGAGGTATCTTAGAAAAGTCCAAAGCACATATTTAGAGCACTTTTAGTTTTGCCTTGTTGTGTTGCTTATTGTGATAGGTTCCGATGTTAGTTGACGAAGTAGATGGTGTACTTGGAGAAGGGCCAGAAGAATTTAAGACTCTGAAGAACCAGGCAAGCAGCCCTTTGACCATGATGAACCATTTTACATCATAATAGCATTTTCCTTGTTTCATCGAGTACATGATATACCTTGAATGGCAACCTTGCTGGGCTTGCCTCCATTGCATACCCCGTTGATACTTGCATAGACTTATGTTGGTGAGTTGTAGAAATATGCTATAGTAGTTGGCTACGAAAAATGGATCAGGGTTATGCATTGAAAGAAATAAGTGTGGTTTCACATACTTGCAAATTACCGAGTGGGTGCCACAAATGACCCTGGGGGACGATGAGGAACTAGGGTACTACTTGGTGGAGAAGTAGTGTACCGAGGCTTGATGGAAGTATTGTTTACAGAAACAGATTAGATTTAAGATTTGTCGACCGTCCCAACCAAACATGTGCAACCACTCTACCCCTTTATGGGACGGGGCGTTATTGATTACTTAGGCTGATGCTAGCATGGTGCCCACATTACTAGTGACAGGGGTTACTTGAGGTCACTCTAGGGACGGGGTCGTGCTTGGATAGGCGGCCATGACTATTTTCACAGGGCACTGGACACACTGTTGGTCCCTTTGTGTATGCGTGATAATATGAAAAGGGCAGAGTCCCACGATCTTTTTCTTGTACACGAGGGTCGTGTATCAATGAGTGGACCGTATGTTAGTGTCGTCTAGGGAAAGGTAATGATTGGGTGCTTCCCCGAGTACTTGAGGTACTACGGGATCGTGGATTACACAAAAGCTTCCCGGATCTTGTGGGTAAAGTGCGCAACCTCTGGAGAGTGCAAAAACTATTCCAATAGCCATGTCCAAGGTGAAGGACAGTTGGGTGGTACTGCTTAGACTATGTCCATATGTTTCTGGAAAACAACATGATTTGGTAAATCAGTTGACGTGATTCATGAGGAAGTCACGATGAGCTTGAGCATTAGTTGTTCATAACTCTTTCTCGATGTTGATGTCTGTAACCTCCTGATACTTGTTATAGATGCATTCATATCCTTGATAAATGTTGATCATATTTGCATGAGAAAAACTACCTTTCCGCAAAACTGCCAACATAGTTGTAGAGCCTTGCATAATTGTTCTGTTATCACTCTTGGGTTGCTTGTGAGTACATTCCAAGTACTCACTGGCTTGCCACTGGTTATTTTACTGGCCAGGCATGAGAGGGTAGGTGTATGTCAAAGATCGCTTTGGTGATGAACATGCAAGCTGGGACACTTCCCAGTCAGTATGCTTGTAGGGTTAAGGAAGATGGCATGGGTCCAAGTTTTCAACAAAGATTTCAGCAGTGATGATATATACTCAAGACTTGACCATAGTGGTCACAATTTGTGTAATACGGTAGGTATGGATGTAAGACTCTTGTTATTTAGCTTATGAGTGTTCAATGAGCATTGATCTCTGGGATCACTGTACACGTGCATTTGGTGATCTTGACTTTTGAGTCGGGGTCCCCGCAGAGCTGGTATCAGAGCCATCCTTACTGCAGGAAGCCTTAGTTAGCATGGTTGTTAGTTAGGGTAAAACTATTTCCAAACTATTATTACTTTCAAAACTATCTATACTTCTCTTCCCTTCTCAGCTTTTCGAAAAACTAAGGTATACTTTCCTTATTGATCTCTTCCCCTTCAAAACTTTTGGTCGCTAGAACCCTCATGCCCATGACCACTGGATTCCTTGTAATCCTCATGGATAATCTAGAAGGAAGATGCCTTGCCATAAATTCACGCACATCTTTTGAACACAAGATTGGCGACACCACAACAAGACGATACCAACAGAAGATACATCCTCGAGGAATGAGGACATGGAGAACCAGAAGATGGTGACACCATTGAATTTGCCCCAGGATGATGCGACCTTGTCCTATGACGATCAGGGTGTAAGTAATGCAAGATCATGATATACATCGCTAGTAGAGCAATCATGTCCTTACCGTTGTTGTATCGGCAACCACCGGTGGATGAGAATCTCGCCATTTGGTCCTTCTCACTATAGTGAGCAAGAAAACGGTTCTCTTTGTTAGAGTTATGTTAGTGGTGTCCTTTGGTCTTTTACATTCTACTCTATTGGCATCCTCTTGTACTCATATATATGTTTGCTTTGGCCTTCCAGTAATATTGTGTGGTTCTACTTTCATCATGGTATTAGAGCTCTAGGTTTTTTTATCCAATCTCCACACATTGATTTGATCCAGTGCTGGGTGTTGGATCCCATCGAAACATGGTCTTGTCGATCCAGTCGCTGCTGCTCCTCTCCCATGAATTCAATATATTTTGCTCCGGTGCCAATCCAGTTTGCCAGATTGAGTCGGTGCTCCTCTCCTGCTCAAGGTCGGGCATTACCCGCCGGCCTTCGGCTCTTCTAGTTCCAGCCGCCGCCGCCGCATCTCTGGCTGGTGCTAGAGGTCCGGTTGTCGCCGCCGCGTCTTGTCTGGCGCTTGGGTCAGACCACCGTTGCTCGCCTTTTGGCTTACCCAGGTCAGGTCGCATCTGATTCTGGTGTACGAGTGATCCGGGCCTGCTTTTGTGGTTTGACTTTCTCTTGATTCATCAGTTGGTTTTGTAGATTGATAAAAAAAGGTTAGAAACAAAAGGACAGAGAGCACCATGTCTTCACCATCATTGGGTTATATCGCCATTCCACGCTGCCCAGTGATATTTAATGGAGCTATCTATACAGAGTTTGCTACTTTTATGCGCATTCACATGCGTGGCCATCGTCTCTGGGGAGTTCTTTCCGGCGAGGTTCCCTGTCCTCAGCGCCCAGTTCCTCCTGTGGCTCCTATCCCGCCGCTGCCTCCACCGGCTCTTACCGTAGATGCTTCTGCTAATGATAGGGATGCAGCTCAAGTTGCTGTTGATGATGCGGTTGCTGCTTATGACCAGCAGGTCATGGTTTATTCAGATGCTCTTTCTATTTATCGTGATGATCTGGCTGCTTACAAGCAGTGGTGTGATGATGATGCTCGTGCTACAACTGTCCTCACTTCTAGTGTTATACCATTGTTTGCTTCTGAGTTTATGGGCCTCGATACTGTGTTTGGGATGTGGACTCGTCTTCGTGAGAGCTATCAGCCCTCTGGTGATGCTCTCTATTTGTCTGTGGTACGTCAGGAGCATGCTCTTCGTCAGGGAGACTCCACTATTGATGAGTTCTACACTCAAACTTCTGCTAGTTGGCGCCAGCTTGACTCCCTTCGCACTACTGTTTGTGGCACTTGCGCGTGTTGCCAGACTGTGAGGTCGGACTTGGAGTTTCAGCGTGTTTATGAGTTTCTTTCGCGGCTCCGTGGGGAGTTCGAGTCTCGGCGTGCTCAGTTGTTTGCTCGTGGCCGTGTTCCTATTTCCGAGGTGCTTTCTGAGCTTCGTGCTGAGGAGACTCGGCTCCGTGGTGCTGGGTTGCTTCAGGTCCCCACTGTGCTTGCTACTCGAGCTGCTCCAGCAGTGCTTTCTCGCTCCATTGCCCCACCGCTACTGCCCACTCCTGGTAATGATGGCCTGTCGTTACGAAATGACACCTATGGGATCACTGGAATCCCTTCTATGGTTGGCGGGCACGAGGTTGTGCAAAGAGCAGGACTAAGAGTCAGCACGACAGTCGTTTACCCAGGTTCGGGCCGCCAGGATGCGTAATACCTTAGTCCTGCTTTGGTGTATATTTGAGTGTTCTTCAGTTCTTGAGCTAGCTATGGTGCCTGTCCAGCTTTCCGAGATCCCAATCCTCCTTCAGTATGCCTCGGATTTCCTTTTATAGTCTAAAAGGGGCTGCCACAGTGGCACACAGGAGGTGGAAAGGTGTACAGTGCATAGGCTTATCCCATGCCATTACGGGACAAGGCGCATTAAATGCGCTGCTTAGGTGTCTATTTACTTTATTGGGGACGGAAAAGAAACATGTCTTGTCTGTGGCCGCTCTGTCTGGTTACGACGCGCGTCCAGGCCAGCGAGGCACGCAGCTGAGGTGGCGTCGTGGTAGGGCCTTCACGAAGATCTGCATGCCACCACGCAGGTGCTTGACTAGTTGGCACAGGAACCACGTATTGCCACGTGGGTGCCTGCCTGGGCCAGCGGTTCGACCGCTGAGCTAGGGCGGCGATGGGGCGGCAAGGGCTTGCCGCAGTCTTACTTCTATTCCCAGCAAGGGTCTAGCCGGGGCCTCTCTGAGTATCCCGCGGCAAGAGGCTTGCCGGGGCTCCGGGGTTTCTTCGGCAAAGAGCCTTGCCGGGGCATCACGGGCGTCCTCGGCAAGGAGCCTTGTGATCGCCATGTCTTTTGGTTCTTATCTTGGCAGTCATAGATCTTTGTGTTCACAAAGATCTTCATGCCATCACGTGGGCGCTTCCAGAGCCTTGGCTCCAATGTTGTTGATACCGTTGGAGCCCATAGGCTTCAAGGGTGGCTGCGATGGAGGCGTCTGAGTGGATCGCCCCGGCAAGAGCCCTTGCCAGGGGCGGGCAGGCCGCCCCGGCAAGAGTCCTTGCCGGGGGAGAGCATGTCTCCTTGCTTGGTCTTCTCGTGCCGCCGTCCTGGCGTTGTACTGGTAACTCTGTGTTCCTGGCTTCCCCCCTCTACTCCGTTATGTTTGGCCACAGGCATGGCTCTGACTACCGTGCACAAGTAAGGGGTAAAAAAGAGCAACCCTAAATTTGTACACCGACAGGAGCCCCCGGGCCTGGGCCATTCATAAGCGCAACGCATTGTTGGGCTAGGCCCAGAATGGTGCGCATGTAGTGAGGTTGGATTCCTTTTACTACAGTAACTCCTTCGACCGTTGCGTTCCCCCATGATCTGTGCTAACGTGGGGGGGGGGGGGTCGTGCATGGGGTGATCGCCGCGTGCTTGCTTCATCTTCTGATTCCAAAAATAGTAACGAGGTGGTTCACGCCCTCCTCATACAGAACAGAGGAAGTCGTGGGGGCGCGGCTCATTTACTAAGTGGACTCGGGTCGCTACACGATCACGGGCCACGAAACGGTCATACCATGCGTCATCCGATTCTCGATCCGCTCGCCATGTATCCCTCATGCATCGGGGAGGGCAGGCGGCAGACACAGAGGGCACTGGTATTAACAGTGAGGGGGGGGGGCTTCGCTGATTGGAGCAGCGGGTCGGTCATATTCCCTTGTGCCACCGCCGTTTGGACTGGTCGATTCGGGCAGTCGCCCTTATATAAAGAGGGGAGGAGAGGAACGTCACGTCTCACCCCTCCACTCATCTTCTTCTTGTTTGATTCCTTCCCTCCCCAAGGTATGCCGAGAGGGTGCATTCGTGGCCGTGCCTGCGCGGAAGCGACCAGGTCGTCTTCCCGTCAGAGGGCAGCAATGCTCAGAGAGGAGCCGGATGCCCCATTTGAGGGGCATGCTGGAGGCAGAGGCGCTGACCAGGGTCGTGGTCGGCGAGGCGGTCAAGGTAGAGGAAGACGATGTCGGGGGACACCGCGCCGTCATCATCTCCGTCTTCATCTCCCTCGTCGTCTCATCCTGCCTCCCCACGCGGCCATGTCAAGGACACGGTGTTGGAGTTCATCGTACAACTACACGAGCCGCTGCGCAATCGCCTCCGTCTTCTTGGAGCGTTCGCGAGGGTGCTGGAGGTCGATCAACCATCGAGGCTGAGCCTTCACATCGAGGGGTGTTGCCATGGTGCCACGTGGATGGACACTAAGTTTCACACCCCTCATGTGATGCTCCTTCGCTGGGGGTGGAAGACCTTCGCGCGTGCCTGCCGCTTGGTGAAGGGGCACGTCCTCTGCTTCAGGTTAGCGGAAAGCGATCTGATCTCCGTCAAGGTCTTCGGGCGCTCAGGACATAGGCATGGGTGCTGTGTGGAGAGCTCGAGCGATGACAAAAATTCCTCCCCGAGCAAGAGCGATGGGAAGGACAGCGGCAGCGACGACGAGGGCGCCGGGCGGGAGGATGATGGGTCCGACTAGGCGGCGGATACGCCATCCCTAGGCGGTGTTGGCAGCACCATCATCTGCACCACCATCCCCTCGAACTTCTTGGGGTCGCCTCTTTAGTTGGCTGGCGTTGGGAGGCCGGAGAAGGCGAAGAAGGTGGGCGGCGGTCGTCATGTCAAAGTACGCGGGCGTTAACTCACGCATTGCCGGCCCGCTGCCCCATCTTTTGGATCTTCTCCTGGCGCCATCATCGTCAGCCTCCTTTGGGACAGCCGGTGGGATGTTCTCATGGTGCTTTTTGGTGCTCGCGCTTCACCTAGGCGCTTTTTTTTTCCCTTCGCCATCTTGTTCCATTTCCTGAGGAGAGGGACAAGAATGGGATCACGGGCATCTTATCTCTTCTTAGTTTTTAAGCCTACGGGCCTTTGTAAGATTTAAAATCCTATAACCCCCTTGCTTGTATATGCATTCCGTACAAATTGTACTTGTTTACAACGTATTTATGAAGAGAAGGGTGTCTGCCGGGTTCGTTTGTGCGCGGGCAAGAGCCACACCAAGGAACGGATCCTTGTTATCTTAAGATAACCAACGTGCCCCAACAAAAAGCCTTGCCGTACCTTCCCTGCCCCATAACTGTATTCGCGCCCTTGGCGGGAATAAAAATAGGGTAGGTTTAGGCCCTTCGCTTGCTCCCTTCCCATCACGCTACTACCCAGCCCCGGTCCAAGACAAAGCTTGTCGAACACAAGGAAAAAGGGAGCACGATGGCATAGGAGCGAACGAAGCCTCATACATCCAAGTCTCATACGGAAGAAAGGAGCGGGGGACGAAAGACTTATCTGGGTCCTGTAGCTCCCAACAACCTTGTCTTGCCATGGTTTGACCCTTGGTCGTGCAGCCCCCGGCAACCTTAGTTTGGCCGGGGTCGGAGCGTCGACCCACCCCCTTTCTTTCAAATGGTTCAGCAAGGACGTCCATGGATCCTATGAATCAAGAGGACAGAAAGGAAACAGAGAGACGCAAACTCGACCTCTATGCTAGGGGTTAGCCGCCGTTAAGCACTATCAACCCTAACAGAGAAAGAGACTCAACCTATCATGCATGCTAAAACTTATGGCGCCAGCGCTTCATTTATTTATGCTCAGAGTATGCGCCTGGCTTTCTATGAAGGGTGACATGCCTTGCCGGCAAGGCTTGTATAAAAAGGGTGGCTTGCCGGGAGGCCCGGCAACTGCGCCCTACGGGTAAAACTTGCGCAGATGTTCGATGTTCCAGGAGTTACTCACTGGGATACCATCTTTGATCTCTAGGCAGAGTGCGCCAGCCTGGTGACTCGTATTACCCGATAAGGGCCTTCCCACTTTGGTGTCAACTTGTTGGAATTCTTGGCCGACTGAACGTGCTGAAGAACAAGGTCTCCTTCCTCAAAGCTTCGGGCATGAACCTTGCGGCTATGATAGCGGCGCAAGGCTTGCTAGTAGCGCGCTGCTCGTACAGCCACCTGAAGACGATCTTCCTCAAGGAGTGTTGCGTCATCTTGTCGCAGTTGCTCTTGCTCAAGCTCATCATAAGCGAGCACTAGGGGTGACCCATATGTGAGTTTTCTGGGGAGAACTGCTTCCGCCCCATAAACGAGGGAGAAGGGTGTCTGGCCGGTGGCTCGATTTGGTGTCGTCCTGATTGACCAAAGAACCTCCAGCAATTCATCAATCCAGCGCCTTCCGCACTTGTGTAGCCTGTCAAAAGTCCTTGTGCGGAGGCCCCGCAGTACTTTAGAATTTGCCCTTTCTGCCTGGTCGTTGCTTCATGGATGTGCAACAGAAGAAAAACAGACCTTGCCGCCGAGGTCTTAAATATATTGCATGAAGGTGTTGCTTGTGAACTGTGTACCATTGTCAGTGATGATTCTGTTTGGTACACCAAAATGGCAGACCAGGCCCTTGAAGAACTTGACACCCGATTGTGCTTTCACCTTTCTCACAGCTTCCACCTCCGGACACTTTGTGAACTTGTCGATTGCTACGTACAAGTACACAAAGCCACCGACAACATGAGGAAAAGGGCCCAATATGTCGAGCCCCCAGATCGAGAATGGCCAGGAGAGAGGGATTTTTTGGAGGGCTTGAGCTGGTTGATGAAGTTTCTTCGAATGGAATTGACACGCTTCATACTTGGTTACTAGTGTCGTTGCATCCTGGAGTGCAGTGGGCCAGAAGAAACCTTGCCCGAATGCCTTGCCGGCAAGGGCTCTTGACCCTACGTGGGAGCCACATATGCCTCCATTTATCTCCGCCAACAGCTCTAGTCCTTCCTCCTGGGTGATGCCCTTCAATTTCACGCCATTCGGTCTTTTTCTGTACAGGACGTCGTTGACGAACTGGTACTTGGCGGACCGACGAGCTACTTTCTCCGTTTCTTCCTGCTCCTCACAAAGTTCCCCAGTCTGGAGGAATTGGACGGTATGTTGTGCCCATGCCGGAGCCTGGGGCTCGACGGCAAGGACCAAAGGCATTTCCTCTACCATGGGAGCGATTGCCTCTACGGCCAGGGCTTGATGCCCCACCGGAGTCTGTTGCCCCACGCCAGGCTCAGCGTCCCCGGCAACACCTTTGCCGGCCATCTCTGCGGGTTCGGCAGGAAAGTACTTCCCGGGGCCTGATTTCCTTCGCTTGTTCTGCTCAGTCGATGGTTCAACAGATGGCTGAAATAGTCGGAGCACAAAGGTACCTAGTTCCACATGTAGTTTTAGGGCAGCGCGTTTCGACAAGTAGTCGGCGATGTCGTTCTCCGCTCGGGGGACAGGTTCAGCTTGTATACCGTCGAAACGCTCCTCCAGTTTCCTTACTTCATCCACGTAGGCTTCCATCAACAGGCTCTGGTAATCTTTGTTCACATGCCTGACGACGAGCTGCGAATCTCCTTTGACGATGAGCTTCTTCATCCCGAAGTCCACCGCGATCCTGAGACCGGCAAGCAGTCCCTCGTACTCGGCAGTGTTGTTCGTTGATACCTTCCTAGGGAAGTGCATCTAGATCACATAATTGAGGTGCTCTCCGGTGGGTGCAACGAGCAGCACACTAGCACCGGCGCCTTGCAGCAAGAAAGCCCCGTCAAAGTACATAATCCAGTCACGACTCGTACCCTTGCCGGGGAGAGTAGTCTCCTGGATCTCTTTGTCGGGCGTTGAGGTCCATTCTACAATGAACTCTGCCAAGACTCTACTCTGAATAGTCGAAGTGCTTTCAAATTTCAAATCGAAGCTTGACAGTTCCATGGCCCACTCCACAATCCTCCCAGTCGCATCTGAGTTATGCAATATAAGTTGCAACGAGAGGTGGGTGACGACGGTAATTTCATGTGCTTGGAAGTAATGATGCCATTTCCTCGAGGCTATAAGGAGGCCGAAGAGCAATTATTGCACGACGAAGTACCTTGACCTAGCCCCCTGTAATAGGGAGATGACAAAGTAAACTAGGTGTTGTATCATCTTCTACTTCTGCATCACTCCATCTGGTTGCGTCGCTTCGGCCCAAGTGGCATTAGGTCTTGTCGTTGCTATCGCTTCCGTATTGACCTCCATCTGGGCCACTAGCGCGGCACTGACCACTTGGTTCGTTGACGCTAAATACAGCAACAACGACCCTTGTGGTTTAGGCGCGACCAGTATCGGTGTAGAGGAGGGGTATTTCTTTAAATCTTGCAGTGCCGCTTCGGCTTCTGGGGTCCACTCCATTGGGCCCACCTTTTTCAAAATCTTGGAACAGGGGAGGATAGGTTCGGCAGATTTGGAGATGAATCTGCCCATGGCGGCAACGTAGCCAGCAAGTCGACGCACATCCTTGATCTACCTGGGTGCTTCAATCTGCTCGATGGCCTTGATCTTGTCTGGATTTGCCTCAATTCCACCCTGTGACACGAAGAAACCGTGAAGCTTGCCGGATGGGACGCCGAAGACACACTTCTCACGGTTCAACTTAAGGTTGATCTTGCGCAGATTCGTGAACGTCTCTTCCAAATCTTGTATGAGCATTGCTTTATCCTTGGTTTTGACCACTATATCATCCATATAAGCTTCCATATTTCTATCTAGATGAGGCTCAAAACCAATCTGGACTGCCCTTGCAAATGTTGAGCCAGCACTCTTCAGCCCGAAAGGCATCCGTATAAAACAATACGTACCACATGGGGTGATGAATGCTATCTTCTCTTCATCTTCTCTCGTCATGAATTTCTGATGGTAGCCTGAGTAAGCGTCTAGGAACGATAACAAGTCACATCCGGCCGTAGAGTCCACAATCTGGTCGATGCATGGCAATGGGAAAGGGTCTTTTGGAAAAGCGTTATTGATGTCTGTGCAATCTATACACAGCCTCCACTTTCCATTTGCCTTACGCACTACCACCGGATTGGCCAACCACATTGGATGGAGCACTCCTCTCACCAAGCCTGCTGCCTCTAACTTCCTGGTCTCCTCATTGATGAACTCTTGCCGCTCATGAGGGCAGATAGAAAGATGGTGCTCAATCACCGCCCTGGGAATGCCGGGGATGTCAGACGCTTGCCATGCAAAAATGTCAACATTCGCCCGCAGGAAGGTGACAAGTGTGTCTTCCTATTTGGTGTCGAGGGCGGAGCTTATGGTGAAAGCCCCTCCCGTGCCATCCTCCTTGATGGACACCCGCTTGTTTTTTGGTGGAGCAGCTCTGGATTTCTTGCTCTTGCCCATGGAGCTCTCTGGCGTTACTCGACGGGAGCACTACACTCCAAAGAGGAGCGCTTGCCATAGTAGACGCGAGAGGCCTTACAGGTCTTCTTTCCTCGTGGGGCTTCAGTGGCTGGAGCAAGCCCCTAGGCGGCAGTTGCTGCAACTGCCTCCCGGTAAAGCTGATCAGCGCAGATCAGCGCATCCTTCTTGTCGGAGGGGACGGTGATGATGGACATCGGCCCAGGCATCTTGAGTGTGTCGTAGGCGTAATGCGATGCCGCCATGAATTTGGCCAACGCTGGGCGGCCGAGGATCCCTTTGTAAGGCAAGGGGATCTCGGCCACATCAAAAACAATCATCTATGTTCTGTAGTTTAGCTAGCCCCCGAATGTCACGGGCAGCGTGACTTTACCCTTGGGCTGACTTCTCCTCAAGGTCTCCATCAGGGATTTGCAGCCTTTTGATCACAATGGGTGAGATCAAGTTCAGGCCAGCCCCGCCATCAACAAGCATCTTCGTCACCTTGAGGTTGCGTATGGTTGGTGAGACCAATAATGGCAAAGACCCGACCGCAGTCGTGTGGTTAGGGTGATCCTCGGCGTCAAAGATGATAGGAGTGTTGGACCACATCAGCGGCTTCTGGGCATCGAACGACGGCTCCGCTGCTGTGATCTCACGCGCCCAGTGTTTAAGTTGGTGGTGGGAAGTGTGCAGGGAGGCACCATCGTCGACACACATGGCCGCCGTGGCCTTCTGGAACTCTTGCTCGCGGACTCGTCGTCCTCATCATGATCATCATCTTCTTGCTTCTTGTCACGGCCCCGGGCGGGTCGTTCTTGTTGGTTATCTTTACCGCGGGGGCCAGGCTGGCCACCACGTTTCTTGCCGGATCCTTCAACACCATCTTGGCCTTTCTCCTTGTCTCACCATTTGTACTCGGCCTTCTGCTTCTCTGCGAGCTACTCGACTTGTCGGCAGTTCTGGAGGTCATGGCCTTTGGTTGGTGGATCTTGCAGTACTGCTTGTCGGAGCTTCCTGGCTTGTCGGTGGCCGCCAAAGCCCGGCAGGCAACACACCCGGAGATTTCTTTGCCGGGGTCGCCTGCCTTGGTTTTCTTGGCGGCACCGGCGTCATTGGATCTCTCAACGGCAAGCACAACCTTGCCCTTGCGTTTCCTATTGCGACGTCGACCCTTTTTCGTCGGGGCAATGGCGTCTTCATCCGAGGAACCGGTTTCCACACCCGCGTCTTCAAAGGGGTACTTCCTTCCCTCTTCAGGCCGGGTGCATCTATCGGCTAGAATGTAGAGTTCGGCCACATCCTTGACTTTATTCATTGCCAGCTCCTCACGCATCTTGCGGTTGCGCATGTTCTGGTGGAATGCGCTGATGATGGCGGCAGGATGAACATCAGGGATGTTGTACTGCACTCGGCTGAACCTTTGTATATACTTGTGCAGGCTTTCACCTTCCTTCTGGGGGATGACATGCAAATTGCTTGCTTGGCCATGAGCCTGGTGGCCTCCCGTGAAAGCGCCAACAAACTCATGGCACAAATCCGACCAGGAAGAAATGGAATCTGCCGGCAAGTGCATCAACCATGACATGACGTTGGGTTTAAGTGCCAATGGGAAATAATTGGCAAGCACCTTGCCGTCGCGCGCCCCGGCAGCCTACATCGCGATGGTTAGATGCTGAGGAACTCTGATGGGTGACTCTTGCCATTCTACTTCTCGCCGACGTCAGGCTTGAAGGTGAAGTGGGTGGGCCACTGGAAACGCCGCAGCTCACGGGTAAAGGCCGGACAGCCTACCTCGTAAGTTAAGCCTCCAGATCCTCCCGGTGCTGGGTTGTCCGCAGTAGGCCCTGCCCGGCTATCCGACTGGTGGCGTGCCTCGCCCCGGTGCTCGATCGTGGTTCGAGCGTCCTCGTGGGCACGCTTTCGAAGAATTTGGCGCTGATCATGGTGGGTCCGTGGGTTGGTCGACGCTATGGATACATCGTCCCAACTGGCTGGCGAGGAGGAGGAGAATGCACCATGGCTGCGGCGCCTCCGGTCCTTCCACCGCTGGCGTGTGGTGGCTTGGAAGAGCGTCGGCCCGAAGGCCCCGCCGGCCGAGGTTCGTCTTTGTTGGCGATGGCAACGAGGCTACGAACGGTAGCTCTCCACTTGTGGAGCTTCTCCGCAGCAGGAGGGAAGTCGAGGAGCAACTATGCGCGCTAAGGCTTCCCCTGGTGTGGGTGGCGGGGAGAGCTGCTTGGATCGAGACGCGCTACGACTTCTAGCCACGTTAGAAGGACCTCTACCAGGGTCCTGCGGGTGCATGCCATCCTCGCCAGCGCCTCGGCGAGCATGCTGATCTTTTGCGTCTTGTGACTTATCCGCAGGGCTCTTTCCGCGGCGGTGCCCGGGGTCCTCTGTGCGGCGATGCTGCTCATTGCGCATGACCTGGTAGGAACGCGCCGTGGGCGCCGCCATGGGTGTCTTGGAAGTCACCGCGTCGCCCGTGCGGGGTATGACGCCGCTCTTGGAGGGGCCTGCGCCGCCTGCGGGGGCCCCGGCTCCAACCTTGGACTTGGCGGCGTGCGGCTCGTCGTCTAGTGCACAAACTACACCGCTTGCCAGGTTTCGGCTGCTGGAACGACGCTGGTGTTCACGGGTCGCGCCTTGGCTCCCATCCGCGACCATCCTGTCGCCAGCCTACGCTGGCACAGGCCGTTCGGCTGTAGACGAACCGAACGCCGCGATCGTCTTCTTCTTAGGAGCCATGGCGATGAAGAATCGCTACACTAACTGCTACACCAGATTTTCACAACTGCGCCCCCTACCTGGCGTGCCAAAGATGTTGGTACGAAATGACACCTATGGGATCACTGGAATCCCTCCTACCGTTGGCGGGCGCGAGGTTGTGCAAAGAGCGGGTCTAAGAGTCAGCACAACAGTCGTTTACCCAGGTTCGGGCCGCGAGGATGCGTAATACCCTAGTCCTGCTTTGCTCTATATCTGAGTGTTCTTGAGTTCTTGAGCTAGCTATGGTGCTTGTCCAGCTTTCCGGGATCGGAATCCTCCTTCAGTACGCCGCATACCTCCTTTTATAGTCTAAAAGGGGCTGCCACAGTGGCATACAGGAGGTGGAAAAGTGTACAGTGCATAGGCTTATCCGATGCCATTATGGGACAAGGCGCATTAAATGCGCTCCTTAGGTGTCTATTTACATTATCGGGTACGGAAAAGAAACCCGTCTTGTCCATGGTCGCTCTATCTGTTTGCGACGCGCGTCCAGGCCAGCGTGGCAGGCAACTGAGGTGGCGTCGTGGTAGGGCCTTCACGAAGATCTGCATGCCACCATGCAGGTGCTTGACTAGCTGGCCCAGGAACCACGTATTGCCACGTGGGTGCCTGCCTGGGCCAGCGGGTCGGCTGCCGAGATGGGACGGCGACAGGGCGGCAAGGGCTTGCCACAATCTTGCTTCTGTTCCTGGCAAGGGTCTTGCCAGGGCATCCGTGAGTATCCCGCGACAAGAGGCTTGCCAGGGCTCCGGGGTGTCTCCGGCAAGGAGCCTTGCCGGGGCCTCGTGGGCGTCCTCGGCAAGGAGGCTTGTGATCGCCGTGTCTTCTTTTTCTTATCTTGGGAGTCATAGATCTTTGTCTTCACAAAGATCTGCATGCCAGGGCGCTTCCCGAGCCTTGGCTCCAATGTTGTTGATACCGTTGGAGCCCATAGGCTTCAAGGGTGGCTGCGACGGAGGCGTCTGAGTGGATCGCCCCGGCAAGAGCCCTTGCCGGGGGCGCGCAGGCCTCCCCGGCAAGAGTCCTTGCTGGGGGAGAGCCTGTCTCCTTGCTTGGTCTTCTCGTGCCGCCATCTTGGCATTGTTCTGGTAACTCCATGCTCCTGGCTTCCCCCCTCTGCTCCATTATGTTTGGCCACAGGCGTGGCTCTGACTGCCCGTGCACAAGTAAGGGGTAAAAAAGAGCGCCCCTACTTTTGTACAACGACAAGGCCATTCTCTTGAGGACCGCTCTCGTGAGGGTCGCTCTAGCCCTTGTACTCATTGCAGCTACTGCAACAGGGATGGTCACCCCGAGCTTGACTTCTTCCAGAA
Organism: Secale cereale; assembly: GCA_902687465.1. Taxonomy (NCBI): domain Eukaryota; kingdom Viridiplantae; phylum Streptophyta; class Magnoliopsida; order Poales; family Poaceae; genus Secale; species Secale cereale. The sequence goes on along the minus strand of LR738715.1, from coordinate 395,854,703 downwards.
GAAACATGATATGCGTAATAGGGAGCGCTATTCTTCTTCCGGTACTCATGCTTCTTCCTCGACGTCATCTAGTGTCTCCTTCACCGAGCAGGATATTGTGAAGCTTAAGCGTCTAGTTGCTGCTTCAGGTTCTTCCATAGGTACTGCAGGCTCTGTGACTGGCTCTTCTAGTGCTGAGCGACCACCATTTACACAGTCAGGTACATCCCCATGGGTTCTGCACTCTGGAGCTTCATTTCATATGTCTTCTGATTCTTCTGTCTTGCCCTCTCTTAGATCTCTCGATTTTCCTGCTAATGTTATTACTGCTGATGGTAATCCTCTCCCTGTTCCTAGTCAAGGCACTCTTTCCACTTCTTCCTTTATGTTCCAGATGTTTCTCATGTTCCTCGCCTTACCATGAACTTATTTTCCACGAATCAGCTTACCGATTCTGGTTTTTGTGTCATTCTTGGCGTTGATTCTTGCACTATTCAAGATCATCACACGAAGGCTCTGGTTGGGGCTGGCCCTCGCTGCCATTATTCACTGGGGCTTTGGGAGTTAGACTAGCTTCGTGTTCCTTCCACTGCCACCACATTTGCCAGTCCATCTGCCTTCGTAGCTTCAGCTACTAGCTCCTTCCAACAATGGCATCATCGACTTGGTCACCTTTGTGGTTCTCGACTATCGTCTATAGTTTGTCGTGGTCTTCTGGGTCCTGTATCAGGAGATGTCTCTTTACAGTGACAAGGTTGTAGGCTTGGTAAACAAGTTCAGTTACCTTATCCTACTAGTGAGTCCGTGTCTCATCAACCTTTTGATTTGGTACATTCCGATGTGTGGGGACCGGCACCCTTCGCTTCGAAAGGGGGTCATCAATATTATATTATTTTCATAGATGATTTCTCTCGTCACACTTGGCTTTACTTTATGACCTCTCGTAATGAGGTTCTCTCTATTTATAAGCACTTTGCTGCCATGGTTCACACTCAGTTCTCTACACCTATTCGTGTGTTCCGTGTTGATTCTGCTGGCGAGTATATCTCCAAAATGTTGCATGGTTTTTTAGCTGAGCATGGTACTATTGCTCAATTATTTTGTCCGGGTGCTCATGCTCAAAATGGCGTGGCTGAGCGGAAACATCGTCACCTTCTTGAGACAGCTCGTGCAATGATGATTGCCGCCTCTCTTCCGCCTCATTTTTTGGCCGAGTCTGTCTCCACTACCACATATCTCATAAACATTCAACCCTCATCTGCTCTGCAAGGTGGTATTCCTCTAGAACGTCTTTCCGATCGTTCTCCCAATTATTCTGTGCTTCGTCACTTTGGTTGTGTTTGCTATGTTCTCCTTACCACACGAGAACGCACCAAACTGACTGCTCAGTCTGTTGAGTGTATTTTTCTAGGCTACAGCGATAAGCATAACGGTTATCGCTGTTGGGATCCGGTTGGTTGTCGAATGTGTACTTCCCGGTATATGACTTTTGATGAGTCTCGTCCATTCTACCCACGATCATCTTCCTCAACTTTTTCTATAGAGGATATATCTTTTCTCACGTTTCCTGACACGCCTATCTTTGTGCCTCATCTTCCTACTCCTCCTTCTCGCCCCACTATTACAGATTCAACGCCATTATCTCTTGTGGTTTCTTCTCCTCCCTTGCTGCATGACTCTCCACCTTCACCAACGATGTCATCCCCATCTCCACCACCTCCGATGTCATCCCCATTTCCATCTCATTTGATGTCATCCCCATCTCCATCACCTTCGATTGTTTCTTCTCGTCCCGCTTTTCCTTTTCATTATACTTGTCGTCGATGTGTTCTGGATGAATCTACTCACATGCCATCCACTTTTGGTGCCCCGTCTTCCTCGTCCCAGCATACTTATGGTCTTCGGGCTCGACCTTGTACTCAATCTGACCGCTATTCTCCTAGTAAATATTGTCTTTCAGCTATTCTTGAGCCTACCTTTTATCGAGATGCTTTTGTCATCCTGAATGGCAGCTTGCAATGGTAGAGGAGATCGCTGCACTTGAGCTCACTGGCACATGGGATCTAGTTTCTCTTCCACCCCATGTTCGTCTGATCACCTGCAAGTGGGTCTATAAGATTAAGACTCGCTCCGGCGATTCTCTTGAGCGTCATAAAGCTCGTATCGTGGCTCGTGGCTTTCAGCAGGAGCATGGTCGTGATTATGATGAGACTTTTTCTCCTGTGGCCCATATGACCACTATCCGCACACTTCTTGTCGTGGTCTCTATTCGTGATTGGTCCGTGTCTCAACTTGATGTTAAGAATGCCTTTCTTAATGGTGAGTTGCGTGAGGAGGTTTATATGCAGTCACCACCTGGGTATTCAGTTCCTGATAGCATGGTTTGTCGTCTTCGTCACTCTCTCTATGGCCTTAAGCAAGCCCCTCGTGCTTGGTATGAGCATTTTGCCTCTGTGGTCACTACAGCTGGTTTTTCACCCAGTGCTCACGATCCAGCACCGTTTGTTCACCTTTCTGCTCGTGGTCGCACTCTTATTCTTCTATATGTTGATGACATGATCATCACTGGCGACGATTCTGAGTACTTTGCCTTTGTCAGGGCCCGTCTCAGTGAGCAGTTCCATATGTCTGATCTTGGTACTCTTCGTTAATTCTTGGGTTTGAGGTTTCCTCCACCTCTGATGGCTTTTTTATTTCCCAAGAAAAGTGTATCTAGGATCTTCTTCCTCGTGCGGCTCTTAGTAACAAGCACACTACTGAGACTCCTATGGAGCAAAATGTTCAACTTCGTGCTTCTGATGGTGAGCCCTTGTCTGATCCGACGCATTATCGTCATCTTGTTGGGAGTCTTGTATATGATGTCACTCATCCGGATATCTCTTATCCTGTCCATATTCTGTGTCAATTTGTTTCTACTCCCACTTGAGTTCACAATAGTCACACGTAGTCACCTTCTTCTTGTGCTACCATATCTTCTTGGCACGATCTCTCAATGTCTTTTCTTTTCCCGTTGCAGCTCGTTACAGCTCCAGGCCTATTCAGATGCTACGTGGGCTAGTGATCCTATGGATCGCCGTTCACTTTCCGCCTACTGTGTGTTTCTTGGTGGTTCTCTCATTGCCTGGAAGACGAAGAAACAAACTGTAGTTTCCCGTTCGAGTGCAGAGGCTGAATTGTGAGCTATGGCTCTTTTGATGGTAGAGGTGACTTGGTTACGATGGTAACTGGAGGTTTTGGTGTTTCTATTACTACACCTACCACCCTCTGGTCAGAAAAGCATAGGTGCTATCAGTATTGCACGGGATCTCGTGAAGCATGAGCTTACCAAGCATACTGGTGTCGATGCTTCTTGTGTGCACGCTGCTGTGCAGGATCATGTTATTGTTCTTTAGTATGTGCCTTCTGAGTTACAGCAAGCTGACTTCTTCACGAAGGCCCAAACTAGAGCGCAACATGGATTTCACCTCTCCAAACTCAGTGTTGTGAAACCACCATGAGTTTGAGGGGGGGAGTGTTAGAGTTATGTTAGTGATGTCCTTTGGTCTTTTACATTCTAGTCTCTTGGCATCCTCTTGTACTCATATATATGTTGCCTTTGGCCTTCCAGTAATATTGTGTGGTTCTACTTTCATTACTCTTCATCCCCCACTCTTGGTGTCGATGTGGTCAACAACGAAACCGACATGTTGGACCTCTACTATGCCTTGTTTTTGTCATTGCATAAAGGATTGCCTACCTGGTACCGTCGACGCCTTAGAAGACAAAAAGGGATTGTCATGAATAAGCAAACAACAGAAGGCGGAGTCAATGCCAGCTACGAGGAGACACCCTCACCCCATCACCCGGTCACACGAGAAGTTGTTCAGAATTCTTCAGGATCAACCCGGACCATCTCATCAAACAACTACTAGAGACGTAGCGACACGGGAGGAAAACCCAGAATACCGCACGAGGTACGGAGCAAAGCACGACAATTGAGTCCGAGAACCCCTAGGGTAGGATGAGTCGTTTACCCCCTATGCACAGTCGAGTCCGTATGATGGTTCGAATAAAACCATGATTGTGCGTTGCTTGTTTTTATTGTTTGTGTTTTGATATAAGTCGCACTTTTTCCCTAGATAACAAGTACGTGACTATATCACCTTCCTTATCTTAATGCATGCGTTTGGCTCTTTTTGCACCTGTTTGCTTGCACTGGCACCATAGAACCCACTTTTAGGCATCCCCCTCCTCTATGCTAGTTTTCCCTCTCATCCCCCTCCTCAACTGAAGATCGGCAAGACAAGATACACCAAGGATTCTACTTTGGCAACCAAATAGCACTGACAACTTTAGCCACATCCTCCTCGACCAAGTGCAACCCCGTAGAGTTGTATTCACCCCTCAAGATTAGAAACCATCCCTAGACCCTTAGAGCCTTGATGAGATACCCCAGATCGAATCCTTAACCATGTGCTTAACCGACAGAATTGAGAGAGAACCAATTAAGCTTCTATAACCTGGCACAACACTAGATTCATAATGGGACTAGTGGACATAGTGGACGAACTTGTTATCATCTTAAGATAGCACCAAAACTGACGATGCCATAGGGAAGACCAATTGAGGATATAGGAGTAGAGGACAAATGACTTGATGAGTTTACATCACTAACTTTGAGGAATTATATAAGACTATTTGGTGGATTATGAGGCTTTGATGTTGGCAGATGAACCTAGTAGGATCATGTTAATAGAGTAGCATAGCTTTCATTACCCCTGGATAAATTGGTTTTTGTAGGAAAATTACGATCGCTGGACGAAGTTCTAGGAAGTATAAGGATTTGACTTAGCCAGGGGATATTGATAGGAGGCAGTTCATATTACGATAGTGACCCGGGGGAAAGTGAAGAAATTCTCAGTGGACCTAGACTGATGATCTTAGACTGAGTTCATATTACAATTTTAGTAGGTGATCCTGGTTGAGGATATATGCTGAGTATGTCTTACAACGTTCAGAGTAAATTGGACTTAGACTGATGATCTTGATCATGATACCATGTTTCTCAGTGGACCATAAAATAGGAAATTGGATTAGTTGTCGGAGTTAATTTAGGGATCTATATAAGCGTGACCTTGGAGTTTACTTGACCATGATGGTGGGAATTTGGTGGACTCACTAAAGTAATGGACAACACTTTCAAGTCTACGGGGATCATAGGGACTTTAGGAGATCATGTGGAACAAGATAAACATTGGATTCGTAGAATTAATGGATTGTGTAATGATTGATGGAAGTTAACAGGGCTGTTGGAGTTGATTCATAGGAAGGAAACAAGATCTTGGAGTGGCTTACGACGTGTTTCCTCAGGACAGATATGCACTATATTGGACTTTGGAAGAATAGGCTGAGCACTTGGATTGTGATGTTTAATACAAGCGTAGTAGCTTGTATGCCCTCCCCATGGATTCTTAGGTTTGGCCATACATATGATTTTGGGGATCGTAGGCATGTATGATTCTGTTAAACCTCCTCTCGGGAGTCCTGAGGATATGAATAGCATGAGTGATGATTTGAGTTGACCTATACGAGATGATTCTTTCGGTAATATGATGTGACTGTTTTAAAGACTAGATAAACTTATTGGCATCTCAGAAACAATGCTCAAGGATAAGATGATAAACGTTCACTCGCACACTAGAATTCTTGAAACCCTTAAGCCCCACCAAGCCACAACGTGGTTCGGTCATGACCACTGGCTTTAGCTCTAGGTCAAGAAGACCTTTGCCGATACCCAGCCGTGACCACCACTAGTACCTCAACCCACCATATGAACACTATGGACAAATCACCATAAATTACTTGGATAGTTTGGACCCACCTTATGAACCCTATGGACAAATCGCCAAGAAGTATTTGGACAATTTGGGTAACATAATTATTTGGTGACCTACTTGTCTACCCAAAACCGGAGGAAGAGTCGTTTAGCTGGTTAGCAGACATTTGAAGACCGCCATGTCAAGGAGGAAGAACTACACCAACCACCTACATCAAGAAGTAAACTTCCGCGTCGAAGACCAGATATATCTGCAAGCCACCCCTCTCAAAGGAACCAAGCACTTCAATGTCGAAGGAAGCTCACACCAAGATCTATCGGCCCCCCCTCCAAGGCCACTGCAAGACGAAGAGTAGACGTCTATAGGCTAGAGTTACCACCTCAGTCACCCACTGTGCACAACGTTTTTCCGCACGACACCACTCTAGAAATGTTTCCAACTTCCTAACTAGCCAGGTCATTGCGAGGACATCGATCACCAAGAAATCAACCTCCATATCATTATGACCTACGTAAGAGACCCAACTGCAACCTGGATCAAGAAGAACGTCATTGTCACACCCTGATTTTCATGTCACTTTGCTTAAGCTTATCTTCATGTTAAAAATGTGGATTTACAAAAACTTTTGAGTGTTTTTTGACTTTTCTTGATTTGACTTTTGTCTGCTGTTTGCTAGTGCTCTAAAAATCAAATAAATCCTCCAACTCTTATACTTCATCTCCTTGACCCAAAACCATTTCCCAATGATCATGCCATGTGTATAGACCAGTATAGAATTTTCTTATAAAAATATTTTGGCCAAATGGTATTTTCTAAAATTAGTTTTTCCAAAAACCCCTGAATTGAGGTTTGCACTGCAAGTACCTTATTTAGGGTGTGAAAAATCTTTCAAAAAATTTATTTGAATCCTATTAGGTATAGGACTCCCAGAAACCACAAAATTATAATTTTAAAAGTTATTTTTATATTTTATTTAAAAGCTTTTTCTTAAGGCCAGAAATGGTCTTTAATAGGGAAAAATTATTTAATCATTTCAAAAATATTTGCCAAAATTCAGGGAGACTCATAGGACATATATTGTCCATATATAAGAGTTTCAGCACATGGTCATGTTCAAAATATTGGAATAATCCTTCCAAAACCCTTTCTGGATATTTCAAGCTTTTGAAATATTTATAAAGGAAATATTCTCCAAAAATTCCAGGGAAATTTTATCATGTCATATATGACATATTTGATGATGTTGCAAAGCCTCATGCCTTGAAGATCAAGGAAACATCCTCTTATCCCCTCAAAACCCTTCTGTCCCTATTTGAAGTTTGAGCAGCTCTACATTGCCAAACTTGTCCAAATGCTCTCAAATTTGGTGCACATGCTAGAATGGCCTAATAAGGCATCTAGACCAAATGGCACAAGATTTGGAATAGAGCAACTTGATCAGATCACCCCAAAACCACTTCTGTTCAAATTCAAATTTGAACAACTTTACATTGTCAACTTTTTATCTGGAGCCTCAAACTTTGTGGGCATGATCATAACCCCAAATGATGATGCTACACCAAGTGGTGCATCAAGGGGAGATGATTTTGTTAACTCAAACATGGTGAAACCATTTCTGTTGATTTCTAGGGTTCACCAAAGTTACATTGGCCACTTTGCCCAAATGAGGTCAAATTTGGTGTAGGGGCCTAATTATATGTGAAATTTGATCCTGTTAAGTCCCATGTCAAGTGGAAGTCATTTGCCTCCCCAAAACTTGATCAAACACCTTCTGGTCATTTACCAAAACCAGTGTTTGAACCTCTTTTACTTTTTCCCTTTACTTCCAATTTCTACCACAGCTCCCCCTGATCATCCTCTACCCCCCAGTAACTCTCTATGGCCTCAGCTCAATTATTGGAGGGGGGTAAAACCCCAAATTCACTATTCTGGCAGCAGCTTTCACCCTCTTCTTCACCTCCCTCCTCATTCCAGTGGCTCCCTAGAGCATCCGAGGCCACAGGACATTTGTTTACTACCCCCTCGACCCCCCAGACAGCTTTGGGCATGATGGACACGACCAACACGGCAAGGGCACGGCCATGCCAGCCAAACGCGTGCTCTGGAGCGCGCTACAGTGCCCTGGCGCACTGTAGCCTCGCCCAACCAGGAGCCCCCGACCACCTCGGGCCTCCTCCTCGTGTCCCCCGAGGTCCCCTCGACGTCGGCAACCTGCCGGGCTGTCGGTCTTATCCTCCCCTGCCCTCCTCCTCTCTCCACGAGCTCGCCCGAGCACGTCCATGGGCGTCGCTCATGGTGCACCGCGGCTGCAGCTATAAAAGGCCTCCCCCCGAGCACCTCTTGCCTCTTCTGGACCCCC
>LR738715.1:395784523-395846408 GCA_902687465.1 Secale cereale | reverse complement strand
CCCGTCCACCTCCTAGACATGCCCCCTCTCCCCCTAGTGATCCCTTTCCCTCTTCGTGGCCACCATGGTCGCCGTCGGCCTCTGCCCGGCCCGGATGAACCAGAGCCTCTCTCCCTCTTCCTTGGCCACCAGGAGAACCGCAGCAGACCGGCGGAGCTCCCCCACTCTCTATCTCCCGCTCTGGTGCCGTGTGGCGCCGCAACCACCTTCCCCCGACGCCTCATCCGCCGGCATCAGAGTCACCGTCACCCTGGGCCTCCCCAGCCTGCGTGGGGGCCATAGATGGGCGCGGCTCGGCCTCGGAATCTGCCGGTACGCCGGACGTCGTCGGGGATGGCCGTAGTCGTCGGCATGGGAGACCACCGAGCGCTGGACCCGTCGGCCTCCACAGACGCAAAGAGCTTGCCGCGCCTCCCTGCAACCCCTCATGCGGATGCGGCTAGGCCCCGCGGCTCCGTCCCCACCGCAGGTCGACGCCCTCCTCTGTCTCCCGTGGGGAGGAAGAAGAAGGAGACGTGAGAGAGGGAGAGAGCCCGGTGGGCCCTGGCTGTAAGTGACCCAATGGCCTGGCCCCACTGTTTAAGTGGAAATGTATTCCATGAAAAACCATTTCTGGCAAGCGGAGACGTACTTCCTGGAGGGCGCTATCGGTGTAGCACCTGTGCGCTCGCAGCCGTGTAGCTGGGCCGGCCCATCAGCTATCCCTCGCCCTGCATGCAGTATAGGGGTAAACCCTTATCCCTTTTTCCTTTTCTTTATTCTGTCAACTTCAAAAATGCCTAGATAATTCATTTGAACTCCAAATTGCATGATTCAAATTTCCTGTGGCTCCATAAATCATACTCTATCACATGGTGCAACATGCACAGTATTCCAAAGACTTTTCCTACACAAATATTTATCAAATGCCTTTATTTCATTTCTGTGATGAACTTTAGAAAATCACAGAGAGCTCAATCTTGATCCAAATGCAGTGATTCAAATTCCTAGATGCTTGTCATGTCCAAACTTAGTTTTGGAACATTTTTATTAATACTTTCTGTACCCCACCAAATATTGAGCCATTTCTTCATATTTATCAGCTTTGCAAAATCCTAGGAAATTCATTTCAAATCCAAATCCAATGAAACCAACTCCTAAATGCTTCTAAAATCATGACTTGATGATGGGTACCTTTGCTCATCATTCAAGGAAATATTTCTGTATACTTCTTCCAAATCCATAAAACCCTTGATTCCATCATAATGAAATGTTCCAAACTACCTATTGATCCAACACCTATGAAACCACCTTGGTTATTTTTCATGTGACCAGAGGTATCCTAGAAAAGTCCAACTCCTATTTTTAGAGCACTTTTATTTTTGCTTTGATTGTGTTGCTTATTATGATTGCTTCCATCGTTAGTTGACGAAATAAACGGAGTATTCGGAGATGGACCAGAAGGTTTGAAGACTCGGAAGAATAAGGAAAGCAGCCCTTTGACCATGTTCAAGAAACCTTTTTATGCATGTCTCATAGCACCTTATTATTCAATGCATCGGAATCATGTTGAGGTGGAGACCACTTTGGTTGCTACCCTTGTTTCTTACTATTGATACTTGCATCAAACATGACCCTACCTTCCTATGAGGGTTATGTGGGTGGAAGTAGTTAGGTTGCTTTAATACTGGCTACGCAAATGGGACGGGTATATGCATGGTGACGGAGGCAGGATGCTTTCAAAAGACTTTTCGAAAACCCCGTCGGGTGCCATTTATGCCCGAGGGAGATGGTGATATGGGTAACCACTTGATGACGAAGTGGTGTACCGAGGCAAGTGTGTGTGTTGTTTTGAAAACGGATTGGTTTAAGTTGCGACAGTTATTCCAACCTTACATGCGCAACCACTCTACCCTTATATGGGAAAGGGCATTATTGATTACCTAGGCCGATACTAGCATGGTGCCCGCATTACTAGTGACGGGGGCGACATGAGGTCACTCTCGGGACGGGGTCGCGCTTGGATAGGCGGCCATGATTGTCTTTACAGGGCACCGGACACACCGTTGGTACCCCGTGACAGTGGTATGTGATGAATATCGGAGCGAGTCTCCACAAACCTTGAGATGTGAAATGTTTGGCACGGGGCTGTTACCAATCGAGTGGACTCTATGTTAGTGTCGTCTAGGGAAAGGTAGTGATCGGGTGCTTACCCCGGGTACCTGAGGTACCGCGGGTTGTGGATGACACGGAAGTTCCCCGGATCTAGTGGGTAAAGTGTGCAACCTCTGCAGAGTGTAAAACTATTCGAATAGCCGTGTCCACGGTCAGGGACAGTTGGGTAACCGCTCTTGGGCTACGTCCAGTGTTTACGGAACCTGGTGTGTGTGTGTGTGAGGAAACAACACGATTCAGAGATATTATTGATGTGACTGTGAGAAAGTTACAATGAGCTTGAACATGAGTTGATTACAACCCTTTCTCGATATTGATGTCTGTGACCTCCTGATACTTGTTGCAGACACATGCATATCCATGTTATATATTGATCATACTTGCATATGAAAAACTAGCTTTCCGCAAAACTACCAATTTAGCAGTAGAGCCTTGCATAATTATTCTGCTATCACACTTGGGATGCTTGCGAGTACATTCAATGTACTCATTGGCTTGCCACTGGTTATTTTATTGGCCAGGCAGGAGAGAACAGGTTATGATGAAGATTTCTTGGTGACGAGCATGCGAGCTAGGACGCTTTCCAGTCAGAATGCCTGTAGGGTTAAGGCAGATGGCATGGGTCCCAGTTGTCTTTGAATATTTCCGCTGCGATGATACACCCAAGACTTGACCATTATGGTCCTATTTGTGTAACACGGTATGTAAGGATGTAAGACTCTTGTTATTCAGCTTCTGTGTGTTCAGTGAGTATTGATCTCTGGGATCACTGTACACGTGCATTCGGTGATCATGACTTATGAGTCGGGGTCCCCACAGAGGTGATATCAGAGCCATACTGACTGTAGGAAGCCTTAGTTAGCATGGTCGTTAGTTAGGGTAAAACTATTTCCAAAACTATTAGTAGTTTTCAAAACTATCTATACTCCTCTTCCCTTCTCAGTTTTTCGAAAACTAGGCTATACTTGATCTCTTCCCCTTCAAAACTTTTGGTCGCCAGAACCCTTATGCCCCAGACCACTAGATTTTTCTGTAATCCTCATGGAGTGCACCTTGCCAAACACTCACCCGCCTCTTCTGAACGCAAGATTGACGACACCACGACAAGACGGTACCAACAGAAATTACATCCTCGGTGGATGAGGACGTGAAGACCCAGAAGATGGGGGACACCCTTGACAAGAAACCCCAGATGGTGCAACTTTGGCCTATAAATGACCAGGGTAAAGGTTATGCAAAATCATGATATGCATCGCTAATAGAGTAATCCTGTCACTACCGTTGTTGTATCGACAACCACCGGTGGATGAGAACCTTGCCATTTGGTCCGCCTCACTATAGTGAGCAGGAAAACGGTTCTCTTCGTTGCCCGCTCTTGGTGTCGATGTTTTCATCAACGAAACCGACATGTTGGACCTCTATTATGCCTTGTTATTACATATGGATTGCCTACCTGGTACCCTCGACGTCCCAGGAGGCACAAGGGATCGTCATGATTAAAGAGACAAGAGAAGACCAAGTCAACGCCAGCTACAAGGAGGCACCTTCACCCCATCACCTCATTAGGCGAGAAGATGTTGAAGATTCTTCAGGCTCAACCCGGATCATTAATCAAACAACTACAAGGGGCATAGCAACACCTGAGGAAGCTCAGAAGACTACACGAGGCACAAGTCACGGCACTGAGTCCGAGAACCCCTAGGGTAGGATGAGTCGTGTACCCCCTATGCGCAGTCGAGTCCATATGATGGTTCGAATAGAGCCATGATTGTGTGTTGTTTGCTTTTATTTGCTTGTGTTTTGATATTAGTCGCACTTTTGCCCCAGGCAACAAGTGCATGGCTATATCACCTTCCTTGCCTTGTTTCTTTTGTTTCGGCCTTTTTGCACCTGTTTGTTGCACCTGCACTATTGAACACCCTTTAGGCATTTCCCTCCTCTACGCTGCTCCTTCCCTCTATTCTCTCTCTCCCCAATTGAAGACCGCAAGACAAGATGCACCAAGGATTCTACCTCGGCAACCAACTGGCACTGAAGACTTCTGCTACAACCTCCACGATCAATTGCAACCCCGTAGTGTTATGTTTAACCCTCCAGACCAGTAACCCCATTCCTAGACCCTTTGAGACTTCACAAGACACTCCAGCACGAATCCTTAACCATGTGCCTAACCCATGGTATAGCGAGAGGACCAGTTAAGCCTTTGTAACCTTGCACAACACTGGGTTCGTAAAGGAGCTAGTGGACACGATGAGTGAGCACATTTTCCATCCTAATATAGCACGAGGTCTGACGATGCCATAGATAGACCAGTTCGAGGATATTGGACAGATGACTTGGTGGCTTTACATCAGTGACTTCGAGGAACTATCTGAGACCTTGATGGATTGTGAGGTTTTCATGTTGGTGGGATCATGACTTTGGGAAAGCCGGTAGAGGTACCCGTTGGACATAAGATTTGGATTTATGTAGGTGATCCTGGTTGGTATAATGCTGGATATGTCTGCATGGTTCGGAGTAAGATTGGATTTAGGCCTATGATCCTGATTATGATACCATGCTTCTCGGTGGACGATAACCTAGGATATTGGATTATTTGTCGGAGTTGATTTAGAAATCTATATAGTCGTGATCTTGGAGTTTACTGACCCGGATGATGAGAATTTGGTGGGCTTACTATCGTGATGCATAGTCCTTCCCAGTGTTTGGATATCATAGGAACTTGAGATCTTCTGGAACACCGTAGACACCGGATTTGTAGGATTGTTGGATTATGTGGTGATTGATGGAGATTACCGGGCTATTGGAGGTGATCTATAGGAAGGAAACAAATCTTGGAGTGGCATATGACGTGTTTCCTTAAAATAGAGATGCATTATCTTGAGCCTTGCAAGAATAGGTTGAGTGCTTGGATTGTGGAGTCTAATTTAAGCTCAGCAGCATGTATGATCTACCATTGGATTTTAGAGGTAGGCATACATATAGATTTGGGGATCATAGACAGTATAGTTTTGTTAGACCGCCTCTTGAGAGTCATGAGGATAGGTATGGCATGAGTGGTGATTGAAGTTGGTCTATGCGAGAGGCCGCTTTTCCGTTTGGAGTACTAGATAGAGCTATTGGCATCTCAGAAACTGTGCTTCAGGATAAGATGATAAAAGTTCACTCATTCACTAGAATCCTTGAAACCCTTAAGCCCCACCGAGCCACAACCTGATCAGATTCTGACCACGGGCCTTCGCTCTGAGTCAGGAAGGCCTCTGCAAATACTCAACCGAGACCACCACCAATACTCCAGCTTACCTTGCGTACCCCTTAGACCTCATGGAGTAATTGGACAAGTTGGGTAACATCATTATTTGATGGCCTACTTGTCTGCCCGAAGACATAGAAGAGACGGACAGCTGGATGGAAGACATTTGAAGACCGCCCTGTCAAGAAGGAAGATCTACATCGACCACCGTCATCAAGAAGAAAACTTCCGCGTTGAAGACCGGGCGTATCTGCAAACCACCCCTCTCAAAGGAACCGAGCATTTCCGTGTCGAAGGAACGCTCACACCAAGATGTATCGAGACTTGAAGGCACGATTCTGGTGGCACATGATGAAAAGAGAGATTGCAACCTATGTTGCAAAGTGTGATGTGTGCCAAAGGGTAAAGGTTGAACATCAGCGACCCGCTGGATTGCTTCAACCACTCAAGGTTCCTGAGTGGAAGTGGGATAAAGTCGGAATGGACTTCATCACTGGATTACCAAGGTCGAATGGAGGACATGACTCTATCGGGGTCATAGTCAATCATTCGACCAAGGTGGTCCATTTCATTCCTGTCAAGACCCCTTATGATGGCAACCGACTGGCAGCTCTCTACATCGACCGAATCGTAAGTCTCCACGGTATTCCCAAGGAGATTGTGTCAGATCGAGGAACCCAGTTCACCTCAGGTTGTGGAAGAAGTTCCAAGAAGCCTTGGGAACCAAGCATCTTTCAGCACGGTTTTCCACCCACAGACCGGAGGTCAGACTGAGCGAGTCAATCAGATTCTCGAACTCATGACTCCGAGCCTGTGTCTTGGCATATGGAGCCAAGTGGTAGGATTGTCTCCCTTTTTTGCCGAGTTCTCCTATAACAACAGTTACCAGTCGAGCCTTCAGATGGCCCCATTTGAGGTGTTGTACGGACGGAGATGCCGCACACCCCTCAACTGGTCAGAGATTGGAGTAGGGCTAGTCTTTGGACCAGATATTCTCCACGCTGTGGAAGAGCAAGTCCAACTAGTCAGAGAACGTTTGAAGGCAGCCAGGTCAAGGCAAAATAGCTATGCTGAAACTCACCGTCGGGACATGAGTTTCCATGTCAGGGACCACGTGTACCTGCGGGTAACTTCTCTGTAGGGAACCAAGCGTTTCCACGTCAAGGGAAAGCCCGCACCAAGGTTCATTGGACCCTTTGTGATCACTGCAAGACATGTGGTAGATGGCTCCCCAGCTAGATCTACCACCTGAGATACCCTCCGTGCACCAAATCTTCCACGAGCCCCCACTCTGGAAGTACTACTTACCTCCTAGCTAGCCCGATGCCCGGAAGGACATCGATCACCGAGCCTTTGACAGCTAACCCAACCTAACCTATGAAAGAGACCCCTCAGCAACCTCCATAAAGGAAGGCATCAAGCAAGAAGCCATACCATCAAGCACTTCAGGATTCCAAGGAGCACCGCTCGGAAGCAGAACCAACAAGAAGAAGTGAAGACTACCCCGTATCCAAGACTCCGCTCTTCTTTCCACGCCTAGTCTAGGAATCTCGGGGACGAGATTCTTGTAAGGGGGGTAGGTCTGTCACACCCTGATTTTCATGTCACTTTGCTTAAGCTTATCTTCATGTTAAAAATGTGGATTTACAAAAACTTTTGAGTGTTTTTTGACTTAGCTTGATTTGACTTTTGTCTGCTGTTTGCTAGTGCTCTAAAAATCAAATAAATCCTCCAACTCTTATACTTCATCTCCTTGACCCAAAACCATTTCCCAATGATCATGCCATGTGTATAGACCAGTATAGAATTTTCTTATAAAAATATTTTGGCCAAATGGTATTTTCTAAAATTAGTTTTTCCAAAAACCCCTGAATTGAGGTTTGCACTGCAAGTACCTTATTTAGGGTGTGAAAAATCTTTCAAAAAATTTATTTGAATCCAATTAGGTATAGGACTCCCAGAAACCACAAAATTATAATTTTAAAAGTTATGTTTATATTTTATTTAAAAGCTTTTTCTTAAGGCCAGAAATGGTCTTTAATAGGGAAAAATTATTTAATCATTTCAAAAATATTTGCCAAAATTCAGGGAGACTCATAGGACATATATTGTCCATATATAAGAGTTTCAGCACATGGTCATGTTCAAAATATTGGACTAATCCTTCCAAAACCCTTTCTGGATATTTCAAGCTTTTGAAATATTTACAAAGGAAATATTCTCCACAAATTCCAGGGAAATTCTATCATGTCATATATAACATATTTGATGATCTTGCAAAGCCTCATGCCTTGAAGATCAAGGAAACATCCTCTTATCCCCTCAAAACCCTTATGTCCCTATTTGAAGTTTGAGCAGCTCTACATTGCCAAACTTGTCCAAATGCTCTCAAATTTGGTGCACATGCTAGAATGGCCTAATAAGGCATCTAGACCAAATGGCACAAGATTTGGAATAGAGCAACTTGATCAGATCACCCCAAAACCACTTCTGTTCAAATTCAAATTTGAACAACTTTACATTGTCAACTTTTTATCTGGAGCCTCAAACTTTGTGGGCATGATCATAACCCCAAATGATGATGCTACACCAAGTGGTGCATCAAGGGGAGATAATTTGCTTAACTCAAACATGGTGAAACCATTTCTGTTGATTTCTAGGGTTCACCAAAGTTACATTGGCCACTTTGCCCAAATGAGCTCAAATTTGGTGTAGGGGCCTAATTATATGTGACATTTGATCCTGTTAAGTCCCATGTCAACTGGAGGTCATTTGCCTCCCCAAAACCTGATCAAACACCTTCTGGTCATTTACCAAAACCAGTGTTTAAACCTCTTTTACTTTTTCCCTTTACTTCCAATTTCTACCACAGCTCCCCCTGATCATCCTCTACCCCCAGTAACTCTCTATGGCCTTAGCTCAATTATTGGAGGGGGGTAAAACCCCAAATTCACTATTCTGGCAGCAGCTTTCACCCTCTTCTTCACCTCCCTCCTCATTCCAGTGGCTCCCTAGAGCATCCGAGGCCACACGACATTTGTTTACTACCCCCTCGACCCCCCAGACAGCTTTGGGCATGATGGACACGACCAACACGGCGAGGGCACGGCCATGCCAGCCAAACGCGTGCTCTGGAGCGCGCTACAGTGCCCTGGCGCACTGTAGCCTCGTCCAACCAGGAGCCCCCGACCACCTCGGGCCTCCTCCTCGTGTCCCCCGAGGTCCCCTCGACGTCCGCAACCTGCCAGGCTGTCGGTCTTATCCTCCCCTGCCCTCCTCCTCTCTCCACGAGCTCGCCCGAGCACGTCCATGGGCGTCGCTCACGGTGCACCACGGCTGCAGCTATAAAAGGCCTCCCCCCGAGCACCTCTTGCCTCTTCTGGACCCCCCCTCTCCCGTGCACCTCCTAGACATGCCCCCTCTCCCCCTAGTGATCCCTTTCCCTCTCCGTGGCCACCATGGTCGCCGTCGGCATCTGCCCGGCCCGGATGAACCAGAGCCTCTCCCCCTCTTCCTTGGCCACCAGGAGAACCGCAGCAGACCGGCGGAGCTCCCCCACTCTCTATCTCCCGCTCTGGTGTCGTGTGGCGCCGCAACCACCTTCCCCCTACGCCTCATCCGGCGGCATCAGAGTCACCGTCACCCTGGGCCTCCCCAGCCTGCGTGGGGGCCATAGATGGGCGCGGCTCGGCCTCACGAATCCGCCGGTACGCCGGACGTCGTCGGGGATGGCCGTAGTCGCCAGCACGGGAGACCACCGACCGCCGGACCCGTCGGCCTCCACGGACGCAAGGAGCTTGCCGCGCCTCCCTGCAACCCCTCATGCGGATGCGGCTAGGCCCTGCGGCTCCGTCCCCACCGCAGGTCGACGCCGGCGGGCTGAGCAGCGCCGGCGGCGAGCAAGGCCGGCGCCCTCCTCTATCTCCCGTCGGAAGGAAGAAGAAGGAGACGTGAGAGAGGGAGAGAGCCCGGTGGGCCCTGGCTGTAAGTGACCCAATGGCCTGGCCCCACTGTTTAAGTGGAAACGTATTCCATGAAAAACCGTTTCTGGCAAGCGGAGACATACTTCCTGAAGGGCGCTATCGGCATAGCACCTGTGCGCTCGCAGCCGTGTAGCTGGGCCGGCCCATCAGCTATCCCTCGCCCTGCATGCAGTATAGGGGTAAACCCTTATCCCTTTTTCCTTTTCTTTATTCTGTCAACTTAAAAAATGCCTAGATAATTCATTTGAACTCCAAATTACATGATTCAAATTTCCTGTGGCTCCATAAATCATACTCTATCACATGGTGCAACATGCACAGTATTCCAAAGACTTTTCCTACACAAATATTTATCAAATGCCTTTATTTCATTTCTGTGATGAACTTTAGAAAATCACAGAGAGCTCAATCTTGATCCAAATGCAGTGATTCAAATTCCTAGATGCTTGTCATGTCCAAACTTAGTTTTGGAACATTTTTATTAATACTTTCTGTACCCCACCAAATATTGAGCCATTTCTTCATATTTATCAGCTTTGCAAAATCCTAGGAAATTCATTTCAAATCCAAATCCAGTGAAACCAACTCCTAAATGCTTCTAAAATCATGACTCGATGATGGGTACCTTTGCTCATCATTCAAGGAAATATTTCTGTATACTTCTTCCAAATCCATAAAACCCTTGATTCCATCATAATGAAATGTTCCAAACTACCTATTGATCCAACACCTATGAAACCACCTTGGTTATTTTTCATGTGACCAGAGGTATCCTAGAAAAGTCCAACTCCTATTTTTAGAGCACTTTTATTTTTGCTTTGATTGTGTTGCTTATTATGATTGCTTCCATCGTTAGTTGACGAAATAAACGGAGTATTCGGAGATGGACCAGAAGGTTTGAAGACTCGGAAGAATAAGGCAAGCAGCCCTTTGACCATGTTCAAGAAACCTTTTTATGCATGTCTCATAGCACCTTATTATTCAATGCATCGGAATCATGTTGAGGTGGAGACCACTTTGGTTGCTACCCTTGTTGCTTACTATTGATACTTGCATCAAACATGACCCTACCTTCCTATGAGGGTTATGTGGGTGGAAGTAGTTAGGTTGCTTTAATACTGGCTACGCAAATGGGACGGGTATATGCATGGTGACGGAGGCAGGATGCTTTCAAAAGACTTTTCGAAAACCCCGTCGGGTGCCATTTATGCCCGAGGGAGATGGTGATATGGGTAACCACTTGATGACGAAGTGGTGTACCGAGGCAAGTGTGTGTGTTGTTTTGAAAAAGGATTGGTTTAAGTTGCGACAGTTATTCCAACCTTACATGCGCAACCACTCTACCCTTATATGGGAAAGGGCATTATTGATTACCTAGGCCGATACTAGCATGGTGCCTGCATTACTAGTGACGGGGGCGACATGAGGTCACTCTCGGGACGGGGTCGCGCTTGGATAGGCGGCCATGATTGTCTTTACAGGGCACCGGACACACCGTTGGTACCCCGTGACAGTGGTATGTGATGAATATCGGAGCGAGTCTCCACAAACCTTGAGATGTGAAATGTTTGGCACGGGGCTGTTACCAATCGAGTGGACTCTATGTTAGTGTCGTCTAGGGAAAGGTAGTGATCGGGTGCTTACCCCGGGTACCTGAGGTACCGCGGGTTGTGGATGACACGGAAGTTCCCCGGATCTAGTGGGTAAAGTGTGCAACCTCTGCAGAGTGTAAAACTATTCGAATAGCCGTGTCCACGGTCAGGGACAGTTGGGTAACCGCTCTTGGGCTACGTCCAGTGTTTACGGAACCTGGTGTGTGTGTGTGTGAGGAAACAACACGATTCAGAGATATTATTGATGTGACTGTGAGAAAGTTACAATGAGCTTGAACATGAGTTGATTACAACCCTTTCTCGATATTGATGTCTGTGACCTCCTGATACTTGTTGCAGACACATGCATATCCATGTTATATATTGATCATACTTGCATATGAAAAACTAGCTTTCCGCAAAACTACCAATTTAGCAGTAGAGCCTTGCATAATTATTCTGCTATCACACTTGGGATGCTTGCGAGTACATTCAATGTACTCATTGGCTTGCCACTGGTTATTTTATAGGCCAGGCAAGAGAGAACAGGTTATGATGAAGATTTCTTGGTGACGAGCATGCGAGCTAGGACGCTTTCCAGTCAGAATGCCTGTAGGGTTAAGGCAGATGGCATGGGTCCCAGTTGTCTTTGAAGATTTCCGCTGCGATGATACACCCAAGACTTGACCATTATGGTCCTATTTGTGTAACACGGTATGTAAGGATGTAAGACTCTTGTTATTCAGCTTCTGTGTGTTCACTGAGCATTGATCTCTAGGATCACTGTACACGTGCATTCGGTGATCACGACTTATGAGTCGGGGTCCCCATAGTCATACACGAAGCCACACCATCAAGTACTTCAAGGATCAATGAAGCACCACTCGGAAGCATACACAACATGAAGAAGGGAAGACTACCCCAGATCCAAGTTTTTGTATTCCTTTCCACGCCTAGTTTGGGAATCTCAGGGACGAGATTCTTGTAAGGGGGGTAGGTCTGTCACACCCTGATTTTCATGCCACAACACTCAAGCTAATAAATCTTGCTAAAATGAGGTTTGACAAAAACTTTTGAGTATTTTTGACTTTGATTGATTTGGAATCCCGTTTTTTGTTTGCAAGTGCTCTAATAATAAAATAAATCCTCCAACTCTCATACTCCTTCTCCTTCGTCCAAAACGTTTCCCAATGATCATGCCATGTGTATAGGACATAGTAGTATTTTCATACAAAAATATTTGGGCCAAAACGTATTTTCTAAATTTAGCTTTCCAAAAACCCCACAATTGAGGTTTGCACTACAAGTACTTAATTAAGGGTTTAAAAAATATATTATATTGGAATCCTATTAGATATTGGACTCCCATGAACCATACAAATATAATTTTAAAAGTTATTTGCCTATTTTATTTAAAGGTTTTTTCTTTAGGCCAGAAATGTTGTTTAGTAGGTTAAAATTATTTAAATGTTTCAAAAATATTTGAGAAAATTCAGGGAAGCTCATTGGACATATATTGTCCATATATAAGAGTTTCAACACATGGTCATGTTCAAAATATTTGTCAAATCCATCAAAAACCCTTTCTCGATATTTCAAACTTTGATATATTTACAAAGGAAATTTTCTTCATTAATATAAGAAAATTCTAGCATGTCACATCTGACATATTTGATGATCTTGCAAAGCCACATGTCTTGAAGATCAAGAAAACATCATAAAACCCCCTAAAATCCATTTCTGTCCATTTTGAGATTTGAACAACTTTTTACTTGTGACCTCAAATTTTGTGGACATGTTCACAAACCCAAATGATGACACTACACCAAGTGGTGCATCAAAGAGGAATGATTTTCAAGACAAAATCTTGGAAAAGCTATTTCGGTTAATTTTTAGGGTTTACCAAAGTTAAATTGGCAACATTTCCCAAAAAAAGCTCAAACTTGGTGGAACACCCTATTTCTATGTGCCATTTCCTCATGTTTAGACTCATGCCAATTGGACTTCTTTTCCTTGCCCAAACTTACATCAAACACCTTCTGCTATTTTACAAAACCCCTATTTTGACCCCTTCCACTATTCTCCCTTGCCTCAAATTTTTACCACAACTACTCCTAGTCACCCTCTACCTCCAGCAACTCACCCAAGCCATCAACTCAGTGATTAATGGGGTAAAACCCCACTTTTCCCTTCTGTTCTCACTATGGCAGCACCTTTTATATCCTCCTACTACTTACCCCTCTCTTCTACCTTACCCCCTAGGCATCTAAGCTCGCCTGAGACCAAACATCAGTTAATGGACAAATTGGGACACGTCCAGAGCATGCATTGCACGCCATGGAATGCCAAAGATGCGCTCTGGAGCGCACTACAGTGCCCAGCCGCACTGTAGCTTACCCAATCCGAGGGACTCGGTGACCTTGGGTGTCGGCACCATGTCTCCCATGGCCGCCTCGGCGTGCGTGATACGCCACCGTGCTGCCCCCCTCCTTCCCCTTTCTCCTCACGCTCGCCCGAGCGTGGCCTGGACCGCGCCCATGGTGCACCGACGCCTCCCCCTTATAAGCCAGCCCAACTCTCTCTCGCCTCTGCTCGAACCTCCTCCTAGATAGCCTCCCTCTCCCTCTCAAGCCTCCCAGCGTCTCCCATGGCCGGAGTGCCGCCCTCGGCCTCCGCTTCGATTCGGGAAAGGGCGGGGTTACCCGCTCCTCCTCTCCCCACCAGAAGAGGCGCCAGGGTCCGGCGACCCTTTCCCCCCATTCTCCCAATCATCTAGGGCACCGTGCCCCCTGCTCACCATTGCCCTAATGGCCATCCACCAAGGCCAGTGCCAGGCGCGCCCTGGCCATCTTTTGCTAACCCTGACAAACCTCCCCGATGCGCCGCTCCCTGGTGGTCCCTCCGGAGGACACGGCTTGGCCAGATGCGTCCTGTGCCGCCGGGGGCGGGAGCCGGTAACCTCCCGCCGACGAGGCCTCTGACTCCTCTGTCGCGGGCGAGAGGAGGGAGATGATCTAGCCAATGGGACCCGCTCGTCGGCGACCTAGCGGGGCGGGCCTAGTGGTTTAAGTGGAGGCAGGTCGGGCTTTTCCCGTGTCTCTGCAACGAGCACGGCTTCCACAGCTTACACCTTCAATATCGCCTCTACGCTCACGTAGACGTTGCAACCATGTAGGTCAGTACATTGAATGTACTGGCAATTCCACACCATAGAGTAATGATGAACATTATCAATCACTACATGCATATTTGGCTGGTGGAGGCTCTAAGTTTAATTTTCCATAAAGCTAATTTTTCCCTACAACAAAGGAATAAGTTTTATTTACTACTAAGTTAAATTAACCATATTGAGAAGGTTCCTCCAACTCAATCCCAAAACATCATCATCAATTCTTATTAACCGAACAATTTCATTAAATAGAGTGACGAGATAAACAAATAATTCACTTCCAGATATTCAAGATGTCCATAACCGGGGGCATGGCTAATCATGATTAGCTTGTACAATCTGAAGTTGTTTGCACACTTTTCCCCACAAGACTCGATCTCCTTCGTTGAATTTCTCGCACTGATTAATGTTTGAGAACGTCCCCTTAAAGGATAGATAGGCTGGTACACCTACAATTCCCCTACATCTGCTAGCCCATCATGGAAACGTTTCCCACAACTTACTCAACTATGCCAGAGCCCATAATGACTTGTGGCTCCACATGGAAGTTTCTAGCAATGAAATATCATATGATCCCTTTGAGCCTGGGTGGCATTCCATAGGGTGATCACACGGGTCCTCCGGGATCCCCTAGGGCAAACACTGGTTTCTCCAGGCGCCCGGGCAAGCAACTAGTTTCTCCAGGGTGCCCCAACAATTCCACCCGGATGTGTGTTAATGCTGCCACCTTAAAATTTCCCTTAGTTATTATTACTCTCATAGCTTTCATGAATCTCACATACTAATCCCGTCTACAAGTTTGGCTAAGCAACATATAACACAATGCATATTCCCCGGGAGTTTCAAGGATCATATGTTCTAACCTCGTGAACTACATAGCACATCCACATGTTACCAAGTCCTACTCATGCAATCTTTGAGGATAGAACTAATGCAAGTAAAACTGGGTATTGAAGGGTATGATCAAAGTGTGAACTTCCCTTGTACTGTTGACGAAGATTCTTCGCACTCATAACTTGTGATAGATCTACTCGTCACACTCTAATCAATCAATCATAAGCAAGCAATAATAACCACACATAAGCAATCACTTAAAGATCCAAAAGAACAAAGAATTACTTTGGAAAACTTCAAAACCATCAAATAAAGCTTGTGGTCAGAAACATATTTTTAACAGCAGTAAAATCATGTGATTTTGATCTTAACACAAATTACATGTCAAGAGCTTTAATTTGCAAAAAGAATAAACTAAACCGGAGTTATAAAACTCAAGTTATGAAAAAAAGAAGTTTAAATTCAAATATGTTTGAATTTAAATTTAAAAAATTTAAAAATATTTTTAGTTTGGTTCTGTGGATAGATGAGATCAAGACGAAGAATTTGGCGTTGGTTTAGTTGAATTTCGACAAACGAGTAAAAACTTGCGATCGTTTGAAGATCAAGGACTAAAATGTAAAACTTTTAATCATGAAAAGGTCCCTGACTTATTGTCGGGGAAAACTGTCCACCACGAACACCTATGGGACCGGAGCCCCTTGTACGTTGTGGTAAGGGCGCGGAGGGAGCACAAAGAGCAGATCGAGGAGAGCACGCGGGCAGTTTACCCAGGTTCGGGCCGCGGCGGACGCGTAAAACCCTACTCCTGCTTAGATTGTATTGAGTGTTGGAGCTCGGGAGCTTGAAGGACTAGCTACACCGAGCGAGAGAGCTGTCTAGGTTCCGAACCCTTTCTACGTTGTGCATGGGCCGCCTTTTATAGCTCAAGGGGTCACCGACAGGTGCCAACGTAGAAGAAGGGCAAAAATGTAACTTTGATAGTAGTTGTAACAGTGCGGGAACAGTGGATGAACAGTGGATGAACAGTGGTCATCACCTACTTTGACAGTGGGGGACAAGAGCATTGAATGCCCGTCGCCGTCGACCCCAAAAGCGCCCGCCCGTGCGTCTCCGTTCGCCACGGAGGTAGCTTCGTCACCGTGGAGTGCCACCGTGTCCCCCAGGCTGCACAGCCATCCGCCACGCGTCCCTGGAATGGCCCCAGGGCGACGCGTGGGTCGATGAGCTGGAGCGCGGGCACACAGCGTAACTCTCCCCGGCAAGCACCTTGCCGGGGCCTTGACCTTGCCGGGCCCTGAAGCTTGTCGCTCCCCGGGCCCTGCCGGGGCGCATGTTGCGCCGAGGCATGTCTTCTGAGATGTAGTCCTCTGGTCTTCCTGGCAAGCTCCTCTTGCCAAGGGCTTGGGCTTAATGCAATAGTCTTGAGCCTGGGACGGCCTTCCCGGCAAGCTCCACTTGCCGGGGTCTTGATCTTCTGACTTGTATACTTTGTTTTTGAATGGCTTAATAAGGACCAGATAGGTTTCCGGCAAGCACGTGGTAGACCCTGCCGCGGGAAGCTGCTACTGCCCGTGCACAAGTTGGGGTACTAAGGTACCCCTATCTTAGTACACCGACACTTATATAAACGGGAAAAAAACTAACGAACGTTTGTTATAAAGAAATAAATGGAGAACGTTCTCTGCAAAACTAAATCTAAAAAAACAAAACTAAGTTTCATAAAAAAATGATCTAGGATTATTTTATATATAAAAAACAAAAGAAAACCGAAATAATACCGGGGCGGTCGGCGGTTCGTACAGGACCGGGCGGATCGGGTCGGGCGGCGGATCAGCGAGTCCGGCGACGGCGTCAAGCTTCGACAGCGGTGGTGCGGGCGATGGCGGTGTAACATCCCAATTTTCAATTTGGATGTTATCATAGATCATTCATATGCATTCATTGTTAGAGAATTTTTGAGCATGAGTTTATTTGAAAATTAATCCAAAACTTTAAGCAACTCAAGGACCCAAGTAAGAGAGTTGGAAGTTTTCCAAAGAGGAGCCCACTATTTTGTTTATTTTCCAAGAGAGGTTGGATCAATAATATTTTTGCCAAATTTCATTTTTCCAATATTTAAATGAGAGAAGATATTATGACTTCTTCAAAAATATAATAAAAATGTTGGAATTTGATTTTTGAGTAAAAATAATTTTTATTGGATTTTTATTGGTGGTTTATTATTTTAAAAATTGTATTAAAAGTTATTTTATTTTTAGGCATTTTAGTATCAGAAAAATATTCACTTTGTTCTAAATATTAGGTTTAGAAGGTGAAAATTATTACTGGTATTTTTAGAAATTTTTTATATTTTATTTGTATTTTTTTCTTTTGGCGGAATTTAAAAAAAATCGGACCGAGCCGGGCCGAAGCCTAGCTAGCCCATCTCCAGCCACCGCCTCTCGTCGTCGTGCTCGCGACAGACTCGGGGAATCCGACCCCGAGCAGCCGGCCCCGCCCCCTCCCGCAAGCCACGGCCCCCCCACCCCCCGGGGGCATTTAAAGCCCGTGGCACCGATGCCCTTGACCCCCACTTCGCCACCCCACCCCGCCCGCAGCAAGCAGCAGCAGCGTCGCCGCCGCCACCGTCGCGTGCGCCGCCCCACCGCTGCAGCGCCGCGCCACCCGCGTCTCACCCCGCCGCCTCACCGCGCCATCGTTGCCCACGCCTCTGCACGCCGCCGCCTCGCCGGATCTCGCCGTCCCATTTTTTTTTTTGGTTTTTAGGTAAAAGCCGCCGGTTTTCTAAAAAACCCTAGGTTCGTTTTTATTTATTTATTTGGATCGGTTCGGTTTTTCTCGGTTTAGTTCGTTTGCGTTCGTTCGTTCATTCGTTTGTTTTAACGAACGAATTCGCCCGTTCGTCTCTGTTAGAGGACGTTCATCCGATAGATTTTTCTTTTTAATTTCTTTTCCGGCCAGGGACCTATCCGTGATTATTTTATCATAGATTAGCCCCTGATCTTCAAACCCTCACCGTTTCTAAACCGTTCGTCCTAATCTAGTGAACCAACAACAAAATCTTCATCTCGATCCACTCTTTCTGTTTAATCAACTTGAACAAGGTTCTGACAATTTAAAATTAGGTTTCAAGTAGATTTGAATTCGAAGTTCTTTTGACCGTAGTTTTAGTTCCGTAGCTCCGATTCAATTGATTCCTTTTGCAAATCGAAGCTCTTCAGTTGAACTTTCAGATTTGATCTTCTTATTTGAGTTTTACCCGTGCATCTTTGCTTGATTGCTTATGTAAGCTATTGTTTGTTTGCGATAGAATTCCCGGAGTGCAAAGCGTGCTACTATGAGTCTTTTGGATTCAGTGATCGTCAGCAAGGCAAGTTCATACTTTGATCATACTTACCATTACCCAGTTTTATTGCATTAGTTATTTCCTCAAACACTTGCATGAGTAGGGCTGGTTACATAATATGATGCTTTGTAGATCATGAGGTAGGAACCCAATGACATGAGAGAAACCCAGGGAATACACACTTTGTTACTTATTGCTTAGCCATGCTTGTACACATGGATTGGTATGAGTGATTTCATGAAAGTTATGAGTGTAATAACAACTAAGGGTTTCTTTAAGGTGGAAATTTAATACACATCTGAGTGGATTGGTTGCCGGGCACCTGTAGGGTCCAGTGTTGTCCTAGGGGATCCCAGAGGACCCGTGTGATCACCGTATTGGAATGCCACCCAGGCTCAAAGGGATCATATATCATTCATGCCTAGAAACTTCCGTGTGCAACCACAAACCATTATGGGCTCTCGCATAGTTGAGTATGTTGTGTGACCTCTTTCCATGGTAGACTAGCAGATGTAGCGGATGTAAGTGGTATGGTCTACCCAGGGTTAAGATCTAATGCTTCTAAAAGACTGTGTCTCGGTCATCCGTTTCTCAAACACATGCAATGCGAGAAATCAAACGGGGGAGATCGAGTCTTATGGGGAAAAGTGCACAAACCTCTGCGGAGTGTACAAACTAATCATGATTAGCCATTTCCCCGGTTATGGACTTTATTGAGTATCTTGGTATTTGAATTATGGACTAATCTCATCACTTTATTAAATTGTTGGGATAAAAATGACTTTGGTTTGGGATTGAGATGGAGGAACCATACTCAATTGTTCATGCTTAAATTTAACTAAGTAGTTGAACAAATATATTCCTTTGTTGTAGGGAAAAACCAGCTTTCTACAAAAATTAACCCAACAGTGTAGACATTGTTCATTATCATTACAGTGTCTTCTTGCCAGCATATTCAATGTGCTGACCTACATGGCTGCAACATATCATGTTGTAGAGTTTTTAGACAGAGATTAAGGTGTGATAGGTCGTTGTCATGCACTCAATGTTTGAAGTGGAGTTGGATGGACTCAACTACTCTTCATAGCTTCCTCAGTTTATTTTATTTAGATGGCCTTCAGCCATTCTCGTGTAATGGATATTGTCTCTTCGAGGACTTTCGATGTAGTAAAGTGCGATTGAACCTCTGTTATGCATCCTCGAGTACTGTGTGTGTCAGCATACTAATCCAGGGATGACACTAAGCACAGAGACTTCGGTTCATTTGAATCGTGGTTGCTACAAGATGGTATCAGAGCACACGTTGACTGTAGGACTCGACCACTAGGATAAGCCATAGGATGTTACCCTCTATTCATTCTAATCCCTCTCTATTCATTCTAATTCTTCTCTACTTATTTTCTATAGATGTCGGATCCAGTGAGCAAACTCACTTAGCCAGACGATGAAACCCCTTTCGGAAAGCACTTGAAGGAAGTTACTAGATTCTTGCACATTGGAATACCAAGTATCACTGGAGATCTCTATGCAACATCACCGGAAGAGGATTGCTAGAAGATCAAAGTTAGTGTACCTGGGAGGACTATTGCACCATTCACTGAGCCACTGGAGCTAGAATTCGACACACCGACATGGAGCTTGGGAAAGAGTATGGCAGCTCACATCACATTTGGACGCATATGTGAAGTCTACAACAAGGACCTTGAAGACACCATCTACCAGATTTGTGGACGTCGAGACCAGCAATGGGAGATGCTTCGCACCAGGAAGGATGGATCCATTGCAGCATACATCCAGGAGATGGACCAACATATTCGACGCTATGAGAATCAGTTATGCACACTTATGCAGAAGACCAACATGGTGATAACCCGGAGTGTGGAGCTAGTAGAAGAACTCAAGATAGTACGAGATCGATATGAAGAGGAAATCACCGTACTATTAGAGAATAATGAAGCACTTGAAGCACTGAAGAAGAAGGTTGAAACTGGCACAGTGAAGCCAGAACCAGAGATAGGAATTACTATGGAGAACTACATTCTAATAGACGACACCGACAGTGATGAAAGTGACCATGAAGACGAAGCTGGAGCATATATCATGGAGTCTTCGGATGATAGTGACTAGATGACCACCCTGTAATCATTTGTACTAATCCAAGTAGTTAGAATCGTTTGCTAGCTTTTTAATATGATCTTTTGTTTGCCCTTCATTGAAATTGAGTGATATGATATGAAATTGTTTGTCTCGTGTGCATATGGGTAGTGATTTCCCCCATACCTTATTCTATTCTAATCCCTCCCCTCTAAAACCCCTCAGATGTCTCCGAGACCTGAGCCCGGATTTGAGTTACCCCCTAAGCTCACCCAGTTGATCCGGTAGCAGAACACTTTGATGCAACTACTTGTCTAGAGCTAGAACAACAACAACAACAACAACCCGCCTCCACCTTCCCATAACAACTTGACCCAGTTCTTAAGGTTGCAACCGCCGGTTTTGTCTTGTAGCATCGAGCCGATTGTTGCAGATGACTAGCTCCACAAGATTGACAGAGAGCTAGCAACTGCAGGATAAACAGATGTAGAGAGGGTGCGTTTTCCTGCACATCAGCTTGAGGGACCAACATCCGCTTAGTGGGAGAATTACACCGCCACCTACCAACTTGCTGCAATTACTTGGGATCAGTTCCTGCAAGCCTTTCGCACAACACATGTCTCAGCAGGAGCCATGAGCCTGAAAAAGCGTGAGTTTTGCAACTTGCGCCAATGAAACCGTATTGTGGGGCAATACGTTGATGACTTTAGGCAGTTAACTCGCTATGCGCCTGATGATGTGTCCACTGATGCCATGAAGCAGGAGAAGTTTCTAGAAGGACTCAATGATGAGATGAGCATGCAACTAATACTAGCAACCTACAACAATTATCAAGAGCTAGTGGACAAAGTTATCATGTTAGAAGGAAAGGAGTAGCAGATTGACAACCACAAGAGGAAGTATGGAGCTGGGAAGTTTAACTCCGGAGCCCAGCAGAAGCCCCGCTATACCCCATACTCAGGAGGACACAACCATCCCACCCATAACCATTGATGCCATTCTAATAATGGAGGGAATGCACACAACCAAAGTGGTGCTAGGAATGGCAATGGGAATGGAGGAAGCAACAATCAGAATTGCTCCACTCCCTCGACACCCGCCAAGAAGGATATGAGTCACATTACTTGTTTCAAGTGCAGGAAGACCGAACACTACGCTATTGAGTGCCCCGAGTCAAAGAATGGGAATGTCAATGGAAGCTCAGGAAAGAAGCCCAACCCGTTCACTTGAGGACAAGTGAACCACGTCAATGTGGAGAAGATTGACGAGCAGTCCGACGCAGTTGTCGGTAAGTTTTTGATTAATGCATTTACTACCCTCGTTCTTGTTGACACTGGTGCATCGCATTCATACATATCAAGGGGTTTTGTGGAAAAGTATAAGTTGCCCACCGTAGCCCTTAGGACGCCTATGTTAGTAAGTTCCCCTGGAGCGGAGTATATGGCTAGCCATGGATGCTATCAAGTGCCATTGACCATTGGAAGACATGTATTTCCCACGGACCTTATTCTTTTGGAATCCCAGTGTTTGGATGTAATCATATGTATGGATTGGCTATGCAAGTTTGGAGGAAACATTGATTGCGCCAGTAGATCCATTCTTCTCACCACCGCTGAAGGAAAGAGCATCAAGTATGTGTCAAGACACACACCTAGGAAAGCGCATGTGAATGCACTCATGGGAGTTGTTTAGGAAGAAGTGCCAGTTGTGAAGAATTACCCAGATGTTTTCCCAGAGGATTTACCCAGCATGCCATCGGATAGAGACATGGAGTTCTTAATTGAGCTATTACCTGGCACTGGACCACTATCTAAGTGATCATATCAGATGCCCTCTAATGATCTGTAGGAGATCAAGAAGCAAATCAAGGAGTTAATGGATAAGGGTTACATACGACCAAGTTCATCACCGTGGGGAGCCCCAGAGCTCCTAGTCAAGAAGAAGGATGGATCCTTGAGAATGATTGTTGATTATCGTGCACTGAACGAAGTGACAATCAAGAATAAGTACCCACTACCAATGATCAATGATTTGTTTGACCATCTGCAAGGAGCCAAGGTATTATCTAAGATCGATTTGCAATTCGGATATCATCAGTTGAAGATCCGAGAACAGGATTTACAAAAGACAACTTTTAGCACAAGCTACGGGCTTTATGTGTATACAGTTATGTCATTTGGTTTGACTAACGCTCCTGCCTATTTCATGAGTATGATGAACAAGGTATTCATGGAGTTATTGGATATGTTTGTGGTAGTATTCATTGATGACATATTGATATACTCCAAGAATGAAGAGGAGCACAAGGAACATTTGTGTTTAATTCTCGAGAAACTCCGTGAACATCAGTTGTATGCCATGTTCAGTAAGTGCGAGTTTTGGTTGAAGGAGGTTGGATTCCTTGGACATGTTATACCAGGAGACGGCATATCCGTAGACCCCGCCAAGGTTGATGCAGTCACATAATGGAAGGCACCCACCTCAGTTGGCGAAATTCGCAGTTTTCTTGGACTCGCAAGATATTATCGAAGATTTATTGAGAATTTCTCAAAGATTGCGAAGCCCATGACAGAGTTATTGAAGAAAGAGACTAAGTACAAGTGCACCGAAGAGTGTGAGGCCAGTTTTCAGGAGTTGAATAAATGTTTGGTTACAGCCCTAGTGCGGATTCTTTCGGATATACGCAAGGATTTCCAAGTGTATTGTGACGCTTCTCATCAAGGACTTGGAGGTGTTCTCATGCATGACGGAAGAGTTGTGTCCTACGCTTCATGCCAGCTGCGACCACATGAGTTGAATTATGCTACGCATGATTTGGAGTTAGCAGCTGTGGTGCACGCACTGAAAACCTGGAGACATTTTCTTATAGGAAAACGTTGTGATGTATACACAGATCATAAGAGTTTGAAGTATATCTTCATGCAGAAGGATTTGAATCTAAGGCAAAGGAGATGGCTTGAGCTCATAAAGGATTATGACATGAGGTTGCATTATCATCCAGGAAAAGCCAGTGTCGTGGAAGATGCTCTAAGCCGCAAGAGTTATGTAAACACCATCATTTCCGGAGGTTTACCCCAGGAGTTAGTCGAGGATCTTAGGGATTTGCGAGTGGAGATAGTCCCTAGAGGTTATGTTTCCACCTTGGAAATTCAGTCCACTTTGTTGGGGAAGATTCGGGAAGCCCAGAAGATGGACAAAGAGATTACGGAAATAAAGGAAAGAATGGCCGAGGGAAAGGAAGAAGGATTTCGTGAAGATAAGTACAAAAAACTTTGGTTTGAAAAGCGTATCTATGTGCCCAATGACCCCGATATTAGGAAGTTGATACTCCAGGAGGCTCATGATTCGTCGTATTTGATTCACCCAGGCAACACCAAGATGTACTTGGATTTGAAGCAGAATTTCTGGTGGACCAGAATGAAGAAGGACATCGCTAAGTATGTATCAGTATGTGACATTTGTCAGAGGGTCAAGGCTTAACATCAAAACCAGCAGGGTTATTACAGCCGTTACCCATACCTGAATGGAAGTGGGACAAACTTGGAAGGGATTTCATCACAGGACTACCCAGGACACGTTTAGGTTACGATTCTATTTGGGTGATAGTTGATCGTTTGACGAAAGTAGCTCACTTTATCCCCGTGAAGACCACTTACATGAGTGCTAAGTTGGCCAAGATATACATGACCAGGATCGTATGTCTGCATGGAGTTCTGAGGACCATTGTATCAGATAGAGGAACACAGTTTACGTCAAAGTTTTGAAGCAATTGCACGTGACTTTAGGTACGAGGCTAGAATTTACTATGGCCTTTCATCCACAGACAAATGGACAGACCGAGAGAGTCAATCAGATCCTGGAGGACATGCTGAGAGCTTGTGCAATAGATTATGGATGTAGTTGGGATGATAACTTGCCGTATGTAGAGTTTTCTTACAACAACAATTATCAAACTCATTTGCAAATGGCCCCTTTCAAGGCTTTGTATGGAAGGAGGTGCAGAACACCGTTGATGTGGGATGAAGTTGGAGACCGTCAGTTATTTGGGCCCGATTTGATCAAAGAGTTAGAAGACAAGGTCAAATTGATCCGCGACAGACTTAAGGTAGCCCAGTCCAGGCAAAAGAGTTATGCAGATACGAAACACAAGGAGGTGACCCACGAAGTTGGAGATAGAGCGTATCTTCGTGTGTCTCCGCTTCGAGGAGTTAAGCGTTTTGGGGTTAAGGGTAAATTGGCACAACGATTTGTGGGACCGTACAAGGTTTTGGAGCGAAGAGGTCAATTAGCTGCTAGAATTTCCCGAGACTTAGTCCGGAGTTCATGATGTGTTTCACGTATCTCAGTTGAAGAAGTGTCACGCGGAGATGGCCGACAAACTGTTACGTGATGCAGTGCCCCTGGAAGAAATTCTGTTAGAGAGCAACCTAACTTATGAGGAGAAGCCCATTAAGATTCTCGAGTTTGCCGACAGAGTTACCCGAAGCAAAGTCATCAAGTTCTGCAAAGTAGAGTGGAGTCACCATATAGAGGACTAAGCCACCTGGGAACGAGAGGATGATCTATGCCAGGACCACCCACACCTATTTTCTAGCCAACCCGAATCTCGAGGGTGAGATTCATCTTAAGGGGGGGTAGGTTTGTAACATCCCAATTTTCAATTTGGATGTTATCATAGATCATTCATATGCATTCATTTTTGAGCATTTTTGAGCATGAGTTTATTTGAAAATTGATCCAAAACTGTAAGCAACTCAAGGACCCAAGTGAGAGAATTGGTAGTTTTCCAAAGAGGAGCCCACTATTTTATTCATTTTCGAAGAGGGGTTGGATCAATAATATTTTTGCCAAATTTCATTTTTCCAATATTTAAATGAGAGAAGATAGTATGACTTCTTCAAAAATATAATAAAAAATATTGGAATTTGATTTTTGAGTAAAAATAATTTTTATTGGATTTTTATTTGTAGTTTATTATTTTAAAAATTGCATTAAAAAGTTACTTTCTTTTTAGGCATTTTAATATCAAAAAAATGTTCGCTTTGTTCTAAATATTAGGTTTAGACGGTGAAAATTATATCTAGTGTTTTTAGATTTTTTTATATTTTATTTGTATTTTTTTCTTTCAGCGGAATTTAAAAAAAAGTTTTGGACCGAGCCGGGCCGAAGCCCTGCTAGGCCATCTCCCGCCGCCGCCTCCCGTCGTCGTTCTCGCGACGAACTTGGGGAGTGTCAGGACCACGATCCTAAGTCACATAGGTCTAGCCTGTAACACATCATATCACTTTGCGGCCTCACGCACGGTATCCTCACGGGTGCCACCTTACCTGGCCCGGGACCGTTTGCGCATTTTGGCACACGTATATGATAGTGTCGCTCGCATCCATATGACAGAGAACCCGGGCCGACATGACAAGTTATAAACCAAAAGTGGCACTAAATTACAGAGACAGGCATACATGACCCAGCAACGAACGTGTCGGTCATCAACGTATGAACCCAAGTCGTAGCAAGCTACAAGGACTTAAAGGAACAACGCGTGCCATTTCCTCTAAGGGACATACACAGGAACGAAGAAGGACACATGCCGGCCAGCCTAAGTGTTCCGGAGCAGTAGCAAGCTACCAAGGCTCAGTGGAAGCACTAGGAGACATTTCCCAGTAAGGTAGGCTACCAAAGGTAAACAACTAGGTGTCGGATCCCACACATAGCAATACACATTACACGTACGCATAACATGCAAGTATGTGCTGTACAACAAGGCATAACAACATAACTCAACAACTCATATAGATAAAGGCCCAGAAGAGCCATCATAGCATTTATTACAATCAGAGGTCACATGACCCAACATACAGAGCATACAGGCAACGGAGGCATAACATGTCTGAGAACAGACAACTACAAATGAAGAAGGCTGAAAGCCTGACTATCTACAAGATCCTACAAGGGTACAAGATCGTAGCTGAGTTAACAAGCTAAACGTCGAAGTCCACGCGGAACCACTAGTGAGACTAGAGTGTCTCTGCAAAAACATAAATTAAGCAAACGTGAGTACAAAGGTACTCAGCAAGACTTACATCAGAACTATCTACATATGCATCCGTATCAACAAAGGGGTGGTGGAGTTTGACTGCAGCAAGCCAGCTTTGACTCGGTGGCTATCCTAAACTACGACTGCAAGTAACTCTTTTGAGGTGGCGCACACGAGTCCACATATTCACCAATCAATACACCACTATGGATCCGCTCCCGTCTCCCTACGAGAAGGCCATCCATAGCACTCATGCTTATCTTGCGCGTTTTAGAGTATCCTTTCACTTGTCTATGAACTGTTATAGGCAACCCGGAAGTCCATTACCGCAGACATGGCTATTCGAATAGATCATATATAACCCTGCAGGGGTGTACTTCTACACACATGTTTCCACCACTTAGCGTCTGCACACGACATGTGCTCGGCAGACTTCAAGCGAAAGCCGACGTGGGTGTAGACCACGACCTAACCAACCACTCAAGTCTCTCGTCCAGGTTTATCGCCTATTTGGGTTCCATCCGTGGGGAGATCCGGCCGGGGTGTCGCTCACGGCCCCAAACGATGTGTACAGGGTTCCCGCGTCACCAAACGGGCGACCGGTACACCGTGCCACGTACCTGCCGTGTCACAGCCCACCCCGAGGGTCAGCACTGCGCACGACCTCCACTAAACTACAAACACCAGAAACTAGTTGCAACTCATGGACAGAGAATAAGGGCAGTCAATAAGTCGAGCGGGGTCATATTTCAGGGCCCAATGTGTGGTAGTAGCTGTTTCATGGATCAACCAACACAGAACTCAGTTCCTGAGGACGGTTTCAATGAGACAACCCACCATGTACTCCTACATGGCCTCTCATCGCTACCTTTACCAAATCGTGTTCACACACTTAGCTCACACACAGTAGGACATGTTCATCACATTCCAATTCATCCCCGATGAATCAGACCTGACACAACTCTAAGCAATAGCAGGCATAACCAGAAAGCATCAATGAGTAGGCACAACATGGCTCAAACAACTCCTACTCATACTAGTGGGTTTCAACTATTTACTGTGGCAATGACGGGTCATGCAGTGGAAAGGGGTTCAACTACCGCAGCAAGTAACAATTTAAGCGTTGTTGTCCTAATGCAGTAAAAGAGAGCAAGAGCGAGAGAGTGGGATTGTATCGGAATGCTCAATGGGGTTTTGCTTGCCTGGCACTTCTGAAGATATTAATAGCTCTTCATCGGTGTCATCGAAATCATCGTCGGAACGTCGTCTACTGAGAGGGGACAAAACCGAGAAACAGAGAAAGAACACAATCAATGCAATGCAACAATATGATGCATGAACATGACATGGCAACATGCTGTGGATTGAGCTAATGCAACTAGCAACACAATTAAATGAAGTTGGTTTGAACACAAGATTCAAATTCAAACTCCATATGTGATTATTTAATTGTCATTTAATTGATTTGACCTGATCAGCAGGTTTAACTTGTTCAAACTTGCATAAAAATGCCATAAACAGATTCCTCATATTTTTCTGATCATTTTTCATATATAAATTATTTTCATCTGAGCTACGGTTGATTTTATATGATTTTTAGCAGTTTTGAGTATTTTCTGAAATTCATAAATCATTTAAGATTTATTTTAAAATCCAGAAACACTTTACTGCGTCAGCATGATCACATGCTGACGTCAGCAGGTCAACAGGGGCTCTTCGAGTCAAACCTGACCAGTGGGTCCCATTGGTCAGTCTCTCAGGGCTAACTAAACGTTTTAAAACTAAACTAAAGGTTAACAGAGTCTGGGCCCCACGTGTCAGTGACACATCTAACTAACAGGGTTAGTTAGCCTTAAGTTAATACTAACTAAACTGTAAGTGGGCTCAGGGCCCACATGTCATTGTCCAATCTAACTAACAGAGATAAATAACACTAAACTAAATCTAACCTTAATTAGTTAGGGGCCTGGGTCCACCTGTCATTGACCCAGGGGGTCATTAGTGCCTGAACTAAATAGGCCACGTCAGCGTCGCCGGATTAAGCGCCGGCGACCTCACAGTGCGGCGGCGGCTCGCCGGAGTGGCGCTAGGGGCAGCGGCTGGGCGTTCTGAGAGCACCAGAAGGAAGCCCTCGCTCGCCCGCATCCAGGGGTGCGCATGGCTGGGCGCGGGGAGGCCTGCAGAGGCACCGGCGACGAGGTCCGCGGTGGCTGAAGCTCTGGTGGTGACGGATTCATCGAAACGGTGCTCAGGAGGAGCTGAGGTTTGCGCCTACGGTCTCTACGAGTGCTCGCGAACTCGTTGGACTAGGTGGTGTGACCAAAAGGTCACCGGGGTGGCGCCGGTGACCAGCCCGAGCGGCGGCGAGCTTCGGCTTTAGTCGAAGCAGTGGCTACAGTGATCAGGAGGCAAGGGGAGGAGGGGCAAACGACGGAGGAGCTCACATAGGTTGCAGCTCGCGTCTCAGTGGGCTCGTAGGAGGTCGGACGACGTCGGGGCATCTCCGGCGATCTGGGGTGCTGGAGATTGAAGACGACGGCGTTGAAGGCGCTGCGGTGCTCCCCAGCTCGAGTACACCGATGAAATAGGAAGATGGAGCTGCGGCGATTCTTCTTGGCATGTTTGCGAGGTGTGCGGTGGCCGGTGGCCACGGTAGTTCGGGGTGGCGGCGACGGGCTCCTCTCGGTGGCCGCGTGCGAGAGAGACAGAGGAGGGAGGAGAGAGCAGCGAGTGAGGGGAGAGGTCGAGGTGGCTCCGAGGGGGCCGTGGACGTCTTCGTGGCACGACCAGAAGGTCGGAGGCATCGCGGTGGAAGCAGGAGGTGGCCGGCGTGCCGTGGGCACACGCCCTCCGTCCTTCTGTCACGAGGAAGACAACAGGGGAAGGCCAGGTGGGCTGGGCCGAAACTGCTGGGCCACGAGGTAAGTGGGCCTCAGGTAAGCTTCTCTCTCTCTTTTCTTTCTGTTTTCTGTTATCTATTTCTTTTGTAACTTTGTGGCTTTTCTAAAAATACTTAGGCACTTTCAAAATTCACCAAACTGCTCATGCCCACTGTTTAGCATATAACCAACATGGAACATTTCAGTTTAGGATTATTTGGACATTTAGAATAATTAGTAGCATTTAAATGCCCAAATGCAAATACTTTAGGATTTAATTCAAAAATCCTAAATGGTCCTAGAAATATGGGCAACATTTTTGGCAGAGGTTTTTAATCAATCCAAAAATGATGAACTTTTCCAAGGGGCATTTTGGTTTCATTGAAAAAGATTTTAATTTGACCCTAGTTAAATTCATTTAGTGCTAGGGTTTGACCATCCCCATTTCCAGTTTCTGAGAAATTTAAACATGATGCACACTAAGACCAAGCAAGGCAGCAAGGGCTGTTCTAGGGCTGTGACAACTCACCCCCACTAAACAAGAATCTCGTCCCGAGATTCAAGCGTAGGGTAAGAAATCGGAGGGGACACTAGCTAACACAATCTTCATGATCCAAGGGCCCTTCATATGAATGTTGATTGCTGGCATCATGTTGATCTTGAAACCCTTGCTTTTGAGGTCTTTGTCCAACACGGTGACGACGAAAGAAACTCCGCAATAGTTGATCTTGTGAAAGATCGGGCAACTCAAGATCAACTCATGGGTGAGACGTTGAAACATCTCTTGAGCTGAGACACGGAGTACACCTCCAGGGGGATGGAGTGAAATAAACGATGAAGGTTCACTCGGTAGGCAATAATTACACACCTAAGAAAATGGTGATCAATGTCACCAGACGGGACACCTTGGAGAAGGTGACTCGTAGAGTTATTCCCTTAAGTGGCAAAAAGAATTCTTTTGATATAGAGGTCATTGAAACTCTCTATACCAGTCGGAGGCAAATCACAATCGATCGTTTGACGGAGTCCGAAAGAATGACATACTCGGCCAGAATGGATGATGTGGATTACCTTGTAAAAGACAATGCCAAGGTTGATTTTGCTTATCATCGGAAATGAATGGGACCCATGGTAGGACCACTTTTGGAGATAATCCTGAACAGCAGATGCTGGGAATGGAAACCCATGGAAAATTGGCACATTGGCGGTGCAAGCTGGGAACAAAATGCAAATGCTGGAATGATTCTGGTAACTGGGGTGAATCCCAACAATAGTAAGTGAATCTACTCTTTGAGAGGTTATAGCATAACCAAGAACACTGGGAGCAATCCCTGCTAGTGCCAGTGATAACACCTAGTGCTTGTGCGTGCTCTCAAGAACTTGAGCATTCCCATATTCATCAAGGTTTTACCAATATCCGCGTCAAGGATCGTGGCAACACCACATACTACCATGATGAATAATAATGGACGATGCAGATGCAAAGGAAGAAAACACTTTCTCAGATTTCACCTTAGCGCAGTCAAGGGGCAAAATCTGGATGATCGACCGAGAGACATTTAGCACTCCGCTTCTAATGTTCTCCTTGATGTGCTAGCGTAACCCAGTTATTAAAATGGTTTTGTACCTAGAACGTCAAGTAAAAGGTCGGACTTCAGGAGCACAAAAATCCATAAGGATCAACTGGGGAGTAAATCCTACGAAGTCCTTATGGGAAGGTGGCTACTTCTTCAATCAAGATACTACAACAATAGGTCTTCCGGCTGGGTGGGTTGGCCACAACATCCACTTTACCGGTAATCGAGAGACCAATATTATAGCTCTTGGGAAATGCACCAACCATCATAACTGCCTGAGATTCAGTTCTGGTTGGTGTCAGGATATTCCAGACTCATCGAGTCTAGAAGGAAAAATGAAAGTTTACAACACAAATCGACGAGATGGCGTTGCGAGATTCTCGGGGAGTGAACTACGATAGCAAGCTCCAAAACATGAGCTGGTTCTGCTACAAATCGGTGAACACGTTGTCTAAGACAAGCATGACCACATAGCAGTCATATGATAAAACACTACCGAGTTCTGGTTGGGAACCATTGTCTAGGATATCGAAGTCCTTACATAAGTCATATGATTAGCTCTTATGGTGGAACTTTTCTCCTTGAACAAATCAATCAGTGGCTTGGTGTGCTAAGGATACATATGGAATGAAGATGATCAGTCTATCAGACCATGGGATACTTCGCACGTATGCATGACTGAATTGGGATGATTCCAGGGAAGTAAAACAAGCTTTCTCAAATTCATGGTGACAACTTGCACCAAATGCACATGAATTGGAGGAAGTCACTTCTTCCATCCAAGCGTAAGCTTCATGATGGAACACGTAGGCGTTGCTTACAAAGTTTCCAACACTAGCTTAATGTTCATCAAAATCATGGAGAGGATAGGGATGTTGTCGATGGGCTCAACAATAACTCATCCAGGTTTCCATATAGGTGGAATTCCACTATTAAGTGAACACGGTGATAGCATTGGTCAGACCAAGAGATATAACGGTGTATGCTCGAGGGATCAACCACGAGTAAGACAACGTTACGAATATCATTGGTTCTGGTTTGACTTGACGATAACCCATACTCAAATCAAAGTATGAACAAGACAATAGATCCACAAATGATCACGGAGATCAATTGAAGAAGATATCATCTATCTTCAATATACACACAAGATATCCCTTTGAGGTGAGCTATGTGGATTAAGCTTTTATCTTCCAACTCTCCAAGTTGTTGTTTAGCTTAACCAACTAGTTCAGGGTATCCAACACAGATTCTTGGAGAAGGGGTGGTTTATATGAAACCAACTTGATCACGAGCTCGACGCATTGGTCAGGGGACAACCCGGTGATACTTCCGGGAAGATAGCCGGAAATCACGAACCACCGATATGTTACTAAACTCGCAAACAATCTTGCTTTTCAGGGCGAGATGATATGATCAAATGAGCGAGGACTTAACGAAATCCTAACTCATCAATCAAGGAGTGCACCAAGAAAGTGGACTAGGTAGCAGGATCAATCTTAGAAATGGTGATTCAGTAACCAACACACTAAGAATGAAATTGTTATCCTTTAACTACCAAGCAACAGGGTTGCTAGGTGTATTGTTTTCACACATCACAATTCACATGTCGGTATTCCGGTTACCATAACACGGAGACCGAGGAATGAACGACGATGGTGAGAAGTATTACTGTATCAAGAGTTAATAGGATGATGTGCAATTCCCATGACATTCTGGACATAAAGATGGTAATATTCCAAGTTAGAATAGATTAGAAGCTGGATTAACATTCTTCGTCTGCGGAGTACAACTTCTTTGACCCAATCCTGGACATGGATAAGGTACTGGAGTTTGGTTCTCCTAGTCATTCCAGAATAGAATGGCTTGACAGACCACAAGAGTAAAAGGCATCGATGAACACGAGTGCACAACTACTCCTGAGAATCAACTGATAGACGGGGGTCATGATACAACTAAAAGAAGACAACTCAAGGAACATATAACTTCTGAGTTGTGGATGCATAGATTAACATGTCGAACGAGTTCAACATATTTCTTCCGGATAACCCATGCAGAAAGTAGAATTGGCAGAGTCACATATGAATGGAGTACTACTCAAGAGCACTCTGGTTGTGATCTTTTGGTTCGGAGGAACTTCTGCCAAGGATGGTTCATGGTATTTAGAAGAATGATAAACCACAGACCTCGAGGACTATCACAAGGTTACTAAAATCCTAAAGGAACGAGCAAATACTATCAACATGAAGGAAGTAGGGTGAAGCTCGGGTTCAAGAACCCAGGAATAGAATACCTACCAACTAAATAGCATCACGGGATGCTTTCGAGAATGATGGCCAAAATCATCACACTGGAATATAAAACATTGCTGGATTACTGGGTGATCTTCTAAGATACTTAGGGTCATAATAATAACTCCAACATATGTGTCGAGGTAACAGAGTACCACAACTCACCGTCTAGTGTATGCATCAGATTGTTTAGAGACCTGGGATGACTCGGACAGCATAACGGCTGCAAATGCTCGAAAATACTTTTGAGATCCAAGCAAAAAGGGTAGCATATCCACTTAACATCATAATGTCAAGGTTTTGGGACCAACAGTTGAACAAACAGAAGTAGTAGAAACTGAACTGAGGGTTGAATCCAACAATCCTAAGAGTCTACGGATTAGTAACACGTGAACCTAGTAAGGATAAGAGGCCTCGTCCTAAATCCCCGTAGAAAGAATAGACTGACTCAGACCAGAAGGGCATAAGGTAAAGGAGTAAAAAGAGCCTTACGTTCCCTTCCACAATCAATTCCCTTACATAACTAAAGAGTTTGTAGACACGATTTCGACCAGTTTGGCTTGCTAATCCTACAGGCAGTCAGGCTCTGATACCAAGCTGTCAGGACCCCGATCCTAAGTCACACAGGTCTAGCCTGTAACACATCATATCACTTTGCGGCCTCACGCACGGTATCCTCACGGGTGCCACCTTACCTTGTCCGGGACCGTTTGCGCATTTTGGCATACGTATATGATAGTGTCGCTAGCATCCATATGACAGAGAACCCGGGCCGACATGACTAGTTATAAACCAAAAGTGGCACTAAATTACAGAGACAGGCATACATGACGTAGCAACGAACGTGTCGGTCATCAACGTATGAACCCAAGTCGTAGCAAGCTACAAGGACTTAAAGGAACAATGCGTCACATTTCCCCTAAGGGACAGACACAGGAACGAAGAAGGACACATGCCGGCCAGCCTAAGTGTTCCGGAGCAGTAGCAAGCTACCAAGGCTCAGTGGAAGCACTAGGAGACATTTCCCTGTAAGGTAGGCTACCAAAGGTAAACAACTAGGTGTCGGATCCCACACATAGCAATACACATTACACGTACGCATAACATGCAAGTATGTGCTGTACAACAAGGCATCACAACATAACTCAACAACTCATATAGATAAAGGCCCAGAAGAGCCATCATAGCATTTATTACAATCAGAGGTCACATGACCCAACATACAGAGCATACCGGCAACGGAAGCATAACATGTCTGAGAACAGACAACTACAAATGAAGAAGGCTGAAAGCCTAACTATCTACAAGATTCTACAAGGGTACAAGATTGTAGCTGAGGTAACAAGCTAAACATCGAAGTCCACGCGGAACCACTAGTGAGACCGGAGTCTCTCTGCAAAAACATAAATTAAGCAAACGTGAGTACAAAGGTACTCAGCAAGACTTACATCAGAACTATCTACATATGCATCCGTATCAACAAAGGGGTGGTGGAGTTTGACTGCAGCAAGCCAGCTTTGACTCGGTGGCTATCCTAAACTACGACTGCAAGTAACTCTTTTGAGGTGGCGCACACGAGTCCATATATTCACCAATCAATACACCACTATGGATCCGCTCCCGTCTCCCTACGAGAAGGCCATCCATAGCACTCACGCTTATCTTGCGCATTTTAGAGTATCCTTTCACTTGTCTATGAACTGTTATAGGCAACCCGGAAGTCCATTACTGCGGACATGGCTATTCGAATAGATCATATATAACCCTGCAGGGGTGTACTTCTTCACACATGTTTCCACCACTTAGCGTCTGCACACGACATGTGCTCGGCAGACTTCAAGCGAAAGCCGACGTGGGTGTAGACCATGACCTAACCAACCACTCAAGTCTCTCGTCCAGGTTTATCGCCTATTTGGGTTCCATCCGTGGGGAGATCCGGCCGGGGTGTCGCTCACGGCCCCAAACGATGTGTACAAGGTTCCCGCGTCACCAAACGGGCGACCGGTACACCGTGCCACGTACCTACCATGTCACATCCCACCCCGAGGTTCAGCAGTTCGCACGACCTCCAGTAAACTACAAACACCAGAAACTAGTTGCAACTCCTGGACAGAGAACAAGGGCAGTCAATAAGTCGAGCGGGGTCATATTTCAGGGCCCAATGTGTGGTAGTAGCTGTTTCATGGATCAACCAACACAAAACTCAGTTCCTGAGGACGGTTTCAATGAGACAACCCACCATGTACTCCTACATGGCCTCTCATCGCTACCTTTACCAAATCGTGTTCACACACTTAGCTCACACACAGTAGGACATGTTCATCACATTCCAATTCATCCCCGATGAATCAGACCTGACACAACTCTAAGCAATAGCAGGCATAACCAGAAAGCATCAATGAGTAGGCACAACATGGCTCAAACA
The DNA here is from genome assembly GCA_902687465.1 of Secale cereale. Classification (NCBI taxonomy): domain Eukaryota; kingdom Viridiplantae; phylum Streptophyta; class Magnoliopsida; order Poales; family Poaceae; genus Secale; species Secale cereale. The sequence continues at coordinate 395,810,774 of LR738715.1, read as the reverse complement.
ACTCCTACTCATACTAGTGGGTTTCAACTATTTACTGTGGCAATGACGGGTCATGTAGTGGAAAGGGGTTCAACTACCGCAGCAGGTAACAATTTAATCGTTGTTGTCCTAATGCAGTAAAAGAGAGCAAGAGCGAGAGAGTGGGATTGTATCGGAATGCTCAATAGGGTTTTTCTTGCCTGGCACTTCTGAAGATATTAATAGCTCTTCATCGGTGTCATCGAACTCATCGTCGGAACGTCGTCTACTGAGAGGGGACAAAACCGACAAACAGAGAAAGAACACAATCAATGCAATGCAACAATATGATGCATGAACATGACATGGCAACATGGTGTGTATTGAGCTAATGCAACTAGCAACACAATTAAATGAAGTTGGTTTTAACCCAAGATTCAAATTCAAACTCCATATGTGATTATTTAATTGTCATTTAATTGATTTGACCTGATCAGCAGGTTTAACTTGTTCAAACATGCATGAAAACGCCATAAACAGATTCCTCATATTTTTCTGATCATTTTTCATATATAAAATATTTTCATCTGAGCTACGGTTGATTTTATATGATTTTTAGCAGTTTTGAGTATTTTCTGAAATTCATAAATCATTTAATATTTATTTTAAAATCCAGAAACACTTTACTGCTTCAGCATGACCACATGCTGACGTCAGCAGGTCAACAGGGGCTGTTCGGGTCAAACCTGACCAGTGGATCCCACTGGTCAGTCTCTCAGGGCTAACTAAACGTTTTAATACTAAACTAAAGGTTAACAGAGTCTGGGCCCCACGTGTCAGTGGCAGATCTAACTAACAGGGTTAGTTAGCCTTAAGTTAATACTAACTAAACTTTCAGTGGGCCCAGGGCCCACATGTCAGTGTCCAATCTAACTAACATAGATAAATAACACTAAACTAAATCTAACCTTAATTAGTTAGGGGCCTGGGTCCACCTGTCATTGACCCAGGGGGGGTCATTAGTGCCTGAACTAAATAGGCCACATCAGCGTCGCCGGATTAAGCGCCGGCGACCTCATAGTGCGGCGGCGGCTCGCCGGAGTAGCTCTAGGGGCAGTGGCTGGGCGTGCTGAGAGCACCAGAAGGAAGCCCTCGCTCGCCCGCATCCAGGGGTGCGCATGGCTGGGCGCGGGGAGGCCTGCAGAGGCACCGGCGACGAGGTCCACGGTGGCTGAAGCTCTGGTGGCGACGGATTCATCGAAATGGTGCTCGGGAGGAGCTGAGGTTTGCGCCTACGGTCTCTACGAGTGCTCGCAAACTCATTGGACTAGGTGGTGTGACCAAAAGGTCACCGGGGTGGCGCCGGCGACCAGCCCGAGCGGTGGCGAGCTTCGGCTTCAGTCGAAGTAGTGGCTACGGTGATCAGGAGGCAAGGGGAGGAGGGGCAAACGACGGAGGAGCTCACATAGGTTGCAGCTCGCGTCTCAGTGGGCTCGTAGGAGGTAGGACGACGTGGGGATCTCCGGCGATCTGGGGTGCTGGAGATTGAAGACGATTTCGTTGAAGGCGCTGCGGTGCTCCCCAGCTCGAGTACGCCGATGAAATAGGAAGACGGAGCTGCGGCGATTCTTCTTGGCATGTTTGCGAGGTGTGCGGTGGCCGGTGGCCGCGGTGGTTCGGGGCGGCGGCGACGGGCTCCTCTCGGTGGCCGCGTGCGAGAGAGACAGAGGAGGGAGGAGAGAGCAGCGAGTGAGGGGAGAGGTCGAGGTGGCTCCGAGGCGGCCGTGGACGTCTTCGTGGCATGACCAGAAGGTCGGAGGCGTCGCGGTGGAAGCAGGAGGTGGCCGGCATGCCGTGGGCACACGCCCTCCGTCCTTCTGTCACGAGGAAGACGACAGGGGAGGGCCAGGTGGGCTGGGCCGAAACTGCAGGGCCACCAGGTAAGTGGGCCTCAGGTAAGATTCTCTCTCTCTCTTTTCTTTCTGTTTTAGGTTATCTATTTCTTTTGTAACTTTGTGGCTTTTCTAAAAATGCTTAGGCACTTTCAAAATTCACCCAACTGCCCATGCCCACTGCTTAGCATATAACCAACATGGAACATTTCAGTTTAGGATTATTTGGACATTTAGAATAATTAGTAGCATTTAAATGCCCAAATGCAAATACTTTAAGATTTAATTCAAAAATCCAGAATGGTCCTAGAAATATGTGCAACATTTTTGGCAGAGGTTTTTAATCAATCCACTAATGATGAACTTTTCCAAGGGGCATTTTGGGTTCATTGAAAAAGATTTTAATTTGACCCTAGATAAATTCATTTAGTGCTAGGGTTTGAGCATCCCCATTTCCAGTTTCTGATAAAATTTAAACATGATGCACACTAAGACCAAGCAAGGCAGCAAGGGCTGGTCTAGGGCTGTGACAGGGAGTCCGACCCCGAGCCGCCGGCCCCGCCCCCTCCCACACGCCACGCCCCCCCGGAGCCTTTAAAGCCCGAGGCGCCGCCGCCCTCGACCCCCTCATCGCCACCCCGCCCCGCCCGCAGCACGTAGCAGCAGCGCCGCAGCCGCAGCCGCCGTCGCCCCCGCTGCTTGCAGGTCCGCCGTCGTCGCCGTCGTCGCTGCCAGTGCCGCAGCGCCGCACCGCACCCCGCCGCCTCACTGCGCCGCCGCCGCCCACGCCGGCGCACGCCCTCGCCTTGCCGGATTGACCCGCCCCGGTTTTTTTGGTTTTTAGGTAAAAGCGGCCGGTTTCTTAAAAACCCTAGGTTCGTTTTCATTTATTTATTTAGATCGGTTCGATTTTTCTCGGTTTAATTCGTTTGTGTTCGTTCGTTTTAACGCAAGAATACACCCGTTCACTTCTGTTAGCGGACGTTCGTCCGATAGATTTTTCTTTTTTCGCCAGGGACCTATCCGTGATTATTTTTATCGCATATTAGCTGCTGATCTTCAAACCCTCGTCGTTTCTAAACCTTTCATCCAAATCCAGTGAAACCAATGCCAAAATCTTTTTCTCGAGCCCCTCTGTCTGTTTAACCAACTTGAACAAGGTTTTGACAATTTAAAATTTGGTTTCAACCAGATTTGAATTCGAAGTTCTTTTGACCGTAGTTTCAGTTCCGTAGCTCCGATTCGATATATTCTTTTTGCAAATCGAAGCTCTTTGGTTGAACTTGCAGATTTGATCTTCTTATTTGAGTTTTACCCATCCATCTTTGCTTGGGTGCTTATGTATGCTATTGTTTGTTTGCGATAGAATTACCGGAGTGCGAAACTTGCTACTACGAGTCTTTAGGTTTCAGCGATCGTCAGCAAGGCAGGTTCATACTTCTATCATACTTTCCATTTCTCTTTTTTATTGCATTAGTTATTTCCTCAAACACTTGCATGAGTAGGGCTGGTTACATAATATGATGCATTGTAGATCATGAGGTAGGAACCCAATGACTTGAGATCAACCAAGGGAATATACGCTTTGTTACTTATTGCTTAGCCATGCTTGTAGACGTGGATTGGTATGAGTGATATCATGGAAGTTGTGAGTGTAATAACAACTAGGGGTTTCTATAAGGTGGAAGTTTAATACACATCTAGGTGGATTGGTTGCCGGGCACCTGGAGGGTCCAGTGTTGTCCTAGGGGATCCCGGAGGACCCGTGTGATCACCCTATTGGAATGCCACCCAAGCTCAAAGGGATCATATATCATTCATGCCTAGAAACTTCCATGTGCAGCCACAAGCCATTATGGGCTCTAGCATATTTGAGTATGTTGTGTGACCTCTTTCCATGGTAGACTAGCAGATGTAGCGGATGTTGTTGGTACGGTCTACGTAGGGTTAAGAGCTAATGCTTCTAAAATACTGTGTCTCGGTCATCCGTTTTTCAAACACCATGCAGTGCGAGAAATCAAACAGGGGAGATCGAGTCTTGTGGGGAAAAGTGCACAAACCTTGCAGAGTGTTCAAACTGATCATGATTAGCCGTGTCCCCAGTTATGGACTTTCTTTAGTATCCCAGTATTTGAATTATGTACTGATCTCATCACTTTATTAAATTGTTGAGCTAATAATGACTTTGGTTTGGGATTGAGATGGAGGAACCATTCTCAATTGTTCATGCTTAAATTTAACTAAGTAGTTGAACAAATACATTCCTTTGTTTTAGAGAAAAACTAGTTGTAGCTGTAGACATTGCTCATTATCATTACAGTGTGTTCACCACCCAAATGTGCATATAGTTGTAGAAATTGCTCATTATCATTACAGTGTGTCCTTGCCAGCATATTCAATGTGCTGACCTAATTGGCTGCAACATATCATGTTGCAGAGTTTTCAGACGGAGATTAAGGTGCGATAGGTCGTTGTCATGCACTCAATGTTTGCCCTGGAGTTGGATGGACTCAACTACTCTTCATAGCTTCCGCAGTTTATTTTATTTAGATGGCCTTCAGGATTTCTCGTGTAATGGATATTACCTCTTCGAGGACTTCCCATGTTATAAAGTGTGATTGAACCTCTGTTATAAATCCTCGAGTATTGTGTGTGTCAGCATACCAATCCAGGGTGACACTGAGCACAGAGACTTCGGTTCATTGGAACCGTGGTCGCTACAGGCGGAGTGCGGCGTGGGACGCGTGGCGGTGGTGGCGTGGACGAGTGGCGCGGAGGCGTTGTGGCGCGGCGCAAAGAGCGGCGGCGGCGGTGGCGCATGCGGCGGTAGAGTCGAGGGCAAGAGGGGTCGGGGCTTCGGCTTTTATAGGAGGGGAGGGGCGAGAGGTGGCGTGGGGAAGGGGCAGGAGGAGGAGGTGTCCGGCGGCGGCACGGCTTGGCGGTGGTGTCGGCTACGCTCGGGACTCCTTCCCGAGCTCAGAGACGAGGCGACAGTGACCTGGGCCGATCGGGGTGGGTGCCGCCCGGTTCGGTCGGCCCGAAGCACATTTTTTTATAAACAGACATAAAAACAAAATAAAATAAAAACATAATATAGGCATATTATATATCAAAATTTTCAGAAAAATATTTCCTAAAACATGAAATTTTTTCTAGAGTCAAATAAATCCACAAAATTTTAAATAAAGCAAACAGTGCTATTTATTTATTTAAAAACCATATAAAATATTTTTAAAATACCAAAATTATTTCAAACTCATTTCTCTCCAATTTTCTATTGTAGGGAATCATTTTACCCTATTTTCCATATATTTTATTTTTGGAGAAAAATAATTTGAATAAAAACCAAATACCTCAAGTTTTAAAATGAGTTTCAAAAATACTTCAAAGGAACTTCCAACTCATATTTCATATAATTTGAAGAAGTCATTTTATCTTCTCTCGTGAAAATCATTGAGTTCCATAAAATTTCCAAATTCGAAATATTTCCAAATGGAATTCAAATCTTTTCAAAATCCTTTTCATTTGTTTAAATGGAAGAAGTCATATCATCTTCACTCTAGGGTTTTTTGATAAAATGAATTTGAATTCATGGAGAACATAAATGCAAAGTGAATGTTTTGGGAAAGTCATTTTATTCCCTCTCATTCAATTTTCAAAAGTCTTAACTTTCACTCAATTTCACACAACACATCACACAAGCAATCAAAACTATTTATTTAGTATAACATTCCAAAAGTTTAGAATTTTGGGATGTTACAGCCCACCTTGGTGGCCTCTCCCACCCCCTCTTCGCTCTACAAATACCTCCTTCCTCTAGAAGCCCTAGGGGAGTCGATGAAATTTTGTTCCGGGCATCGCAAGTTCAGAACCAGGAGATCCAATATATAGCCCTTTTCCGACACTCCACCTGAGGGGAACATGATCACGGAGGGGTTCATCATCCTCATTGGTGCCTCTCCGATGATGCATGAGTAGTTTACTACAGACTTATGGGTCCGTAGGCAGTAGCTAGATGGCTTCTTCTCTCTTTGTATCTCAATACAACGGTCTCTCGGAGATCTATTTGATGTAATGACTTTTTGCGGTGTGTTTTTTTGGATCCTATGAGTTGTGAGTCTATGATCAGATTTGCCTTGATTTAATATCAAATCTTGATTATTATAGCCTCGTATTTCTTCTCCGATATTTGGGTTTTGTTTGACCAACTTGATTTATTTATCTTGCAATGTGAAGAGGTGCTTTGTAATGGGTTCGATCTTGCGGTGTCCATTCCCAATGACAGAAGGGGAAGAAAGGCACGCATGTATCGTTGCTATTAAGGATAAAAAGATGGGGTCTATTCCTACATGAATAGATCTTGTCTACATCATGTCATGGTTCTTATTGCATCACTCCATTTTTCCATGAACTTAATACACTAGATGCATGCTAGATAGCGGTCGATGTGTGGAGTATTAGTAGTAGATGCAGGCAGGAGTCAGTCTACTAATCTTGGGCGTAATGCCTATATACATGATCATTGTCCTGGATATTGTCATAATTATTTGCTTTTCTATCAATTGCCCAACAATAATTCATCTGCCCACCGCACGCTATTTTCTTGAGAGAAGCCACAAGTGAAATCTACGGCCCCTGGGTCTATTTTCCTATCATATACTTTCATATATATATTTCCATTTGCCTTTTCTTTTATTTGCTTCTTTTATTTTCAGATCTATATTATCAAACACCCAAAAATACCTTGGTGCGTTTTATTTTCTTTTATTTGCATCTATCAATATACTACAATTTTATCTTATCCTTACATCACTTTGTGGCACTGCTACCCGAAAGGGATTGAAAACCCCTTTAACGTGTCGGGTTGCAAGTAGTTGTTATTTGTGTGCATGTACCATTTACGTAGTGTTGCATGGTTCTCCTACCGGTTTGATAACCTTGGTTTCATCACTGAGGGAAATACCTTCGCGTTTCTGTGCTACATCCTACCTTATTCCTTGGGGAAACACCGACACATCTCTAGTGACATCAGAGCGCGATCTAACCGGTGTGGTGCTCTGGCGCCAATAGGTACTCCTGCTCGCTGGAAGCGTGCACCCGATCAACGTACCGCCAAGCGTAGATGAGGCGCTTGGGCCTGACTGCACTAAGGGCTTTGGCACGGGCGTCATCCTCCACCCCGACGGCCCTCGCATGAGCCTTCTGCCAAAGAGACAATTGCTTGACTCTCTAGAATGCAACATAGTCCTGCCAGGCAGCATACCTCGTGGCGCACTTCTCTTCCTCGGCCTTCTTCTCCACCTCTATTTTGGCCCGCTTTGTCGGAGAAAAAGCCTCCCAAAAGGTGACCTCCATTTATTTCCAAAGCTCGTCAAGGCTGGGGTGGCTCGGCGAGCGGCGCGACGTTTCCTGGTAGTTGAGAGCCCACTCATCATCTGAAGCATGTGCTGGCGATACTGGGAATGCCTACGCGTCCACCTCGACGTGTTGCGGCGAGGAGCGCAATGCCGACGCGTACAACGCCATGCGTCGCGGCGAGGAGCGGAACACCAATGCGTCCTCCTCGACTAGTGGCAGCGAGGAACGGAACGACGATGCATGACCCTCAGCGCGGTAAAGTGAGGGGCGCCTAGGGCTTGGGAGGCACGATGCCATGGTGGTCTATGTGAGTGGAAGGGGGAGGAGATAGCAATGAACATGAGCGTTCTTCCGAAGGGCGTTGGAGGCGCAGTATTTATAGTGAGCAATGGCACACCTACGTAAGATATGTTGCGTGATTAACGTAACATCTACGTGGGAAAATTTGTTCGAGTAAGTTATAGAGGAGGGAAGGGGTGGAAATATTGCTGGTCTCAATGGATTGGCCGAGTGCAGGGGCAGGAGAGTCATGCATTCAGATTTTTTCCACCCGGGGTGGAGTGGTGGGACTGCCGGAGGGAGAAGGAGAGTCAAGCAGGCATATTGTTTTCACACATGGAGAGGAAAAGATTTCGAGACAAACGGACTTCCTGTAGGTAAGGGGAACGGTGCATAATAAATCATCTTACATGCAATGAACTGACCATTGCATGCCAGGCGATGTATAGTCTCAAGTAATTCAAAACATACACGCCCCACACATGTTCATATTTCAAGGTGCAGTAAATTATTGCATGTGATGATTAAGGCTGGCCATTGTGGTGGTATCTTAGCTGGTATCCTGCACACGGGAGTAGCAAACATGCTGATGTGGCAAAGAATTAAAGAAGAGAGGGGGTTTAGAGATATCGTATCATGTTAAATACTAAGCTATTTTGTTTCATGCATTGCACAGTAAAGGTAGTCCCGTATCATACACTAGTAGTATCATGCACATGATACTACTATATGATACTTTCCACTATGAGTATCCTAAAGAGAATATTGACTAATGCATGTAATATTCTTTGTCGTTTACTAGTGTTCATGCATGCATGCAATGCGATAATGCATTGGTAAACTAATTTTTTTGTGAAGAACAAAAGCATTAATTGAGTACTTTTGCAGACTACAAAAACTATTCCGCCGCCTCTATCTTGGTAAGAGTAGGTGAAATTTTTGAATCGAGACCTTTAAACAAGAAGGGAGGTAGTAGTAGTACTCTAATAGCTAACCTTGTTGGGATGACTAGATAGGACATGACACGTACCGAGACGGAGGAACTAGTCTGGATTGTGCATATAAGTTTTGTGTGACGTCAATGTACGTCTACTTTGACCAAACTTTTAGAAAAATATATCAATATTCACAATGTCAAATCAATATTTTTATACTCATTATGAAATGTAGCTTCATAAAGTATATATTTGGTATTGTAGATATTGATATTTTTAGTATAAATTTGGTCAAACTTTGCAAACTTTGACTTGACACAAATCTTACGCGCAGTAAAAAGGACCAGAGGGAGTATCATGCATGCGGATAGGCAAAAAATTGCTCATTTATAGCCGTCCGAAGTCTCAAAGGGCGCGACCACGCGAGGGAGGTGAAGGTCGGGGGAGGCGTAACGGTTAAAGAAATTAAGTGAAGTTACATGCACACACCGGCATGGCGTGCGAACACGCAGAAGCTATACCATCAGGCCTACGGTATGGGTCTAGTAGACATGACATATAGTTGGTCCCACATAGTACTCGAGAAATCTTTGGGGGCATGTAGTCGTATATCCACCGGGAAAGCCACCACCCCACGTAGTTCGCAAACCCTAATTGTCCCCGTCTTCTACCTTACAATAGTTCGCTCCTAGTCATCCCATCCTTCCACATTACACCAGTTCCACTTCTTCTAACCAGCCTCCAAAATCCATGGACTCCCAAATCTCCAAGATCAGCGGTGAGTACATGGTTAGAACCATCACTGCTACACCAATAGATCCGCGATGGTAGGAGCATGCCTTAGTTGTTTCCTACACATGTTCAAAAGTTAAAAGGATGAGTGGGTCGCTGGTCTAGATGTTGAGTACAGCATAGTCCTGGAATGGGAGAAGCTTCTAAAGGTGGCAGAGATGAAGAAGCCCGATGTGATCCAGGTTTGCATATATAACGTGTGCTTAGTCTACCACATAAGCCATGCCGACGTTAGGTGCCAGGATTTTGAGTTCTTCCTCAAGTACAAAAGAGTGAAATTCCTTACTATAGAATTTACGAACGATAGAAGAGTCTTGTGTCGGATAGGCCTTGTTGTAGGCCAGCCCTTCAATCTCCAGAAGGAAAGCCTGGTGTCCTCCTCTCAACCTTCAATGCTGACCCTGGCTGCAATCATGATTGATCCTTCGTAAGCTCAACTAAAGAAACCTCACTCTGAGTTTCATCGTTCATGGGAGTCGAAGACAATAGATCAAGATAACATCATGTACGCAGCAACGAATGCCTGCCTTTGTTTAAATATCTACAAGGGTTGGATGAAGAAGCAGAGCCTAGTGTCTGGTTCAAGCAAAGAAATGTCGGCAAAGAGGAAGAGGAAGAGTGACGAGGACGAAATCGAGGACGTGAACTCGGACTCCGAGTAAGGTGCCAGTGCTGTTGCTCATGCTGGTTCTACTGAAGTGTCAAGTGGACTAGTTGCTTCGTTTTCTTTCAGGGGTGTGTTGTCCTGAGCCCCTAGCAGAACTATGTGATGTTCTTTCTCGTTATTTGAACTCTTTAGTATGTACAGTAGTACTAGTATGTGTTACTACTGTTCTTCTTGTAGTTGGTATTAATACTCGTATATTCGCATTCCTATTGTACTTAATACGTACCAGTAGTATAATTTGGGTCAATCGATTTGTCAAAGAAGTTCGATGGAGCGATGGAAGAAGACGATAGAGAAGCTACCCTATTATCTATATTAGGGTGGTAGGGTGCCCATGATCTATCTCATGAGTGTTGGGTGTGTTATGCAGTTGGCCAAGAAAATGGATCATGCCTGGGGTTAAAAGGATGGCGGGGGTGGGGGGAGCATGGAGGTGACAGGCGGTTCAGGGGAGGGTGGGGAGGCGGTGGCAGGCGGTTAGGCCTGTGGCGGGCTGGCGGCTCGATGTCTGAGAGAGAAGATGAACATTGCATCACTTTCGGAGGTTGAAGAAGCCCTTATGGCTGTCCATGTTGCATCCAACGGCTCACAAGAGTCGACTGACCCAAATAGTTCCTTCAGATTGCAGGATCCACGTGGCATTCAAGGTCTCTAAGGTAGATTCCATGTCTGCACCCGGTTTGCGGGCTCTACACGGGCATGACCAGCTTCCTCCGCGACAGCCTCCATGCGCGCCTCCTCTGCGCGGGCAGAGACGACAATGACACGCTAGCTCCTCCTCGCTAGCGTGCTGGACCATGCGCTCGACCTCCTCTTCGTACGTTACGGGCATAGACGCGGCTCCACCTGCTCGTGTGCATGGCAGCACAGTGGCATCATGAGGAGGGACTGCAGATGGCGTGAGCGGGCGAGCCTTCATGGCACAGGGATGGCGGGGACACGGTGGTGATGGGCGACAAATGGTCGGCCGGAGCCGGAAGGTGCCGGCATGTGCAACGGCGGGAGCATATTGATGAGTGCGGATATGGGAGCTTAGTTTAGTTTTATATAGGGTTGGTTAAACTTAAAAGAACACCGTATCAGTACACGTAAACATTAGACTGAGGCAGTGCTTATAATACCACATTAGTTAACACAACAACGATACAGAATCATGTGCAAGCGCGTGCACCACGGCCGCGCTGTCGATCGAACGGTGCATCACCGTGTCGCGCTTGAAGGACATCTACCGAACCTTTTTGTGTGTGTCAACACAATCCCCGAATATTACTCTACTTTTGGAAAAGTTCTTCACGCTACAATATTTCCGTATATTTGAATTTAGCTTCAGTTCGTGCTTATTTGGATTTGGACAATTTAGGTGTGCCCTAGACATTTTTTAAATATTGATTCTATGTGCGTGACAGAGAGAGAGCGCGTGTACGTGTCCATATGTGTGTTGTCGCAGAAGGGCAATGTCAAGACGGTGTGCGTGTGATAGAGACATAGAGAGGTGTGAATGTGCAAGATCATGCATGAGTGAGACATAGAGAGATCCTGATATGTTATGTATACATGAGATACAGTCTTCTATTTGTACTTGTGTGTGTGCGAGAGAGAGAGAGAATGACAGAGAGAGAGATGAGCATCCGTAACACAACAACCATGTCTCTCGATTCGTCCGTCCCTCGCACGATCGCATGCAACACACATATTGATACCCTCACCCAGCCCCTGCCCTGCCTCAAGGCCTGCACATCGCTCTCTATCTCGGACGCACAATCTCTTCGTGAAAACCCTATTTTCATGTAGCTTTCCGTCACAATATCTGACTCTCTCTCTCTTTCTCTCGCTCGCTCTCTCTCCGCTCCCCCAAGCACACAATTCATCCCCATCCAAGGTTATATTGCGACCACTCTCGCTTGTGCTTCTCCGCACCCTAGCATGCACACCACCTCAATCTTCAAAGAGGGCATCCAGGAGATCGAAGACGGCGCCACACTGCACTAGAGGATGCGAGGCCATTTGGAAGCAGGATGATGTGATGATAGCTGACTGACTCTTCCCCCCTCTCTCTCCCGCACAAAATTATCATTCCATCAACCCACGAGATCATTCCCCTCTCGTCCATGTTTTTCCAGCTCTCTCATCAAACCCGATGTCTCTTCTCCTTCCACATGTACAAAATTCGGATGCACACACATCTCACGTATATTAGATGTCTCCATCTTTCTCACATACCTAACTTCTTTCTCTCTCTCTCTCGTTAGGTTTGTCTCCTACTCTCTCGCCCACATACATACAATCTTTCCCGCTCTATTTGCTCCATCTTTACAAGCTCTCTCTACATATTTCATTCACACATTGGGATGTGTTCAAAATGTTGCTTTATAATGGATCATGTAGAGTTATGGTTGGTTTCGTTGCATCTTACAAAGTAATAACTATGAATAGCATTGAGATTTTCATTTGACTGGGATTATGTGAGTTTGAGCATATTGTGATGTACTATAGACCTCGTATACATCTTGGACTTCAACAATGACTAGCAAGATGCCCGTGTGTTGCGCGAAACATCATGATGCATTTATATGAGAAGTTTATCTTGTGGGAGATAAGGATGAACGAGAGAAGACCTTATTTGCAAATCTGGGTAGGAGTGCGGGTATCTTTTTGCAAAATTGTTGTAGTTTCCTTCCTATCCGTCAGATGTAGATCGGACGACCTATATTGCAGGATGGCAGGCACACCATCATCACCAACTCTATTTTTTATAAGAGTAGAGATTCTAACTATTGAATTGTATCTCTACTCTTAAATAAAAATAGAGATGGTGATGATGGTCTGCCTGCCATCCTGCTATATAGTCCGTCCGATCTATATCTGCCAGATAGGAAGGAAACTATGACAATTTTGCCAAAAGATACCCGCAGTCCTACCCACATTTGCAGATAAGGTCTTATCTTGTTCATCCTTATCACCCAGAAGATAAATTACTCATATAAATGCATCTTGATGTTTTGTGCAATGCACGGGCATCTTGCCCGTAAACAATTACATTCGAAGTTAGTAGCCTAATATATTTATTTCAAGATTACAACAAATGACTAATTCCACTACATACTAAGAAAACAAATGTGTACTCCCTCCATTTTTATTTAAGTCCGCGTATTAGCATTGGTCAAAGTCAAGTTTTGTTACCTCTCACAGAGTTCATAACAAAAAATATTAACATATACAATAACAAATAAATACCATTAGATCCTTTAATGAATGTACTTCCACATCACACATATTTGTTATGGTAAATATTTATATTTTCTAAAAACTTGGTCAAACTTTAGGAAGTTTGACTTCGTTTAGACCCAATATGTAGAGTTAACAAAAACAGAGGGAGTACTAGTAGTTACTAGTACTACTCGCTAGTTGCTTAGCCCAGTCACCCAACACGCCAAATAGGGAGTTCAGTGTCACAAAATTTTGAGGTCGGCGGAAAATCTCCCGCGACCCAGATTCGAGCAGTGCGAAGTACCTATTTTACCATTCGGAACATGCAAGTGGATGCTGGCGGGTAGGGGGCTGTTTTGGTAACTTCAGGTTCACCCTACCCAGCCAACCCCACCCCGGAACCCAGGGTAGTATACCTGAATACTTCCCGGTTTCTATCCCCACCGCAAAATAGACTTCTCCCACGGTACCGCAGCCTTCATGCTCCTCCCCTTTTACATCGGTGCACTCGTCCAACGCAGCGCATTTGCCTCATCGACGACGTCGTACGCCGCAGTGGAGCTTGTCAACCGTTGTCGTCGTACAAAGAGCCTCTTCCCTAGCACCGTCTTCCACGGTCTCGGATGTGCTTCCAGGAAGCCGATGCCAAGCGTAGAAGTACAACCGTCATGGACAAGGAACCGACTCCCATTGCCGACCATGATGCGCAGAGACCGCCGCGGCCTTCGTACTCCACCTCGATTGGTAGTGTGCAGTTCAATTATTTTTCATACCTATCCTTCAAATTTCCTAGTTGCTATAGTACAGGTAAAAGTAATTAGTTATAACTTGCATTGTCCAATAGAATATCACCTTGCAATTATGCGTCGCTCCTATATTGCTCTGTTCTTGGGTAAATTCTTCATCTGCAGCAAGTAGTGTGGCAAATGATGGAAAGTTTTTTAGAATAGCAGGGGTGTTAGGAAGGATCACGCGCGTAGGGGAAAAAGCTACCGGGCGCGCAGAGTCCGGGGCGCGTTATAAAATCCCACGCCCTCCCACCGCTCTGTGCCTCACGACCAATCTCTCCCCGCCCTTTCTCACCTCGCCGCGGCCCTCTCCCCGCTCTTTCTCGCCTCACCACAGCTGGGCCACCATGCCGCCATGCCTCTAGGAAACTTGGGGCTACCGGGGCGTCCACGCGCGCCCCTCCAGCGCCTTCTCTGCCGAGATCCGGTTCAACGTGATGCGCCTCCGCCTCGGTACTTCCGACACCGCTCACGAGGCCACTCGCATGTATGATGTGGCGGCGTGGCACCTCCTGTGGCCTCGTAGGGACCTGAACATCCCCAATGTGTAGACGCGGGAGCAGGCACAGGAGCTCGTGCCTCCCCCGTTGTTTATCACCGACGAGGATCGTCACGACAACCGGAGGCGGGAGCACCGTCTTGACATCACCGAGATGCACGAGGAAGCCATGGGGCTGTGGCGCCAACGCTTCCCACAGGACATTATCAACAAGCGTGATTTATACATGCAAAGGAGGGCGGAGAGGGAGAAGAGGAGGACGGAGCGAGCCACCTATCGCGAGGACAAGCATGCGCGGAAGGCGGCCACTCAATTCAACATCAAGCTAGGAGCAGCATCGCCCTAGGACTCCAGCGACGATCGATATCTTGACGCCTACATTGAGACGTTAGAGGAGAACATCAACTAGGCATATTCAGAAGACAACGATGTAAAGTAGTTGAACTATCTATTTTTGTATCTATCTATATGCTATATCTATGCTAAGAACTATCTATGTATCTATCTATGCTAATATCGAATCGGAGTCGAATGTGTATCGAGTCAGGGTAGAAAGTAGAAAAAAAATAAAGCGCGTCTGCTAGAGCAGCGATGGCGCAAATTTTGGCAGCGGCCGCTGGAACCAGCACTCTGTGGTGCGCAAAAATGGCTATTTGGGCACTTTAACTCTTTTGTAGCGTGCCGCGCATTGCGCTCCTGTTCAAGATGCTCAAACATGACAGATGAGTGCTTTAATGTTGCCAACAAGATGCGTGAGTATTACTATATTTTTCTTTCCATGTTGAGATATTAAAACTACGAATGCGAACAGGCAGATGGGCAATGAACACCAAACATGAGATATTGGGGACATCTTCAAGGAACGTCGGAAGTTAAAGAGGAGCTGCACCGAACCTGTAAAACGAGCTTTGGTAAGTAACAACCTTTCAATTACTTTGAGATTGAGAACTGACTAGTAGTGGTGGATGTTTTGTTTGTCCTTGATGGTTTCGTTAATGTGTGGATGCAGTTCCTGCAAGGAGGAAAGTATGGTCAACCTCGAGATAATATTTCCAAAATGAGGCTGGATTACACACAAGGTGCCCGTTACCTAATGATGCTCGATTAGAAACATGGTGCAAATTCACAGATGATGCTGGATTACTCACTAGCCAGGTGGAGTCCTCAAGTGTTCGTGTCCTCGTTGCTCTGGTAAAAGCTGAAAGGAAGCGTGCAACAGCCCTTGAGAATGTAGCTGAGTTCCTGAAGAAGCAAAAAGAGCAATCACATGCTCTCTTCACCCAAGCCAAAGAAGATATGGAAGACGCCAAAAAGAAGCTAGGAGAGGCAGAGCAGGCTAGGCGTCTCCTGCTATCTGAAATAGTTTTCAATACAATTTTTCATTCATACTAGCTAGGTTCAAATGTGGCACAATTTTTTTGGGTCATGTAATAACATCCATTACTTTCCGAACAATTACAGACGAACCATAGGACATGGCATAGTTCACACGCAAGCCCAACATTCCAATTTCAACTTCCACATCAAACTCATGCTCACAGACATCTACACATTGATAAATAATGTCCACACCCATTCACTTCAAAGCCAAAAAATGTCAGGAGAGTTATAAATAAAGAAAAATATCTAGTTCCTACTACAAGTGCTAGCACAACAAGCCAAAAAAATTAGAGTGCTAGCTTGCTCCTCTGCATGCCCGCGTGCAGCCTTGCCCATGGTACTGACAACATGGGGAGGGGAGGGAGGTGGGGTAGCGAGTTTCCTGGCACGTCGGGGCACCCAAACGTGTTCCTGCTCACCGTATGCTATGGAGGGTGCAAGGAGGATATGGGGAGCGACAGTGTCGCGCGGTTCTCGCCAGGCGTCTGGCCCTGTTTAAATAGTGGGCGGTCAAGAGGAGCCAATCGTCCGACTCATGGAAGGACGTGTTGCCGGCAGCCCGAGCATTCACGGATTCAATGGAGGTACACGGGGAAGTCTGAAGCCGGTTGAATGCGGCGAGGAGTAGTGTTCAGCCTGGTGTGCAGCGAGTATGGCCCTCTTGGCCGGCGCGCCGTTTCAATGCCTGCCAGTGAGAGGTCGCGTTCGTCTGAGAGCCATCACACCAAGATCAACAATATATAGGAGTGCGGTTTTTTTTGCAAAAATTTCATAGTTTCCTTCCTATCCGTCAGATAAAGCACGGACGGCCTATATTGCAGGATGGCAGGCACACCAAGATCACCAACTCTGTTTTTATAAGAGTAGAAGAGATAGAGATATATATTGCAGGATGACACACACACCATCATCACGAACTCGGTTTTTTTAAGACTATATATTAGCAATGTTCCCGTGCGTTGCAACGGATCCAAAGTAGAATAGTACTTGTTCACAAACTTGAAAGAAAACACTATTGTTTAGATATACATATACCACTAATAATATATTATGTTTCACTCAAAATATATTTCTAAGGCAGTTTTGATGAGGTGATGGGGGGATGTGGTTGCTTTCAAGATAATAAGGGGTTTTCCACAAATTGGAGCCGAGAAGTGTGCTATCGTTGCAAAAATGTCACAACTTACCTCGCAACCGTTAGATGCAGATCTAATGGTTAGAGATGACGGATGGGAGATACATCATCATCATCACCAAATGAGTCTTTTAAAGGTGTAAATATACTAGTCAATGTGTATGTGCAATGTATGTTTATTTTGAAGTATATTAAGTGCATGCGGATATTAAGTAGTGTAATATTTGCGTGTTATAGATAGGGTGCATGAGAGAACCCTAGAGAGAAAGGCAAAGTGAAAGACGAGTGAGAGTGCATGTGTGGCGATGAAAAAGAAAGCCTAGGTTGCTATAGTGATACCAGAGAAAGATAGATATGTGAGAGATAATGAAAACCGTGGAATCAATGAAGATAGAGAGAGTGTGACACTTCTCGAGGGAAATGGTGAGAGTCCATGTTTGCATAAAAGTGAGAAACATGTACTGAGCGTGCGGCTGAGATGGAAAAAGGAGAGTGCTAGCTACATGAAGGATCATGCGAGAGAGATACCTACAGAGAGATGCACACGAAACAAGATTCAAATATTTAGTTGTGTGTATAGAAGATGTCAACATGAAAGGGATTCAAAAATTTCAGTTCCAGATGATGGTACATGTAATTCACCCTCGAAGCAAAATTTATCTATCAAACATGCATACTAATTTTGATTTGCTCGCGCGTATGTTATTTAATATATTGATATTACCGATCCATACATTTGAGCTGAACATAATTTGGTTTCAAAATTTTGAATTCAAAGTTGAACATAATTTGGTTGAAAAACTATAATTCAACCTTATGATTTTGGGATCATTGCATTTGTAAATCATATTTTATATGTAAAGGAGCAGAATTCTTTGTTGTGCTATTAAAAGTGCTAGTCAATGTGTACATGCAATGCACATTAATTTGGAAGTATATTAAGTGCTTGTGGATGTTAATTTGGATATTATTTGCATGTTATTAGGTGATTAGCACTATATTCGGCATGAAATTAACTGCACACTAAACATGTTGAGCGCTCGACATTGAAGCAGCTGAAGTCATTAAATTGATATGATTCAATGGCCGAGATTAATTGGATATGCCCCTTTCGGTCTTTTTGTATTAGTATATATATATATATATATATATATATATATATATATATATATATATATAGGTGTATGTATAATTGTATTCGAATACAAAATGGATCCTGCTTGAAAAAATAAATACAAAATGGATTCGAGGTGAGTTGGCACGGTAAATATGCACTCTTTTTCTTCAAAAAATTGAACAAAGCATGGAAACTCGCAGTTACCGCCCGAAGCCAAAATTTGCAAGATGGAAATTACTGCCTATCCCTGACACGCAAAGCCTAACGGCTCGATTTCTATAGGTCTGATAGGGATAGGCTTGTAATTTCACTCAAACCGCCTTCCCCCTCTCACCTCCCCGGATTAATACACGGTGGGCGCCAAAACACAGTTTCTCCTTGCTGAAATCGCCTCTCACCTCCCCGATTCATAACCGGTGGGCGGCAAAACAAACTCTCCTCGGCCGAAATCTCTGGCAGCAAATATACGGTGTATGCGGGATTACTTTCATATGCCCAATAGCCCAATATTCCTGTGATGTCTGAAAGTTTAGACGGGGGAAAAGTTATTAACTTTCCCCGCATTTGAGACAAGCACGACCCAAAGACATGGTTCCCCCTACCTCTCTCCCACCATTCCGCATTCGTACTCCGTGGGTGCCAAAACACCCTCTCCACCCCAGCCTCCTCCGTCCGCCACCCCATCCACCGCCGTCCTCCTCCACCATGTTGAGCTGATACCCTCACACCATCGTCCATTGCAAGAGATCGACTTCTCTCATCCACGGCTTTGGACCAGCTGGATCGTTGCTGTTAGTACGAAACGACACCTATGGGATCACTGGAATCCCTTCTACGGTTGGCGGGCGCGAGGTTGTGCAAAGAGCGGGTCTAAGAGTCAGTACAAGGATCGTTTACCTAGGTTCGGGCCATGAGGATGCATAATACCCTAGTCCTGCTTTGGTGTATATTCGAGTGCTCTTGAGTTCTTGAACTAGCTACGGTGCATGTCTAGCTCCGAAGGATCCGAATCCTTCTCCAGTATGTCGCGGGCCTCCTTTTATAGTCGAAAGGGGCTTTCACAGTGGCACATAGGAGGTGGAAAGATGCACAGTCCACAGGCTTATCTCATGCCATTACGGGATAAGACGCATTTGTGACACCCCGAGACCGGTGCGCCAGGTGTTAGTCAGTTACTCGTCATCGTTGCCATGTCATCATGTGTGATGTTTCAGCATGTTTTCAAAACTTGCATCCGTCCGAGTCCGCCCGTCCTCTCTGTTGTCCGTTCCGAGCCCAAACACACTTGCACGCGCCCGCGGCGCCTCCGAATATTTATTTTATGAGTGGCCGAAAAATGTTCTCATAATGGGTTGAAACTTGGCGTGTGGTCTTATTATAGCATAGGTAGACCGCCTGTCAAGTTTCGTCGCGTTCGGAGTTCGTTTGATAGCCCAACGGTTAACCGTGTTAACCGTCGGAAGCCTTTTCTCTTTTGGCCCAACCACCCTTCCAACAGCCCCCAAGCCCATTCTAACCCCCTCCATGCTCTTGGCCGTTCGGTCACGATCGCGTGGTCGCGAACTGCTCCTCATTTGGAGACTCCTAGATCCCTCTACCTATAAATATGTGTCTTCCCCCGAAATTTGCGATGCAACCCTAGCCATCTTCCTCCTCGCGCAGCCGGACACGTCCGTCCCGCACCGGAAATGTCCAGCCGCCGCGTGTTCAAGCCAATCACCTTCCGCCACGTCACCCCGCCGCGATTCTCTCCTCCCGCCCCGCCGCGGACCCACACCGCCCGGATCTGGCCTGCCCGGCCCGGATCCCGCCACCTTTCCTTCCTTCCCTCGGTCTTCCCTTCTCTCCCTCACCGATCTCCCGCTCGCGCAGGACCCCGCCGCCACCATACTCCGCCGCCGGCGTCACGCCCGGATCCGGCCGGGATTCGCGAGATCCGGCCACCCGCGACCAGCTCCGGCCTCCTCCGTGCCCCTTCGCCCTCGCCATCCCCACCGCATGGCGCCGCTGCTCCCGCCTCCCCTCGATCCCCTCTGGATCGAGGAGGACGACGACGGGCGCCGCCGGCCACGTGGGCCCCGCCCAGAGGGAGGCCCAGCTCCCTCCGGCCCACTCCCGGCCCAGGCACCGGCCTGCCTCACCTCCCCCCGACTGGGCCAGGCCCATAGGTGAGCACGCCCCTCCTATCCCCCACCTGTGCGTCACTTAGCTAAACTGCGCCGTCCTGTTTTTTTCTAGAAATATGACTAAGTCCCTAAAATGTCATAATTCTGATGCATATTTTGCATGCCTGTAACTTTTTGTGTGTATGTCCAATTTGAGTGAATGATATACAAAAATGACCGTGGTGATATGCTCTTCATTTTGTTTCATTGTATCATGCTTGTTTGAGTTCATCTTGATGCTCTAATCATCATTGCAAGAGTGCTACTTGTTTAAAACTGCTGATAACTATAACTTTGTTGCATACCTGTGATGCTTGTAACTTTGTGCATGTTTATCCAAATGGAGCATATGATATGTCAAAATGTTCATTGTGAAGTGCTCTACATGTTGGTTGCTATAGCATTGATGATAGGTGCCATATTGCCATGTTAATCTCTGTTGCAAAAGTGCATTTGGCTGTTAAGTGCTGAAACTTGTTATGAGATGCTGATTTCACTTGCTCATTGCTATTGATGTGGTTGTCTTCATGCCACATGTCTATATGTTTTGGAAGCACAATCATATGGTCTTTGCTGTGGTGCAATCCTCTTTCCATGATATGCCTTGAGGTGACTTATACAAGCTTGTAAACATGCCATGTTGTTGTTGTTGTTTTATACTCCGTGAAAAAACTGCCAAGTCTGGAATCTGTTATAACATGATGCCATGTTTGCTTGATGCCCTTGTCAAATCCATGATTGTTTTGGAGTGGCCAATGATCATGTCTTGTTGTCCATGTTATTGTCTATCCATTCATGGCTTTGTTTGCATATATGTCCTGCTGTAGCTTATTTATTTCTTGCTCTCAAGTTGCTATAAATTTTACCTGTCAGATTTTTATCAGCATGTTCAATTTGGTGAAGCTTGTTGTTATTGATCCATGCCTCCTATGGAGATGCTCCAATGCAGTTGTTTGATGTATGCCATGTCTATTACATGACCATGATCTTTATATACTTAGTTGAGTTGATATGCATGTTGTTTTGTTCCTCCGAACACAGCATCGTGATGATGTTTTTGCCTTCCCAGATTTTGGCCAAGTCTGGATAATTTTATTGCAACTTTCCATGCTTGGTTAACTATGTTCCAGTAAGCGTTTGGGTGTGTTCTAAGTTCATGCTTGTTAAGTATCATGTCTATTTCACATCCATGCTTCTTGTTATCATGTATGGGTGCTGTAGCTTATATATACCTCGCTCCAAAGTTGCTATGTGGCTGTTAACTTCATCTTTGCATTATAACTTGTTTTGCTCACAACTTCTAACCCGTTGCTCCGTTTTGAGCGTGTCCTATATGAAACTTGTATGATTTTGCATGTAGAAGCATAATATCATGTTGTTTACCTATTTGGAATGTGTTTTCTTGATGCTTGGGTGCACATTTCACTGTTGCCATGCTTGTCTTGTTTTGCTCATAACTTCTAGGTCGTAGCTCCGAATTAAACAAACTTGAAATGAAACTTGACTAGAATTTCGTGTAGATCATCATGGTTTGTTCAGATTTGGACTAATTTCAAATTATGATTACGAGGACTTACCATTTTTATTATATGTTGATTCCGGCCTCAATTAAACTTGTTGGGTGCTTCATCCCTTGCCATGTATTGCATCATATATAGACTTGTCTTGCATCATACTTGGTTGAGCATCTTGTCATGTCTTGTGTGGTGTGTTTACCGTGTTGCTTGCTTCTTCTCGTTAGTGCTTTTTCGTTGCGATCGTGAGGATTCGTTCGTCTTCAAGGCTTCTTCTTCGTCTTCTTCACGGATCCGTTCTTCTTCCTTGCAGGATCTTAGGCAAGATGACCATACCCTTGGATACCTTTACTACCATTGCCATGCTTAGTTGTCTCGATGCTATCGTTATATGTCGCGCTACATATCTATTTGTCAGCCCTCTCCTTGTTGCCATGAAACCTCTAACCTTTGACACCTTCCCAGCAAAACCATTGTTTGGCTATGTTACCCGCTTGCTCAGCTCCTCTTATAGCGTTGTTAGTTGCAGGAGAAGATGAAGGTCGTTCCATGTTGGAACTTGTTGTTGGAATATCACAATATGTCTTATTATTATTAACACACCTATATACTGGGCATGGGTGGAAGGCTTGGCCTTTTGCTCGGTGTTTTGTTCCACTCATGCCACCTTAGGAGTCGATAAACCGGCGTTATGTTCCTTGATTTTGCGTTCCTTACACGGTTGGGTATATGGGGACCCCATGACAGTTCGTCTTTGAATAAAACTCCTCCAGCAAGGCCCAACATTGGTTTTTAATTTGCTCATAATAACAACTTAACTAATTAATTAATTGCATAAGGAGTTAGCGCTACCCGGGGATTCTTTCTACATAGCAGGGGGGCCAGTGCTGATGGTGATGGTCCCAAACGGGGGTTCGACGGGGCCGCCACGGGGAAACTTGAGGTATCTGGCTCCCGTAAAATCGCCCATCCGATCGTGGCCTGAGAAGCGATACGCGCGGCTACTATCAGGGTGTCGACACACCGGGAGGTCTTGCTGGACTTGTTTTACCACTGTCGAAATGTCTTGTGCACCGGGATTCCGAGCCTGATCGGATTGTCCCTAAGATAAGGGGTAATATCATTATTACTTCCGCTGATCGTGAGAGCTTGTGATGGGCTAAGTTGGGACACCCCTGCAGGGTTATGATCTTTCGAAAGCCGTGCCCGCAGTTATGTGGCAGATTGGAATTTGTTAATGTCCGGTTGTAGAAAACTTGACAGAGAATCCGAGTTGAAACACACAACTGTGTGAGTAACCGTGATTGTCTCTTTTCACTTTGAGAAGAGAACACGGTGGGGTTATGTTTGACTCGTAGGTAGTTCAGGATCTTTAATGATCACTACTAGTTGGCGACAGTTTGCGTAGATGCTCATCTTATTCTTGTACTCGTAAGTTAGCCACCATACTTTTGCTTAGCCGCTGCTGCAACCTCACCACTTTACCTCTTCCTTCCCATTAAGCTTTGCTAGTCTTGTTACCCATAGTTATGGGATTGCTGAGTCCTCGTGGCTCACAGATACTACAACAACAGTTGCAGGTGCAGGTTTCCGATGACTTGACGCGAGAGCGATGTCCTTTGTGTTGGAGTTCTTTCTTCTTCTTCGTCGTCAGTCTTGGGTTAGGTTCCGGGTCGATAGCCTGTGATAGCAGATGGATGTCGTTGTGCTTTTCATGTTTGCATCCGTAGTCGGATGCCTTGTATTGATGTTGTGGTATTCATGTGACTTGTATGAATTGTTGTATCCCCCATGTATGTATGTGATGGTACGATGTAATGATATCCAACTTGCTAAGCGCCCAAAATGCGGTTGTGCCCCAATCACGTAAGTGTCCCGTGATCTGGATAGAATCACATCTTGGGCCTGACAGCATTACATGCGCTACTTAGGTGTCCACTCGCTTTATCGGGGACGGAAATGAGGCCCGTCCTGTCCGTGGCCGTTCCGTCTGGTTGCGACGCGCGTCCAGGCTAGCGGGGCAGGCAGCTGAGGTGGCGTGGTTGTAGGGTCTTCACAAAGATTTAAATGCGACCACACAGGTGCTTGACTAGTTGGACCAGGAACCATGTACCGCCACGTGGGTACCTGCTTGGCCTAGTGGGTCTGCCGCTGAGCTGGGGCGATGACGGGGCGGCAAGGGCTTGCCGCGGTCCTGTGTCTCTTCCCGGCAAGGGTGTTGCCAGGGCCTCCATGAGCATCCTCGTCAAGAGGCTTGCCGGGGCTTGAGGGTGTCTTTGGCGAGGAGCCTTGTCGGGGCCTCGTGGGCATCCGCGGTAAGGAGCCTTGTGATTGCCATGTCGTCTGGGTCTCATCTCGTGAGCCATAGACCTTTGCCTTCACAAAGATCTGCATGCCATCACGTGGGCACTTCCCGAGCCTTGGTTCCAGTGTTGTTGATGATGTTGGAGCTCCTAGGCTCAAGGGTGGCTGTGATGGGGGCATTTGGGTGAGTTGCCCCGGCAAGGGTTCTTGCGGGGGGCGTCCAGGCCGTCCCGACAATAGTCTTTGTCAGGGGAGAGCCTGTCTTCTTGTTTGGTCTTCTTGTGCCACCGTCTTGGTGTTGCTCCAGTAACTTTGTGTCTCTAGCTTCCCTCCTCTGCTTTGTTATGTGTGGTTACAGGCGTGGCTCTGACTGCCCGTGCACAAATAAGAGGTATGAAAGAGCGCCCCTACTTTTGTACACCGACAGGAGCCCCCTAGCCTGGGCCATACATGAGCGCAATGCGTTGTTGGGCTAGGCCTGGAACGGTGTGCGGGCAGTGGGGTTGGGTCCTTTTTACCGCAGTAACTCCTCCGGTGGTTGCGGTTTCCGACGATCTGCGCTGACGTGGGGGTCGTGCGTTGAATGACCGCATCATGCTTGCATCACCTTGCGGTTCCCAATAGTAAAGAGATGGTTCGCCCCCCCCCCCCCATAAAAATAGAGGAAGTTGCGGGGGCGCATCCCATTCACAAGGCGGACTTGGGTTGCCCCATGATCAAGGAGTGCGAAAAACGGTCGTACCACGTGCCACCTGAAACCCCAATCTATTCGCCACGTGCCCCTCATGCATCGGGGAGGGCAAGCGGCGGACGCAGAGGGTGCGGGCTTTAACGCTGGGGCGGGAGGCCGGGCACCGCTGATTGGAGCAACGGGTCGGTTTTGTTTTCTTTTGCCTCCGGCATTTGGACTGGTTGATTCGGGCGGTCGCCCTTTTATAAAGAGCGGGGAGAGAGACGGTGCCACTCACCCCACCACTCATCCACTTCCAGTTCAATCCCTTGCCTCCCCAAGATATGCCGAGAGGGCGTAGCCGTGGTTGTGCCTCCGTGGAGGCGGCCTGGTTGTCCTCCTGTCAGAGGGCGGCGGCGGTCAAAGAAGAGCTGGATGCACAGGACGAGGGTCATGCGGGCGGTAGAGGCGCCGGCCAATGTCGTGGTTGGCAAGGCGGTCGAGGCAGAGGCGGACGAGGCTGGGGGATACCCGCGCCGTCATCATCTTCGTCTCCATCTCCTTCGTCGACTCATCCTGCCTCCCCACGTGGTCATGTCAGGGACACGGCGCTGGAGTTCATCTTGCAACTGTGCAAGCCGCCGTGCAGTCGCCTCCATCTTCCTGAAGCATTCATGAGTGTGTTGGAGGTCGACCAGCCATCGAGGTTGAGGCTTCACATGGAGGTGTGTTGCCATGGCGCCATGTGGGTGAACACCAAGTTCCCTGCTTTTTATGTGATGCTCCTCCGCCGAGGGTGGAAGACCTTCGGGCATGCCCACTACTTGATGAAGGGGCACGTCCTCTGTTTCAGGTTAGCGAAGAGCAATCTGCTCTCCGTCAAGGTCTTCGGGCGCTCACGACACAGGCTAGGGTGTTGTGCGGAGAGCTCGACCGATTACGAAAACTCCTCCCCGAGCGAGAGCGATGGGGAGGATAGCGACAGCGACAACGAGGGCAGCAGGCGGGAGGATGACGGGTCAGACTAGGTACGCCGTACCTAGGTGATGCCGGCAGCACTATCATGTGCACCGCCAGCCCCTCGAACTTCTTGGGGTCGCCTCCTTGGGTGGCTGGCGTTGGGAGGCCCGAGAAGACGAAGAAGGTGGGCGGCGGTCGTCATGTCGTAGTACGCGGCATCAACACGTGCATTGCCAGTCCGCTACCCCATCTTTCGACTCTTCTCCCGGAGCCATCATCGTCAGCCTCCTTCGAGACGGCCACCGGGATGTTCTCTTGGTGCTTTCTGCTGCTCGCGCTTCGCCTAGGCGCTCCTTTTTCCCTTCGCCATCTTGTTCCATTTTTTTAGGAGAGGGACAAGAAAGGGATTATGGGCATCTTATCTCTTCTTAGTTTTTAAGCCTACGGCCCTTTGTAAGATTTAAATCTTGTAACCCCCTCGCTCATTTTTGCATTCCGTACGAATTGTACTTGTTTACAATGTATTAATGAAGAGAAGGGTGTTTGCCGGGTTTCTTTGTGCGCGGGCAGTAGTCACAACAAGGAACAGATCCTTGTTATCTCAAGACAAACATTGTGCCCCGGCAACAAG
>LR738715.1:395696199-395782237 GCA_902687465.1 Secale cereale | reverse complement strand
GAAGTGCATCTGGACCACATACTTGAGGTGCTCTCCG
Source organism: Secale cereale (assembly GCA_902687465.1). Lineage (NCBI taxonomy): Eukaryota > Viridiplantae > Streptophyta > Magnoliopsida > Poales > Poaceae > Secale > Secale cereale. Next base: position 395,782,200 of record LR738715.1, on the reverse strand, counting down.
ATGGGTGCAACGAGCAGCACACAAGCACCGGCGCCTTGCAGCGAGAAAGCCCCTTCAAAGTACATAATCCATTTGCGACTCGTATCCTTGCCGGGGAGAGTAGTCTCCTGGATCTCTTCGTCGGGCATTGAGGTCCACTCTGCAACGAACTCTGACAAGACTCTACTCGGAATCATTGAAGTGCTTTCAAACTTCAAACCGAAGCTCGATAGCTCCAAGGCCCATTCCACAATCCTCCCAGTCGCATCTGGGTTATGCAATATCCGCCGCAACGGGAGGTGAGTGACAACGGTAATTTCATGTGCTTGGAAGTAATGATGCAGCTTCCTCGAGGCCATAAGGAGGCCGAAGAGCAATTTATGGACACCGGAGTACCTCGGCCTAGCCCCCTGCAAGAGGGAGCTGACAAAGTAAACCCGGTGCTGCGTCATCTTCTTCTTCTGCACCACTCCATTTGGTTGCGTCGCTTCGGCCCCAGTGGCATCAGGTTCTGTCGTTGCTATTGCTTCCGTATTTACCGGCCTCTGGGCTACTAGCGCATCAGTGACCACTTGATTCATTGCCGCTAGATACAGCAGCAACGGCTCTTGTGGTTTAGGCGCGGCTAGTATCGGCATAGAGGAGAGATATTTCTTAAAATCTTGCAGTGCTGCATGTGCTTCTCAGGTCCACTCCATCGGGCCTGCATTTTTCAAAATCTTGAAAAAGGGGAGGGCGTGCTCGGGACATTTTGAGATGAATCTTCTCATGGCGGCAAAGCAGCCAGCAAGCCGACGGACATCCTTGATTCGCCTGGGTGCTTCAATCTGCTCGATGGCCTTGATCTTGTCTGGATTCGCCTCAATTCCATGCTGTGATACGAAGAAACAGAGAAGCTTCCCAGACGGAACGCCGAAGACACACTTTTTAGGGTTCAACTTAAGGTTGATCTTGCGTAGATTCACGAGTGTCTCTTCCAAATATTGTACGAGCGTTGCTTTGTCCTTGGTTTTGACCACTATATCATCCATATAGGCTTCCATATTTCTATGTAGCTGACACTCAAAACCAATTTGGACTGCTCTTGCAAATGTTGAGCCAGCACTCTTCAACCCGAAAGGCATCCGTATGAAACAATACGTACCACATGGGGTGAAGACTGATGTCTGCTCTTCATCTTCTCTTTTCATGAAGATTTGATGGTAGCCTGAGTAAGCGTCGAGGAATGATAAAAAATCACATCCGGCCGTGGAGTCTACAATCTGGTCGATGCGCGGCAACAGGAAAGGGCCTTTTGGACAAGCCTTATTGATGTATGTGTAATCAATACATAGTCTCCACTTCCCATTTGCCTTGTGCACCACCACCGGATTGGCAAGCCACATTGGATGGATCACTCCTCTCACTAATTAAGCACGCCGCCTCTAACTTCCTGGCTTCCTTTCTGATGAACTCTTGCCGCTCTAGAGCTTGCTTCCTGACATTCTGCTTGACGGGTCACGCATGAGGGCAGACAGCAAGATGGTGCTCAATCACCTCCTTGGGGACGCCGGGGATGTCAGATGCTTGCCATGCAAACACGCCGACATTCGCCCGCGGGAAGGTGACGGGCGCGTCTTCCTATTTGCTGTCGAGGGCGGAGGTTATGGTGAAAGCCCCTTCCATGCCATCCTCCTTGATGGACACCTTCTTGGTTTCTGGTGGAGCAGCTATGGATTTCTTGCTCTTGCCGGTGGAGCTCTCCGGCACGTTCTCGACGGGAGCACTGCACTCCAAAGAGGAGCACTTGCCGGAGTGGGTGTAAGAGGTCCTACCGCTCTTCGTCCTTCCCAGGGCTTCAGCGACAGGAGCTTGTGCCTTGGCGGCAGTTGCTGCAACTGCCTCTCGGTAAAGCTGATCAGCGCAGATCAGGGCATCCTTCTTGTCAGAGGCGACGGTGAAGATGGACATCGGCCTAGGCATCTTCAACGTGTTGTAGGCATAATTTGATGCCTCCATGAACTTGGCCAATGCCGGGCGGCCGAGGATCCCGTTGTAAGGCAAGGGGATCTCGGCAACATAAAAAACAACCCTCTCCATCATGTAATTCAGTTCGCCCCTGAATGTCACAGGCAGTGTGACTTTACCCTTGGGCTTACTCCTTCCTGGTTTGACCCCTTGAAACGTGCCCGTCTCCTCAAGGTCTCCATCAGGGATTTGCAGCCTTTTGATCACGACGGGCGAGATCAAGTTCAGACCGCCCCCGCCATCAACCAGCATCTTTGTCACCTTGTGGTGGCGTATTGTTGGTGAAACCAACGATGGCAAACACCCAATCGCAGTTGTGCGATTAGGGTGGTCCTCGGTGTCAAAGATGATAGGAGTGCTGGACCACTTCAGCGGCTTCTGGGCATCGAACGATGGTTCTGCTACTGTTATCTCACGCGCCCACTCCTTGAGCTAGCGGTGAGAGGTGTGCAGGGAGGAACCACCGTCGAAGCACATGGCCCCCGTAGCTTTCCGGAACTCTTGCTTGTCGGACTCGTCGTCCTCATCCTGATCATCATCTTCTCGCTTCTATTCATGGCCCCGAGCGGACCTTTCTTGTTGGTTATATTTGCCGCGGCGGCCAGGCTAGCCGCCATGTTTTCTGCCGGATCCCTCAACACTGTCCTGTCCCTTCCCCTTGTCCCGCCTTTCATATTCGGCTTTTTGCTTCTCTGCGAGCTACTCGACTTGTCGGCAGTTCTGGAGGTTATGGCCTTTGGTGCGGTGGATCTTGCAGTATTGCTAGTCGGAGCCTCCTGGCTTGTCGGCGGCCGCCAAGGCCCGGCAGGCGACACACCCGACAATTTCCTTGCCGGGGTCGTCTGCCTTGGTTTTCTTGGCGGCACCAGCATCGTCGGATCCCTTGACGGCAAGCACGGCCTTGCCCTTGCGTTTCCTGTTGTGGCGTCTGCCCTTTTTCGTCGAGGCCACGACGTCTTCGTCCGAGGAATCGATTTCCACACCGGCGTCTTCGTCGGGGTACTTCCTTCCCTCTTTAGCCCGAGCGCATCTGTCGGCCAGAACATAGAGTTCGGCCACATCCTTGACTTTATTCATCGCCAGCTCCTCATCCATCATGCGGTTGCTCGCATTATGATGGAATGCGTTGATGATGGCGGCGGGATGAACGTCTGGGATGTTGTATTGCACTCGGCCGAATCTCTGTATGTACTTGCGCAGGCTTTCACCTTCCTTCTGGGGGATGACATGCAAATTGCTTGCTTGGCCATGAGCCTGGTGGCCTCCCGTAAAGGCACCAACAAACTCATGGCACAAATCCGACCAGGAAGAAATAGAATCTACTCGCAAGTGCATCAACCATGACATGACGTCGGGTTTAAGTGCCAATGAGAAATAATTGGCACGCAACTTATCGTCACGCGCTCCGGCGGCCTGCATCGCGATGGTGTAGATGCTGAGGAACTCTGACGGGTGAGCCTTGCCATTGTACTTATCGCTGACGTCAGGCTTGAAGGTGCGGTGGGTAGGCCACTAGAAACGTCGGAGCTCATGGGTAAAGGCTGGACAGCCTACTTCGTAAGGTAAGCCTCCAGAGCCTCCCGTTGCTGGGTGCTCCGTAGTGGGCCCTGCCCGCCTATCCGACTAGTGGCATGACTCACGCCAGCGCTCGATGGTAGATCGAGCATCCTTGTGGACACGCTCCTGAATAACTTGGCGCTGATTGCGGTGGGTCCATGTGTCGGACGACGCTATGGATATGTTATCACAAGCGTCGTCCCGACGGACCGGTGCTCATGGTAGCTGGCGAGGAGGAGGAGAATGCACCATGGCTGCTGTGTCTCCGATCCTTCCACCACTGGCGTGCGGTGGCTCGACAGAGTGTGGTCTGAGGGCCCCAACGGCCGTGGCTCATCTTTGTTGGCGATGGCGACGAGGCTCCGGATGGTAGCTCTCCACTCGTCGAGCTTCTCCGCAGCAGGAGGGAAGTTTAGGAGCAACTGCGCGCGCTAACGCCTCCGCCGGCGTGCGTGGCGGTAAAAGCTGCATGGACCGTGATGCGCTCCGACTTCTAACCACGTTAGAAGGAGCTCTATCACGGTCCTGCAGCTGCACGCCATTTTCGCCATTACCTCGGCGAGCATGTTGATCCTCTACATCCCGCGACTGACGCGCAGGGCTCTTTCTACGACGGCGCCTGGGGTTCTCAGCGTGGTGACGCTGCTCATCGCGCACGACCTGGGAGGAGCGCACCATGGGCGCCGCTGTGGGCGTCTTGGAAGTCGCTGTGTCGGCCCTACGCGGTACGACGCTGCTCTTGGAGGGGCCAGCGCCGCCTGTGGGAGGCCCGGGTCCGCCCATGGACTTGGTGGCGTGCGGCTCGACGTCTCGTGCACGAACGACGCCGCTTGCTAGGCTTCGGCTGCTGGAACGACGCATGTGTTCGTGGGTCGCGCCTCGGCTTCCATCCGCGACCATCCCATCGCCAGCCCACGTCGGCATGGGCCGTTCGGCTCCAGACGAGCCGATCGCCGTGGGCGTCATCTTCTTGGGAGCCATGGTGATGAAGAACTGCTACACTAAATGCTAGAACGATTTTCACAACTGCGCCCCTACCTAGCGCGCCAAAGATATCGGTACGAAATGACACCTATGGGATCACTGGAATTCCTTCTACGGTTGGCGGGCGCGAGGTTGTGCAAAGAGCGGATCCAAGAGTCAGTACAAGGATCGTTTACCCAGGTTCGGGCCGCGAGGTGCGGAATACCCTTGTCCTGCTTTGTTGTATATTCGAGTGTTCTTGAGTTGTTGAACTAGCTACGATGCATGTCCAGCTCCAAAGGATCCGAATCCTTCTACAGTATGTCGTGGGCCTCCTTTTATAGTCCAAAGGGACTGCCACAGTGGCACATCAGAGGTGGAAAGATGCACAAAGCACAGGGTTATCTCATGCCATTGCAGGACAAGACGCATTAAATGCGCTACTTAGGTGTCCACTCGCTTTATCGGGGATGGAAATGAGGCCCGTCCCATCCGTGGCCGCTCCGTCTGGTTGTGACGCGCGTCCAGGTGATACGTCCAAAATGCATCACTATTTTGTATCATAATTTATCCTTATTCATTGATATATTTCACGTTACGGTGATGTTCTTATGTTGTTTTGGTCTATTTTACACAGTTTGCAAACTTTCCGATGCCGAAGCAGCAGACGCAGGATTCAGCAGTAAAAAGTGGACACTGAGTTGCTGAAGAAGAATACCTCCAAATTACCTGAAAATTGACAGGAGATATTTTTCAGACGGATCACGAAGGCACGCGAAAGGGCAACCAGAGGGGGGCCACAGGGTGCCCAAGCGCCCTGGGGGCGTCCCCCCTGGCCGCGCCGGGGGGGCGCCTGGAGCCTCTGGCCCACCTCTGGCCGCCCCCTTTTGCATATATGCTTTCCGTTATCCAAAAACTGTAGAGACAGGAATTTTTACGGAGTTCCGCCGCCGCTCCGTGGCGGAAACCTACAGAGAAGAAAAAGCCATCTCCGGCGGGCAGATTCCGCCGGGGAGATCACCTCCCGACAGGGGAGATCGTCGCCATCGTCATCACCATCGTCACGGGCATCATCGAGATCATCATCAACATCATCCCCAACACCAGCACCATCTCCATCTTCATCCAAATCTCATCTTATAATCGTAACTTGTGTTGTAACTCGTACTACCTATCCTCTCTACTCCATCGGTGTTGATTACTACTTTGTGGTGAATGCTATTGAGTTTCGTTGCAGAAATATTATTATGTCCAGATTGTTTATCACCTATTTATCCCCACTGATCTTGATCTCCTTTATGTCTCGTGAGTAGTTACCTTAGTTCTTGAGGACATGGGGAAAGTCTTGTTGTTAGTAGTCATATGATGTTGAAGTAATATGTGTTGTTTGATACTTAAGTTGCGTTGTCATTCTACTAGTGGTGTTGTGTGAGTCGAACACCCAACACTTCGCCTTATTAAGGACCTAGGAGAATACATTGTGTATAAATAATGCTTATGGTGGGTTGCCGGAGGGACAGAAACCTGAACCCCAGTTTGCACGCTTTTGCATAAGGTAATAATGGATCGTCGATCGTATTGCTATGGTTAGGCTTTTGCCTTAAATTCTATCTTGTATTTGCGGATGCTTGCAAGGTGTTTAATCATAAGAGTGCACTCATCTTAGTCTAGAGAGTGTACTAGAATAGATCCACCCACTCAACCCTTATCAACACATAACATAGTATCGATACGGAATATGGTGAAAGCACATGACTACCTCTCCCGTGTGTCCTCAAGAACGCTTTAGTCTTTATAAGTTCAGTTGCTAGACCTCTCCTTTACTAAGAAAGGATTGGGCCACTTGTTACTCTCAGTACCTTTTACATTACTTCCTTTTACTTTCCAGTTGCTTATACCGAGAAAACCCCTAAAAGTTATCTTTCAGTGCTTGCAGTAATTTCTTGCTCAGAATCGCTTATCAATACCTTCTGCTCCTCGTTGGGTTCGACACTCTTACTTATCGAAAATGCTGCAATAGATCCCTTACAGTTGTGGGTCATCAAGTACCGTTTTCTGGCGCCGTTGCCGGGGAGCGTAGCGCTATTGGTAAAGTGAAACTGGTAAGGAAGTTTTTTTTATATAATTCTGTTTTTGTTTTTGCTATTGCTGCTCTTTGTCCTTATGGATAACCCTGTTATTGGATCGTTGCTTGCGGGAAGACGCCCCACACCTGTGGTGGTTGATCCTCCCCCTACTGAAATTGTGCCTTATAAAATACCAGCTGGCATTATCGATTATGTTTTGGCTAATCGTTATGCAGGAGACAGACATCCCGGTGAACACTTGCTATATCTGTCACAACTATGTTCATTATTTAAGCTTGCAGGTGTATCGAGGGAGTTTGTCATGAGGAAATTGTTTGTCGTATCACTTATAGATAAAGCTTCAGATTGGTATGGGCTTCTTGATAACTCACACTTGCTGGACTGGCAGGAGCTTATGTCTCTCTTTTATACTAAGTTTTATCCTCTTCATGAAATTCATCGAGACAGGAATTATATCTATAACTTTAGGTCTCGTGACGGAGAAAGCATTGCTCAAGCTTGGGGGAGATTGAAGTCCCTAATGCTCAAATGCCCTATTCATAAGCTTCCCAAGGAAATTATACTTACAAATTTTTATGCCAGGCTTTCTCGTCAGGATAAGGAGATGCTGGATGCCTCCTCTAGTGGGGTATTTCGGAAGAAGAGTGTTGAAGAAAGGTGGGATCTCATTGAAAGGAGCCAGAGGAATACCGAAGATTGGGAAATTGATAAAGGTATTGAACCCGTTATAAATTATGAACATGATTATATTGAGAGCTATTTGAAAACTGATTACTTCAATACTTTTTGCTCTAAGATTGGTCTTGATTCCCATCTAATGATTGATTTCTGTAAGAATTTTGCCTCTCACGTTGATTCTTTTAAAAAGAATAGAGACCAGCACCATGAACCTTTTAAAGAGCCACCTATTGATATTTATGTTGCTGACCCTATTTTGCCTATAGTTATATATGAAAAGCCTCCTTTTCCCGCAAGGATAAAGGAACACTCTCTTGTGATAGGCATAATAAATAAAAGTGAGAGAAGAGTTGATGAGCCTGAGGACCAGATCAGGGTCAATCCTCAAGTTGCATTGATTAAAGACCTTGCTACTAATGATGTTTTGGATTGCAATATAAATTTTTGTGCTGTTTCCACTAACCTTGTCACAGCCAAGAATAAAGGCCCAATTTCAGGTACTCCCGTGGTATCTGTTAAAATAGGAGATCACAATTATTATGGGCTATGCGATTTGGGATCGAGTGCAAGCGCTATCCCCTATTCACTTTATGAAGAAATCATCGGTGAGATTTCCCCTAGTGAACTTGAAGAAGTTGATGTTACCATTCATCTTGCAAACAGAACAACTATCTCTCCTATCGGGATTGTGAGGGACGTTGAAGTCCTATGTGGAAAGGTAAAATACCCTACCGACTTTCTAGTACTTGGTTCAGAGAGGGACAATTTTTGTCCAATTATTTTTGGTAGACCTTTTCTTAGGACTTGTGGAGCTATAATAGATTGCAAGAAAGGTAAAGTTTCTGTTGAATTCGATGGTGAGCCATATGAATTTAATTTTTCTAAGTTCTCTAAGCAGCCTCGTGGTACTGATTTACCCAGTGATGATAAAATTATTGAAAGTACTGCCTCTATTGCTATTCCCCCTAATGATCCTTTGCAGCAATACATGGAGGCCCACGAGAATGATTTGCATATGCAAGAAATAAATGAACTCGATGAAATATTCTTGAGTCAGCCTGTTATCCTGAAGCACAACCTTCCGGTTGAACCTTTGGGAATTTTATCAAAACCGAAAGAAGACCCGGTGTTCGATCTTAAACCTCTTCCCGATACGCTCAAGTATGCTTATTTAGATGAAAAGAAAGTATATCCTGTTATAACCTTTCAGGATATGAAGAGGAGCGATTATTGGAAGTACTTCATAAACACCGAGGCGCAATTGGCTACACCCTTGATGACCTTAAGGGGATTAGTCCATCTATCTGTCAACATACTATCAACCTTGAGCCTGACGCTAAACCAGTTGTTGATCATCAACGGCGGTTGAACCCGAAGATGATGGATGTTGTGAGAATTGAGATTCTCAAGCTTCTGGCCGCAGGTATTATCTACCCTATAGCTGATAGTAAGTGGGTAAGTCCGGTACATTGTGTTCCTAAGAAAGGAGGTACAACTGTGGTTCCTAATGATAAAAATGAATTAATACCTCAGAGAATTATTATTGGATATAGAATGTGTATTGATTACTGGAAGTTCATAAAGGCAACCAGGAAGGATCACTACCCGTTGCCGTTCATCGACCAAATGCTTGAAAGGTTATCCAAAAATACCCACTTTTGTTATCTCGATGGTTATTCTGGCTTCTCTCAAATTCATGTTAACACTGCTGATGAAGAGAAGACCACTTTTACTTGTCCCTTTGGTACTTATGCTTACAGGCGTATGCCTTTTGGTTTATGTAATGCCCCTACTACTTTTCAAAGGTGTATGTCTGCTATCTTTCATGGTTTCTGCGGGGATATTATGGAAGTCTTCATGGACTATTTCTCCGTCTATGGAACTTCTTTTGACCATTGTCTTCACAACCTTAATAAAGTTTTGCAGAGATGCGAGGAGACAAATTTGGTACTCAACTGGGAAAAGTGCCACTTTATGGTTAATGAAGGAATTGTTCTTGGTCACAAGATTTCCGAAAGGGGAATTGAAGTGGACAAGGCCAAGATCGAAGCTATTGAGAGGATGCCCTATCCAAGGGACATCAAAGGTATTCACAGTTTTCTCGATCATGCAGGTTTTTATAGAAGATTTATTAAAGACTTTTCTAAAACCTCAAGACCCCTCACTAATCTTCTCCAGAAGGACGTTCCTTTTGTATTTGATGAAAATTATAAGGAAGCTTTTGAAGTCCTTAAGAAAGCTTTAATAACCGCTCCTATAGTACAACCACCTGACTGGAATTTACCTTTTGAGATTATGTGTGATGCAAGTGATTTTGCTGTTGGAGCTGTTTTAGGACAAAGAGTTGATAAGAAATTGAATGTTATACATTATGCTAGTAAAACCCTTGATAGTGCTCAAAGAAATTATGCTACTACTGAGAAGGAATTCTTAGCTGTAGTTTTTGCTTGTGATAAGTTTAGGCAGTATATTGTTGATTCCAAAGTTATTATTCATACTGATCATGCTGCCATTAAGTATCTTATGACAAAGAAGGATGCCAAGCCAAGGCTTATCAGATGGGTACTCCTTCTTCAAGAATTTGATTTGCAGATTGTTGATAGGAAAGGGGAAGACAATCCGGTGGCGGACAATCTTTCAAGGATGGAAGATATACCGCACGACCCCATCCTAGTTAACGATTGTTTTCCAGACGAGCAACTTGCCGTTGTAAAAGTACAATCTCTTTCCGATCCTTGGTATGCAGATTATGCTAATTTTATTGTTGCAAAGTATTTGCCTCCAGGTCTAACATTTCAGCAAGGGAAGAAGTTCTTTCATGATTTGAGGCACTACTTTTGGGATGACCCACATCTTTTCAAAGAAGGTCTCGACGGGATCGTGAGAAGATGCATTCCGGAACATGAGCAGAAGGACATTCTCAGACGGTGTCATGATAGTCCCTATGGAGGACATCATGCCGGTGAGAGGACTGCACATAAGGTTCTTCAATCAGGTTTTTATTGGCCTACTCTCTTTAAAGATGCTAGAAATTATGTTTTAGCCTGTGATAAATGTCAGAGAGTTGGTAACATTAGTAGAAGGAATGAGATGCCTATGAATTACTCACTAGTGATTGAACCTTTCGATTGTTGGGGTTTTGATTTTATGGGTCGTTTTCCTTCTTCGCACAAGTACACTCACATTTTAGTAGCTGTTGATTATGTGACCAAGTGAGTTGAAGCAATCCCCACTGAAAGTGCTGATCACAAGACATCTTTGAAAATGCTTAAAGATGTTATTTTTCGTAGGTTTGGTGTACCAAGGTATCTCATGACTGATGGGGGATCACACTTCACGCACGGAGCTTTTAGAAAAGCTTTGGCTAAATACGATGTTAATCATAGAATTGCTTCACCATATCATCCTCAAACTAGTGGGCAAGTTGAGCTCACCAATAGAGAGATTAAGTTGATCTTGCAGAAGACAGTAAACAGAAATAGAAAGGATTGGTCAAATAAGTTAGGAGATGCTCTGTGGGCATATAGAACTGCTTACAAAAACCCCATGGGCATGTCCCCCTATAAGATGGTGTATGGCAAGGCTTGCCATTTGCCATTAGAGTTAGAGCACAAAGCTTTCTGGGCTGTTAGAGAGCTTAACGCTGACCCAAAATTATCTGGTGAGAAGCGTCTCATGAACTTGACTTCTCTAGATGAATGGAGAAGTGAAGCTTACGAGAGCGCTAAAATGTTCAAGGAAAAGGTAAAAAAGTGGCATGATAGGAAGATTCTGAAACGTGAATTTAATGTTGGTGATAAAGTTTTGTTGTTCAGATCCCGTTTCAGGTTTTCTCCAAGTAAACTACTTTCCAGGTGGGAAGGACCATTTCATATTGACGAAGTTTATTGGTCTGGAGCAATTAAGATTAATAATTTTGAAGGCACCAAACCTCAAGTTGTGAATGGGCAAAGTCTTAAACATTACATAGCAGGAGACCCTGTCAATGTTGATGTGAATATAATCTACACAACAACCCATGAAGAACATGTTGCAGCCCTGTTTCAGACGCCAGCAGAAGCAGAATAAAGAAAAGTTATGCAGTACGGTAAGGAAACATCGCGAACCGCCATAAAAGTTCCGTATTACGAGTTTCTGCAAAATTAGTAAAATTCCGAGTCTAAGTGGAGTCGGAGACGACCTCCAGGGTGTCCAGGCGCCCCCCTGGCGCGCCCCCCCTAGGCCGGGCCGGGAGGCCGCCTGGACACCCGGGAGCCCGTCTCCGACACCGCTTTGGTCTGTTACCTTCCTTTCTGTGCATAAAATTTTCCTATATATTTTCCCGGACTGTTCCGGCAACGTATCTTGCGATTTCGCGTGTTTTCTCTTCGATCTGTTTCTGCCAGGGAATCTTTCAACTGAATTTAGGTGCCATGGCTTCTCCAAGCTCCCCCAAGGATGAGTTCGTCGTCAACGTCATCAACCCTTACCTCGCTGAGGTGAAGAAGCACCCTCAGGTTGTTCGGATGGAGGACGGTGTCCTTCATCAAGAAGATCTGAAGGGACCTATCAAGGAGGGGAACGTCCAGGCCAGGCTGGAAGAAGTGGAGCAAGAAGTCTTCGAGTACAAGAAGATGATCGAGCGTGGTGTTGAAGCTAACTTTGACATCACCAATGAGCTGAAGAACTACTTCCTAAAGGAGATGAAGGAGATGTGGAAAAGCATCACCGCGTCTGAAGAAAGAATTATAGAGCTCCAAGGGCAAATTAATGATCTACATAACCAGAACTATGAGTATGAACTAAGGTTTATGCGCATGAGTATGGGTGTTGAATGCAGGATTCAGGAGATAAGCCTCTCATATGAGACTTTAGCTAGATATCCATGGAAGCGTTTCGCCAAGGACTACGTGATTAACGCCAACAAGCATGATGAGTGAAATCTCCTTGGGTAACGGCATTCCCTTGGCTTGTTCCAAGCTTGGGGGAGTGCCCGATATCTTTATCTTTACCTTTTGTCTTTTAAGAGTCAAGTAGAGTCGTATCATGTCTAGGGAGGTTATCATATGAGATAGGTGTGTGCATTGAGGTCTATCACTCCTTTGGTGAAGAATTGTATCCGTGAGTGTGGAGTCGTCTATGATGGAATATTAATGAGAAGTTTATCGGTTCCTTTTGCTGCACTCGGTATTCTCTTCACGCAATCGACCTTATATGATGATTCTTATGGGGAGTATTGACCTTATGTCAGGTATGGCTGTGAAAACTTTATTTAATCTTGGCAAACATAGCTTTGGCCACAACAACAAGCATGATTTTCTTAAAGTATCAACATAGCCAAAACCTTTATGTTATTATGCTTGAAGTTTTATGCTGACAAGGAAGACAACTTGATGTGTTATGCTTATTTCAATGTTCATGCTTTATATTGCTTTGCATCTTAGTCATCATCAGTTGTCTGCTCTCTCAAAACCTTTGCTAGCCTAACTCTGTACTAAGCGGTATTCTGCTTGTGCATCCATACCCTTAAGCCAATACCTTCCTTATGAGTCCACCATACCTTCCTACTCGTGGTATTCCACTACCACCTCCTAAAGTACATAATTTATGTGTTATCCTCAAATGTTCAAAATCTTTTATTTTGTGCCTCTGTTTTAGCTCATGAGGAAGTAATAGCTAATTCATAGTCTTTTTGAGTTGGACAAGCTTCACCCCGGGATTGCATGTATAATGTGCAAACCCATAATACGAGAAGGAGCTGGCATTGAGTGCGCCGGCTCAAAAAGATAATATAACAAACAAACCCTCCTTCACGCTTTGTTCATGAGAAATCAGAAAACTTTGGCAGTGATTAACAAAGGAGAATAAGAGGATGTGATCGTCCTCGTGCGGGAGCCGTTCCTCGAAACTTGTCCAGCTAAAGAAGTAGTTGAGTTATCTATTAGCATTCGTTGACAAATCATGCACCTCTCAAAACTTGTTTTCATTCTGTTTAATTTAAGGATAGCACATGAGTTTTCCCTACTACCCTAGAGCAGGGCCCATCTTTTAATTTTAAGTTGAGTCAGTTATTCCTACTTCCTTCTATTCTTAAAGAGAGCAGACATTTGATGTTGATAAGGATTCATTCATATAAAGCTGCATTAAGATTTGTCATATCATATCCTTGTTGACATTATCATTCGATAAGTAAGTTGTTTGTCATGCCCAGCTAAGGCAAACATCTTCCTTTGTGTTAACACTTTCACTTCTTGCCTATTAACATGTTATCTCAAAAAGCTTCAATTGATCTCATCAAAATATAAGAGCAAAAGTTAAATCTATTGGTTGTTCTTTGACCAAAGGACATGTTTGCCATGATATAATGAGTTTCCTTAGCCCTATTTTCGAATATAAGTGTTATCACTCTTTTATAAGGGCTTTATGAGTTGAAGATTGCTGTTGAGGATATTTGAGTTGGTAAAGAAACTATGATGCTTCTTGTCCGTATTCTATTTATCGACACTTCACTCTCTAAACTTGTGGACAGGTTTACCGAGTTCATATTCGCTTGGGGACAAGCGAGGTCTAAGCTTGGGGGTGTTGATACGTCCAAAATGCTTCACTATTTTGTATCATAATTTATCCTTATTCATTGATATATTTCACGTTACGGTGATGTTCTTATGTTGTTTTGGTCTATTTTACACAGTTTGCAAACTTTCCGATGCCGAAGCAGCAGACGCAGGATTCAACAGTAAAAAGTGGACACTGAGTTGCTGAAGAAGAATACCTCCATATTACCTAAAAATTGACGGGAGATATTTTTCAGACGGATCACGAAGGCACGCGAAAGGGCAACCAGAGGGGGGCCACAGGGTGCCCAGGCGCCCTGGGGGCGCGCCCCCCCTGGCCGCGCCGGGGGGGCGCTTGGAGCCCCTGGCCCACCTCTGGCCGCCCCCTTTTGCATATATGCTCTCCGTTATCCAAAAACCCTAGAGACGGGAATTTTTACGGAGTTCCGCCACCGCTCCGTGGCGGAAACCTACAGAGAAGAAAAAGCCATCTCCGGCGGGCAGATTCCGCCGGGGAGATCACCTCCCGGAAGGGGAGATCGTCGCCATCGTCATCACCATCATCACGGGCATCATCGAGATCATCATAAACATCATCCCCAACACCAGCACCATCTCCATCTTCATCCAAATCTCATCTTACAATCGTAACTTGTGTTGTAACTCGTACTACCTATCCTCTCTACTCCATCGGTGTTGATTACTACTTTGTGGTGAATGCTATTGAGTTTTGTTGGAGAAATATTATTATGTCCAGATTTTTTATCACCTATTTATCCCCACTGATCATGATCTCCTTTATGTCTCGTGAGTAGTTACCTTAGTTCTTGAGGACATGGGGAAAGTCTTGTTGTTAGTAGTCATATGCTGTTGAAGTAATATGTGTTGTTTGATACTTAAGTTGCGTTGTCATTCTACTAGTGGTGTTGTGTGAGTCGAACACCCAACACTTCGCCTTATTAAGGACCTAGGAGAATACATTGTGTATAAAGAATGCTTATGGTGGGTTGCCGGAGTGACAGAAACCTGAACCCCAGTTCGCACGCTTTTGCATAAGGCAATAATGGATCCTCGATCGTATTGCTATGGTTAGGCTTTTGCCTTAAATTCTATCTTGTATTTGCGGATGCTTGCAAGGTGTTTAATCATAAGAGTGCACTCATTTTAGTCTAGAGAGTGTACTAGCATAGATCCACCCACTCAACACTTATCAACACATAACATAGTATCGATACGGAATATGGTGAAAGCACATGACTACCTCTCCCGTGTGTCCTCAAGAACGCTTTAGTCTTTATAAGTTCAGTTGCTAGGCCTCTCCTTTGCTAAGAAAGGATTGGGCCACTTGTTACTCTCAGTACCTTTTACATTACTTGCTTTTACTTTCCTGTTGCTTATATCGAGAAAACCCCTAAAAGTTATCTTTCAGTGCTTGCAGTAATTTCTTGCTCAGAATCGCTTATCAATACCTTCTGCTCCTCGTTGGGTTCGACACTCTTACTTATCGAAAACGCTTCAATAGATCCCTTACGGTTGTGGGTCATCACCAGGTCAGCGGGGTAGGCAACTGAGGTGGTGTGGTGGTAGGGTCCTCACGAAGATCTACATGCCACCACACAGGGGCTTGACTAGTTGGACCAAGAACCATATACTGCCACGTGGGTACCTGCCTAGGCTAGTGGGTAGGCCGCTGAGCTGGGGCGACGATGGGGCGGCAAGGGCTTGCCGCGGTCTTGTGTCTGTTCCTGGCAAGGATCTTGCCGGGGCCTCCGTGAGCGTCCTTGGCAAGAGGCTTGCCAGGGCTTTGGACTGTCTTTGGTGAGGAGCCTTGTTGGGGCCTCGTGGGCATCCTCGGCAAGGAGCCTTGTGATTGCCTTGTTTTATGGTTCTCATCTCATGAGCCATAGACCTTTGTCTTCACAAAGATCTGTATGACATCACGTGGGCGCTTCCCGAGCCTTGGTTCCAATATTGTTGATGATGTTGTAGCTCCTAGGCTCAAGGGTGGCTGCGATAGAGGCGGTTGGGTGAGTTGCCCCGGCAAGGGTTCTTGCCGGGGGCGTGCAGGCCGTCCCGGCAAGAGTCTTTGTTGGGGGAGAGCCTGTCTTCTTGCTTGGTCTTCTTGTGCCACTGTCTTGGTGTTGCTTCGGTAACTTTGTGTCTCTGGCTTCCCTCCTCCGCTTTGTTATGTGTGATTGCAGGCGTGGCTTTGACTGCCCGTGCACAAATAAGGGGTATAAAAGAGCGCCCCTACTTTTGTACACCGACAGTTGCATTCCGTCGTCTCGCTTCACCCCCGCCATTGTCCACCTTGCCGGCGCCGCTCCTACGACCGTCGTATCCACCACGTCAGGATATTTCCCTCGTGTCGGTGCAACCGACCCTGGATCAATTGCCCCAAACTATGCACATGCTCAAGGGCATGTTTGCAGCATTAAGCACAAGATCAAGACACGAAGAGATCAGCTCCTTGAGGAATCAGGGGGCTGGTTAGGGAGATCAAGACAGCCAAGATGCAAGATACCACCAGAAGGAAAACCGTCCTTGCCGAGCATGGGAGCCTAGCGAGGAGTTGAATTCCCCCGGCAGTAGTCCACCAAGATCGCCCCGGCAGGCTTGCTGGGGCACGCGGAGGTAAAAATCCACCTCACAGCAACGCCCGTCATCGATCAGTGCGGTGTCAAGCTCCAAGGTGGCTTAGTGGCCACCTCTTGCTACGTGGAAGCCGTTTTCTAACACAACAACCACCAAATGACACTCGTCCAGAGACGTGTCAAGCAAACAGGAACGCAGCTGGAAGACAAGCCCGATAAGGCTTGCCGGACGAGCTGTGATGTGACACTAAGCGGTGCATTTAATGCACTCTGTTAGCTGCAGAGTTAGGTATGATAGCATTGTTTGCTATCTAATCAGCTTGGAAAGCCAAATTCGCCACTGTGGTGTCCCCTTAACCTATAAAAGGAGGCCCAATGCAACCCTAGAAAGGATTCGGCCATTCGAACCTGCACACGCTCATACGCGCGACCACTCTCACCTCAATGCGACTTTGCCGGGCAAGAGTGGCGCGTCCATTTTCCACGTTTCCACCATCAATCCACCAAAGCAGGAGTAGGGTTTTACGCCTCGCGGTGGCTCGAACCTGGGTAAAAACTGCTCGTGTGATCCCCGACGCGTTGCTCCGCTCTTCTCCGCTCTTTTTGCAATGTGCACATCCCCTTCCCGAACTAAAAGGGACCTCCGTCCCATACGTGGTCATGGTTATCCCGCGACATCTTTGGTGTGCAAGGTAAGGGGATCACTTGCGCGAACCCGAGGGCGTAACTAGCGCTTCATCTTCATCGCCAGCTTCGCCTTCTTCGGCTCCATAAACCATGGAACCCAAGAAGAAGTCCGGCGCTATGGCCCATCCATCCTCCTCAAAGGCCCCACTACCAACGTTCGTTGACGCTGCGGGGCATGAGAGGGTGCACAGAAACACGGACACGGCTGGAAATGCGGTCGACGCAGGTGGCGTCATCACCGCCTCTCCCGAGGTCGAAGTGGAGATAGGAAATGTTGGAGAAGAGCAGCACTAGCTACACCCTAACGGCGAAATTCCACAAGGTACGGGCGGAGAGGTCATCCCTTCTGTACATTCCCGTCCTGCAAACGGGCACAGCCTCGGCGGTGCTTCTCGCTTTGGGGAGAATCGCAACTGCCCGGCCGCCCTGCCGCGGGTGCAACCTTGGAGCTTGCGCCACCTCTAGGGCGGGTGGACCCGGCCGCTGCATCGAATGGGACCGCTAGCCCTCATGCGCCTCCACCTTCTCATCACGTTGTCCAAGCGGTTGGCTCCTAGTGACGAGGGCATGGCACAACAGCCGCTGGCAACGCCAGGAGCCAAGTGACATTGCGGTCCACGTCATCATCACTCCCAAGCACTGCTTCGGAGGCTATGGCACAGGCCCATCTCCTATTGAAATTTCCGTCGACAGCCGATCAAATGCATGAGTGGCGAGCCACCATCCAAAGTCTGATTGGTTTCGCTGACGCGGAGAGATCACGGCAGGCTGGCCTGCCACGGCCTCCCCAAGCAACGGCGATGGCGCACACTGTTGGTCGCATCGAAGGCACCACACCCACGGTGTAGTCTCCGCCACGACCACTAGCGCGGGGGCCATGCGCCTAGGAGACCGACGACGTCGTTAGACCCATGTGTGCACCAAGGCCAACGAGCCCCGGAGGGCGCGCAGAGGGAACGCGCACGCGTCACCATCGACCAATGTTGCGGCGATCACTTCCTGCCAGATGGGCGCGGCTGCCCCAACGTCGATGAGTCAGCGCTCAATAGGGGCAGGTACTTGACTTTCGAGGCAGGGGGGCTGCCTTCACCAGTGAGCTGCGGAAAGTCCATTGGCCATCCGCTCAGACGTTCAAGCCAGAGATTCCAGAGAAGTACGATGGGAAGATGAACCCTGCAGAATTCTTGAGCATATACACCATCGCTATTCAACCTGCTAGAGGAAGAGATGAGAAGGTATTTGCCAATTATTTCCCATTATCACTCAAGCCCAATGTGAGATCTTGGTTGATGCATCTTCCGGAGAACTCCATCTCGTCTTGGGCTGACATGTGCCATGATTTCGTTGGCACCTTCAGTGGTGGCCACCAAGAAACAGGGCGGCCCAGCGATTTTCAGTTGCTCCCGCAGAAGGAAGGAGAGACTCTACGGATGTACATGCAGAGGTTTAGTCGAGTCCACAGAAACATACCAGACATCTACCCGACAACAATGATAGCAGCCTTTCTGTCTAACCTGCGCAGTCGCCGGATACGTTCGAAGATGAACGTCTAGTTTCCCAAGACTGTGAAGGAGCTTTACACCTTGGTGGAAAACTGTGCTCGAGTGGGGGAGGGGAGGAAACTCCCGGGGGAATAGGATGGTGTCGATATTGATTCAGAGGATGACCATGGAACCACCAGACATAAGAAGAACAACAAGAAGCATAGTAATGAGCACAAACATAAGACAGTGATGAAAGTTGAAGGATCAAGCACACCTAGTACCGGTAAGAAGGCAAAAGCTGAGGCCCCCGGCAAGGAGGTTGCCCCATGCAACGATTGTCGGGAGACCGCACCCGCCGATATGGCCGGGAAGAGTGATGGCCGTTACTGCAAAATCCATTACACTAAGGGCCATGATCTCCAAGAATGCCATCAAGTTGAGTAGCTTTTCGAGAAGCACAGAGCTGAATATGAGAAAAGAGATAAGGAGAAAGGTCAGAATGGCACTAGCGGAAAGGGCCGTAGAGGTGTAGCAAACCTCCCCGACAAGGATTTTAGGAATAAAGGGAAACCTGCCAGGGGCTGCGAGAAGGAGGATTACAATGAGGAGAGTGATGGAGGGGATGAAGAGGAAACCTGCGAGCAGGAGTTCCAAAAGGCTACTCACGCTCTGTGCATTGACTCGGTGCATCTCTGCATTCCTCTCACCGCCAACTCAATAGTGGGCATATGAAGTCAATGCCATTGAGCCAACAGCGGAGTTTCGAAAGCCGCTCAAGTGGTCCCACACGCCCATCATCTTTGACAAGGAGGATCACCCTAGCCGCACCACTGCGGTAGGGTGGCTACCTTTGTTGGTCTCACCAACAATTCACAACATCAAGGTGACAAAGATATTGGTTTACGGCAGGGCTGGGTTGAATCAGATTTCCCCAAAGGTCATCAGCAGACTATAGATATCAGAGGAAGAGCTTGATGTTACTAGCACGTTTCAAGGGGCTAATCCTGGCAGGAGCATTCCCAAGGGAAATATTATTTTACCGGTAACGTTTGGGGAAGAGTTGAACTACATGATAGAGAAGGTTGTGTTTGATGTGGTTGACCTCCCCATGCCGTATAATGGAATCCTTGGGAGACCAGCTCTGGATAAGTTCATGGCAGCATCCCACTATGCTCATAACATTTTGAAGATCTCAGGGCCCATGGGAGTCCTATCCATCCCATCAGATGAGCAGGACGCAATCATTTGCCTAGATAAGATGTACAGGGATGTAGTTGCGACAGAGGCCACGGAGATCACTCGTCCCACCAAGGAGGGAAGAGAAAGAAGGAAATTGTTCATAGCCCCGGTAAGGCACCCGGAAAGCCCACCTTTCCGAGATATGTTCAGCCTATAGATGATTTTCCGGAGAGGTCCAACAATAAGAGGTCCAAGTTTGATGCACCTGTCGTCAAGAAGGTCCCTACAGAGCTGGATGGTGCTGACGGTGCCTTTACCATTAGTGCCACCCTTAATGACAAATAGGAAAGCACACACATTGCCTTCCTGTGGGCGAATGTTGATGTGTTTGCCTGGCAACCATCTGACATCCTCGGTGTTCCCAGTGAGGTAATCGAGCACCACCTTGCTGTCAGCCACATGCCCGACCCGTCAAGCAGATGGTCTGGAAGCAAGCCTTGGAACGGCAACCGTTCATTGCCGAGGAGATCTAGAAACTTGAAGCAACTGCTATGGTTAGAGGAGTACCACACCCAACGTGGTTGGCAAATCCGGTGGTTGTGCGCAAGGCCAATGGAAATTGGACGTTTTGCATAGATTCCACTGATTTGAACAAGGCATGCCCGAAGGATCCGTTTCCCTTGTCACGCATCGACCAGATAGTGGACTCCAACTCAAGTTGTGATCTGCTCTCTTTTTTGGATGCATATTCTAGATATCATCAGATCTTCATGTCCAAACAAGATGAAGAGAAAACCTCATTCATCACCCCGTGTGGTACTTACTGCTTTGTGCGTATGCCTTTCGGGTTAAAGAGTGCCAGTTCTACCTTCGCAAGAGCTATCCAGATTGGTTTTGAGCCACAGCTGCAGAGGAATATTCAAGCATATATGGATGACATTGTGGTAAAAACTAAGGACAAGTCAACCCTCATCCAAGGTTTAGAAAAGACATTTGCCAATTTCCGCAAGATCAACTTGAAGCGAAACCCGGAGAAGTGCGTGTTTGATGTTCCCTCCGACAAGCTGGTTGGTTTCTTCTTATCCCACCATCGTATAGAAGCCAACCCCGACAAGATCAAAGCTATCAAGTAGATCCAGACACCAAAGACAGTAAAGTATGTCAGTCATTTAACTAAATGTGTTTCCGCACTGAGCAGATTCATCTCCATGTCTGCCGAGCGTGCCTTGCCATTCTTTAAGATATTGAAGAAGGCAGGACCCGGAAAGTGAACCCCGAAAGCAGATTTAACAGTTGAAGACCTAATTGTCCTCTGTGCCTACCTTGGTTGCACCCAAACCACAAGAGCCATTTCTACTATACCTTGCGGTAACTAATCAAGTGGTTAGTGCAGCCTTGGTAGCACAATGGGGAGTGGAGAAAACAACAACCTCAACTGTTGTTCCTTTCGGGGATAAGGATGAGCACAGCCCAGCAGAGTCAGTTCTGGATCAGGATAAGGATGAGCACAGATATGCCAAGGAAGAAAGTGGTGCAACCCTAGTGTACTTTGTCAGCTCTCTGCTGCAGGGGGCTAGATCCACGTACTTAGGCATGCAAAAGTTGATTTTTGTCCTAGTCATGGCCTCAAGGAAACTATGCCACTACAGGGATCGTGAGATAATGGTTGTCACACGCTTCCCGTTGCAAAGGATACTCCAGAACCTAGAGGCTACCAGTAGGATAGTGGAGTGGGCTTTGGAGTTATCCAGCTTTGGTTTGCAGTTTGAGAGCAGATCCACAATTGAGAGCAGGGCATTGGCAGAGTAAAAGCTAGAACATATATCCCCAACAAGGAATCACCCCAAGAATGGATCATGTATTCTGATGGTGCCTTCTCATTGCAAGGCGCAGGGACTGGCATGCTTCTCGTCACCCCCACTGGGGAGCACTTGAAGTACATCGTGATGATGCACTTTCCACGGGAGGAGGCTACCAACAATACAACAGAGCATGAAGGGACTTTGCCGGTCTCAGAATTGCAACCGAACTAGGAATCAAGAAGATTATTATCCGAGGAGATTCGCAGTTGGTGGTGAGGCAAGTCGATCAAGATTATCAAAGCCCATTAATGGAGGCATACGTCGAGTAAGTCAGAAGATTGGAGGAGCATTTTGATGGATTGCAAATAGAGCACGTACCCCATGCGGAAAACAACATTGATGATCGTATATCCAAATGTGTTGCGCAAAAGTTTCCTGTGTGATTAGGAACTTTTGTTCTCCACCTTACTCAGCCCTCCGTATCCCCAGCCACAATGGCCAGAAAAAGAAGGATATTGGACTCCCGTAAGCCTCTGTCGGTCGAGCTCTCGAGGGCACCGGGTGAGGACCCTGCCGGAAACAACACCCATTTGCTTGCTGGGCTACATCCTCCTGCCGGACCACCGGTTCCCGCAGTCGAAGAGCACACCCCCGTGAATGCGGCGGTGCCGTTAGTCCTTGTTGCTGAGCCCCAGGCTCCAACTTGGGCAAGGCACATTGTCCATTTCCTCCAAACAGGAGAACTTCCCAAAGAGCAAGATGAGGCTGAAAGAGTAGCCTGAAGGGCTAGTATGTATTAGCTTGTCAATGACACTCTATACAGAAGGATGACCAATGGTGTGAAATTGAAGTGCATTTGTCGTGAAGAAGGAAATGAATTGCTGGCAGAGATTCACAAAGGCATGTGCGGCTCCCACATCGGATCAAGGGCATTAGTTGGGAAAGCATTCTGGCAAGGATTCTGTTGGCCCACTACCCTCGAAGGTGCGGTCGAGGTCGTCCTGAAATGTGATGCCTATCAGTTCGATTCCAAGAACATCCATCTGCCTGCCCAAGCTCTTCAGACAATCCCTTCGTCATGGCCGTTTTCGGTCAAGGGGCTCGATATCCTCGACCCTTTCCCCTACCTGTCGGGGGCTTTGAATTCTTGTTCGTGAGAAAGGTCACTGCTTAGTCAGCTATCAAGTTCTTGAAAGGATTGAGGTGTCTCTTCGAGGTCCCTGCACGGATCATCACCGACAACGGCACCCGGTTCATGAGCCGAGCCTTCATGCAATATGTTCATGCCCTCGGAAGCAAGATCTCATTTGCTTCTGTTGCACATCCTAGAAGAAATGGACAAGCTGAGAGGGCGAACGCTAAAGTGCTGCGAGGTCACAAGACAAGAACCATTGATAAGCTACAGAAGTGCGGCAGGCGATGGATTGACGAGATCCCTGTAGTTCTTTGGTCCCTCAACATGACACCAAATCAAGCTACCAGGTAAACTCCCTTCTCCCTAGTCTATGGGGCAGAAGCAGCTATCCCCACGGAACTCATTTATGGGTCTCTTCGAGTGCTTGCCGACGATGATGTAGTGCAAGATCAGCACCTGCATGACGCCGCTGTGCTACTCGAGGAGAACCGTCTCTGGGCCGCTACGCGTGCTACACGATATCAGCAAGCCCTGCGTTGCTATCATAGCCGCAGGGTTCGTTCCCCGTGTTTTGAGGAAGGCGAGCTTGTCCTTCGGTGCATTCAGTCGGCCAAGGGTACAAACAAGCTAGCGCCAAAGTGGGAAGGCCCTTACCAGGTGGTACGAGTCATGAGACCTGGTGCAGTCCGTCTGGAGACCGGAGATTGCATTCAGTTGCAAAACTCATGGAACATTGAGCATCTCTGCAAGTACTACCCGTAAGGCGTGGCTGTCGGGCCTGCTCAGCAGCCACCCTTTTGTACAAGCCTTGCCTCAGTTCCATGTAACCCCTTGTACAAAGCCAGGTGCAGACTGTGAGCAACAGATAAAAGATCGAAGCGTTGTAGCCCCCCCTCCACAATAAGACTGCATGCATGCATAAGCATATCATCAGCGTTGCGTACTCATATAGATTAGATTGCATTTGGCATCATTTCATATGCATAAACCACATGTTCTTGCTATGGACATGGTTCCCCAAGAGGAGATGAAAGGAGAAGCCAACTCTGCAATCTTCAGCACGCCAGACAGATAATTTGTTTCCATTATCCATACATGTTCTATAAGTACTTGTGCATGAGGAAACCTCCCTATCTTTTCGAGACTGAGGTGCTCCCATGCTTTGGCTCGAATGATGCTTCGATCGGGATGGTCAGAGCGGCCTTTGGTGAGAAAGGGTTTGCAGGGGGCTAGTCCTTCTCTACGTCTTACGCCCGGTAGGATTAATTCCCGGCAGCAAGTATGGGGGTACCGCCAAGGTAGCCTGCCGGAAAAAAGTCGTTTACTTAAACGTGAAGAGGCATCCCACCGTTGTGTGGTTGTATAACACGCACGAGTTCCTGGCAAGGTTTATATTTTCCATTAATATGTTGATCAACAAGTACAAATCTTACAGAACATTACATGGATAATGAGGATTACATTTATTTGAGCTAAAGTTTGGCAAGTTTAAGATTGAAAAAAGATAAGTGCCCATTTATGCCTTTTGCCGTTCATCTCCTCCTAGGCACTGCGGCAAGAGGTGAAGAAGAAGAAAAGTGAGGCCAAATAGAAGCCCAGCCTGACCCCATCGTGCTCCAGGAGAGGTAGCTCGACCAGGGGCCAGAAGGCGCAAAGGAAGGTGATGGCGAAGAAGTCGGCGGAGGTAGCCCGCCAAGCACCACCACCAAGGCTAGCAGGACATGGCAAGGCTGGCGAAGGTATAGCCCGCGAGGAAGCCTAACGGGGTCCAACTGGGGGGGGGGGTTGCAGGAGGAGTCAGGAGAGAGCTACTGCACCTACCCCCCGCCTCCAACTTCCCGCCAGAAATTCCATGCCGGGAAAAGGAGTGCAGGTGCAGATGGTGGTGCCAAGCCCTGACGATGATGGTTTGATCGGCGCTCAGCCTGAGTCAGATTCGTCGCCCTCCTGGCCGACATCGTCGTCATCGCCGTCACTGTCCTCCTCGTCGCTGTCGCTCGAGGAGGATCTTTCGTCATCAGTCGAGCTCTCAACGCAGCACCATAAGCGAGTACCTGCACTCCCAAACACCTTGACGGAAAGGAGTGATGGGAACGTAGCATTCAATTTCAAAAAAAATCATACGATCACGCAAGATCTATCTAGGAGATGCATAGCAACGAGAAGGGGAGAGTGTGTCCACATACCCTCGTAAACCGAAAGCGGAAGCGTTTGACAACGCGGTTGATGAAGTCGAACTTCTTCTCGTTCCGACCGATCAAGCATCGAACGTACGACACCTCCGAGTTATGCACACGTTCAGCTCGATGACGTCCCTCAAACACTTGATCCAGCAGAGCGTCGAGGAAGTAGATGTGTTCTGTCAACATGACGGCATGGTGATAGTGCTGATGAAGTGATCCGCGTAGGGTTTCGCATAAGCACTGCGAGATTATGACCGTGGGAGTAAACGGTGGAGGGGGCGGTGCACACGGCTAACAATGATGTTGTTATGTGTTCTAGAGCACCCCCTCACACATATATATAGGTGGGAGGGAGAGGGGATGTCGGGGAAACAACACTTATGGTATCCCGGGGACCCCTACTAAGGTTGGCGGGGGCGTAGCGCTGTGGAAAGAGCATGTGACACCCTGAGACCGATGCGCCAGGTGTCTTCGAATTTTTCGCTGTTGTTGCCATGTCATTTGGCTACGTGTTGCACTTTGTGATGCCATCATGTGCATTTCATCTGCATAGTTTTCAAAACTTGCATCCGTTCGTAGTTGTCGTCTCCAAGTTCTCTCCGTTGTACGTTCAGAGCCCAGACACACTCGCACGCGCTCGCGGTACCTCCAAAACATTTATTTTATAAGTGGCTGGAAAATGTTCTGAGAATGGGATGAAACTTGACGTGCGGTCTTATTATAGTGTAGACAAGCCGCCTGCCAAATTTCTTCGCATTCGGAGTCCGTTTGATAGCCCAACCGTTAAATTAGGGCGGCGCCGTTACCGGTTTATTTGTCAGACGTTTTCGATCTCCGAAAATACCGCTAGGCCTCTCGCTCTCTCTTCTCACCCCGCGGCCCACCTCCTCTTCACAACCCACCAAACAAGCCACTAGCCCACCTGCTAAACCCCCTATGCTCCATAGTCGGCGGATCGTGATCTGAGGGTCCGATCTGCTCCAAGAACCCCTAACTCTAGCCCCCTTCCATATAAAAACCATCCCACATGCGAAATTTGGGCATATCTAGCCTGTACTACCTCTTCTCCTTCCTCCTCCTAGAAAACCGCACCCAATCATTAGCCAACCGCCTCCCACCTTCTTCTCCATGAAATCTAGTGCCGCCACCTCTCCGTTGCCACTTGGTGTGATTCTAGTGGCTGCGCCACCACCTGGCCGCCGCCCTGCCCAATCCTGGGGCGCCACCTGGCCTCCTCAGCCTCCCACGGCACCAGGCCTGGGGAGCCCATCCGTGGCCCGCTCGGCCTGCGCCGCCGCCGCCCCAGGCCCGATCCAGGCCGATCCGCCCGTGGCCTGTCTCCCTCACCCGAGCTCAGCTCCCGCTGCTGCCTCACCTGGCTCCCTACGTCACCTAGCGCCGCTGCCCGCTCGCCGGACGTCGCAGCCGGCGGGCCGCCGCTATGACCATCCCTAGGTCGGTCCCGCCTCCTTATCTCTATCTGCCCTCTCCCTCTCTGGTGCCTCACCTCCCTCTCGCTGCAGATCTGACACCGCCAGGCCCTTGCCGGAGCAGCAGCCAACCACCGCCGCCATGGCCTTGACCACCGCCGCCCTTACCCAACTCCGGCCAGATCCGATCAGGAATGGGCTCCCCACGGCTAGATATGCCTCTGCCCGGCCTCCTCCATCGCCTTTGCCGCCTCCCCGTCACCGAAGTCGTCGTCCCCGCAGCCAAGATCACCGGCGCCCCAGCCCCTCCGCTCGGTTGCCCGCTCGACCCGCTGCTAGGTGGGCCCACGTGCCCAAGGCCCCGACACGGCCGCTCTCCTTCGGACATGTCCACCCAAGACCCCTTCGAGGTTGTTTTTCCCTCTATGTCCTTTTTATGAAAGACTTCATGTTTGCATCTTGTGTGCCTTGTAACACATTGTATGTTGGTCCTATGATGATGTTTAATTTGTCAAAATGTTCGTCTGTCTGAGCTCTACATGATGGTGTGCTATGCATTCATGATAGGTATCATCTTGACCTGTCTATCTCTGTTGCAAAAGTGCTAAATGTTGTAAACTGTTGAAAACTAATATAACTTGCTCATTTGTCCTTTTCATATCTTTTTGTGTGAATTTTTTTGTCAACATGTTTATGTTGTTACTCGTGTCAAAAATGAACTTAACTCGGGTGAGGGAGCCAGGCGGCGGGCGGATCGGCCCGGATCGGGCCCGGGGCGGCGGCGGCGCGAGCCGGGCCGGCCCCGGATGGGCTCCCCAGGCCTGGCGTAGTGGGAGGCTGAGGAGGCCAGGTGGCGCCCCAGGATTGGGCATGGCGGCTGCCAGGTGGTGGCGCAGCCACTGGAATCACGCCAAGTGGCAACGGCGAGGTGGCGGCACCGGATTTCGAGGAGAAGAAGGTGGGAGGCGGCTGGCTAATGATTGGGGTGCGGTTTTCGAGGAGGAGGAAGGAGAAGAGGTAGGTGGAGGCTAGGAGATGCCCAAAATTGGCATGTGGGTGGGTTTTTATATGGATGGGGCCTAGGGTTAGCTGGTCTTAGAGCAGATCGGACCCTCAGATCACAATCCGACAACTACATAGCTGATGGGGTTTACCAGGTGGGCTAGTGGCCGGTTTACTGGGCTGTGAAAAGGAGGTGGGCTGCGGGGAGAGAAGAGAGAGAGAGAGGCTCGACGCGGTTTTTGGAGACCAAAAACGTCCGACGAATAAACCGGCAACGGTGCCGCTCTAAGTTTAACGGTTGGGCTATCAAATGGACAACGAATGCGGCAAAATTTGACACGCGGTCTGTCTACACTATAATAAGACCGCACGTCAAGTTTCATCCCATTGTGAGAACATTTTCCGGCCACTTATAAAATAAATATTTCGGAGGTACCGCGGGCGTGTGCGAGTGTGTCTGGCCTTAGAACGGACAACAGATAGAACTAGGAGACGACAACTATGAACGGATGCATGTTTTGAAAACTATGCAGATGCAATGCACATAATGACATGGCAAAGAGAACACGCAAGCAAATGACATGGCAGCAACAGCGAATAACTGGAAGACACCTGGCGCATCGGTCTCGGGGTGTCACAACACTCCCATACTAACAAGAGATCTCATCCCATGATATTAGGAAGAAGACCTAAGTGAAAAGGAAGAAGGTGAAGCCAAAGAACCTTGAGAGGTTGAGCCACTTGAAAGGAAGAATGCCACGGAGATGAACGAGATTGAGAAGCTCCGGTAAAATAAGGAAAACAAGGATTTGTGAGATACTCCGAAAGAATGAAAAAAGGAAAAGTTGAACCAACGACGAGAACAATTGAAAGCTTTCTTGGAGAAGGCATATGACTGATGGAATCCATTCTTACATCACAGTTTGAAAATAATTTAGGAATATCTCTGAAAAATTACAAGAGTCGTGTAAGACTCTGGGAAAGACCTGTGGGTTAGGGCCCACTGAAGAAACCACCGTTGGAAAGGATTGAAAGGGAGATGATTCACCGAAACGTTTGAAATACTCGAATGAGGTGACAACCTCGAATTAATTTGAACATACACGAATCTCCTTAGATGTCTTCGCAACTTCGGAACAATTAAATGGCGAGAGACGAACGAGCAAGGGGAAACAATTGAGCCGACGGAAAGAATATGATCAACACCAAAAACTTGAATTGAATCCACCGGAAAATAAGAAGAGTTGAAGAATGATGAACAAGATGAGAATTCAGAAGTTGAAATAATTAAGGAAAGAAATCAAAGGTTTCATAAAGATAAATTGGATACACGATTCTGAACTCCGGCTCCGAGAAGAAAAAGGGTGGGTGGGTGGGAAAAAGAAAGACCACATCGGACAGGGAAAATGACGCCGGTTGGAAAGAACTGAGGATTGAACTAGCAAGTTGAAGAGAGTCAAATTAACTCAACGATAATTGCACCGGATGACAAAGACTGACCTCACAACGATCAGAAAACTAACTGCGTGATCCTAAAAAATTGATGGGAAAGAGGAGTAATTCAAAACACCTACGTCAAGATTCCTCACTAGAGCGATGAAGGGGCTAAGGAGTAAAAAGAAATCCAACTCTCCGATATAACTAGACACCAAAATAGTTTTTCTGCTAGACTCGACAAAGGCCAAACTACGATTAATCAAGGGGGCTCCTATGGTCGGTCGAGGCTCTGATACCAACTTGTAACGCCCCGGACACACCCGCCAGTGGTCGTTACTCCTGGCGGGATCTAGACTTGCCTCACAGATCAATACTAGTCTTTTCTACGCTCTTTGTCCTCACTCGTGCGCACCCGGGAGCAACTTCTCGGTCGGTCACCCATCCTAAAATTACTCCAAGCTAAGCACGCTTAACTTTGGAGTTCTGTCCGAATGGGCTCCCGGAAAAGAAGGAATTCCTTATTGATATGAGTAGTCTATCATCCCTATTAAGCCAGGCTATCACAGTTGGGTAAACTCTCTTGGGATACGTCCAATGTTTGCGAAACCTGGTGTGTGTGTGTGTGTGTGTAAGGAAAACAACACGGTTCGGTGATATTGATGATGTGATTCTTGAGGAAGTCACGATGAGCTTGAGCATGAGTTGATTACAAATCTTTCTCGATATTGATGTATGTAACCTCCTGATACTTGTTGCAGACGCATGCATGTCCTTGATTTATGTTGATCATACATGCATATGAAAAACTAGCTTTACGAAAAACTGCCAATTTAGTAGTAGAGCCTTTCATAATTATTCTGTTATCACTCTTGGATTGCTTGCGAGTTGATTCAAAGTACTCATTGGATTGCCACTGGTTATTTTATTGGCCAGGCATGAAAGAATAGGTATTGAAGAAGAGATCTTCTGTGACGATCGTGCGAGCTAGGACACTTCCCAGTCAGAATGCCTATAGGGTTAAGGCGGATGGCATGGGTCCAAGTTGTCGATGAAGATTTCCGCTGCGATGATTTATACTCAGGACTTGACCGTAATGGTCCTACTTGTGTAATACGGTCTGTATGGATGTAAGTCTCTTGTTATTCAGCTTCTGTGTGTTCAGTGAGCATTGATCTCTGGGATCACTATACACGTGCATTCGGTGATCACGACTTATGAGTCGGGGTCCCCACAGAGCTGGTATCAGAGCCATCCTGACTGTAGGAAGCCTTAGTTAGCATGGTCGTTAGTTAGGGTAAAATTATTTCCAAAACTATTGCTAGTTTTCAAAAACTATCTATACTTCTCCTCCCTTCCCAGTTTTTCGAAAACTAAGGAATACTTTCCTTATTGATCTCTTCCCCTTCATAACTTTTGGTCGCTAGAACCCTTATGCCCCTGGCCACTAGATTTCTTGAAATCCTTGTGGATAATCTAGAAAGATGATAGCTTGCCCACCCCTTCTAAACGCAAGATTGGAGACACCACAACAAGACGATGCCAACAGAAGATACATCCTTGACGAATGAGGACTTGAAGACCCAGAAGATGGTGACACCCTTGACACTGCCACAAGATGATGCAACCTTGGCCTACGATGAAAATTGCATAAGTTATGCAAGATCATGATATACATCGCTAGTTGAGAAACCATGTCCTTACCGTTGTTGTATCGACAACCACTCGTGGATGAGAACCTCGCCATTTGGTCCGCCTCACTATAGTGAGTAGGAAAACGGTTCTCTTCATCCCCCGCTCTTGGTTTCGATGTTGTCATCAACGAAACCGACATGTTGGACCTCTACTATGACTTGCTCTTGTCATTGCATAAAGGATTGCCTACCTGGTACCGTCAATGCCTTATAAGGCAAAAGAGATCGTCATGATTAAGAAGACAAGAGGAGACCAAGTCAACACCAGCTACGAAGAGCCACCTTCACCCCATTACCTCGGCAGATGAGGAGTTGTTGAAGATTCTTCAGGCCCAACCCGGTTCGTTCATCAAACAACTACAAGGCACATAGCAACACCTGAGGAAAACTCAGAAGACTGCATGAGCCACAAGGCACGACTACAGAGTCCGAGAACCCCTAGGGTAGGATGAGTCGTGTACCCCCTATGCGCAGTCGAGTCCGTATGATGGTTCGAATAGAACCATGATTATGGGTTGCTTGTTTTTATTGTTTGTGTTTTGATATAAGTCACACTTTTGCCCTAGGCAACAACTACACGACAATATCACCTTCCTTACATTGTTTCTTTTGTTGGTCCTTTTTCCACCTGTTTGTATGCACTTGCACTATAGAACCCCCCTCCTCCATACTACTTTTCCCTCTCATCTCTCTCCTCAACTGAAGACCGACAAGACAAGATACACCAAGGATTCTACTTCGGCAACCAACTGGCACTGAAGACTTTTGTTGCGGCTCCCTCGTCCAAGTAAAACCCCGTGGAGTTATGTTTACCCCTCAAGATTAGAAACCCATCCCGAGACCCTTCGAGACTTCACGAGATACTCCAGCTCGAATCCTTAACAATGTGCTTAACCCACAAATTTGCAAGAGAACCGGATAAGCCTCTATAACCTTGCACAACACTGGGTTCGTAATGGAACTAGTGGACACTGTGATCGAGTACATTGTCATCCTAATATAGCACAAGAACTGATGATGCCATAGGGAAGACCAAATTGAGGATATAGGAATAGAGGACAGATGACTTGGTGACTTTATATCAATGACTTCGAGGAATTATCTGAGACCTTTGTGGATTGTGAGGTTTTCATGTTGGTGGGATCATGATTAATAGAGTAGCGTAACTTTCATCACCCTAGAGTAACTTGGAGGTATGAGGATTTGGCTTAGCCAGGGGATATTGACAGGAGATAGTTGATGTGACGATAATGACTTGGGGGAAAATGTAGGAATTTTCGTCGGACATGAGGTTTGGATTTAAGTAGGTGATTCTGATTGGGTATAGATGCAAAATATGTCTACATGGTCTGAAGTAAATTGGATTTGGATTGTTGATCCTGATCATGATACCATGTTTCTCAGTGAATGGCAAACTAGGAGATTGGATTACTTGTCGGAGTTGATTTAGTGATATATATAAGCATGACCTTGGAGTTTACTTGACCATGATGGTGGGAATTTGGTGGACTTACTATAGTAATGGATAGCCCTTCCAAGTATTTGGGTATTATAGTGACTTTAGATTTTGTGGAACACCGTAGACATCGGATTTGTAGAATTATTGGATTATGTGGTGATTGATGGAAGTTAATGGACTATTGGAGTTGATTCATAGGAAGGAAACAAGATCTTGGAGTGGCTTGCGACGTGTTTCCTTAGGATAGATATGCATTATCTTGAACCTTGGAAGAATAGGCTGAGCACTTGGATTTTGGTGTCTAACTCAAGCTTGGATGCTTGTATGCTCTACCCATGGATTCTAGGGGTAGACATACATATGAGTTTGGGGATCATAGACATGTATAATTTTGTTAGATCTCCTCTAAGGAGCCATGCATATATCTATAACATGAGTGATGATTGGAGTGACTTATGCAAGATGATGCTTTCGGTGGTATGAAGTGATTTGGTTAGAGGACTAGATAGCACTACTGGCATCTCAGGGACTGTGCTTAAGTATAAGATAATAAACGTTCACTCGCACACTAGAATCCTTGAAACCCTTAAGCCCCACCAAACCACAACATGGTCAGATCCTGACCGCGGGCCTTGACTCTAGGTCAAGAAGACCATTGCCAATACTCAACCGAGACCACCACCAATACCCCAGCCTACCTTACGTACCCCATAGACTACATGGAGCACTTGGACAAGTTAGTTGTCATCTTTATTTGTCAACATACTTGACTACCCGAAGATGGAAGAAGAGCCGTTTAGCTGGTTAGAAGACATTCGAAGACCGCCATGTCAAGAAGCAAGAACTACACCAACCACCATCATCATGAAATAAACTTCCGTGTCGAAGACCAGGTGTTTCTGCAAACCACTCCCCTCGAAGGAACCAAGCATTCCCATGTCAAGAGAAGCTCCCACCAAGATTTATCGGCCCTCTCCAAGATCACCGCAAGATGAAGAATAGACGGCTACCAGCTGGAGTTACCACCTGAGTTACCTCCTGTGCACAATGTCCTTCCACACGACACCACCCCGGAAACGTTTTCCAACTTCCTTACTAACCCGATCTCTAAAAGGACATCGATCATCGATCCATTAACATCTACCCCAACTTGACCTGCGCAAGAGTCCCCTCAGCAACGTGCATCAAAGAGGGAAACATGCACGC
Source organism: Secale cereale (assembly GCA_902687465.1). Lineage (NCBI taxonomy): Eukaryota > Viridiplantae > Streptophyta > Magnoliopsida > Poales > Poaceae > Secale > Secale cereale. Next base: position 395,749,107 of record LR738715.1, on the reverse strand, counting down.
AGCCACACCATCAAGTACTTCAAGGTTCAAAGGAGCACCACTTGAAAGCATAAGAACTACGAGGACGTTAAGACTACCCCAAATCCAAGTCTCCATATTCCTTTCCACGCCTAGTCCGGGAAACTCGGGGACGAGATTCTTGTAAGGGGAGTAGGTCTGTCACACCCTGATTTTCATGCCTCAACACTTATCCTAATAATCATGCTAAAATGTGGTTCGACAAAAGTTTTTCAGTGTTTTTGACCTTGCTTGATTGGTTTTCTGTTTGCTGTTTGCTAGTGCTCTAAAAATAAAATAAATCATCCAACTCTTATACTTCATCTCCTTGATCGAAAACCTTTTCCCAATGATCATGCCATGTGTATAGAGTAGTATAGTATTTTCTTACAAAAATATTTTGGCCAAAAAGTATTTTCTAAAATTAGTTTTCCAAAAACCCCTGAATAGAGGTTTGCACTACAAGTACTTAATTAAGGGTGTGAAAAATCTTTCAAAAATTATATTTGAATCCTAATAGATATAGGACTCCCAAAAACCACAAAAATATTATTTAAAAAGTTAATTTTCTATTTTATTTAAAGGCTTTTTTTAGGCCAGAAATGGTCATTAATAGGTTAAAATTATTTAACTGTTTCAAAAATATTTGTCAAAATTTAGGGAAACTCATAGGACATATACTGTCCATATATAAGAGTTTCAACACATGGTCATGTTAAAAATAATGGACAAATCCTTCAAAAACCCTTTCTGGATATTTCAAGCTTTTGAAATATTTACAAAGGAAATTTTCTTGATTAATTCCAAGGAAACACTAGCATGTGAGTTATGACATATTTGATGATCTTACACAGCCTCATGCCTTGAAGATCAAGAAAACATCATCAAACTCCCTCAAAACTATTTCTGTCCATTTTGAAGTTTGAGCAACTTTACATTGCCAAACTTGTCCAAATGCTCTTAAACTTGGTGCACATTCTAAAATGGTCGAATTATACATCTAGACAAAATGGTAAAAGTTTTCTAGAAAGATAGCTTGACCAAAGTGCCCCAAAACCCTTTCTGACCATATTCAAATTTGAACAACTCTACGTTACCAACTTTTTACTTGTGACCTCAAATTTTGTGGACATGCTCACAACCCCAAATGATGACCCTACACCAAGTGGTGAATCAAGGAGGGATGATTTGCATGATTAAATCTTGGAAAGTCCATTTCTGTTGATTTCTAGGGTTCACCAAAGTTACATTAGCAACTTTGCCCAAATAAACTCAAACTTGGTGTAACACCCTATTTTCATGTGCCATTTCATCCTGTTAAGTCTCATGTCAACTGGACTTCATTAACTTGCCTAAACTTACATCAAACACCTTCAACTATTTTATCAAAACCTCTGTTTTGACCCCTTTCACTATTCCCCCTTGCCTTAAGTTTTTTCCACAACTACTCCTGGTCACCATCTACCTCCAGAAACTCACCCAAGCCATCAGCTCAATGATTGATTGGGTAAAACCCCAATTTTCCAGTCTGTTTTCACCATGGCATCACCTTTTCTATCCTCCTACTACTTACCCCTCCCTCCTACCTTACCTCCTAAGCATCTCAGAGCATCCCAGTACCACCCCACAGCTAGTACACAAGGAGGGACACGACCAGAGAGCGTGGGCATGCAGTGGCATTCCAAATGGGCGCTCTGGAGCATGCTACAGTGTGCTCCCGCACTGTAGCTGCGTCCTGCCCGAGGCCTCCGACCACCTAGGGCCTTCCCCTTGTGTCCCCCGAGGCCGCCTCGATGTCCGTGACACGCAAGCCGGTCGGCCTCCTCCTTTCCCTCTCTCCTCTTGCCCTGTCAAGCTCACCCGAGCACCGCCCAGCTCCACCAGTGCGCGCGCGTGTTCGGGACATGCAGGAGCTCGCCCCACTCCTTCTTCCCTTTCCCCTCGACCTTGTCCACGCCCACGAACGCCCAGGACATGGCCTAGGGTGCCACTTCGACCCCTAGCACCGCCTCGGCGCGGACGTGGTCGCCGTCCACGGTGAGTCGTGGCCTCTCCATATAAGTCCGCCCCTGACCTCCCTGTGACCCCCCCTTGCTCTATTTCTCTCCCTTGCACCCCCCTAGACCAGCCCAATCCTCTCATGCGCCCTCCATGCGCCCCCCACCTGGCCGGAGTTTCCCCATTGACCGCCGCTCGAATTGGAGCGCCTCGGGCCCTCTCTTTTCCCCCTAGCCACTCCAGTACCCTCTCAAAACCACCGCTGACCCATCCCGGTCTCCATTTCCTCCCACATCTCGCCGGTTCGCCGTGCCCATCCTCACCGTCGCCGGTCTCCTCCATGGCCAACGCTCCGCCTGACTCTGGCGCTCCCCGCATTCAGCACGACCACCTCGGGGCACAACATGGAACGGGGCATCCGCCCAGACGACTGGCCTAGCCTCGGGCGTAGCGGGGCGTCCAGAATCATCGTCGGCATGCGCGGCGTTTGTCCTCTGCCTCTGCCCGTCGGGAGGAAGGAGGAGGCGGGAGGAGAGAGAGAGAGTTGGCGTTGGACCCACAGGTCAGTGAGCCAGTGCCCAAGCCCGCCCAGTTTAAGTGCTTACGATCCCGACAATTTCCGCCTCTCCGCTCTGGAGGCGCACTGGGCGGAGGCGCCTTCGATGTCCCCTCCTTCTCTGCACGCGGCTAAGCTATTCGGCCGGCCCAGTAGGTATTCTGCATCCAGAGCGCATGATTAGGTATAATTCCTAATCGTTTCCCTTCTTCTTTTTCTTTTTCCAGAAACTTGTAAAATCTCCCAAATATTCAAATGAACTCCAAATTTGATGATTCAAATTTTTGGTGACTCTACAAATCATGCTCTATTTAATAGGAAATAGCCAACATTTCTACTATGCCCTTTGTCCACTGAACCTATTAAATAGGCCAATTATTCACATATGACAAACTTCAAAACTCAATATTATATTCATTTCAACTCCAAATCTGGTGAAACCAACTTCTAAACGCTTCTAAAATCATGCATGATTTAATGGGTACTATTACTCATGTTTATTAAAAGGGATTCTGTAGACAACATGCAGATCCATTAAACCCCTTGATTCCATCATATTGAAATGTTCCAAACTATCCATTGATCCAATGCCAATGAAACCACTGTGGTCATTCCTTATATGACCAGAGGTATCCTAGAAAAGTCCGACTCCTATTTTTAGAGCACTTTTATTTTTGCCTTGTTGTGTTGCTTACTGTGATTTGTTTCCGACGTTAGTCGACGAAGTAGACGAAGTACTTGGAGATGGACCAGAAGCTTTGAAGACTCTGAGGAACAAGGCAAGCAGCCCTTTGACCATGTTCGAGAAACCTTTTTACGCATGTCATATTGCACCTAATTATCAATGCATCCAAATCATGTTGAGGTGGTGACCATTTTGGTTGTTGCCTTTGTTACTTTCCTATATTGAAACTTGCATCAAGCATGACCCTACCTTCCTATGAGGGTTATGCGGGTGGGAGTAGATAGGATGCTATATTAGTAGCTACGATAATGGGACGGGGATAATCATGGCGATGGAGGCAGAGTACTTTTAAAAGACTTTTCGAAAAACCCGTCGGGTGCCACTTATGCCCGAGGGAGATGATGAGTTGGGTAACCACTTGATGACGAATTGGTGTACCGAGGCAAGTGTGTGTGTTGTTTTCAAAACGGATTGGTTTAAGTTGCGACCGTTATTCCAACCTTACATGCGCAACCACTCTACCCTTATATGGGAAAGGGCATTATTGATTACCTAGGCCGATACTAGTATGGTGCCCGCATTACTAGTGACGGGGGTGACACGAGGTCACTCTCGGGACGGGGTCGTGCTTGGATAGGCGACCATGACTATTTTTACAGGGCATCATACACACCGTTGGTACCCCCGTGCAAGTGAGATGCGATGAATATGGGAGCACGGCTCCACCAAATTGAATTGTGAAAATGTTTGGCACGGGGGCTGTTACTAATTGAGGGGACTCTATGTTAGTGTCGTCTAGGGAAAGATAGTGGTCGGGTGCTTACCCCGGGTACTTGAGGTACCGCGGGTCATGAATGACACGGAAGTTCCCCGGATCTTGTGGGTAAAGTGTGCAACCTCTGCAGAGTGTAAAACTATTCGAATAGCCGTGTCCATGGTCAAGGACAGTTGGGTAACCGCTCTTGGGCTACGTCCAATGTTTGCGAAACCAGGTGTGTGTCTGTGTGAGGAAAACAACACGGTTCGGTGATATTGATGATGTGATTCTTGAGGAAGTCACGATGAGCTTGAGCATGAGTTGATTACAACTCTTTCTCGATATTGATGTCTGTAACCTCCTGATACTTGCTGCAGACGCATGCATGTCCTTGATTTATGTTGATTATACTTGCATATGAAAAACTAGCTTTACGCAAAACTGCCAATTTAGCAGTAGAGCCTTGCATAATTATTCTGTTATCACTCTTGGGTTGCTTGCGAGTAGATTCAAAGTACTCATTGGCTTGCCACTGGTTATTTTATTTTCCACGCATGAAAGAGCAGGTATTGAAGAAGAGATCTTTTGTGACGATCGTGCGAGCTATTACACTTCCCAGTCAGAATGCCTGTAGGGTTAAGGCGGATGGCATGGGTCCAAGTTGTCGATGAAGATTTCCGCTGCGATGATTTATACTCACGACTTGACTGTAATGGTCCTACTTGTGTAATACAGTTTGTATGGATGTAAAACTCTTGTTATTAATCTTATGTGTGTTCAGTGAGCATTGATCTCTGGGATCACTGTACACGTGCATTCAGTGATCACGGCTTATGAGTCGGGGTCCCCACAATGCTACAGAGCTCCCACTCACTTTCTTGTAAATACATGCTTCACCATAAGTCTGTATAGAACCATATGCTTTGATCACCTCATCAAAGTGCATATTCTAACTCCGAGATGCTTGCACGAGTCCATAGATGGATCACTGGAGCTTGCACACTTTGTTAGCACCTTTAGGATTGAAAAAACCTTTTTGGTTGCATCATATGCAACTTTTATTTTAAGAAATCCATTAAGGGACATAGTTTTGACATCCATTTGCCAGATTTCATAAAATGTGGCAATTGCTAACATGATTCGGACAGACTTAAGCACAGCTACAAGTGAGAAAATATCATCGTAGTCAAGACCTTGAACTTGTCGAAAAACCTTTTGCGACAAGTCGAGCTTTGTAGATAGTAACACTACCATCAGCATCCATCTTCCTCTTGAAGATCCATTTATTCTTAATGGCTTGCCGATCATCGGGCAAGTCCACCAAAGTCCACACTTTGTTCTCATACATGGATCTCATCTCAGATTTCAGGGCCTCAAGCCATTTATCAGAATCTGGGATCAACATCGCTTCCTCATAGTTCGTAAGTTTGTCATGGTCTAGGAACATGACTTCAAGAACAGGATTACCGTACCACTCGTGTGCAGAACGTGCTACGTTCAACATACGAGGTCAAGTAGTTACTTGATCTGAAATTTCATGATCATTATCATTAGCTTCCTCTCTAGTTAGTGTAGGCATTACTTGAACTGATTCCTATGATGAGCAACTTTCCAATTTGAGAGAAGGTACAATTACATCATTGGGGTTCTACTTTCCTCCCACTCACTTCTTTCGAGAGAAACTCCTTCTCTAGAAAGGATCCATTCTTAGCAACAAAGATCTTGCCTTCAGATCTGTGGTAGAAGGTGTGCCCAATAATTTCTTTTGGGTATCCTATGAAGACGCACTTCTACGATTTGGGTTCGAGCTTATCAGGCTGAAGTTTTTTCACATAAGCATCGCAACCTCAAACTTTAAGAAACGACAGCTCAGGTTTCTTGCCAAACCATAGTTCATACGGTGTCAGCTCAACGGATTTAGACAGTGCCCTATTTAACGTGAATGTAGCTGTCTCTAATGCATAACCCCAAAACGATAGTGGTAAATCAGTAAGAGACATCATAGATCGCATCATATCCAACAAAGTATGGTTACGACATTCGGACACACCATTATGAAGTGGTGTTCTAGGTGGTGTGACCTGTAAAATTATTCCGCATTGTTTCAAATGAAGACCAAACTCATAACTCTAATATTCGCTTCGACGATCAGATCGTAGAAACTTTATTTTCTTGTTACGATGATTCTCTACTTCCCTCTGAAATTCTTTGAACTTTTCAAAAAATATTAGACTTATGTATCATCAAGTAGATATACTCAAATCTGCTCAAATCATCTGTGATGGTTTGAAAATAATGATACCCACGGTGAGCCTCAACACTCATCAGACTGCATACATCTGTATGTATTATTTCCAATAAGTCATTGGCTCGCTCTGTTGTTTGGGAGAATGGAGTTTTAGTCATCTTGCCCATGAGGCAAAATCATCAAATGATTCATAACCAAGTGATTCCAAAAGTCCATCAACATGGAGTTTCTTCATGCGTTTTACACCAATATGACATAAACGGCAGTGCCACAAGTATGCTGCACTATCATTATCACTCTGAACTTTCTGGCCACAATATTATGAATATGTGTATTACTACGATCGAGATTCAATAAACCAGTCACCTTGGGTGTATGACCATAGAAGGTTTTATTCATATAAATAGTATAACAATTATTCTCTGACTTAAATGAATAATAATATTGCAATAAACACGATACAATCATGTTCATGCTCAACGCAAACAGCATATAACATTTATTTAGGTTTAACACTAATCCCGAAAGTACAGGGAGTGTAGGATTATGACCATATCAATATTGGAACTACTTCCAACGCACATCGTCACCTCACCCTCAACTAGTCTCTGTTTATTCTGCAACTCCTGTTTGGAGTTACTAGTATTAGCAACCGAACATGTATCAAATACCCAAGGGCTACTATGAACACTAGTGAAGTACACATCAATAACATGTATATCAAATATACCATTGTTCACTTCGCCATCCTTCTTATCAACCAAATATTTGGGGTAGTTCCGCTCTCAGTGACTATTTCCTTTGTAGTATAAGCAATTAGTTTCAGGCTTGGTTCTACCTTTAGGCTTCTTCTCGGGAGTGAGAACTTTCTTGCCATTCTTTTTGAAGTTCCCTTTCTTTTCATTTGCCCTTTTCTTGAAACTAGTGGTCTTGTTAACCATCAACAATTGATGCTCTTTCTTGATTTCTACCTTCGTTAATTTCAGCATCACGAAGAGCTCGGGAATTGTTTTCGTTATCCCTTGCAAATTATAGTTCATCATGAAGTTCCAGTAACTTTGTGATAGTGACTAGAGATCTATCAATCACCATCTTATCTGGAACATTAAATCCCACTTGATTCAAGCTATTGTAGTACTCACACATTTTGAGCACATGCTCATTGGTTGAGCTATTCTCCACCATCTTGTAGGCAAGGTACTTCTTAGAGGTCTCATACCTCTCAACATGGGCATGAGTCTGAAATACTAGTTTCAACTCTTGGAACATCTCATATGCTCCGTGGCGTTAAAAACATTTTTGAAGTCCCAGTTCTAAGCCGTAAATCATGGCGCACAAAACTATCAAGTACTCATCATACCGAGCTTGTCAAATGTTCATAACATCTGCATATGCTCCTCCAATAGGTCTGTCACCTAGTGGTGCATCAAGGACATAATTCTTCTGTGCAGCAATGAGGATAATCCTTAGATCACGGACCTAGTCTCCATTATTGCTACAATCATCTTTCAAATTTTCTCTAGGAACATATCAAAATAATATAGGAGCTATATCGCGAGCTATTGATCTACAACATATATATGCAAATACTATCAGGACTAAGTTCATGATAAATTAAAGTTCAATTAATCAAATTACTTAAGAACTCTCACGTGATGCAACAAAGTTCATCTAAATGATCACGTGATGCAAATCAACTAAACTATGTCCGATCATCACGTGAGATGGAGTAGTCTTCAATGGTGAACATCTCTATGTTGATCATATCTACTATATGATTCACGTTCGACCTTTCGGTCTCCAGTGTTTCGAGGCCATGTCTGTACATGCTACGCTCGTCAAGTTTAACCCGAGTATTTCGCATGTGCAAAACTGTCTTGCACCTGTTGTATGTGAATGTAGAGCCTATCACACCCGATCATCACATGGTGTCTTAGCACGAAGAACATTTGCAACGGCGCGTACTCAGGGAGAACACTTATACCTTGAAATTTTAGTGAGGGATCATCTTTTAATGCTATCATCGTACTAAGAAAAATAAGATGCATAAAAGATAAACATCACAGGCAATCAAAATATGTGACATGATATGGCCATCATCATATTGTGCCTTTGATCTCCATCTCCAAAGCACCGTCATGATCTCCATCGTCACCGACTTGACACCTTGATCTCCATCATAGCGTCGTGGTCGTCTTGCGAACTATTGCTTGTACAACTATCTCTAACGCATAGCGATAAAGTAAAGCAATTACATGGCGTTTGCATTTCATACAATAAAGCGACAACCATAAGGCTCCTGCCAGTTGCCGATAACTTTTACAAAACATAATCATCTCATACAACAACGTATATCACATCATGTCTTGACCATATCACATCACAGCATGCCGTGCAAAAACAAGATAGACGTCCTCTACTTTGTTGTTGCAAGTTTTACCTAGCTGCTATGGGCTTCTAGCAAGAATAGTTCTTACCTATGCATCAAAATCACAATGGTGTTTTGGAAAGTTTGCTGTTTTAACCTTCGACAAGGACCGACCATAGTCAAATTCGATTCACTAAAGTTGGAGAAACAGACACCCGCGAGCCACCTTTATGCAAAACTAGTTGCATGTCTGTCGGTGGAACTGGTCTCATGAACGTGGTTAAGGTTGGTCCAGGCCGCTTCATCCAACAATACCGCTGAAACAATATAAGACTTTGGTGGTAAGCAATATGACTATCACCACCCACAACTCTTTGTGTTCTACTCATGCATATCATCTATGCATAGACCTGGCTCATGATGCCACTAACGGGAACATAGCATGGAATTTCCAAAAAATTCCTACGATCAGGCAAGATCTATCTAGGAAATGCATAGCAACGAGAAGGGGAGAGTGTGTCCATGTACCCTCGTAGACCGAAAGCAAAAGTGTTTGACAACACGGTTGATGTAGTCGAACTTCATCTCGTTCCGACCGATCAAGCAGCGAACGTACGTCACCTCCGAGTTTTGCACACGTTCAGCTCGATGACGTCCCTCGAACTCTTGATCCAGCAGAGCATCGAGGAAGTAGATGAGTTCTGTCAACACGACGGCATCATGAGGCTGATGATGAAGTGATATGCGCAGGGCTTCGCCTAAGCACTACGAGATTATGATTGTGGGAGGAAACGATGGAGGGGGGCACCGCACATGGCTAACAATGATGTTGTTATGTGTTCTAGGGTACCCCACACACACACACATATATATAGGTGGCAGGTAGAGGTGAGAGACCAAGGGGCGCCCCAAGTGGGGCCGAATCCCACTAGGGTTCCTGCCCTAGTCCGGCCCCCCTTTCTTTGTATACGACAAGGAGGAAAGGGAGGAGGGGGAGGTGAGGTAGTAGGAGTCCTACTTCATACTTTCCTTTTCCTCCTCTCCTTTCCTTTGCACCCACCTTATCTTGGCCTACATGGGGTGCACCAGCCCCTTAGGGGCTCGTCTGTTCCACTCCTGGCCTAATAAGGCCCATATCTTTGCTGGCGGTGCCTGAAACTCCTTTTCGGTGACCCGGTATCATCCGGAACACTTCTGATGTCCAAGTACCATCGTCCTATATATCAATCTTTACCACTCGACCATTGTGAGACTCCTCGTCATTTTCGTGATCTCATTCTGGACTCCGAACAACGTTCGGTCACCAACTCACATAACTCATATAATACAAATCGTCATCGAACGCCAAGCGTGCGAACCCTACGGGTTCGAGAACTATGTAGACATGACCGAGACACCTCTCCGGTCAATAACCAATAGCGAAACCGGGATGCTCATATTGGATCCTACATATTCTACGAAGATCTTTATCGGTCGAACCGTTATGACAACATACTTTATTCCCTTTGTCATCGATATGTTACTTGCCCGAGATCCGATCGTCGGTATCTTCATACCTATTTCAATATCGTTAACGGCAAGTCTCTTTACTCGTTCCATAATGCATCATCCCGCAACTAACTCATTAGTCACATTGCTTGCAAGGCTTCTTATGATGTGCATTACCGAGAGGGCCCAGAGATACCTCTCCGATACTTGGAGTGACAAATCCTAATCTCGATCTATGCCAAACCAGGAAACACCTTCGGAGATACTTCTAGAGCATCTTTATAATCACCCAGCTACGTTGTGACGTTTCATATCACACAAGGAATTTCTCCACTATCCGGGAGTTGCATAATCTCATAGCCGGAGGAATATGTATTTGACATGAAGAAAGCAATAGCAATAAAACTGGTCAATCAATATACTAGGCTAACGGATGAGTCTTTTCCATCAAATCATTCTATTAATGGTGTGATCCCGTTCATCAAATGACAACACATGTCTATGCAGGAAAGTTAACCATCTTTGATTAACGAGCTAGTCTAATAGAGGCTTACTAGGGACTTGGTATTTTGTCTATGTATTCACACATGTATCAAGTTTCCGGTTAATACAATCCTAGCATGAATTGTAAACATTTATCATGAAATAAGGAAATATAAAATAACAACTTTATTATTGCCTCTAGGGCATATTTCCTTCAAGGAGACCGTCCTCCAATATCTTAAAATGGAGGACGTGCCCCTCCATCAAGATGTGGGTGATGTCTGCTAGAACTACATCGGTATTTCCCCAAATAAGAAGGGATGGTGCAGTATAATAGCGGTAGGTATTTCCCTCAGTGATGAGACCAAGTGTATCGAACCAGTAGTAGAACCAAGCAACACAACATAAACAACACATGCACACAAATAACAAATACTTGCAACCCGATGTGTAAAAGGGGTTGTCAATCCCTTTCGGGTAGCGGACGTGATAGAGTTGTAAATATTGATAGATTGATTGATAAATAAGATAAATTGCAGCTAGGTATTTTCGGGTTTTTGGTTTAGTAGATCAGAAAATAAAAGCAAAGGAAAATAGATCGCAAAGGCAAATAATATGAGAAAGACTCAAGGGCCGTAGATTTCACTAGTGGCTTCTCTCGAGAAAATAGCAAATGGTGGGAAGACAATTACTGCTCTGACAATTGATAGAACTTCAAACAATAATGAAGATATCCAGGCAATGATCATTATATAGGCATGACGTCCAGGATTAGTAGACCGACTCCTCTCTGCATCTACTACTATTACTCCACACATCGACCGCTATCCAGCATGCATCTAGTGTATTAAGTTCATGGAGAAACGGATTAATGCAATTAGAACGATGACATGATGTACACAAGATATATTTATGTAGAAATAGACCCCATAATTTTATCCTTAGTAGCAACAATACATATGTGGCGGTTCCTTTTCTGTCACTGGGATCAAGCACAGCAAGATCGAACTCACTACAAAGTACCTATTCCCATTGCAAGATAAATAGATCAAGTTGGCCAAATAAAACCCAAATATTGGAGAAGGAATATGAGGCTATAAGCAATCATGCATGTAAGAGATAAAAAGAAGACTCTAATAACTTTCATGGATATAAAAAGATAGATCTGATCATAAACTCAAAGTTCATCGAATCCCAACAAAAACACCGCAAAAGAGTTACATCATATGGATCTCCAAGAGACCACTGTATTGATAATCAAAAGAGAGAGAGGAAGCCATCTAGGTACTGACTACGGACCCGTAGGTCTACAAGGAACTACTCACGCATCATCGGAGAGGCACCAATGGATGTGGGGAACCCCTCAGTCATGGTGTCTAAATTAGATATGGTGGCTCTGGACTCTGTGGCGACTGGATCGAAATTCTGTCGACTCCCCTAGGGTTTCTGGAATATCGGGGTATTTATAGAGAAAAGAGGAGGTCCGGGGGGCACCCCAGGTGGGCACAACACACCAGGGTTGTCACATCCCTAGCTTATGTCACTGCCTAGTGCTAGCATCTGGTGTTGCATCATGTTTATTTTTCACAGAAAGTTGAAATGGGGATGACAGAAACTTCCAGCACCACCCAAATCAATTAGGGTTACTAAAATACTTTTCCAATGAACCGAAAATGCCCTCCTAAAATGTTCATCATTTTTTAATTCGTCTAGAACCTCTCCCAAAAATGGTGCACAAATTTCTAGGTCATCCAAAGGTCAATGGATTAAACCATATGTTACTTGAATTTGGGCATTTAAATACTAGTAAATATTTTAAATGTCCAAATAATCTTAAACTGAAATGCTCCATGCTGGATATATTCTATACAGTGGGCATGAGAAGTTTGGTGATTTTTTAGTGTGCCTAAGTATTTTTAATAAAGCCCAGAACAAAATAACGAAATAGAAAAACAGAAACTAAATAGAAAGAGAAGGGAGAGAAAGTTACCTGGACCTACCTACTATGCAGCCCACTGGAAGCCCTGCAGATAGCCGACCTGCTAGGCCCAGCCCACCCCCTCGCCGTCGTCTTCCTCGTGCCTACTGGCTCTGCGCGTGGCGCGCGCATAGCCGAGCCGCGACCACCTCCTACTTCGCGTTGGCAAGGCCGCGGCCCTTCTCACCTCGCCAGCGCGACGCCCTGGGCGCCCTGATTCTCTCCCCTCCCTTGCTGGACCTCTCCCTCTTCTCCTTCCCTCTCTCACGCGCGCGGCCGAACGCCACCATCGCCGCCGCTTGTCATTGCCACGGCCACCGCCTCCCCCTCGCTTCCCTGACTGGCTCAAGAGCTCCGCCTCGTCGCCCTAGACCTCTCCGCCGAGCCACGCGGCACCAGACGCCTCCGAACCCCGTCTGCGCCGCTGTTCCCCTCGTCGGCTGCCGGCGATCCCCGCCTTCGATTCGTCGTCTGCAGGCCTTCCCAGAGCCCGCCGAGCACTCCAATCAATGCGATATGAGCTTCCGAGTGTTCTTCCCCTCCTTCCCGCGGTCAAACCTCCCTCTAGCCTGCCTTGCCGCCGGAGCGGAGAGCTCCCGCCCGCCGGCCATGTCACCGCCGCGGACATGGCTTGTTTCATCCGCGTCCGAGCACGTAGTTGAACTCCTGGAGTTCCCAGGAGACTGTAGATCACCTCAGCTAGCTTCTCCGCGCCCTGCAGCCTCGCGCACGACTGAGCCCGTACTCCGGCCGCCGCCTCGCTCGTCGCCGGCGCTGTTCCCGGCCACCTCAGGTCGTACAGCTTTCACCGTTCTATGCGGCCGAGTGCCAGCTTTCCAACGGGACTAACCGCGCCTGAAACCGCCCCTTGTACGCGAAACCCGAGCCACTTCGGCGAGACACCGCCGCGGATTGTGGTCGCCGGCGAGTCACTCCGGTGGGTACGCGTTAATTAGTGCTAATGACCTCCCATGGGTCGATGACAGGTGGACCCAGGGCCCTACTAAATTAGTTTAGTTACTAAACCAATTTTAGTTAACCACCGAGACACTAACGTGTGGGCCCCTGTGCCTATTTAGTTTAGTTTAATCTTCTGTTAAGTTTAGTTAAGCCTGTTTAACTGCTGTGTCACTAACGTGTGGACCCCACACATCAGGTTTGACCTGGACCCACCTGTTGACTTGCTGATGTCAGCATGACCTAGTGCTGATGCAATAACTATTTTCTGTTATTTAAAATAAATCAGAAATGATTTATTTATTTCAGAAAATAGCCAAAACTTCTAAAAATCATAGAAAATAATCTATAGCTCAGATGAAAATAATTTATATATGAAAATTGATCAGAAAAATCCAAGGAATCTGTTTATGGCATCTTCATGCATGTTTGAATAACTTACAGCCACTGTTTTGGAAAATTTGAATAAATGGCATTTGAATACTCACATATGGAATTTGAATTTGAACCTTTGGTTCAAACCAACTCCATTTAATATGGTTGCTAGTTGCATTAGCCCAATCAACAACATATTGCCATGTCATGATCATGCATCATTTTGTCGCATTGCATTGATTGTGTTCTTTCTCTGTTGCCGGTGTTTGTCCCCTCTCGGTAGACGCTGTTCCGACGATGTGATCGATGACACCGATGAAGACCCAATGTTATCTTCAGAAGTGCCAGGCAAGCAAAACCCCGTTGAGCATTCCGATACAATCCCACTCTCTCGCTCTTGCTCTCTTTTACTGCATTAGGACAACAACGCTTCAATTGTTACCTATTGCGGTAGTTGAACCCCTTTCCTCTGCATGACCTGTCATTGCCACAGTAAATAGTTGAAACCCACTAGCATGTGTAGGAGTTGTTTGAGCCATGTTGTGCCTACTCATTCATGCTTTCTAGTTATGCCTGCTATTGCTTAGAGTTGTGTCAGGTCTGATTCATCGGGGATGAATTGGAATGTGGTGAACATGTCCTACTGTTGAGAGCTAAGTGTGTGAACACGATTTGGTAAAGGTAGCGATGAGAGGCCATGTAGGAGTACATGGTGGGTTGTCTCATTGCAGCCGTCCTCAGGAACTGAGTTCTGTGTTTTTGATCCATGAAACAGCTACTACCACACATTGGGATCCTTAATTGACTCTCTCGGCTTGTTAATCACCCTTGTCCTCTGTCCAGGAGTTGCAAGTAGTTTCTGGTGTTTGTAGTATGCTGGAGGCCGTGCGCAGCGCTGACCGGAGGGGTGGGCTGTGATGCGGTAGGCACGTGGCCGGGTATGCCGGGCGCCCGTTTGGTGTCGCAGAACCCTGTACACATCGTTCGGGGCCGTATGTGGAAACCTCGGCTGGACTCCTTGCGGATGGAACCTGAATAGGTGATAAACCTGGACTAGAGACTTGAGTGTTTAGGTAGGCTGTGGGCGACACCCTCGCTGGGCTTCCGCTTGAAGGTTGCCCAGTACATGTCGTGTAAACGGCGGTAAGTGCTGAGAGCCTGTGTGAAAAAGTACACCCCTGCAGGGTTTTATATATGATCTATTCGAATAGCCGTGTCCGAGGAAATGGACTTCTGGGTTACCTGTACAGTTCATAGATAAGTGAAAGTGGATACTCTAAAACATGCAAGATAAGCGTGAGTGCTATGGATGGCCTTATCGTAGGGAGACGGGAGCGGATACATAGTGGTGTATTGTTTGGTGAATATGTGGACTCGTGTGCGCCACCTCAAAAGAGTTACTTGCAGTCATAGTTTAGGATAGCCACTGAGTCCAAGCTGGCTTGCTGCAGTCAAACTCCACCACCCCTTTGTTGATACTGATGCATATGTAGCTAGTTCTGATGTAAGTCTTGCTGAGTACCTTTGTACTCACGTTTTCCTAATTTATGTTTTGTAGAGAGACTTCAGTCTCACTAGTGGTTCCGAGTGGACTTCGACGTTTAGCTTGTTACCTCAGCTACGATCTTGTACCATTTGGAGGGTCTTGTAGATAGTCATGCTTCTCAGCCTTTTTCATTTGTAGTTGTCTGTACTTAGACATGTTATGCTTCCGTTGCCTATATGCTCTGTATGTTGGTTCATGTGACCTCTGTTTGTAATAAATGCTATGATGGCTCTTCTGGGCCTTTATCTATATGAGTTGTTGAGTTATGTTGTGATGCCTTGTTGTACAGCACATACTTGCATGTTATGCGTACGTGTAATGTGTATTGCTATGTGTGGGATCCGACACCTAGTTGTTTACCCTTGGTACAGGGAAATGTCTCCTAGTGCTTCCACTGAGCCTTGGTAGTTTGCTACTACTCTGGAACACTTAGGCTGGCCGGCATGTGTCCTTCTTTGTTCCTATGTCTGTCCGTTAGGGGAAATGTCACGCGTTGTTCCTTTAAGTCCTTGAAGCTTGCTATGAATTGGGTTCATACATTGATGACCGACACGTTCGTTGCTGGGTCGTGTATGCACGTCTCTGTAACTTAGTGCCACTTTTGGTTTATAACTAGTCATGTCGGCCCGGGTTCTCTGTCATATGGATTCTAGCGACACTATCATATACGTGTGCCAAAATGCGCAAACGGTCCCGGGCCAGGTAAGGTGGCACCCGTGGGGATACCGTCCGTGAGGCCGCAAAGTGATATGATGTGTTACAGGCTAGACCTGTGTGACTTAGGATCGGGGTCCTGACAGCTTCGGTATCAGAGCCTTACTGCCTGTAGGATTAGTAAGCCAAACTTGTCGAAGTCGTGTCTAGAAATTCTTTAGTTATGTAAGGGAATTGTTTGTGGAAGGGAACATAAGGCTCTTTTTACTTCTTTACCCTATGACCTTCTGATCTGAGTCACCTTCTTCTTTCTACGGGGATTAAGAAACTAGGATTCTCATTCTATTTATCAGGATCACGTTAATTGTGGATTCAACCCTCAGTTCAGTTTCTACTACTTCCGTTTGTTCAACTTTTGGTCTCAGAACCTTGATTTGATGATGTTGAGTGGATATGCTACCCCTTTTGCTTGGATCTCAAAAGTATCTTCGAGCATTTACAGCCATTATGCTGTCCGAGTCATTCCAGGTTTCTAAATAATCTGATGCATTTGCAAACCTTTCCTTCATGTTCCGATGTACCTTTGGGCCAGACTAAGCACACTAGTCAGTGTGTTGAGGTACTCTGTTACCTCGACATATATGTTGGACTTATTATTATGACCCTAGGTGTCTTAGAAGATCACCAGTAATCTAGCAATGCTTATATTCCAGTGTGATGATTCTGGCCATTATTCTCGAAAGCATTCCGTGATGCCATTTAGTTAGTAGGCATTCTACTCCTGGGTTCTTGAACCCAAGATTCACTCCACGTACCTCCTGTTGGTAGTATTTTCTCGTCCCTTTAGGATATTAGTAACCTTGTGATAGTCCTCGAGGTCCGTGGTTTATCATTCTTCTAAATACCATGAACCATCCTTGGCAGAAGTTCTCCCGAACCAAAAGATCACAACCAGGGTGCTCCTGAGTAGTACTCCATTCATATTGTGACTCTGCCAATCCTATCTTTCTGCATGGGTTATCCAGACGAAACATGTTGAACTAGTTCGACATACTAATCTATGCATCCACAACTCAGAAAGTTATATGTTCCTTTGAGTTGACCCTTTTTAGTTGTATTATGACCCTCGTCTATCAGTTGATAGTCAGGAGTAGTTGTGCACTCGTGTTCGTCGATGCCTTTTACTCTTGTGGTCCGTCAAGCCATTCTATTCTGAAATGACTAGGATAAACAAACTCCAGTACCTTACCCATATCCAGGATTGGGTCAAATAAGTTGTACTTCGCAGATGAAGAATGCTAATACAGCTTTTAATATGTTCTATCTTGGAGCATTACCATCTTTATGTCAAGAATGTCATGGGAATTGCACCACCTCCTATGAACTCTTGGTATTGTGATGTTTCTCACCATCATCGTTCATTCCTCGGTCTCCATGGAATTGTAACCGGAATACCGACAAGTGAATTGTGATGTGTGAAATCAATACTCGTAGCAACTTCGTTGCTTGGTAGTTAATGGACGATAATCTCATTCTTAGCATGATGGTTACCGAATGATCATTCTAAGATTGATCGTGCTACCTAGTCCATTTTTCTGGTGCACTCATCGATCAATGAGTTAGGATTATTCAATCCCTTGCATATTTGATCATATCGTCTTGCCCTAAAAAGCAAGGTTGTTCTCGAGCTTAGTAACATATCGGAGGTTCGTGATTTCCGAATATCTTCTCGGAAGTATTACCAGGTTGTTCCCTGGCCGCTATGTTGAGTTCGTGATCAAGTTGGGTTTCTTATAAACCACCCCTTCTCCAAGAAACTGTGTTGGATACCATGAACTACTTGGTTAAGCTAAACAACAACTTGGAGAGTTGGAAGATAAAAGCTTGCCTGACTCAGTTCCTTTCAAGGGATATCTTTGGTGTGTGTGTTGAAGAAAGATGATATCTTGATCGATTGATCCTCATGATCAATTGTTGGATTTATTGTCTTGTCCAAACTTTGATTTGAGAGTGGGCTATCGTCAAATCAAATCAGAACCACAGGTATTTATAATGTTGTCTTACTCCTGGTTGATTCCTCGAGCATACACCGTTATATCTTTTCGTCTGACCAATGCTATCACTTTGTTTACATTTTCATGGAATTCCATCTATATGGAAACCTGGATGGATTATTGTTGAGCCCATCAACAAACATCCTTATCTCCTCCATGATTTTGTAGGACATTATGCTAGTGTTGGAACATTGGTAAGCATTGCCTTCGTGTCCCGTTCATGAGGTATATGTTCGATGAGAGGAGAGACTTTCCCTAATTCATGTGTAATTGATGTAAGTTGCCACCATGAGTTCGAGAAAGTTGTTTTGTTTCCTGTGGAATCGTCCCAACTCAGTCATGCATACGTGCGAACTATTCTGTGGTTTGGAGACTTGCAACCTTCACTCTATATGTATCCCTAGCACACTAACCAACTGATTGATTTGTTCAAGGAGAAGAAGTTCCTTCTTAAGAGCTAGACTTATGCAAGGACTTCGATATCCTCGATGATGGTTCCCACCTGAACTCGGTAGTGTTTTATCATAAGACTACTACGTGGTCATGCTTGTCCTAGACAACGTGTTCACAGGTTTGTAGCAGAACCAGCTCATGTTTTGGAGCTTGCTATTGTAGTTCATTCCCGAGAATCTCGCAGCGTCGTCTCGTTGATTGGGTTGCAAACTTTCATTTTTCCTTCTAAATTCGATGAGTCTGGAATATCCTCACACCAACCAGAACTGAATCTCAGCCAGATATGATGGTTGGAGCATTTTCCAAGAACTATAATATTGGTCTCTCAATAACCGGTAAAGTGTATGTCGTGGCCTACACACCCAGCCGGAAGACCTATTGTTGTAGTATCTTGATTGAAGAAGTTGGCCACCTCCCCATAAGCATTTCGTAGGATTTACTCCCTAGTTGTTCCTTATGGATTTTGTGCTCCTGAAGTCCGACCTTTTACTTGACGTTCTAGGTACCAAACCATTTTAATAAATGGGTTGCTCTAGCACATCAAGGAGAACATTAGAAGCGGAGTGCTAAATGTCTCTCGTCGATCATCTAGATTTTGCCCCTTGACTCCGCTAAGGTGTAATCTGAGAAAGTGTTATCTTCCTTTGCATCTGCACTATCCATCATTATTCATGATGATAGTATATTGTGTTGCCAGGATCCTTGACACGGATATTGGTAAAACCTTGATTAATATGGGAATGCTCAAGTTCTTGAGAGCACGCACAAGCACTAGGTGTTATCTCTGGCACTAACCGGGATTGCTCCCAGTGTTCTTAGTTATGCTATAACCTCTCAAAGAGTACATTCACTCTCTATTGTTGGGTTTCTTTCCAGTTACCAGAATCATTCCCAGCATTTGCATTTTGTTCCCAGCTTGCACCACCATCGTGTCAACTTTCCATTGGTTGCCCATCTCAGCAACTGATGTTCAGGATTATTTTCAGAAGTGGACTTCTCATGGGTCCCATCCATTTCCGGTGATAAGCAAAATTAACCTTGGCGTTGTCTTTAACAAGGCAGTCCACATCATCCATTCTAGATGGAGAATGTCATTCTTTCGGACTCCGTCAAATGATCGATTGTGATTTGACTTAGGCTGGTATAGAGAATTTCAATGATCTCTATATCAAAGGTAATTCTTTTTGCCACTTAAGGGAATAACTCTACGAGTAACCTTCTCTAAGGTACCCCGTCTGGTGACATCGATCACCATCATCTTAGGTGTGGAATTATTGCCGCCAAGCGAATCTTCATCGTTTGTTTCACTCCATCCCTTTGGATGCGTGTCCCGTGTCTCAGCTCAAGAGATGTTTCAACGTCTCACTGCATGAGTTGATTTTCAGTTGTCGATCTTTCAGAAGATCAATTTTGTAGAGTTTCTTTCGTCGTCACTGTGTTGAACAAAGATCTCGAAAGCAAGGATCTCAAGATCAACATGATGCAAGCAATCAACATTCATATGAAGGACAGTTGGATCATGAAGATTGTGTTAGTTTGCGTCCCCCCTTCATCTTACCCTACACTTGAATCTCGGGACAAGATTCTTGTTAGTGGGGGTGAGTTGTCACATCCCTAGCTTCTGTCACTGCCTAGTGCTAGCATCTGGTGTTGCATCATGTTTGCTTTTCACAGAAAGTTGAAATGGGGATGACAGAAACTCCCAGCACCACCCAAATCAATTAGGGTTACTAAAATACTTTTCCAATGAACCGGAAATGCCCTCCTAAAATGTTCATCATTTTTGAATTGGTCTAGAACCGCTCCCAAAAATGGTGCACAAATTTCTAGGTCATCCAAAGGTCAATGGATTAAACCATATGCTATTTGAATTTGGGCGTTTAAATGCTAGTAAATATTTTAAATGCCAAATAATCCTAAACTGAAATGTTCCATGCTGGATATATTCTATACAGTGGGCATGAGAAGTTTGGTGATTTTTGAGTGTGCCTAAGTATTTTTAATAAAGCCCAGAACAAAATAACAAAATAGAAAACAGAGACTAAATAGAAAGAGAAGGGAGAGAAAGTTACCTGGACCTATCTACTGTGCAGCCCACTAGAAGCCCTGCGCACAGCCGGCCTGCTAGGCCCAGCCCACCCCCTCGCGCGTCGTCTTCCTTGTGCCTACTGGCTCTGCGCGTGGCGCGCGCATAGCCGAGCCGCGGCCACCTCCTGCTTCGCGGTGGCAAGGCCCCGACCCTTCTCACCTCGCCAGCGCGACGCCCTGGGCGCCCTGATTCTCTCCCCTCCCTCGCTGGACCTCTCCCTCTTCTCCTTCCCTCTCTCACACGCGCGGCCGAATACCACCATCGCCGCCGCTCGTCGTTGCCACGGCCACCGCCTCCCCCTCGCTTCCCTGACTGGCTCAAGAGCTCCGCCTCGTCGCCCTAGACCTCTCCGCCGAGCCACGCGGCACCAGACGCCTCCGAACGCCGTCTGCGTCGCCGTTCCCTCGTCGGCTACCGGCGATCCTCGCCGTTGATTCGTCGTCTGCAGGCCTTCCCCGAGCCCGCCGAGCACTCCAATCAACGTGCTGTGAGCTTCCGAGTGTCTCCCCCTCATTCCCTCGGTCAAACCTCCCTCTAGCCTGCCTTGCCGCCGGAGCCGAGAGCTCCCGCCCGCCGGCCAAGTCGCCGCCGTGGACATGGCTTGTTTCATCCGCGTCCGAGCACGTAGTTGAACTCCTGGAGTTCCCAGGAGCCTATAGATCACCTCAGCTAGCCTCTCCGCGCACTGCAGCCTCGCGCACGACCGAGCCCGTACTCCGGCCGTCGCCTCGCTCGTCTCCGGCGCTGTTTCCGGCCATCTCAGGTCATACATCTGCACCGTTGGATGCGGCCGAGTGCGGCCTTTCCAACGGGACTAACCGCGCCCGAAACCGCCCCCTGTACGTGAAACCCGAACCACTCCAGCGAGACACCGCCGCGGATTGTGGTCGCCGGCGAGTCACTCCAGCGGGTACGCGTAAATTAGTGCTAATGACCCCCCTAGGTCGATGACAGGTGGACCCAGGGCCCTACTAAATTAGTTTAGTTACTAAACCAACTTTAGTTAACCACCGAGACACTGACGTGTGGGCCCCTGTGCCTATTTAGTTTAGTTTAATCTTCTATTAAGTTTAGTTAAGCCTGTTTAACTGCTGTGTCACTGACGTGTGGACCCTACACGTCAGGTTTGACCTGGACCCGCCTGTTGACTTGCTGATGTCAGCATGACCTAGTGCTGACGCAGTAACTATTTTCCGTGATTTAAAATAAATTAGAAATGATTTATTAATTTCAGAAAATAGCCAAAACTTCTAAAAATCACAGAACATAATCTATAGCTTAGATGAAAATAATTTATATATGAAAATTGATCAGAAAAATCAAAGGAATCTGTTTATGGCATCTTCATGCATGTTTGAATAACTTACAGCCACTGTTTAGGACAATTTGAATAAATGGCATTTGAATACTCACATATGGAATTTGAATTTGAACCTTTGGTTCAAGCCAACTCCATTTAATATGGTTGCTAGTTGCATTAGCCCAATCAACAGCATATTGCCATGTCATGATCATGCATCATATTGTCGCATTGCATTGATTGTGTTCTTTCTCTGTTGCCGGTGTTTGTCCCCTCTCAGTAGACGCTGTTCCGACGATGTGATCGATAACACCGATGAAGACCCAATGTTATCTTCAGAAGTGCCAGGCAAGCAAAACCCCATTGAGCATTCCGATACAATCCCACTCTCTTGCTCTTGCTCTCTTTTACTGCATTAGGACAACAACGCTTCAACTGTTACCTGCTGCGGTAGTTGAACCCCTTTCCTCCGCATGACCTGTCATTGCCACAATAAATAGTTGAAACCCACTAGCATGAGTAGGAGTTGTTTGAGCCATGTTGTGCCTACTCATTAATGCTTTCTGGTTATGCCTGCTATTGCTTAGAGTTGTGTCAGGTCTGATTCATCGGGGATGAATTGGAATGTGGTGAACATGTCCTACTGTTGAGAGCTAAGTGTGTGAACACTATCTGGTAAAGGTAGCGATGAGAGGCCATGTAGGAGTACATGGTGGGTTGTCTCATTGCAGCCGTCCTCAGGAACTGAGTTCTGTGTTTGTGATCCATGAAACAGCTACTACCACACATTGGGATCCTTAATTGACTCTCTCGGCTTCTTAATCACCCTTGTCCACTGTCCAGGAGTTGCAAGTAGTTTCTGGTGTTTGTAGTATGCTGGAGGTCGTGCGCGGCGCTGACCGGAGGGCTGGGCTATGATGCGGTAGGCACGTGGCCGGGTATGCCGGGCGCCCGTTTGGTGTCGCGGAACCCTATACACATCGTTCGGGGCCGTATGTGGAAACCTCGGCCGGACTCCCTGCGGATGGAACCTGAATAGGTGATAAACCTGGACTAGAGACTTGAGTGTTTAGGTAGGTTGTGGCCGACACCCTCGCTGGGCTTTCGCTTGAAGGTTGCCGAGTACATGTTGTGTAATCGGCGGTAAGTGGTGAGAGCTTGTGTGAAGAAGTACACCCCTGCAGGGTTTTATATATGATCTATTCGAATAGCCGTGTCCGCGGAAATGGACTTCTGGGTTACCTGTACAGTTCATAGACAAGTGAAAGTGGATACTCTAAAACACGCAAGATAAGCGTGAGTGCTATGGATGGCCTTCTCGTAGGGAGACGGGAGCGGATCCATAGTGGTGTATTGTTTGGTGAATATGTGGACTCGTGTGCGCCACCTCAAAAGAGTTACTTGCAGTCGTAGTTTAGGATAGCCACCGAGTCAAAGCTGGCTTGCTGCAGTCAAACTCCACCACCCCTTTGTTGATACTGATGCATATGTAGCTAGTTCTGATGTAAGTCTTGCTGAGTACCTTTGTACTCATGTTTGCTTAATTTATGTTTTGCAGAGAGACTTCAGTCTCAGTAGTGGTTCCGTGTGGACTTCGACGTTTAGCTTGTTACCTCAGCTACGATCTTGTACCCTTTGGAGGGTCTTGTAGATAGTCAGGCTTCTCAGCCTTTTTCATTTGTAGTTGTCTGTACTCAGACATGTTATGCTTCCGTTGCCTGTATGCTCTGTATGTTGGGTCATGTGACCTCTGTTTGTAATAAATGCTATGATGGCTCTTCTGGGCCTTTATTTATATGAGTTGTTGAGTTATGTTGTGATGCCTTGTTGTAAAGCACATAGTTGCATGTTATGCGTACGTGTAATGTGTATTGCTATGTGTGGGATCCGACACCTAGTTGTTTACCCTTGGTAGCCTATCTTACAGGGAAATGTCTCCTAGTGCTTCCACTCAGCCTTGGTAGCTTGCTACTGCTCTGGAACACTTAGGCTGGCCGGCATGTGTCCTTCTTCGTTCCTGTGTCTATCCCTTAGGGGAAATGTCACGCGTTGTTCTTTTAAGTCCTTGTAGCTTCCTAAGACTTGGGTTCATATGTTGATGACCGACACGTTCGTTGCTGGGTCATGTATGCCTGTCTCTGTAACTTAGTGCCACTTTTGGTTTATAACTAGTCATGTCAGCCCGGGTTCTCTGTCATATGGATGCTAGCGACACTATCATATACGTGTGCCAAAATGCGCAAACGGTCCCGGGCAAGGTAAGGTGGCACCCGTGGGGATACCGTGCGTGAGGCCCCAAAGTGATATGATGTGTTACAGGCTAGACCTGTGTGACTTAGGATCGGGGTCCTGACAAGGGTGTGCCTGGGCCCCCAGGCGCACCCTGGTGGGTTGTGCTCCCCTCAGAGCTCCCCCAGGTGCTGCCTTGGCCCGTTGGGTGTCATCTGGTCCATAAAAATCTCCATAAAGTTTCACTGCATTTGGACTCCGTTTGATGTTGATTTCCTGCAATGTAAAAAACATGCAGAAAATAGCAACTGACACTTGGCACTATGTCAATAGGTTAGTACCAAAAAAGATATAAAATGACTATAAAATTATTGTAAAACATCCAAGAATGATAATATTATAGCATGGAACAATAAAAAATTATAGATACATAGGAGACATATCAATGGGAAAGAGTGAAGGTCTTCCAACCTCGGCAGAAGTACATGACGTGAGGGGAAGGGAAGTCTACGTCCACCCGTATACTACCATTCCCACAGCCCCTCATGTGTAACCTCAGCGATAGCGGCTGCTCGACGAAGGCGGCTGCGAGGGGGCTTGTACAGTCTAATAACAAATTCCAACGGCTGGTCCTTGACGTGGCCTTCCATCGGAGGAAGATCGATTGGCAGGGGCGGGACTTGGGCGCCTCGTCATGTCCCTCTACCTCGAGTACCACGACGACCGCAGCCTCGCCCCCTCCTGCCTCCTCTCCATGCGGGTTCCGTCGCCGCATCACCAGAAGGAGGAGGAAGGTGCTGTCGAGCGGAAGTTCTCGTGTCCACTGGAGCAGGGCCAGAGCCTCCGCCCGTCGCCATGATATGCAAAGACTGTTGCTAGGATAAGGAGTGGCAGATATGGAAGAACTTCCCCAGCCTCATGCCCCCTTTTATAGGCAGGTAAGGCGGGGGAGGTGCAGAATCCTTAGGCAAGAATAGCGACCCCACTCAACCAATCATCCCTCCTCCCCGTCGGTAACGTCTTAGGGCCGCCGCTCCGCACCAATCCACACCGCTTGGTTTTTTGATGCGGCGCTCATTTCCGCAACGTCCGCTACCGCCACCAACCCTGTGTGATGCATGCGGGACATGTGGCGGAAGCACTTAAGTCAGGAAGGACGGCGAACGAGCCGTTACCACCCCGTGAACGTGGGGGTCGGGGTGCTCCGCAGATAATTGTGTGTTATTCCTCCACCAACATTGGCGTTACGCAACAAGCGGAGGAAGCGGAAATCGGCCCAAGCTCAAGTTAATGAAGAAGCAAAGGAAGCACTCACCCTTTCCCGTGCACTAGTTAGAGCCTACCCCGGCGATGCCCAGTGGCACGACCGCGCCAGGATCGGGGGCTTATGTCGGTGCAATAGACCCTATGTCCGTTGCGCCAAACTGTGCACATGCTCAAGGGCAAGTTTGCAAAACCAAGCACCAGATCTAGACATAAAGAGATTAGCTCCTTGAGGAATCAGGGGGCTGGTCAGGGAGATCAAAACATACATGATGCAAGACGCCACCTAAAGGAAAATCATGCTTGCCGAGCATGCGAGCCTGGCGAGCCACCAAGATCGCCCTGGCAGGCTTGCCGGGATACACAGAGGTAAAACTCCACCTCACAGTGATGCCCATCAACGATTAGTGAGGTGTCAAGCTCCATGGTGGCTTAGTGGCCACCTCTTGCTACATGGCAGCCATTTTCTACCACAAGAACCACCAAATGGCACCCGTCCAGAGACATATCAAGCAAACAGGAAAGCAGCTGGCAAGACAAGCCTGTCAAGGCTTGCCGAGCGAGCTATGATGTGACACTAAGTGGTGCATTTAATGCACTCTGTCAGCTGCAGAGTTAGGTATGATAGCACTGTATGCTATCTAATTAGCTTGGAATACTAATTTGCTACTGTGGTGACCCCTTAACATATAAAAGGAGGCCCATGGCAACTGTAGAAAGGATTCGGCCATTCGAACCCATACACGCTCATACGCGCGACCACTCTCACCCCAAGGCGACTTGCCAAGCAAGAGTGGCGCTTCCATTTTCCACATTTCCACCATCAATCCACCAAAGCAGGAGTAGAGTTTTATGCCTCGCGGTGGGCCGAACCTGAGTAAAAACTGCCTGTGTGATCCCCGACGCGCTGCTCCATGCTTCTTTGCTATTTGTGCAACGTACACATCCCCTGGTCGAACCAAAAGGGACCTCCTTCCCATAGGTGGTCGTGGTTATCCCGCGACACCCCACTGCCACCGTCTGCTCTCCTACATCTGCTTCCATGCCGCCGACAGCCATCGCTACCGCAACACCGTCAAATTCTCAGCAGATGCATACATGGCGCCGCACTAGAGGCGGTAATCTTTCGTATCTGCTCAACTTATTTATCGTAGCAAGACAATAGATCGCACTACTTTACTATGATTTCTTGTCGACCACTTAGGATCTTACTTGTTAGTTGCTTGGTTGCGAAGTGGCCTTTGTCCGGTTTGCACCTTCAGATCCGCCATGGCAGGCTCAACACTATACTTGCAATGCTTATGGTTTTCCCATTTTATAATCCACACTAGCTAAATGACAGTAGACTAAATTTCAAAATTGGGTCAGTCGATTTTTGAGAGCTCGTCGGAGTTTGCCGGAGGGAAAGAAGGTGCTCGGGTGGGGGCAGTGGTTGTGGGGGCGGTGGAGGTGCCTCACCGGAGGAAAAAACTTGACAAGGGTGGGGGGCGGAGGAATACCGGCGGTGGGGGCGGATCAGGGGAGGGCGGGGGGTCGGGGCCGGTGGTTTGGTAGGCCGCCCGTGCGGTGTTCTGTAGGGGAAGAATCAGAGGGGAGGAAGAAGAAGGGTTAGGAGACGTAGGATCTTCATCCAACCGTCTGAACTGTTCAACTGACCCAAATGACGAAAGTCACACGACTTGCATGCAGACATTCCTTTATACTCAGTATCATCGTAGCTGCTTAGCACTGCTCCTCAATCCATCAAGCTAAAAAACGTGCCCCTCATAATTCTAAACTTGTTGCTCAAATACGAATCTGATATGATGCTGATATTACTGAAACAGATAACATTTAATTGGTCAGCTAATGTTCCTACTTTACTTTCGAAAAACACGTGCCCCACATATAGAGAGACATCAGGGAGTTGCATTCTTAATGTGCTCTGGTTCATCATCTGTGGGTACTGGCAACAAACATTTCATTATCCTAAATCTGCTTGCTCTTCTTTAGCATGTTCCTCTTTTGTTCTTTTTTAATAAGTACTCTCTCCGCTCCTAAATACAAGTCTTTGTATAGATTCCACCATGGACTGCATATGGAGCAAAATGAGTGAATCTACACTCTAAATTGTATTTGTATACATCTGTATGTGATCCATAGTGAAAATCTCTTCAAAGACTTCTCTTTTGGAACTAGGGAGTATAATAGTATAGTACAATATGTTCCCTGTAGTGAAGAGGAGCAAGGACATTTGTAGTGTACATGTCTATTCGGTCGGTTCTGATGGACACTTTCAACTCTTCGGGCCTCTTTGATTCGTAGGATTTTGTAAACATAGGAATAGGAATTGTAGTGGCCTGCCCAATTGAATCGTATAAGATTAGCAAGGAAATGCGGGGAGCTTTCTCCCCTATGGGAGTACACTGATATTAACAGTACCACACCTTCAGTTCAAGAGAGCTGTTCTCCAAAGCCTTTCTAGCCATACCAGCAATAGTAGCCCATATTTACCAGCAAGTTCCACTTTCCTGATTTTACTTGTGATGCTTATGGTTGTCCCGTTATATCTAAACTACGATCGGTGTAGGTGCTTTGTGTCTGCACTAGCAGCATTCCACTCTTGAAGCTAAACAATACACAAATCATAAGTCCAAAGTTTACTTCATCAAATATGAATTGTGATATGATACTGATATTAGTTATCAGACACACATTTAATTGGTTAGCTAATGCTCCCACTTGATTTTTTCAAATGCAGGTTGCCACATATAAAGAGAAAACATGGAATTGCATTTCTTTGGGTGCTATGATTGATCATGAGTGGGCAACCAACATTGTATAGAAAGAAGCGGAATCTCAGTAATATGCTTCCTCTTCTGTTTTTTAACATGTTCCTTTTTTTGTTATTCTTTATTTAGTAAGTACAATATGTTCTTTCTTAGGATGGGGAGCAGGGACATCTACAGTGAACAGTTGATAGGGCTAGCCTGTAGGTGATCGATAGGCTTTCAATTAGTAGCGGCAATACAACACCGTATTTTCCAGCCAGTTCCACTTTCCCGATTTATTTATGCTAGGTATGGTGTACCCCTTTCATTTACATTACGATCTGCCTAGTTGTTGTTTGCTCTTGCTATCATGGTTTGGCAATAAACTTTCTATACAGTATATTATGAACCTATCATCTATCGACTATCCTTACTTCTTGAGCTCCCAACAGGGAGCCTACTTTTTGTGTAGTTGTGCCAGATTATATGAATGCACGCTCCATATTATAGCACACATGGGCTCTCTCATCTGAATCCAGTGATAGCACACAAGGGTTTATAGGGAGGCCTGTTATATTAGAATATCCTCTGCATTACAAATATAATCTCACTACTATTTATGTTTTCTTGCTTCTCACATATAGTACGTAATCACAATGAATATGAGAATGCGGGAATCAGAATAATAGTGCAGATCAGTGCAATGACTAACAAACTTGGCACCAAGGCATTGAGTTCCATTCTAGATGCAATGAAACTCATACGCTCCCCACCTGTAGATTCGTGTTCAGAATATGACCCTAATGACTATTCCGACCTCGAGGAGTCGAAGGCAGATGGCCTACTTGTTCACCCATCAAGGTGCCTCTTCTAATTTGGCAAGGTTTTATTGATTGCACTTATCTTGCATAAGGTGTCTTGCATTTCTTCTACTTTGTTGCACTGCCATCTGTTTAGTATACTCATCATATATGTCAAGAAGCCATGCCATCCATTATCAATACATATTCCACCAGTCAACATACCATTTAGTCACATTCAAATGTTGTCTTGTGCATCTGACATCAAAAAGGAAGTGGGTGATTGCCGAACATGACGGAGCACCAGCAATGTCCTTGAAAAACGTGGTGGTGCCACAGAAATCAGATAGCACCCCACTTATATTGCCTCTACAACTGGTGACACAAAACGTAGGACCGACTCCAGCAGACTATCCCATACTTCACTGGCCACACAACTAGCCCAACCACATAGGAGCTACACTCCAGCAAAAGGTATGCCGATTTCAGTTGCCATAGCAGCAGCCGTACCATAGAAAAATCCCACTCCAGCAAAAAGTACATCAATTCCACGAGTCGAAGGCCTATCCCAACTGCAGATACTTTTGATTCCTGCATATTGGAACCCCATTCCAGTTATTCCCAATTTAAAAGACAATTCTTTCAATGTTGTTAGTACTACGTGCATATATTCCCATCGCGGGGGGATTGTAATGAAGAAAAACACCATTTCACATCTTCTTGTCCCACTTACGTGTAAGTGCTATTGTTCATGGTAATTATTTTCCTATTTTCTACTTATTGAACACATCACTGATTTACATTACATTGTTGTAAGTAGGCGAGGGTCAATCTAGATAGTCTCGATAAGCAAAGCTTGCTTGCGCTTTTCAAGGAAGCATTGCAGTAGGATCGGTGTTACTTGAGGAAAACACAATTTGATGGCAAGTCTATAAACAAATTTCTAGTGAAGTCTCATGTGCTAAATTTAGAAGACATTGAATGGAAAAACCTTGTTATGCACTGGTCTTGTTCCCGGGATGAGGTCATGTCTATGATAGCACATGACTATTGGAACTTCCACTTTCCCGCATGTGCCTTACGGATCTCTTTTGTAGGAAATCTGCTCGAAGAACAATTCCGGTTTGAAAAGGACGACAAGATATCGCAAATATGTTGCTCGCTGCTTTCCTCTTGTTGGTACCTGTTGTCATGTATCACTGTACTTGCATTCATACCTGGTTCATTATGTGACAGTAGTATGCATGATAGTTTCTTATCAATTGGTCGCTCCAAATTATCAGATATGTATTAATGGTTACATAATGTAGAATATACCCAATGCCAATGAAAAAGTTTAGCTCTACATTGTTTTTTCTAAGTACCTGTTGTCCTTTATCAGTGTACTTATATTGATAGCTAGTTGTTCATGTACCATCACTCTCCAGCTTATTTACCTTCGCCCTCCATTTTCTACACATCAGATATATATTTACTCTTAACGTAAGGTTGGATAAAACCAATGGTGTTGAAGAAGTTTAGCTCTGCATTGCTCTTGGAAGTACCTTTTGCCTGTATCGATGTACTTACATTTATAAATAGTTGGTTATGTAGCATCACTATTCATCTTATCTTAAATATTCTCCATTTTTTCTTATATTATCACATCTATATTTACTCTTAACAAAATGTAGAACAAATGCAATGCTTGTGAAGAAGATTATATGGTAAACCTCTTGAATCCTCCCCTCATCAGCATGGACAAGGGCTTTATAGGGCCAGTCTTCACCACTAATGTAAGTTTGTCCTTCCGAAGCCTTCAAACTTTGTTGTGTATATTTGGTTAGGCATGACTGCAATAGTTGTTAATTTTTGGTGTCGTCATCAAATTGCAAGTTTAAAGTTTATTATGAAGTTCATAATCATAAGTTTGTCCTTCTCAATCTAAGTTTTTAGTTGTACAACCAAGTTCCTTCTTCATACCATTTAAATTAAATTATACATCGCAAGTGATCTTTTTTTGCACTTCATGTATGCTTCTGTTCTTGATCCGTAATCATGTGGTGTGATGAAACTACCCACTACAACACAATGTCATATTCTACAATATCTTAACTATCAACAATGTCATATTATTCTACTATTATTTAAACCGTCTCTTTATTTGCCAATCTGAAATGGGATAAATTGACGGCACACTAACCATTAATACTTATGTGTTCTTTAGCACCGCATGTATGCTTGAGTTCTTGATCTATAATCTAGTGGTGTCGTGAAGGTGCCACCTCCTTCACAATGTGATTTCCTGCCATGTCTTAAACTGAACAATACCATATTGTGTTAATGCTATTTTAAAATGTGTCTCTTTATTTGCCAATAAGAAACATGATAAATTGTCAGCACTGATACTTATATGTGCAAAACCTGTCATCTGTCTGCTTGTTTCTCTTTCAGAGTGATACCTCTGAACCCATGAAGAACTGCCACAATGATAGTGAGACAAACTCATTGCATGTCCCTCTAACATATATTGCAGGGAAGAAGGCAGTACATCTTGGAGATAGTGATGCAACTCTAAATTCATGTCTTGATGTAGTGTTGAAGTTACTCGCTAATAGAAGTGACACAAACTCGGTGAAGTCGACACCTAAATATGTAAAACTTCATCAGTCTCAACTTCAACCAGTAAGACATGGTTCAGCTGAACCCCTGCTTGAACTCCATTCTCTATGGAAGATCAACGAGATGTCCAGTGCGTCCATTGATGCTATACAACAAGAGTTGTTGGATATAAGCGTCAAACAAGGGCAGTCTCATCAGCTTTATCAGCTGCTTGCGCTGCAGCTCCCAAGCAAGGCTAACCTTT
This sequence comes from Secale cereale, assembly GCA_902687465.1. NCBI lineage: Eukaryota > Viridiplantae > Streptophyta > Magnoliopsida > Poales > Poaceae > Secale > Secale cereale. Next base: position 395,717,234 of record LR738715.1, on the reverse strand, counting down.
CTTGAACTCCATTGAAGTGCTGTCGGTTTTGTATATTATTTTGTCAACGTAGTTATTTGCACTAGTGGCTACCTTTGATGCCAAGTGTATGTAATCTGATGTCTACTTGTGCTTTATTATAACTGGTGGCGAACTTTGATGCCAAGTGTGTCGGTGTACAAAAGTAGGGGTTCTTTTGCACCCCTTTACTTGTGCACGGGCAGTTCTAGCCATGCCCACGGCCACGCTTGGCCGAGCAGAAGAAGGATAAGCACGAGACTGCCAAGGAAACACCCAAGCCAAAGACATGAAGGACAAAGGGGCAAGGTGAACTCCTCCTCCAGCAACGCCCTTGCCGGCAGGGCCTACGTGACCCCGGCAAGAGCCTTGCCGGGAAAGCTTGCCCAAACACTAGCAAAGCCACCAACCTTGGGTCTGAGAGCTCTGACACCATCGACAACGTCAAGACAAGGATTCAAGGGATGACTCCACAGTGGCATGCAGATCCTTGTAGGACCAAGGGGCCTGCAAACCTAGACAATGGACCGGAAGACAAAGACCCCCAGCAAGAGATTTGTCGGGGACGACCGAAGAACCCCGGCAAGATCCTTGCTGGGGGCAGCAACAAGACCCAGCAAGACCCCTTGATGGGGGCATCTCCGGGGCCACAGCCAGGCCCGCACCCGCCAAGGTTTTGCCGCCCCACGGCCACTCCGACGCAACGACCAACTCGCCAATTGGACAAGTTCCTACATGGCGACACGTAGCCTCCAAGCCAGCTAGCTAAGCACCTGCGTAGTGGCATGCAGATCTTCGTGAAGACCCTACCACCACAGCAGCCAGCAGCCAACATGGTGCCGCATGCCTCGTCTGTCTGGATGTGTTTGTCCTATGATGTCAGGAGATAACCTTGTACATTATAGTTAGTTTTCACCTCCTGTGTGTCGCTGTGGCAACCCCTTTGTCATATAAAAGGAGGCCCGAGGCATACAAAGAGAGGATTCGGACTTTTTGGACAGGCACACATAGTAGCCAGTTCGAGAGCTCAAGAACATCAAATATACACAGAAAAGGAGGACTAGGGTTTTACGCATCACCTTGCGGCCCGAACCTGGGTAAAAATTCCCACGTGTTGATCATCTAGACCAGCTCTTTGCAAAACTCTACGCCTCGCCAACCGTAGTAAAGGGGTCCCCGGGATCCCATAGGTGTCATTTGCCCGACATCTTTGGCGCGCCAGGTAGGGGGCGCTAGGTTGTGAAAATCTTGTCTAGGACTTAGCGCATCGACTTCTTCATCGCCATGGCTCCCAAGAAGAAGGGGATCGAGGCGATCGGTGCGTCTGGGGCTAAACTGTCTATGCTGTCAAGGGCGGGCGATGGGGCGGCTGCGGAAGGTGGCGGAGGTGTGACTCGCGAGCTTCCACGACACTCTGGCCATCGGAGCCAGGCGAGCGGAGCCGTTCGCGCCCAAGAGGATGAGCCGCGCACCACTGGGTCCAAAGGCGTCACCGTGCTGCCCACGGGCGGCGCGGCGACCTCCAGGACACCTCCGCCGGCGCCCTCTCCACGGTCTTCCTAGCTAGCACGTGCCGAGCAGTGCCGCGACGTCGGTGCCTTCGGGAACCGCCGCGGGAAGAGCCCTCTGCATCACTCTCGATATTCACCGGGCCACCATGCATGTCCAGACACTGGTGGAAGCGGTGTGCGGCAGCAGGACCGCGATAGAGCTCCTTCTGACATGGTTAGAAGTTAGAGCGCATCACGGTCCATGCATCTTTCACCACCACCCATGCCGCTGGAAGCACTAGCGCGCGTACAGCTGCACCTCGACTTCATCTCGCTCCTGCGAAGCTCGATGAGTGGATAGCCACCATCCGGAGCCTCATCAGTTTCACCAACAGAGATGAATCGCCACCGGCAGAACCCTCGCGCCGGCGCTCTAGTGAGCCGACGCACGCTGGAGGTGGGAGGACCGGAGCTGCTGCGACCATGGTGCACTCTCCTCCCCCATGCCAGCAATAGTAGTCACCTGCTCGCCGGGCCGACGCTCGTGAAAACTTCTCCACGGCGTCGTCCGACCCGCGAGCCCGTCGTGACCAGCGCCAAGTTCTTCGGGAGCGAGCGCAGGAAAACAGTCGAGCCACTATCGAGCGACGGCGAGAAGCGCGCCATCAATCAGACAGGCGTGCAGGGCCCACTATGGACCACCAGACACGGAGGGGCTCTGTGACTTACCTTACAAGGTGGGTTATCCGGCCTTTACCCGTGAGCTGCGGCAGTTCCGATGGCCCTCTCACCGCACGTTCAAGCCTGAGGTCGGAGAGAAGTACAACGACAATACTCACCCTTCGGAGTTCCTGAGCATCTACAACATCGCGATGCAGTCCGCTGGGGCTCGCGATGACAAGGTTCTCGCCAACTACTTTCCATTGGTGCTTATGCCCAATATTATGTCGTGGTTGATGGACCTGTCCGTATGTTCCATTTCTTCCTGGTCGGATCTGTGCCACGAGTTTGTTGGTGCCTTTACCGGGGCCACCAAGCTCCTGGCCAGGAAAGCGATTTGCATGTCATCCCCCAAAAAGATGACGAAACCCTACGCAAGCACATACAAAGGTTCATCCGTGTGCAGTACAACATCCCAGACGTTCGCCCCGCCGGCGTCATCAGTTTGTTCCATTAGAATGTGCACAACCGCAAGATGCGTGAGGAGCTGGCGATGAACAAGGTTACAGATGTAGTCGAGCTCTATGTTCTGGCTGCTAGATGCGCACGAGATGAAGAGGGAAGAAAGTACCCCGGTTAAGACGTCGGCACGGAAACTGACTCCACAGATGGAGACGCCGTCCCGACAAAGAAGGGCTGATGCTGCAACAGGAAGCGAAAGGGAAAGGCTCTGCTTGCCGTAGAGGGATCCAACTACCCCGGCGCTGCCAAATGGGCCAAGGCTGACGACCCCAGCAAGGAGGTTGTCGGGTGCACCGCCTGCCGGGCCTTGGTGGCTGCTGACAAGCCAGGGGGCTTCGGCAAGCAGTACTGCCAGATTTAGCGCACCAAGGGCCATGACCTCCAGAACTACCGGCAGGGCGAGCTGCTCGCGGAGAAGCAAAAAGCTGAGTATGAGAGGCGTGACAAGGAGAAAGGCTCGGCTGGTGCTGAGGCACCCGGCAAGAAGCATGGTGCCCGAGGTGGTCGCACCGGCCAAGATAACCAACCAGAAAGGCCCGCCTGGGGCCGCGACAACAAAGAGGAAGACGATTATCATGGAGAAGATGAAAAGTCCAGCGAGCACGAGTTCCAGAAATCTACAGAGGCCATGTGCATCGATGGTGGCGCCTCACTTCATACCTCTCACCTCCAACTAAAATAGTGGGCGCGTGATGTCACTACTGCAGAGCCATCGTTCGACACCTATATGCCACTGAAGTGGTCCAGCACGCCTATCATTTTTGACACCGAGAATCACCTTGACGATACAACTGCGGTCGGGTGTTTGCTGTTGTTGGTTTCACCAACGATACGCAACCTCAAGGTGAAAAAAGTGCTAGTTGACGGTGGGGCCGGTCTGATCCTAATCTTGCCAACTGTGATCGAGAGGTTACAAATCCCTGATGGAGATCTTGAAGAGACGAGCATGTTTCAAGGGGTCAACCCGGGGAGGAGTCATCCGAAAGGAAAGATCGCTCTGCCAGTTACATTCAGGGGCGAGCTGAATTATAGGACGAAGAGGATTGTCATTGACGTTGCCAAGATCCCCTTTCCCTATAATGGGATCCTTGGCTGCCCAGCGCTAGCCAATTTTATGGCGCCCTCACTCTACGCCTACAACATGTTGAAGATGCCCAGCCCAATAAGCATCATCATTGTCCCCTCTGACAAGAAAGACACACTCATCTGCGTCGACCAGCTCTACTGAGAGGCAGTTGCAGCAGACGCCGCCAAGGCACTTGCTCCTACCAATGAGACTCCGAGGGATAAGAAAACCAGCAAGACCTTTGCCTCTGCGGCAAGGCCCCTCCCGGCAAGGTTTCTGACCACGGCAAGAGCTCCTGCACCCCCTCCGACAAACGTGCCTCTTCGGAGCGCCACGTTCCCATTGGGGACGTGCCGGAGAGCTCCCCCAGTGGGAGCACAAGGTCCAAGGAAGCCCCACCAGACACCAAGAAGGTCCCCGTAAGGGAGGATGGCACGGGTGGGGCTTTTACCGTAAGCTCCACCCTTGACAACAAATAGGAAGGCGCGCTCGTCACCTTCCTACGAGAGAATGTCGACGTGTTTGCATGGCAAGAATCTGACATCGCCGATGTTCCCAGGGAGGTTATTGCGCACCACCTTGCTATCTGTCCCCATGCACGACCCATCAAGCAGAAGGTCAGGAAGCAAGCGTTGGAGGACCAACAGTTCATCATTGAGGAGATCAGGAAGTTGGAGGCGGCATGCTTGGTTAGAAGAGTGCTCCACCCCATGTGGCTGGCCAATCTGGTAGTAGTGTGTAAGGCAAACGAGAAATGGTGGTTGTGTATCGAATATACGGATATCAATAAAGCCTATCCAAAGGACCCTTTCCCTTTGCCATGCATTGACCAGATAATGGACTCCACTGCCGGGTGTGACCTCCTATCATTCCTCGACGCCTACTCAGGATACCACCAGATCTTCATGATGAAGGAAGATGAAGAGAAAACAGCATTCATCACCCCGTGTGGCACATACTGCTTTGTACGGATGCCTTTCGGGTTGAAATGCGCTAGTTCGACGTTTGCCCGAGCAGTCCAAATTGGTTTTGAGCCCCAGCTACATAGAAATATGGAAGCCTATATGGATGATATAGTGGTGAAAATCAAGGACAAGGCCACGCTCGTGCAATATCTAGAGGAGACATTTGAAAACTTGTGCAAGATCAACCTCAAGCTCAACCTAGAGAAGTGCGTTCCGTGTCCCATCTGGCAAACTCCTTGGGTTCTTCGTGTCTCAACATGGAATCGAAGCAAACCCGGACAAGATCAAAGCGATTGAGCAGATTGAGGCGCCAAAACGAGTCAAGGACGTCCGTAAGCTCGCCGACTGCGCTGTTGCACTAACTAGGTTCATCTCAAAATCTGCTGAGTGCACCCTCCCCTTTTTCAAAAGTTTGAAAAAGGAAGGTCCAATGGAATGGACTCCGGAGGCAGAGGGAGCGCTGCAAGATTTGAAGAGGCACCTCTCCTCCACGCCAACACTAGTCGCGCCTAAACCGCAAGAGTCATTGCTGCTATATCTAGCGGCACCGAATCAAGTGGTCAGTGTTGCTCTAGTGGCGCAAAGGGAGTTTGAGGAAGAGGCAACGATGGCGGTGAATTCACCGGATGATGGGCCAAAGCTCTCCCCGGTATGGCCCAACACTGGCAAGGTGGGGGTCCCGGCAAGACAAATTTTGTGCAAGGAGGCGAGGTCGAACAAAAGAAGAAGATGGTGCAACACCCGGTCTATTTTGTCAATTCCCTCTTGGAGGGAGCTAGATCAAGGTATTCCGGTATGCAAAAGCTACTTTTCGGCCTCCCTATGGACTCGAGAAACGTGCGCCACTATTCCAAGCTCATGAGATCACCGCTCGCCTCCCTTTGCAACATATCTTACACAACCCAGATGCAACTGGGAGGATTGTGGAGTGGGCGTTGGAGCTATCAAGCTTTGACGTCAAGTTAGAAAGTGTCGGCGTCCTAGGAACCAGGGTACCCAGACTTGCCTGTCTGCGGGCCGCAACGCGCTCCTACTACGGCCTGGTACGGCCCAGCTGATCGACCAACTGTCTAAGACCCTCGCGAGGGGGCTAAGCCTCACGAGGAGAACGACGTCAAGACCCCCCTCAGGAGCGGCCTCGGCAAGGTGCTCCGGAGCGGCGGAGAATACAAGGCCAAGCCTGCCTCAGGAGGAGGCAGTGATGTCAGCGGTGACGCACCGGCCAGCGGGTGCCAGCGTCCGCCAACGGTGCAGTTTCCATTTTGGTGCAAAGGGGACATCGCAGCCGTGGGTTCCCAAGGAGCGGGGCAAAGGTTTCACCTTTGGTGCAACAAGACCGAAGACCGCAAGGACAATAAGGAGGATGTCACCGTTGAGCCCACCACCGTGTCACCGCCTGGTCCTTTTGTTGGCGAAGACCGCTTTTGTCAGATAGGAACGTCCTTGTGTTCCCGCTCAAAAATGGTCGTTGTGGGATCCCTTCCCGCCTAAACATTTTGGGGGAAGAGGACCGTGGCCACCTATATAAGTAGCTAGAACCCCCACTATGGAGGGCAAGTCGAACAAGGTGAAGATAAGTCAAACCAAGTCTAGCCAAGTAGAGCAGATCCATATACTCTGCCACTACGCAAGGAGCAAGAACACTTGCCTCCTAAGCCTCCTCAGTTCACCTCCCGAGCTCAGGAACCACTGTACTAGCTCCTATTCCAGCCCTCCCGAGGCTAATCCACCAAAGCAGGTAAGTAGGGTCTTACACCACATGGTGGCCCGAACCTGGGTAAACTCTTGTGTGTTCTATCTGTTGTTTGCTTGAATCCCTCCACCGAGACGAGAGCGAGGCGCTAGGTAGACGTGAGTGGGAGAGATCTTCGTTCACGCCCCTGTGTTCGAACTTCTTGGGTTTTGCGGAACCCTAAATCCGACATTTGGCGCGCCAGGTAGGGGGCGTGTCGAAATCTCGCCTCTCCGACGACCTTGCCGCGTTCTCATCGCCGACTCCGCTCCACAACCATAGTCGACACACGCCGAGCTGGCGCCGCCCGCCGCGCTGCGAACGTCGCCCAGACGGCGCCCGCGGGCAAAGGTGCACCGCTCCACCCCAACTCGCTGGTCGCCAACGCCGCCACCGACCCTGCCATCCACGAGAAGCAGGACTCGTCGCTGCCACCGTCCGTGCGGCGGGATGGCCACACGTCAACGCCTTCACCCTCGCCAGCCACGGCGTCGTCCTCGCTCGTCCGGCGCGGGCCGGTCTACCAGCAGCCTGCGCTGCTGATGGCGCGAGAGCTCTTGCGCTACCGCCCGACAGATGACCTCTACGACGAGTGGCTCCACCGCATCACCGAGCTCGTCAACACCACTGGAGAAGCACCTGCACCAACACACTCCTCACGTCCTCCGTCGCCTCCGGAGGGGAACGACAGCCACGGGGTCCCGACCTCAGCTCCACTCCACCATGGCGGCCAGGAGGTCCGACGCGAGGCCCCTCGGCGTGAGCAACCCCGTAGAGCCCGTGCGCGTGACGAGGAGAGCTGCCAGGTGATTCCGCATCCCCATGGAGGGGCTCGCGGGCCCCCCGGCCCGCAGCGCCCAGACCGCACACCACAGGAGGTGGTGGCGTCAGCAACCCAAGAACCAGCACCATAGGCGCAGGGGGTGCCTGCGATCATGAGCGTGCTTGGGTGTCGCGCCCTAGCTCCTGAGCGACGACGCCTCGTCTGGCCCGACAAGTTCAAGCCGGACCTGCCTCCGCGCTACGACGGCACCACAGACCCCACGGAGTTACTCCAACTCTACGAGCTGAGCATCAAGGCGTCCAACGGCACCGAGCGGGTCATGGCGAACTGGTTCCCCATGGCTCTGAAAGACGACGCACGCTCCTGGCTCCTGAACCTTCCCGTGGGATCCATCTCCTCCTGGGAAGAGCTTCGCGAGCGTTTCATCGCCAACTTCCAAGGCACCCGCGACCAAGCCCCGGCAGCTGCTGATCTGCGCCACGTGAGGCAGCAGCCAGAAGAGACCCTACAGAAGTACATCCAACGCTTCAACACCATGCGCCTCCGGATCCCTAGGGTCTCGGACGAGGCCATCATCTCGCTGTTCTCCGATGGCATCCGTGACGTCAGGATGAGGAAGGAGCTCGCCATTCACGAGGACATGTGCACAGCCCTTGAGATGTTCAAGCTCGCGGCGAAATGCGCCAGGGTGGAGGAAGGACGCCTGTCCCTCCAGGAGCTGCCTGAGGCGGAGGCGGACGACAAGAAGACCAAGGCCAAAGAATCAAAGCGCAAGGGACCCGCCGCGCTAGATGCGGAGCCAGAAGTGAAGCGTGGCTGCGGCTACGATGACCTCCCCAGAGACAACCGACCATACTGCGTCTTCCACAATGTCCACAACCACAACACTAACGACTGCTAGGAGCTCAGGGCGATGCGCGGCGGCACGTCGGGCAGCGCCCTGAGCGCGATAACCGTGGCTATGGCCGTGGAGGAGGCCGAGGAGGAGGACATTGGGACGGTAGGAACTCGCCCCAAGATTGGCGCGAGCAGCCTCGTGAGGACCACTGGCAGGAGCAGCCTCGTGACGCCCCCTGGAGTAACCTACCTCGTGAGGGTCGCCCACAGGGCTATGGAGGCCTGCCTCCGCTGCCACCACCACCAAGAAGGAACGACGACAACCGCCAGGGAGACAGGGCAGGGGGCTTCCAGGAGCCGCGTGCAGTTGCATGCATCTTGGGAGGAGCCCATGCCCCAGCTTCCCATCGCATCTTCAAGAAGTTTTCCCGTGAGGTGAACGCGGTGCTTCCCAGGCCCGACGCCACGCGCAACCTCAGGTGGACCAAGCAAGTCATCGCCTTCGACCCCAAGGACCAACTCAAGTGCACTGTGGCCCCAGGCGCCCTCCCGATGCCCTACACCCCGACCATCAGCAACGTCCTCGTGACCAAGACCCTCATCAATGGCCGAGCAGGACTCAACGTCCTCTCTGTCCAGACCTTCGAGACGCTCCAGGTTCCCAACGATCAGCTCCACCTGACCAAGCCATTCTACGGAGTCACGGATGGCTCCACTCTCCCGATGGAGCAGGTCCGCCTCCTCGTCACGTTTGGTGATCGCGACAACCACCACACCAAGCTCATCGACTTCGACATCACCAACATCCACCTCCCGTACAACGCCATCCTTGGGTATCCTGCCCTCGCCAAGTTCATGGCGGTGACCCATCACGGCTACAAGATACTCAAGATGCCTAGGAGCGGCGGAGTCATCACGATCGCCTCCGAAGAGAAGGAAGCGGTGCGTTCCCTGGAGCACGCCTACCAGACCGTGGCGGTCAAATGCTCCGATGAGGATGGAGTTGTTCTCGCCCTACAGACCACCCCAAGAAGAAGAAAAGCCTACCCGTCAACGGACCTCAAGACGCAGGGGCTCCTGACGACCTAGCCTCAGGACTTGCGCCTACTAACGAGGTGCCCTCCACCCTCGCATAAGGGGGCGCGCCCGACGCCCCTCTCGTCCTCGTCTTGGGGGCTCTCCCCTGTAGTGTCTCCGGACTGACCGACGTCTCGAGGGAGGTGTTCGGGCACCACCTGCAAGCGTGTCTTGACGCACGTTTTTGTGAGCCCAGCGTGAAACGTTCAGCGCTGGGGGCTCAGGACTTCAATAACCAAGTTACCAGGGAACTTCTGTATGCAAGACTCATCCACGGTGGGTGTAACCGCACAACCCCAAGTCCACCTGCTCGCAGCCTGAGCGACCGCTTCCGCATCTGCGTCAACATCGCGGGTCTCAACTGAGCCGCCTCTCAGGAGCCCTTCTTGCCAACGGCGGTCGGCCAGAGGAGGGCCCTCCCCTGCAGCTACGTCTGCACACTCTTCGGCTTCCACAACGCAGCTGCCACATTGAGCATCTCATGCAGCAGGCCTTGGGGGCTCGGGAGGCTCAGTGGCAGGCGGTCCGGACCGAGCGAGAACCAGACCCGCGTGACCACTGAGAGCCTTCAGAGCCCCTGGGAGCGACCTGCATGGCTCGCATCTTCAGCTACCCCAACTCTTCTTCGACAAGTATCAGGTGATGCTTCAGGTATCCAATCGAGGGTGCCTCTCGGGCTGCATCATCCTCGGACTGCTGGGGGCTGTTCCCCCGCAGTTGTCTCCCTTTTTGCATGATCAAGGCTAGATGTTTCTTTCCATTCGCATTATCTACATGCTTGGCGTCCTCACCACCACTAAGTTCATGAGCCCTTGTGAGCCCACTTGCGACCGCCCCATGATTAAGGACTGGCACGGCGTCTGTGTTCGGGTCCGTCCCTGCAGTGTCGCTAAACCCGAGGGTTGAACTCTGTCTCGCGAGCCATTCTTGTGACGTCACCTCCCATGGTCCTTGGTGCCTTGTTCTCGCATGGGCTAATCGTGGATGGGTAAGTAGGGGCCCGTGGCAGGTGCCTTGCTCATGCGGGAATCGCGCGCCGGTTGTTTTTCTTTTGGATCGTTGCATGAGAAGACTGGCCAGGACATCTATGCTCGGGTCCGTCCCTGCAGCGTCGACAAATCTAGTGGCTGAGCTCTGTCTCGTGAGCCATTCCCGTGACGTCACGTCCTGGGGTCGCTGGTGCTGCAGCCTTCTCATGTGATACCCTCTAGAGATGCACTCGGCGTAGGTCGACACAACACCTCTCTTTTAACATTTTGTAGAAGAAGACTCAGGCGGAACCCGCCTCTGGGTAGGGTCTCATGAGTGATGCGTAAGCTCTTGAGAACTTCCTGAGAGTCATTCGGCTCGTCCTGAGGAGGGCCCATATACACCTTGGCTGTCCTACCGTGCAAGCCACGTGTCAGGACGGGGCTGTACACGCCCCGGAGTCTCTCCTGGTGGGAGGCTCCCTCCCACGGTCCAGTGGAAGTACCAAGCTCCGCGCTGGCAGATCCAACCGAGGAGCGGTTATGCCCACGAACCAGTGGAAGCATCAAGCTCCGCGCTGGCCGCTACGACCGAGGCGAGGTTATGCCCACACTCCGCGCAAGTGTGGCAGCTCTATGCTCCGCGCTTGTTATAAGCAACTGAGGGCGGCCCCCAGTGCTTGCACCAACCTCAGGGAGCTTTTCATCTCACGACGCTCACAGCTTCTCCTTGGATGGGTGTCGCGAGGGGGGCTAGGCACGGGGGCTTTGCTTAGGTCAAGCCTAGCAGACACCACCCTACCAGGTGCCCAGACACCTGGCCTTCTCGCGCCCCCTTCCCAGGCGAAGGCTCGTGGGCAAGGTATGGTGCTCGTTCTCCTTCAAGAGAGTCGTTCGTACATCAAAGGGGACCACTGGGCATCGCGACCCAGGGGCCTAACTGGACACGTAGCCCCTCATCCCTTGAGTCTACTTATGACAATAACCCCGGTCACCCGGAGAGCTCAATGGCGATCGAGGTATGCACGTGGTTGGGCTCTACCGACGCAGAACGAAAACGGGATTGCTTGAACGTCAAGGGGGGCCCTTGGGCATCGTGACCCAAGGGCCTCACTAGCCACATAGCCCCTCATCCCCTGAGTCTAGTTACTACGGTAACCCCGGTCATCCAGAGGGATCATCCCCTGAGTCTAGTTACTACGGTAACCCAGGTCGTCCGGAGGGCTCACCCTTGAGTCTAGTTACTACGGTAACCCCGGTCGTCCGGAGGGCTCAATGGCGATCGAGGTATGCGTGAGGTTGGGCCCTTCCGACGCAGAGCACCTAAGAAAACATGAAAGGAAGCAAGCATCACATCATCTATCTATTACAATAACACCAAGTTTTTTAAATTCAAGCAAAGTTCTTACGCCTCCCCGAGGCACTCGCATTTCTCTTTCTGAACAGGAACGGATCAGGCATTGCCAAGCGCATCATCATCGGTCTCCACCTCGTCGGCTGCGGTAGCAGTGGCCTGGAGGAATGCCTCCACCAACGCCGTGACCTTCGCCCCCAGGGCCTCGGCAGCCGTGCCCTTCAGGACTTCAGTCATGGGCTCGGACAGCGAGGCCAGGTCAACGGTAGGGTCGCGAAGACTTAGGTGGCTACACACTTGCGTCAGGACCAAGGTAAGGAGCGTGCGGCTCTCGACATCGGCTAACCGGCCAATTGCAGCCGCAACATCGCGCAGAGACTCCACGAGCGCAGCAAGAAGCACGGCGGGGCCTCCTTCCAGGGCGGCCAGCGGTTCCTTGAACCCTTCCCCATAGGCGGCCTGCAGCGCCTTGCGGGCCTCAAGGTCAAAGGCGGCAAGGGCCTCGGGACACACCGCTGCCGAGGCCGCAAGGGCTTCATCCTTGTTCCGAGCAGCTTGGGTCGCCTTGGCTTGCTCAACTTCAACCTTCAGCTTCTCCAGGGCCGCATGGTCGGCAAGCTGCTCCTGTTGTAGCCGGGACATCTCAGTCCTCTGCGCCTCGAGCTCCTTCTCCAACCTCTTGAGCTCCAGGGCACGCCCAGTGCCTTCCTCGCGGAGGGCCCCCAGCTCGCTCTCCGCCTTGAGGCAGCGCTTCTCGAAGGACATGGCGTCGGCTCGCGTCGCGTCACGAGCCCGCGTGGCCGCCACAGCTTCCTCTCGACCCTTGGCAGCAACCGCCGAGGCCTGGTCCTAGGAGGTCCGCACAGACTCGTCTGCCAGGAGCCACCCACGGATCAGCCCCAGGCGCCCTTCTATCAGGTGGCCATCACCATCTTGCAGTTCGACGCGAAGACGATACAGCGCAGCGGAGGCAGCCTCCAAGGTCTCAGGACTAGGCTGCACCGGCTGGCGCATGGGCACCGACAAGACCGACTGCTCGACCAAGGGCTCGGGGGCTCTCGCCCCCCTCGCGAGAGCAGACGGAGCGGAGGCCGCCGCAACCTCGCGGGAGGCGGGGATGCCCTCGAGCGACACCACCACCGCATGCTCGGTGGTCTGGTCGACCGAGGCGTCCAACAACGCGGCATCCTTCCCCGAGGTCGCATCAGCAGCAGGAGGGACAGTGCATCGCCCCGTGACCTCCCCCTTCTCCTTCTTCATCACACCTCCCAGACTGCTGCGTCAGGAAAAGCACATTCAGGACACGGCAACTAAGGATAGGCCAGAAATTGCACACTTACTCGTCGGAGGCGAGGCGGGCCCTTCTCTTCGCCAGCAGGTCAACAGCAGCCGCTGGCGCCATGGCCGTGCCGATAGCCAGGACCTGGGCAAGGCGCGAGGCCACAGTCCTGGGCGTGGCCGCGGTCTCTAGGTTCGCTGGCACGGTACTCCTCGGCGGTGTTGCCACCTTGCTTCCCCCGGATGCAACGCGTCCGAATCGACGTGGAGTGGCCGCCTGGGACCGTCCGGCGGCACCTGCGCCTGGCGTCATTGCTCTAGCGAACGCCTCGGAGGAGTCCCCCTCGTTGTCCGGGGTCTCCTCTGAGCCCCCCTCGTCGCTCTTGACGTCAGCACCAGAAGACACGTCGAACGTGGGCGGAGCGCCCACAGGCGCACCAAAACCCGACACGGCCTTCAATAGCTCGACCTTGTCAGGGCGGTTGTAAAATGGCAGCTGGGCCCAGGGGAGATCCTCCAGAACCATCCCCAGGAGAGTTCCCGAGGTGAACTCCAGATCGGCCTCGGCCAGCACCCCCGAGTGCAGCTGGAGCCTGTCGTCGTCGCCCATCAGCTCCCACATGGGGCGCGAGTGAGCCTGCAGCGGCGCCAGAAGCTGCCTCAAGAACTCCTTCACAATATGGCCCCCTTCGAGCCTCGAGCTCAGGTCGGCCTCAATCCTTGCCAGGACAGGCCCGACAAGGGGGTTGGTGAGCTTCGCATAGCTCCAGCCAGCGTGCTTCGCCGGACGGGCGGTAGGCAGCGCCAGCAGAGGGTGGACGCGCTCGGCATCCAGATAGACCTACCTCTTCCGGTGGGACTCTATCTTCTTCCCGGCCGTCATCAGCCGGCAGCCCTGGCGCTGGAAGACGAAGGAGACGCTGCCCGAGCGCGGGCCATCGTCATACCGGCGCATGGAGAAGAAATGGCGGAGGAGGGCGACGGTCGGCCTCACCCCCACGAGCGCCACACAGTAAAAGGCGAAGAGCGACGGGATGAAGATGGAGCGAGGCTGGATGTGGAGAGCGTGCACCTGGTAATGTTCCAGGATGGCGTAGAAGAACTCAGAGAAAGGTGGCACGAGCCCCACGGAGATGATGTGGAGGAAGAAGGGGTAGCATGACTTCGACAGGGTCCGCGTCATGGTGGATCCGGCCCAGATCTACGTCGGGCCATGCTCGTTGTGGGCGCTCGACAAGAAAGGCTGGACCTCTGAGTAGCCCTCCTCCCTGGTGATGGAGGACTCCTCAAGCGCCGCATCAAGGGAAGAAGCAGATCCAGACGTCGGCACGACACTCTTGTTCCTCTTCGCCATGGTTGAGGGAGCCGAAGGACACAGGCGATTCAGGAAGGGCGGAGGCCTAAGGGGGAGAAGTCCGAGCGAGGAGGAAGGAGAGTGATAACTCCCCCAGCGGAGATGGCCCCTTTTTGTCAAGACGCACGGTTGCTGACATGGCGTGGGGAGCGGGGTCGCCCGTGTCCCATCCAACCGTCATGCGCCAGCCTGGCCCACAGGCTTTTTGGGGGCCCGCGGCACTTCGTCCTCTGCTAAGGCTACTGTCGGCGTCTTGGGAACCAGGGTACCCAGACTTGCCTGTCTACGGGCCGCAACGCGCTCCTACTACGGCCTGGTATGGCCCAACTGATCGACCAGCTGTCCAAGACCCTCGTGATGGGGCTAAGCCTCGCGAGGAGAACGACGTCAAGACCCCCTCAGGAGCGGTCTCCCCAAGGTGCTCCGGAGGGGCACAGAATCCAAAGCCAAGCCTGCCTCACGAGGAGGTAGTGATGTCAGCAATGACGCACCACTCCAGTGGGTGCCAGCATCCGCCAGCGGCGCAGTTGCCATTTCGGTGCAAAGGGGACAACGTAGCCGCTGGTTCCCAAGGAGCGGGGCAAAGGTTTACCCTTTGGTGCAACAAGACCGAAGACCGCAAGGACGATAAGGAGGATGTCACCGTCGAGCCGACCACCGTGTCACAGCCTGATCCTTTTGCAGGCGAAGACCACTTTTCTAAGGATAGGAACGTCCTTGTGTTCCCGCTCAAAATTGGCCGTTGTGGGATCCCTTCCCGCGTAAACATTTCGGGTGAAGAGGACTGTGGCCACCTATATAAGTAGCTAGAACCCCCACTATGGAGGGCAAGTCGAACAAGGTGAAGATAAGTCGAACCAAGTCTAGCCAAGTAGAGCAGATCCATATACTCTACCACTACGCAAGGAGCAAGAACACTTGTCTCCTAACCCACGTGAGCTCACCTCACGAGCTCAAGAACCACTGTACTAGCTCATATTCCAGCTCTCCCGAGGCTAATCCACCAAAGCAGGAAGTAGGGTCTTACACGGCCCGAACCTGGGTAAACTCTTGTGTGTTCTATCTGTTGTTTGCTTGAATCCCTCCACCGAGACGAGAGCGAGGCGATAGGTAGACGTGAGTGGGAGAGATCTTCGTTCACGCCCCTGTGTTCGAACTTCTTGGGTTTTGCGGAGCCCTAAATCCGACAGAAAGCACATCACCAATCAAGAGCCAAGCCTTGGCATTGTTCATCATAGAATGGACCTTAACGCCCGAGGAAGAGGTTCAAGAGATGACCCTTCCCGGCAAGGAGACGTGCCGTGATTGGATTATGTACTTTGATGGAGCTTTCTCACTGCAAGGTGCCGGTGCTGGCATGCTACTCGTCACACCAACCGGACAGCGCCTCAAGTACGTAGTCCAAATGCGCTTTCCCCGGGAACAATCAACAAAAAACACTTCAGAGTATGAGTGACTGCTTGCTGGTCCGAGGATCACGGCAGACCTTGGAATCAGGAAGCTTATCGTCAGGGGTGATTCACAGCTTGTCGTCAGGCAAGTTAACAAAGATTACCAGAGCCCGTTGATGGAGGCCTATGTGGATGAGGTGAGGAAGTTGGAGGAGCGCTTCGACTGTTTGTAGGGAGAGCATGTTCCCCGAGCAGAGAACAGCATTGCCGACGACTTGTCCGAACGTGCTGCCATCAAGCTACCTTTGAAACCCAGTACCTTTGTGCTTCAATTAACCCAACCATCCGTTGAGCCATCTGCGGGGCGGAACAAATGAAGGAAGGTGGGCCCCGGCAAGTACTTTCCCGCTGAGCTCCCAGGAGCCGCCGGCAAGGACGTTGCAAGGTACCACAAGCTTGCCGGGGACCAGCAACCTCCGGTAGGGGCCCAAAGCTCCGACCGTAGAGGCAGTTTCCCCCACGGCTGAAGATGAACTTTAGTCCTTGTCGTCGAGCCCCAGGCTCTGGCATGGGCACCGCACACCGTCCGTTTCCTCCAAACGGGAGAACTCCGTGAGGAACAAGAAGAGGTAGAGAAAGTAGCCCGTCGGTCCAGCATGTACCAGTTTGTGGATAATGCCCTGTACAGAAGGAAACCGAACGGCGTGAAATTGATGTGCATTCCTTCGGAGGCCCGACTGGAACTGTTGGTGGAGATACAAGGAGGCATGTTTGGCTCCCACATAGGGTTAAGAGCCCTTGCCGGCAAGGCATTCTGGCAAGGCTTTTTCTTGCCCACCGCCCTCCAGGATGCAACTACACTAGTAACCAAATTTGAAGCATGCTAGTTCCATTCAAAGAAGCTTCATCAACCAGCTCAAGATCTTCAGACGGTCCCTCTTTCCTGGCCATTTTCGGTCTGGGGGCTCGACATACTGGGCCCCTTTCCCCGCGTCGTCGAGGGCTTTGAGTATGTCGCAAGCGACAAGTTCACAAAGTGGCCGGAAGTGGAACCAGTGAGGAAGGTGACGGCATAATCAGCCGTCAAGTTCTTCAAGGGACTAGTCTGCCATTTTGGTCTACCAAACAGAGTCAGCACCGACAATGGCACACATTTCACAAGCCATACTTTCATGTAGTAAGTCTAAGACCTCGGCAGCAAGGTTTGTTTTGCTTCTGTTGCTCATCCCAGAAGTAACGGCCAAGTCGAGAGGGCGAATGCAGAAGTGTTCCAAGGTCTCAAAACCAGGACTTTCAACAGGCTGCACAAGTGCGAAAGACACTGGGTTGATGAGTTGCCAACGGTTCTTTGCTCAATCAGGACGACACCAAATCGAGCCACTGACTAGAAACCCTTTGCCCTGGTATACGGTGCAGAAGCAGTTCTCCCCATGGAACCCATATACGGGTCACCTCGAGTGCTCACTTACGATGAGCTTGAGCAAAAGTAGCTGCGCCAAGATGACGCGATGCTCCTTGAGGAAGATCGTCTTCAGGCTACTATGCGAGCCGCTCCCTACCAGCAAGCCTTCCATCGCTACCATAGACGCAAGGTTCACGCCAGAAGCCTTGAGGAAGGCGACCTTGTTCTTTGGCGAATTCAATCCACTAAGAATTCAAACAAGTTGGCGCCGAAGTGGGAAGGACCTTATAGGGTAATTTGAGTCACCAGGCCCGGCACAGTCCACCTGTAGACCTAAGATTGCATTCCGGTGAGCAATTTCTGGAATATCGAACATCTTCGCAAGTTTTACCCCTAAGGCACGGTTGCCGGGAGCCCCGGTTACCCCCTTTTTGTACTACCCTTGCCGCCAAGGCATGTAACCCTATGTACAAAGCCAGGCGCAGACCCTGTGTGCTGTCGGGGAAAAGAAACCCTTTAGTATTTACAGTTTCCCATTGATTTCTATGTTTATATATATGCGTATATACATGCTTGTCCAGGGTATTGTACTACTTTTTGATTCCATCCAGTGTTAATAGACCGCCAAGGTTCCATGCTCCTGTCCTCTCTTCTTTCCAACCACGGCAAGGATCCTCGATCCCACCAAGGACCCGACTCCGGCAAGAAGTTGGAGGGACTTCCCGGCATAGCGACTCCTGGAAAAACAAACAGATAAAGTTCACCTCTTGCCCGTTCATGTTCGTAAGATATGGCTTGTGCATTAGAAAACCATGTCTCTCTATTTTAAACTCGGGTGCTCCCGTCCCTGGCCCGAACGATGCTTTGGTTAGGGCGGCTGCAGTACCCTTTACGAAAAGAAGGTTGGCGAGGGGCTGGACCCACTGTCTGCAACCCGATAGATGTTATTTTCCGGCGGGCATCGAGGGCGCCGGCAGGTCAGCTTGCCGACAGAACTTGTTTGTTTGCGTTACAAAGGCATTTCGCCCCAGCATGGACATATACATGCACGAGTCCCCGGAAAGGCTTTACTTTTTCATTAACATACTGATGCAAGTATTGATGTTATAGAACACATGCATGGGCTCTAGAGATTACATTATTTATAAATTAAGATTCGACAAGTGCCTACACAGTAAAAGAAAGATAAACGCCTCACAATCTCCGTTCTTGTCCCTTTTCTCCCAGGTGTCGCAGGTGAAGGCAAGGGGAGTGCGACGAGGAAGGCACCCACGGAGAGCATGGCGAGGGTGACCCTCGGCGAAACATGTGGCCGAGGGAGGAGGGCGGTGCAGATGATGGTGCTGCCACTGGCGGTCAGTCGGAGTCGAAATCAGCGTCCTCCCACCCGCTACCGTCGTCCTCACCATCGCTGTCTTCCTTCTCACTATCGCTCGAGGAGGAGGTTTTGTCATCAGTGGAGCTCTCCATGCAGCACCCTAAGCGGATTCCCGAGCATCCGAAGACCTTGAAGGAGAGCAGGCCGTCCTCCATTAATTTGAAATGGAGAACGTGCCCCACCGAAAAGCTGTGAGCGCGGGCCAAGGTCTTCCACCCATGGCGAAGGTACATGACGTGAGGGGTGGGGAAGTCGACGTCAACCCGTGTGCTGCCATTCCCGCACCCCCTCATATGCAGCCTCAAGGCCTGGGGCGGGTCAAGCTCCATTTGCCAAGCAAACAGGCTAGGGAGGCGGAGGTGACCACACACTGGCTTGTACAACCTGATGAAAAACTCGCGGGGATGGTCTCCGACATGGCCCTCCATTGGGGGAAGAGTAGCCAGTGGGAGCGCAGCCGGTGCGTCGCCCCATCCTCCTCTCCCCCGAGTGCCACGGCGGCCTCAGCCTCGCCCCCTCCCTCTTCCTCTCACGGCGGGCTCCACCGCCACGAATTCCGGAGGAGGAGGGACACGTTGTTGAGCGGATGCCCTCTTCGCCGTCGTTGGAGTGCCTGCACGCCCTCTAACCATTTTGACTGGAAGAGAAGAATCGAGCAGGGAGGAGATGGGTGCAGAAAGACGTCATCCCTCTCCCCTTTTATAGAGGGGCGGGACCGGGGCTCGGCTCCCCCCAACCTTAGCGCCACCGCCCCACTCGCCAATCCAGCCACCAGAGGTGTAGGGAGGGCCAACGCGCTGCTCCAATCAGCGACGCCCCGTTTCCCGCCTCGGCGTTAATGCCCGTGCCCCCCATATGCACCGCTTACCCTCCCTAAGGCATGGGGGACACGTGGCGGGCGAGCCACAGTCAAGAAGATAGGTGGGGCGAATGTAAATGAGCAGCACCCCTGCGTTTTCCTCCTTTTATGGGGAAGATGTGGGCCGCCTCTTTACTATTCACCGCGACGTGACGCAAGCATGCTGCAACCGCCCCACACACGACCCCCACGTCACGCACCAATGCGAGTCATGGGGAAGCGCGAAAGGCGAAGGAACCACCATAGTTAAAACCCTACCACGCGTGCCCGTGCACCGTTCTGGGCCTGGCCCAACAACGCTCCGCGCTTATGTGTGGCTCATGCCCGGGGGCTCCTCTCGGTGTACAAAAGTAGGGGTCATTTTTCACTTCTTTACTTGTGGACGGGCAATTGTAGCAACGACCACGGCCCCGCTTGGCGGAGCAAAAGAAGGATAAGCACGAGACTGCCAAGGCAACACCCAAGCCAAAGACATGATGGATAGAGGGGCAAGGTGAGCTCCTCCCCCGGCAATGCCCTTGCCGGGGCGGCCTACATGACCCCGGGAAGAGCCTTGCCGGGCAAACTTGCCCAAACACAAGAAAAGCCACCACCCTTGGGTCTGAGAGCTCTGGCACCATTGACAACGTCAAGACCAAGATTCAAGGGATGCCGCACAGTGGCATGTAGATCCTTGTAGGACCAAGAGGCCTGCAAACCTAGACAAGGGACTGGAAGACAAAGACCCCCAGCAAGAGCCTTGCCGGGGACGACCGAGGACCCACGGCAAGATCCTTGTCGAGGACAGCCACAAGACCCCTGTAAGACCCCTTGCTGGGGGTGTCTGCGGGGCCACAGCTAGGCCCGCGCCCGCTTAGGTTTTGCCACCCCGCGGCCACTCCTACGCAACGACCAACTCGCCAATTGGACAAGTGCTTGCATGGCGACATGCAACCTCCAAGCCAACTAGCTAAGCACCTGCGTGGTGGCATGCAGATCTTCGTGAAGACCCTGTCACCACAGCAGCCAGCAGCCAATGTGGCGCCGCATGCCTCGTTAGCCTGGACGCGTGTCGGAGCGAGGTGAGGCGGCAATGGGCGGGACAAGCTTCCTTGTCGTCCCGATAAAGCTAGAGGACACATAGGCGGCGCATTAAATGTGCTTGTCGTATGATGTCAGGAGATAACCTTGTAGACCGTAGTTACTTCTTCATGTGTTTTGTTGTGGCAACCCCTTTGTCATATAAAAGGAGGACACGGAGTAATCAACACTACTAGCAACCCACAGGTACGAATCTGAGGTTTGGGTACAAAGATTGGATACAAGAGATGAACTAGGGTTTGAGAGGAGATGGTGCTGGTGAAGATGTTAATGAGAGTTGTTGGTGATGACGGCAGTGACGATTTCCCCCTCCCGGATGGAAGTATCCCCGGCAGAACACCACTGTTGGAGCCCTAGATTGGTTTCCCCCAAGGTTCAGCCTCTAGACGGCGGCGTCTGGTCCCCAAAGCCTCCTTCTAATTTTTTCCAGGTCAAAACACCTCATATAGGAGAAGATGGGCACCGGGGGGCCATCTGGTAGCTCAAAAGACAGGGGGCGCACCCCCCACCCTCCTGGACAGGTGGTGGCCCCCCTGGTGATTCTCTTTCGTCAGATATTTTTTATATTTTCTGAGACGGTGTCCCGTGGAGTTTCGGAGCTTTTTGAGTTGTGCGGAATAGGTTTCCAGTGTTTGCTTCTTTTCCAGCCCAGAATTCCAGCTGCCGGCAATCTCCCTCTTCATGTAAACCTTGAAAAATAAGAGAGAAAAGGCATAAGTATTATAACATAATGTATAATAACATCCCAATGTGCAATAAATATCAACATAAAAGCATGATGCAAAATGGATGTATCAACTCCCCCAAGCTTAGACCTCACTTGTCCTCAAGCGAAAGCCGA
>LR738715.1:395672762-395696189 GCA_902687465.1 Secale cereale | reverse complement strand
GGCACCGGGGGGCCATCTGGTAGCTCAAAAGACAGGGGGCGCACCCCCCACCCTCCTGGACAGGTGGTGGCCCCCCTGGTGATTCTCTTTCGTCAGATATTTTTTATATTTTCTGAGACGGTGTCCCGTGGAGTTTCGGAGCTTTTTGAGTTGTGCGGAATAGGTTTCCAGTGTTTGCTTCTTTTCCAGCCAAGAATTCCAGCTGCCGGCAATCTCCCTCTTCATGTAAACCTTGAAAAATAAGAGAGAAAAGGCATAAGTATTATAACATAATGTATAATAACATCCCAATGTGCAATAAATATCAACATAAAAGCATGATGCAAAATGGATGTATCAACTCCCCCAAGCTTAGACCTCACTTGTCCTCAAGCGAAAGCCGATATCGAAAAATATGTTCACATGTTTAGAGATAGAGGTGTCGATAAAAATAAAATACATACATGAGGGCATAATGATTATTCTTATAACAGCAACACATATATATTGTCATATGATTCTTATGATAAAGTAACAATTCATTCACAATGTCAAGTATGAATCAGAAACTTCATTGAAAACTAACAAACTATGATCTCGGTCATTGTAGCAATTGCAATTTATCGTAACATCAGAAAGAGTCAACATAAGAGGTTTTCAGCAAGCCTACATACTCAACTATCATATAGTCTTTCACAATTGCTCACACTCACGCAATACTTATGGTTATGGAGTTTAAATCGGACACAGAGAAAGATGGGGGCTTATGGTGTTGCCTCCCAACCTTTTACCTCAAGGGTAATGTCAACAGTAATAGACCATGATAACTTACATCCTATTGGGTATATATGTCAGGATCTTTCCAACACAGTGTACTTGCCAAAGGATAAAATGTGAAAAGGAAAGGTGATTTTCACCTCGACTCTTATAAGGCAGAGATAAAAGATAGGACCTTCGCAGAGGGAAGCAGAGGTTGTCATGTGCTTTTATTGATGGATGCACAAAGTATTAGCGCAAAAGAACGTCACTTTATATTGCCACTTGTGATAAGGACCTTTATTATGCAGTCCATCACTTTTATTACTTCCATATCACAAGATCGTATACAGCTTATTTCCTCCACACTAATAAATCATACATATTTTAGCGAGTTTGCAACACGACAACTTACTTGAAGGATCTTACTCAATCCATAGGTAGGAATGGTGGACTCTCATGTCAAAATTGGGTTTAAGGATGTATGGAAGCACAAGTAATATCTCTTCTTGGTGCGAGGAGTTTTGGCTAGCATGAGGGGGATAGGAAAGCTCAACATGTTGGATGATCCGTGACAATATACTTTATTCTAGATATAAGAAAACATAACCCATTATGTTGTCTCCCTTGTCCAACTTCAACTCTTTAGCATGTCATATTTTAATGAGTGCTCACAATCATAAAAGATGTCCAAGATAGTATATTTGTATGTGAAACCTCTCTTTCTCTATTACTTCCTATTAATTTCAACGATGACCAAAACTATGTTTGTCAACTCTCAACAACTTTTATTTGTCATACTCTTTATATGTGAAGTCTTTAATTCCCATAAGATCAATATGATCTCTTTGATACTTTTTATAGTTTCTTTTATTCTATAATGACCAAGGTTAGGAAATCAAGCCCTTGACTCGACACTAATCTTTATTATATAGCTCATTGACTCGATTACAAAGGGTAAAGATCATAAAGCAAAAGCTCACAACTAGATCATGCTAACTTTTTTCTACTAGATCAAGATACTACCAAAAGGATCAAACTAAGAAAAACCATAAAGATAGGAGTGTGATGGTGATACGATACCGGGGCAGCTCCCCCAAGCTTGGAAGTTGCCAAGGGGAGTGCCCATACCCATATGATTATGTCTCCTTCTTCGGAGGTGGTGATGATGGAGTTGTTGATGATGTAGGCTTGTTTTTCATCTTCCAACGCATGGGCTCACCATCGTAGAAGGATGATCGAGTCTCCGGGATGCTCAATCTGCAGGCAAACTCATCTTCTTGAATCTATATTCATACTCACAGTTTTGGTTTTGCAGGTCATAGATCTGGGCTTGGAGGTGTTCAATTTTCCCTTGGAGATTGGAGATGGCTTCCCCGAAGATCCTTTAGTCCAGCTTGAGGTTGTTGGCGCGCTCCGTGATCATCATGTGGTTGGCATTGAGTCCTCGTTCCACCATACCTTGGCACGTAAAAACTTGCCACTCCGATGCTTCGAGTCTCGTCTCCATGCTTCCGGTCCTCCTTGGCCCCTCAACATCACGGACGTGCAACACCCATTCACGCAACTCAATGGTTTGAGGATGATGCAGCACCTCCGCGAGGTAGGGGTTGATGACCTTCTCGAAGAACTTGTCCTTGGAGGTTCTAGAAGACGCCATGATGATCTAGATCTGTCAGAAACAACAGCTCGAAATGAAAACAGAGGATTTTTGCGTGATACGGTGGTCAAAACCTTCGGGAGAATATATAATGAATTTTTACTGACCAAAAGGAGTAACGTGCGAGAAATCGGAGTCCGGGAGGCACATGAGGTGCCAACGAGGCAGGGGGCGCGCCCAAAGGAAGGGGCGCGCCCTCCACCCTCGTGGATGGCTCGTGTCTCTTCTGGACTGCCACTTATTTTTCTATTTTTCTAAATATTCCAAAACAGTGAAAAATTACCATTAGAACTGTTTTGGAGTCGGTTTACTTACCGTACCACATACCTCTTCCTTTTCGGGGTCTGAATCATTCTGGAAAGTGTCCCTTTTGTATTCCTCTAGGGTTGCGGTTTCAATAAAATTGGTTTCAACATTTATATGATTACCTGAGATATAATGTTTGATTCTTTGACCGTTCACCACCTTCGGATTTGTGCCTTCGAAGTTGATGATTTTTATGGCACCGGAACGATAGACCTCCTCGATAACGTAAGGTCCTTCCAATTTAGAGAGAAGTTTTCCTGCAAAAAATCTTAAACGAGAGTTGCATAGCAAGACATAATCACCTACGTTAGACTCACACTTTTGTATCCTTTTGTCATGCCATCTTTTAACTTTTTTTAAACAGCTTGGCATACTCATAGGCCTGGGTTCACCATTCATCAAGAGAGCTAATGTCAAATAACCTCTTCTCACCGGCAAGTTTAAAATCATAATTGAGCTCTTTAATAGCCCAATATGCCTTATGTTCTAGCTCAAGAGGTAAGTGACAGGCTTTTCCATAAACCATCTTATATGGAGACATACCCATAGGATTTTTGTATGCAGTTCTATAGGCCCATAATGCATCATCAAGTTTCTTGGACCAGTTCTTTCTAGACCTATTAACTGTCTTCTGCAAAATTAATTTCAGCTCTCTATTACTTAATTCTACTTGACCAATAGTCTGTGGGTGATAAGGGGATGCAATCCTATGGTTAACATCATACTTAGCAAGCATTTTACGGAAAGCACCATGAATAAAGTGTGAACCACCATCAGTCATTAAATATCTATGGACTCCAAACCTCGGAAAAATAACTTCTTTAAGCATCTTAATAGAGGTGTTGTGATCAGCACTACTAGTTGGAATAGCTTCTACCCACTTAGTTACGTAATCAATAGCAACTAAAATAGGTGTGTACCCATTAGAGGAAGGAAACGGTCCCATATAATCAAATACCCAAACATCAAACAGTTCAATAACAAGTGAAAAATTCATAGGAATTTCTTGACGTCTATGAATATTACCAATTCTTTGACATTCATCACTAGATAAGACAAACTTATGGGCATCCTTGAAGAGAGTAGGCCAATAAAAACCAGATTGCAATACCTTATGTGCAGTTCTATCTCCATCATAGTGTCCTCCATAAGCTTCGGAGTGGCACTTGCGTAGGATATGTTCCTTTTCATGCTCAGGTACACAACATATAATAATACCATCTACTCCTTCTTCATAAAGATGTGGGTCATCCCAGAAGTAATGTCTCAAATCATAGAAGAACTTTTTCTTTTGCTGGTATGTGAAGCTAGGAGGTATAAACTTAGCAACAATGTAATTAGCATAATCATCATACCATGGAGTAGTATGAGAAGTATTTATGACAGCTAATTGTTCATCAGGAAAGCTATCATCAATAGGTTGTGGGTCATCAAGTATATTCTCTAGCCCAGACAAGTTATCTACAATGGGGTTCTCAGCTCCGTTTCTATCAATAATATGCAAATCATACGCTTGCAGCGAGAGAACCCATCTAATAAGTCTAGGTTTAGCATCTTTCTTTTCCATGAGGTATTTGATAGCAGCATGATCAGTGTGAATAGTGACTTAGAATCAACAATATAAGGTCTAAACTTATCACAAGCAAATACAACTGATAGAAATTCTTTCTCGGTAGTAGCATAATTTCTTTGGGCACTGTCTAGGGTTTTACAAGTATATTGGATAACATTCACTTTCTTATCAACTCTTTGTCCTAGAATAGCACCTACAGCATAATCACTAGCATCGCACATAATCTCAAAGGGTAAATTCCAGTCAGGAGGCTAGACAATAGGTGCAGAGATCAATGCTTTCTTAAGTATTTCAAATGCTTCTAGACAATCATCATCGAAGACAAAAGGAATACCTTTTTGTAAGAGATTAGTCAGAGGCCTAGAGATTTTGGAGAAGTCTGAACCTCCTATAAAACCCGGCACGACCAAGGAAACTTCGTATACCTTTGATGTCCTTGGGACACGGCATCTTTCAATAGCATCAACTTTAGCTTTGTCAACTTCAATACCTCTTTTGGAAATTTTATGTCCCAAGACAATGTCTTCATTAACCATAAAGTGGCACTTCGCCCAATTCAAGACAAGATTAGTGTTTTCACGTCTCTGCAAAACTCGATCAAGGTTGCTCAAGCAATCATCAAAAGAAGTTCCGTAAACGGAGAAATCATCCATGAAAACCTCAACAATCTTTCCACAAAAATCAGAGAATATAGCCATCATGCATCTTTGAAATGTAGCAGGTGCATTACATAAACTAAAAGGCATACGTCTATAAGCAAAGGTACCGAAAGGACAAGTAAAGGTGGTCTTTTCTTGATCCCCTTTTGACACAAGTATTTGAGAGAAATTAGAATAACCATCTAGAAAGCAAACATGAGTATGTTTGGATAACCTTTCTAGCATTTGATCAATAAAAGGCAAGGGGTAATGATCTTTCTTAGTAGCTTTATTTAATTTGCGGAAATCAATTACCATCCTATAACCTGTAACAATTCTTTGTGGGATCAATTCATCTTTATCATTAGGAACAACAGCCATACCTCCCTTCTTAGGGACACAATGGACATGACTTACCCACTGGCTATCAGCAACTGGATAGATAATACCTGCCTCTAGAAACTTTAGTATTTCCTTCCTTACCACTTCTTTCATCTTAGGATTTAACCGTCGTTGATGATCAATAACTGGTTTAGCATCCTCTTCTAATTTTATCTTATGTTGGCATAAAGTGGGACTAATGCCCTTAAGTTCATCCAGAGTATATCCAATAGCAGCACGATGCTTCTTCAGAGTTTTCAATAATTTTTCTTCTTCCTGTTCTAAAAGGTTGGCACTAATAATAACAGGATATATCTTCTTTTCATCAAGATAAACATACTTAAGATTATCAGGTAACGGTTTAAGTTCATACACGGGATCACCCTTGGGTGGAGGATGATCCCCTAGGATTTCAACAGGCAAGTTGTTTTTCAATACGGGTCCCTGCTTAAAGAATATTTCATCTATTTCCCTTCTCTCGTTCATATACATATAATTTTCATGGTCTAGCAGATATTGTTCTAAGGGATCATTAGGAGGAGCAACAATAGAAGCAAGACCAATAATTTCATCCTTACTAGGTAATTTTTTATCATGGGGTTGTCTACGAAATTTAGCAAAGTTAAAATCATCAGACACATCCCCTAAACCAACAATAACAATATATTTTACGGAGTCTATCTTAGCATTAACAGTATTCAAGAAGGGTCTACCAAATATAATGGGACAAAAATCATCTTGTGGGGAACTAAGAATAAGAAAATCAGCGGGGTATTTAACCTTCCCACACAAGACTTCAACATCTCTAACAATCCCAACTGGTGAAATAGTGTCTCCATTAACAAGCTTAATAGTAACATCAATCCCTTCTAACTCAACAGGTGCAATATCATGCATAATTTCTTGATATAGGGAATGAGGGATTATACTTGCACTAGCACCTACGTCACATAAACCATGATAGCAATGATCTCATATTTTGATAGATATAACAGGCAAGCCTACAACTGGGCTACGTTTATTCCTAGCATCGGGTTTGGCTATTCTAGCAGCTTCCTCTTGGAGGTAATAACATGTCCATCTAAATTTTCTACCAAGAGATCTTTAACCATAGCAACACTAGGTTCAACTTTAATTTTCTCAAGGGGTGTAGGTGTTCTAGTACTACTCTTACGAACCACAGTTGAAGCTTTAGCATGATCCATTATTCTAATAGGGAAATGTGGTTTCTCAATATAAGCAGTAGGAACAATAGGATCAACATTATAAGTGATAGTATTTTCTTCAACTTTAATAGGTTCAACTACTTTTACTTCAATAGGAGGATGGTATTTAAACCACTTCTCCTTGGGAAGATCAACATGAGTAGAAAATGATTCACAGAAAGAAGCTACTATCTTAGAGTCAAGTCCATATTTAGTGCTAATCGCAGAAAACATCGGTATCCATAAAAGCTTTAACACAATCAAACTTAGGGGTCATACCCGACTCCTTACCTTCGTCGAGATCCCAATCTTCAGAGTTGCGTTTAATTCTTTCCAATACATCCCATTTGAATTCAACAGTCTTCATCATAAAAGATCCAGAACAAGAATTATCGAGCATGGTGCGATTATTGAGAGAAAGCCGAGCATAAAAATTTTGAATGATCATTTTTCTTGAGAGCTCATGATTGGGGCATGAATATAACACTGACTTAAGCCTCCCACAATCTTGAGCAATGCTTTATCCTTCGCGAGATCAAAAATTATATATATAATTACGATCACAATGAACCTGATGCATAGGGTAGAACTTCTGATGAAATTCCAACTTCAGCCGATTATAGTTCCACGATCCAATATCATCACATAGCCTAAACCATGTCAATGCGTCTCCCTTCAAAGATAAAGGGAAGACCTTCTTCTTGATAACATCCTCGGGCATACCTACACGCTTAAATAATCCACAAACTTCATCCACATAGATTAGATGTAAATCGGGATGCAGTGTTCCGTCTCCTGTAAAAGGATTATCTAGCAGTTTCTCGATCATACCCGAAGGAATTTCAAAGAAAACATTTTCAGTAGGTGCAGTAGGTTGAGGAGAAACTCTTTGCTCTTCTGGTCAGGGTGAAGATACCCCGAACAAGCCCCTCAAAGGATGATCAGCCATAGTAACAAGTGACAGTAAATTTCAGCACACAATATAAAATTTTCCTTGCCAAAGGCGCTTCACTCCCCGGCAACGGCGCCAGAAAAGAGTCTTGATGACCCACAAGTGTAGGGAATCTATCGTAGTCCTTTCGATAAGTAAGAGTGTCGAACCCAACGAGGAGCAGAAGGAAATGATAGGCAATTTTTAGTAAGGTATTTTCTGCAATCACTGAAATTATAGGTAACAAATAGTTTTGTGATAAGGTAATTGGTAGCAAGTAAAAAAAAGCTAAAAGTAAATAAGGTGCAGCAAGATGACCCAATACTTTTTGTAGCAAAGGACAAGCCTGTACAAACTCTTATATCGAGGAAAGCTCTCCCGAGGACACATGGGAATTATGGTCAAGCTAGTTTTCATCACGATCATCTGATTGCATTCGATACTTTGAAACAACGCATAAACTAGGGTTTAAGCTTCTGTCACTCTAGCAACCCATCATCTACTTATTAATTCGCAATGTCTTCCTCTAGGCCCAAACAATGGTGAAGTGTCATGTAGTCGACGTTCACATGACACCACTAGAGGAGAGACAACATACATCTCATCAAAATATCTAATGAATACCATATTCACATGACTACTTATAGCAAGACTTCTCCCATGTCCTCAGGAACAAAAGTAACTACTCACAAGACATAATATTGTTCATGATCAGAGGGGTATTAATATGCATAATAGATCTGAACATATGATCTTCCACCAAATAACCAACTAGCATCAACTACACGGAGTAATCAACACTACTAGCAACCCACAGGTACCAATCTGAGGTTTGGGTACAAAGATTGGATACAAGAGATGAACTAGGGTTTGCGAGGAAATGGTACTGGTGAAGATGTTGATGAAGATAACCCTCCCCAAGATGGGAGAGTTGTTGGTGATGACGGCGGTGATGATTTCCCCCTCCTGGAGGGAAGTATCCCTAGCAGAACAGCTCTGCAGGAGCCCTAGATTGGTTACCGCCAAGGTTCCGCCTCGAGACGGCGGCGTCTGGTCCCGAAAGCCACCTTCTGTTTTTTTCCAGGTCAAAAAACCTCATATAGGAGAAGATGGGCATCGGGGGGCCATCTGGTGGCCCACGAGACAGGAGGCATGCCCAGAGAGGGGGGGGGCGCGCCTCCCACCCTCGTGGACAGGTGGTGGCCCCCCTGGTGATTCTCTTTCGCCAGATATTTTTTATATTTTCTAAAACGGTGTCCTTTGGAGTTTCAGAGCTTTTTGAGTTGTGCAGAATAGGTTTCCAGTGTTAGCTCCTTTTCCAACCCAGAATTCCAGCTGCCGGCATTCTCCCTCTTCATGTAAACCTTGTAAAATAAGAGAGAAAAGGCATAAGTATTGTGACATAATGTGTAATAACAACCCAATGTGCAATAAATATCAACATAAAAGCATGATGCAAAATGGACGTATCAATCCACTCCTGGATTACTTTGGTACCTCCCTGCTAGACTTATAGCAAGGCACACATCAGGTCTGGTACACAGCATTGTATACATGATAGAACCTATGGCTGAAGCATAGGGAATGACAGTCATTTTCTCTCTATCTTCTGAAGTGGTCGGGCATTGCCTCAACATCACACCTTGTAACACGGGCAAGAACCCTTACTTTGACTGATCCATTTTGAACTTCTTCAAAACTTTATCAAGGTATGTGCTTTGTGAAAGTCCAATTAAGCGTCTTGATCTATCTCTATAGATCTTGATGCCCAATATATGACCGAGGTCTTTCATTGAAAAATTCTTATTCAATATCCTTTTATGCTATCTAGAAATTCTACATCATTTCCGATCAACAATATGTCATCCACATATAATATCAGAAATGCTACAGAACTCCCACTCAGTTTCTTGTAAATACAGGCTTCTCCACAAGTCTGTATAAAACCATATGCTTTGATCACCTCATCAAAGAATATATTCCAACTCCGAGAGGCTTGCACCAGTCCATAGATGGATCGCTGGAGCTTGCACACTTTGTTAGCACCATTAGGATCGACCAAACCTTATGGTTGCATCATATACAACTCTTCTTTGAGATATCCATTAAGGAATGCAGTTTTGACATCCATTTGCCAGGTTTCATTATCATAAAATGCGGCAATTGCTAACATGATTCGGACAGACTTGAGCATCGCTATGGGTGAGAAAGTCTCATCATAGTCAACTTCTTGAATTGTTCGAAAACCTTTCGCAACAAGTCGAGCTTTGTATACAGTAACATTACCACGTCAGTCTTCCTCTTAAAGATCCATTTATTTTCAATGGCTTGCCAATCATCGGTCAAGTCAACCAAAGTCTACATTTTGTTCTCATACATGGATCCCATCTCAGATTTCATGGCCTCAAGCCATTTTGCGGAATCTGGGCTCATCATCGCTTCCTCATAGTTCATAGGTTTATCATGGTCTAGTAAAATGACTTCCAGAACAGGTTTATCGTACCACTCTGGTGCGGAACGTACTCTGGTTGACCTACGAGGTTCAGTAGTTACTTGATCTGAAGTTTCATGATCATCATCATTAGCTTCCTCACTAATTGGTGTAGGAATCACTAGAACTAATTTCTGTGATGAACTACTTTCCAATTCGGGATAAGGTACAATTACCTCATCAAGTTCTACTTCTCTCCCACCCACTTCTTTTGAGAGAAACTCCTTCTCTAGAAAGCATCCATTCTTAGCAAGGAATATCTTGCCTTCGGATCTATGATAGAAGGTGTACCCAACAGTTTCCTTTGGGTATCCTACGAAGACACATTTCTCCGACTTGGGTTCGAGCTTATCAGGTTGAAGCTTTTTGACATAAGCATCACAGCCCCAAACTTTAAGAAACGACAGGTGTTGTCTCAATGGATTTAGATGGGGCCCTATTTAACATGAATGCAGCAGTCTCTAAAGCATAACCCCAAAACAATAGTGGTAAATCGATACGAGACACCATAGATCGCACCATATCAAATAAAGTACGATTACGTTGTTCGAACACACCATTACGCTATGGTGTTCCAGGTGGCATGAGTTGTGAAACTATTCCACATTGTTTGAAATGAAGACCAAACTCATAATTCAAATATTCTCCTCCACGATCAGATTGTAGAAACTTTATTTTCTTGTTACGATGATTCTCTACTTCACTCTGAAATTCTTTGAACTTTTCACATGTTTTAGACTTGCGTTTCTGTGGGGACCGCGACTTAAGAGTCGAGATCACCGAATGCACGTGTACAGTGATCCCAGAGATCAATGCTCACTGAACACACAGAAGCTGAATAACAAGAATCTTACATCCATACATACCGTCTTACACAAATTATGGCCATTATGGCCAAGTCTTACATAGATAAAGCCTCAAGGGCTGAATAGCAAATAACTCGAATAGCGGAAGTCTTCGAAGATAAGTAGAGCCCATGCCATCTGCCTTAACCCTACAGGCATTCTGACTGGGATAGCGTCCTAGTTCGCATGTTCGTCTCCATAGAACTCTTATTCATATTCATATTCCTCCATGCCTGGCCAATTAAATAACCAGTGGCAAGCCAATGAGTACTTTGAATGTACTCGCAAGCAACCCATGATTTGGTTCAAAGTAACAATGCAATTGTACAACAATGAGCAATCTAGCTACGAGCTAGAATAAATATTCTACCATCAAGTATATGCATCAATAAATTCACGTGACCTCGAGGACAGGTTACCGATATCAACATGAATATTCAACTCAACGAGTCAAGTCACCACCTTGACTCATCACACACACATACATTCACTGATATAGTAAAATTCTGGACATAGTTTAAGTAGCACCACCCAACTGTCCATGACCGTGGACACGGCTATTCGAATAGTTTTACACTCTGCAGAGGTTGCGCACTTTACCCACAAGATCCGGGAAGCTTTCGTGTCACCCACGATCCCGCAGTACCTCAAGTACTCGGGGGAAGCACCCGGTCATTATCTTCCCTTAAACGACACTAACATAGGGTCCACTCGTTGGTGCACAACCCTCGAGTACAAACAATAGATCATGGGACTTGCCCTATTTTCAATGTCACGCATACACGAAGGGACCAACGGTGTGTCCGGTGCCCTGTGAAAACAGTCATGGTCGCCTATCCGAGCACGACCCCGTCCCGGGAAAGATCTCAAGTCTTCCCGTCACTAGTAATGTGGGCACCATGCTAGTATCGGCCTAAGTAATCAATAATGCCCCGTCCCATAAGGGGTAGAGTGGTTGCACATGTTTGGTTGGGACGGTAGTCACACATAAATCTAATCCATCATTTCACCCATGCACAAGATCCTTATTGGCACATCACTTCTTCCTCAAGTGATGACCTAACTCAACATCACCCTCGGGCATTAGGGGCACCCGATGGGGTTTTTGTAAAGAATGCAACCATGAAGGTTTCATGGCACACATGCATCACTAAGTATCACTACTAATCATTTGCATTTCATCTAGCACATAGCAAGATCATGAGTGAAACATGCATCATGTGGTGGTTCTCAACTAGGTCACCCCCGTCACTCTTATCATCATGCATCCGGAAATAAACGGGTTCCGAAGAACACAAGTGTATCATGGTCAAAGGGCTGCTTGCCTGGATTGGCTTGATCTTCAAAGTCTTCAAATCCTTCACCACCTTCTTCTTCAGCAACCTCGTCAAATACGGTATCTAATCGTCACAAAATAACAACGGGAAAATAAGACCACAATAAAAACAGAAAAATCAAAGTGCTCAGAAAAATGTCAACATATTTTTGTTAAATACTAGAGGGAAAACTAAGATGGCAAAAATTCTTAGTTTGAGTTTTGGAGT
The DNA here is from genome assembly GCA_902687465.1 of Secale cereale. Taxonomy (NCBI): domain Eukaryota; kingdom Viridiplantae; phylum Streptophyta; class Magnoliopsida; order Poales; family Poaceae; genus Secale; species Secale cereale. Next base: position 395,683,880 of record LR738715.1, on the reverse strand, counting down.
GGCTGAATGGGGTCCATGAATATTTGAACATAAGTTTTAATGTTCAAATATGAATTTAAATTTGAATAGAACATAAAAGTTCCATGGATATGTGTGAAAGTGTCATCATTAAATAGGTTGGAATTTTACAAGTTTTTAGGAACCGGAATTAATTCATTTGGATATATATTTAATTCTGTGAAATTATTTGAAATTCCACAGAAAAGAAAAATGGAAAAGGGCTCTGTGCCACTGGGCCGGAACGGCCGAAGTGCAACGGCCCAGGGCAAAATACAGCCCACCGCACGGCACCAGCGCGCGCCAGGTTTTTTTTTAACCTGACGGGCGGGGCCCGGCGGTCAGCGTTAGAGAGGGGAGAGAGAGAGGTGAGGAGGACAGGCGGGGCTCGCCTGTCAGCTTCAACCTCGCGGCCAGAGAAGCGGCGAGCTCACCGGCGGCGGTATGGTGCACGGCGGGGCAAGCTGAGGGCTGGAATGGGCTCAGCAGGGTGTCGCCGTTCTAGTGGTGGTGCTGCGGGTCGCCGGAGGGGCCTGGTTTGCCGGCGGCGAGGACACGCGGTGGAGGAGCTTCGTGTGGATGCTGCTCCGGTCGATTCCGGCAGCTGCAGAGAGGGGAAAGAGGGGGAAATGCATCAGTGACGTGTTGTGGTGCTAGATCGAGCGAAAGGGAAGGCTAGGGCGGCCTGTACCGAGCAGGCGACGAGGAGCCGCCGCGGCGGAGCTCGAGCTCGATCTCGAGCTCGGGCTGGTCTGGAGTGGGGGCGAGAGGCTCTGGGGGAGATTGAGAGAGGGAGAGTGCTGTTGGTGAAGAGAGGAGGGGCTCGGGGGCCCTATTTATAGGAGGACGGCGAGGTGCCATGGACCTGTGCGCCGGCGAGCCCCTGCTCGTCGCCACAGTGCACGGAAGGCGCTGGGGAAACGTCTGCGGTGTTGCTGGACGAGTTCCAGGGCAGAGGAGAGGTAGAGGGGGAGCGGGGGATGCTTCTGGAGCTACGCGCGTGTGAAGCTAGAGGTTGGAGCTCGCCGGCGGCCGGGGCGCGTGCAGGGGCGTCCACTGGAGGGAGAAGGAGGAGGGGGACAGCACCGGGGGGAGTTGCGGACGCCGAGGCGCATCGATCGGCGTGAGGCGGGAGCACGAGGTGGTCGGGGCGATGGATTGGGCGAGGCTATAGTGCAGGTGCGCACTGTAGCGCGCTCTGGAGCGTGCTTATGGCATGCCACGGCATGCCGTTGGCTAACTGGGCGCGTCCGCCATGTCTAGGGGGTCCAGCACGAAGTAAACAAACCAGCTGTGGCCTAGGATGCCTTGGATGTCCAGTGAGAGAGGAGGGAAGCTGGTAGATGGTAAGAATTGGGCTGTCCAGCAAGGTAAATTGGGGTTTTTACCCTTCAATTATTGAACTCTGGACATGGGGAAGTTACTGGAGGTAGAATGTAACTAGGTGAGGCTGTGGTAGAAAGTTGAAGCAAAAGTAAATAGTAAAAGAGGTCAAGATGATGGTTTTGGTAAAATGGCAGAAGGTGTTTTATCATGTTTTGGGCAAGCAAATGATCTTCACTATCCATGACACTAAACAGGATTGAATGTCATATGGAAATAGGGTGTTTCACCAAATTTGGGCTTGTTTGAAGAAACTAGCCAATGTAACTTTGGTGAACCCTAGAAATCAACAGAAATGGTTTCACCATGTTTAAGTCAAGCTAATCATCTCCCCTTGATGCACCACTTGGTGTAGTTTCATCATTTGGGGTCATGCCCACAAAGTTTGAAGCCCCAGGTAAAAAGTTGGTAATGTAAAGTTGTTCAAATTTGAATTTGAACAGAAAGGGTTTTGGGGTATTCTGATCAAGTTACCCTTCTCCAAAACTTGTGCCATTTGGTCTAGATGCCTTATTAGATCATTCTAGCATGTGCACCAAGTTTGAGAGTATTTGGACAAGTTTGGCAATGTAAAGTTGCTCAAACTTCAGATATGGACAGAATGGTTTTGAAGGGTTTTGAGGATGTTATCTTGCTTCCCAAGGCATGGGGCTTGGCAAGATCATCAAATATGTCATATGTGACATGATAGAATTTACCTGGATTTTTTGGAGAATATTTCCTTTGTAAATATTTCAAAAGCTTGAAATATCCAGAAAGGGTTTTAGAGGGATTAGCCCATTATTTTGAACATGACCAAGTGTTGAAACTCTTATATATGGACAATATATGTCCTATGAGTCTCCCTGAATTTTGGCAAATATTTTTTAAATAATTAAATAATTTTTCCCTATTAAAGACCATTTCTGGCCTTAAGAAAAAGCTTTTAAATAAAATAGGAAAATAACTTTTAAAATTGTACTTTTGTGGTTTCTGGGAGTCCTATATCTACTAGGTTTCAAATATACTTTTTGAAATAATTTTCTCACCCTAAATCAAGCACTTGCAGTGCAAACCTCAATTCAGGGGTTTTTGGAATACTAATATTTGAAAATACATTTTGGCCAAATTATTTTTATAAGAAAATACTATACTGCTATAAACACTTGGTATGATCATTGGGCAGAAGTTTTGGGGTCAAGAGATGAATGCTACCAGAGGTAGTAGTTGACTTTAATGAGCACTTGAAAAACACATGAAGAAAAACTCAATTCAAATAAAAGCCAAATGATGCCAAAAAAAATTGCTGGTCCAAATTTTCATGCTTTATTGATGCAAATGACATGTTACAAAATGCAGGGTGTGACAGACCTACCAACCTTACAAGAATCTCGTCCCCGAGATTCCTAAACTAGGTCTTAAAAGAGATCGGGATATTCGGATCTAAGATAGTCTTCACGTTCCCAGGTTGCTTCTGCTTTAGTGTGGTTGGTCCACTGGACCTTGAAGTACTTGATGGTGCGGCTTCGCGTCCGTCGTTCTGCTTCGTCCAGAATGCGAATGGGCTTCTCGCGGTAGGTCAAATCTGGCTGGAGATCAATGGATTGGTGATCAACATCCTTGTAGAGATCAGGCTTGTTCGGAACTTGGAGACACTTCCGGAGTTGTGACACGTGGAATACGTTGTGCACATCGGATAGCTCAGGTGGTAGTTCCAACTGGTAAGCCACTTCTCCTCGTCGTGCAGTGATCTCAAAGGGTCCAATGAACCTTGGTGCGAGCTTCCCCTTGACATGGAAACGCTTGGTTCCCTTTAGAGGAGTTATCCACAGGTACACATGATCCCCGACATGGAAGCTCATGTCCCGGCGGCGAGTGTCAGCATAGCTCTTCTGCCTTGACTTGGTTGCCTTTAAACGCTCTCTGACTAGTTGGACTTGCTCTTCTGCTTCGCGGAGAATATCCGGACCAAATACTAGCCCTTCTCCAGTCTCTGACCAGTTGAGGGGTGTGCGACATCTCCGTCCGTACAACACCTCAAATGGTGCCATCTGAAGGCTCGACTGATAACTGTTGTTATAGGAGAACTCGGCAAAAGGGAGGCAATCTTCCCACTTGGCTCCATAGGCCAAAACACAGGCTCGGAGCATGTCTTCGAGAATTTGATTTACTCATTCTGTCTGACATCCGGTCTGTGGGTGGAAAGCTGTGCTGAAAGACAACTTGGTTCCCAAGGCTTCTTGGAACTTCTTCCAGAACCTCGAGGTGAACTGGGTTCCTCGATCTGACACAATCTCCTTGGGAACGCCGTGAAGGCTTACGATTCTGTCGATGTAGAGAGCTGCCAGCCGGTTGCCATCATAAGTAGTCTTGACGGGAATGAAATGGGTCACCTTGGTCAAATGGTCGACTATGACCCAGATGGAGTCATGTGCTCTATTCGACCTTGGTAATCCAGTGATGAAGTCCATCCCGACTTTATCCCACTTCCACTCAGGAACCTTGAGTGGTTGGAGCAATCCAGCGGGTCGCTGATATGCAGCCTTGACCCTTTGGCACACTTCACACTTTGCAACATAGGTTGCAATCTCTCTTTTCATCACGTGCCACCAGAATCTTTCCTTCAAGTCTTGATACATCTTGGTTCCTCCAGGGTGGATGGAATACAGAGTGTCGTGGGCTTCTTGCAGGATCAGGTTCTTCAGCTCCATCTCGTTTGGTACGTAGATGCGGCCTTTGTACCAAACAGTCCCGTGCCCACCTTCCCTAGCTTCATCTTCTTCTTGATGCCTTCAATGCTTGCGTGCCCACCTTGCGCCTTCTTGACTTCGTCCATCAGGGTTGGTTTGACTTCCAAATGATCCAGAAATCCAGGGGTGACCAATTCCAAACTGAATTGTTCGAGCTCCTTAAACAGGGCTGGCTGCCTCTTTTGAATAATGGCATTCAAGGAGCAATCCTTTCTGCTTAAGGCATCGGCCACCACATTAGCCTTCCCAGGGTGATATTGAACACTGAGGTCATAGTCTTTGATGAGTTCCAATCATCTTTGCTGCCTCATGTTCAATTCCTTTTGGGTGAAAATGTACTTCAGACTTTTGTGGTCTGTGTATATCTCACACTGTTTCCCTAGGAGGTAATGCCGCCATGTCTTCAAGGCATGAACCACTGCTGCTACCTCAGGATCGTGAGTAGCGTAGTTCTCTTCATGAGGTCGTAGCTGCCTGGAGAGGTAAGCTATGACTCGGCCTTCTTGCATCAGAACGCTTCCCAATCCGGTTTGAGAGGCATCACAATATATCAAGAACTCCTTGTGAATATCAGGTGTTGCCAGAACTGGGGCGGTGGTCAACCTCTTCTTGAGCTCTTGGAAGCTCTCTTCACATTTTGGCGTCCACTCGAACTTCTTGTCCTTCTTGAGGAGCTGAGTCATTGGCCGGGCAATGCTAGAGAATCCTTCCACGAATTTGCGGTAATAGCCCACAAGTCCGAGGAAGCTTCGACTTCCTTGAGATTGCCATTGGGGCACAGCTTCGATCTTCGCGGGATCAACTGACAATCCTTCTTCGGTCAAGATATGACCTAAGAATCCAACTTTATGCAGGCAGAACTCACACTTGCTGAATTTGGCGTATAGTTGGTGCTCCCGAAGCTTGTCTAGGACCATCCTCAAATGTTGCTCGTGTTCTTCCTCCGTCTTCGAGAAGACAAGAATGTCGTCTATGAAGACAACAACAAACTTGTCCAAATATTCCATGAAGACTTTATTCGTGAGATACATGAAGTAAGCTAGGGCATTGGTTAACCCAAAGGACATGACCGTGCACTCGTACAGGCCATATCTGGTCACGAATGCCGTCTTTGGAATATCTTGGGGTCTGATCTTTAGTTGGTAGTACCCAGATCTGAGGTCGATCTTGGAGAACACCTTGGCTCCGCTGAGCTGATCAAACAGATCTTCAATCTTGGGAAGTGGATATTTCTTCTTGATTGTAACTTCAATGAGGGAACGGTAGTCAATGCATAAGCGGATGGTACCGTCCCTTTTTGCCACAAACAGAACAGGTGATCCGCAAGGGGAGGCACTTGGGCGGATAAATCCATTCCTCAGCTGCTCTTCCAGTTGCTTCTTCAACTCGGCTAAGTCTTCCGTCCCCATTCTATAAGGCTTCTTATAGATGGGTCCTGCCCCGGGCACGAGCTCGATGATGAACTCAATGTCACGGTCAGGGGGCATTCCCGGTAGCTCATCTGGGAAGACATTGGGATACTCGCAAACTACCGGTACTTGCTCCAGCCCAACTTCAGACAGATAGTTGACTTGAGTGGCTTGAGCGGAAGAGGAGTTGGAAGCAAACTTAACTTCGACTCCTTGGTCATTGATCACAGTGACAGTCCGATTGGCACAGTCTAATAAGCCTTGGTGCTTACTGAGCCAATCCATCCCTAAGATCACATCCAAGCCATGCGATCTTAGGATGATGAGGTCTGCTAGTAAGTCTACACCATTAATGGTAATACTGACTCCTTTACAGCCTATCTTGGCTCTCATCTCTGCTGCGGGGGTTTGTACCACCATGGGGTTATTCAGGGGTGTAGGGGTCATGCCACTTTTTAATGCAAATATTTGAGTGACAAATGAATGCGTGGCTCCAGAATCAAACAAGACAGTTGCATGTGCTGAGTTGACAAGGAACATACCCAGCACGACGTCCGGGTCTTCCTGGGCTTCTTCAGTAGTGACGTGATTCACACGCCCCTTCTCATGGTTAGGCGGGTTGCGAGGAGCTGGGTTCCTTGGTGGCATCCCGCGGCCTTGTCCTGGGTTCTGCGCATTGGGTCGTGGGGCATCAGGTTACTTGTTGGGGCACACACTTGAGATGTGTCCTGACTGACCACATCCAAAGCAAGTGACTTGGTTTGGATTATTGATCTTGTTGCCACCACTGTTATTGGGGTTGGATACTGGCCTTGGGTTGGCATACTGCTGAGGCTGATAGTTGGCGCGAGGTGCAGGAGCTCTTGGTTGCTGATAGGTTGGCTTGACCGGGGCTGACTGCCACGGGCGAGGCTTCTGATTGCTGGAACTTCCCTTGCTGACCATCTTGCGCTTGCGACTGTCATCCAGAGCACGCCGCTTGTCCTCAAGCATGAGTGCTTTGTTCACCAGATCAGGGAAGGTTGGGCAGTCGCACACGACAAGCGAGTACTGCAGAGTCTGATTGAGGCCTTCCATGAAGCGCTCCCTTTTTGCAGCATCAGTGCTCACATCTTCAGGGGCATACCTTGACAGAACACTGAACTTCTGCATGTACTCCTTGATAGTGCCACTTCCTTGCTTCAGGGCTCGGAATTCACGCTTTTTGATAGCCATGATTCCAGAAGGAATGTGGGCCTTGCGGAATTCTGCCTTGAAATTGTCCCAAGTGATGTCTTCTCCAACATGCATGACCTTGAAGCCATCCCACCAAGCTCTAGCAGTCCCCCCGAGGCAGTGGGCTGCATAAGCCACCTTCTCGCGGTCTTCGGTGCATCCGACTAGTTCCAGCAAGTCCTCAATGGTGCGGACCCAGTCGTCTGCATCCAGGGGTTCAGCAGTCTCGATGAAAGTTGGCGGTGCATGCTTCTTGAACTCTGCCAACGTGGAACCTCCATTGCCATTCCCCGCAGGCTGGCGGTTGTTGGTGACAGCTTGAGCAATCAACTGAAGGGTTGCGGTGTTGGCTTGGCGTTCCTCTCGGAAAGCTTGGAGAAGCTGAGCCATGTCTATGTTCGAAGGAGGTGGTGGTGGTGGAGCTTGGTCATTGGTTTGGTCGTGGCCTGCCTTTGATTGAGCGGATGCTCCGGCTTCAGGCTGCTGGGTAGAGGTACCAGTACGAGTTACAACAGGCATCCTGTTGGAGCGGTAAAAGGTCTCATGATTTGGAAGAGGGAAAGCAATAAAGATGGGTGCCTAGTAAGGGGGTGGGTGTGACACTAATCAAATCATGCAAGGGCCGAAAGGGCCAAACACATTCATTAAAATCCAAATGGGTGATGTAGTCGTTTACATATTCCCGAAGGGAGAATACGACATACATCCAAACACAACAAAAGCAAACACTAGATGGCTTCATATGAACCATACAAGGACTCGACTGCGCATAGGGGTTACACGACCTATCCTACCGTAGAGGTCACGTACAGGCATATCCGAGTAGCGAATAATGCCTAAGCGGCGGAATGCTCGGTCGCGTATTCTGGCTCTTCGGGGTCTTCCTCCTTGTCTTCATCTGTCTGGGCCCCCTTGTCACTTGAGGGTGTGGGGGAGTGGAGGAGTTGGATACGACGGTGCTTCGTCGGTGGTGTAGAGAAAAGCTTGCGATATTCCCTTGCCATCATACGGCGTCGCCGAGGTGGTTCTTCATCCTTGGAAGATACATCTCCTGAGGGCCTTCCGCCTCGGTACGCGATAGCGGACTGTCCGGGAGGCGCACCTTCCTTCTTGATCCTATCTGTCTTATCTTGTGCTCGACGAAGAAGTGCCTTGGTCTTGTGAAGTTCTTCTCGGAGCTTCATTGATTCCGCGGCCAAATCTTGTGCCAAGCTGTCGGCACATAGACTGAAGTAGGTCTGGAATCGAAGTGGAAGTTCTTCCTTCAGTGGAGGGGCTAGTGCGCTGCTTTCATCTTCACCTTCCTTCCGGTAAGGCAAGAAGCGGGTTGTCATCTTGGCTGCCATCTCCGGAAGAAGCTCGCGGAGACGTGTTAGTACCTTGAGTGTAGCAGCCTCGACAGCGAGAGGTAGTGTTGCCATCTGGGGTCCCTCGAAGAACCAACTTGTGGGAGGATCGTTCGCCTTTACGATCACTTCCACATGGTACTCCACCTCAGTGTCGCTAACCCAATGCTCAAGGTAGGCGAGGATGGGTGCTCGGTGGAACTCGCACTCCCGGAGGCTATCCTCGAGAAGCAAGGGAAACCCAGTGGTCAGGTGCTCTTCAGGTACAGCGGCCATCTACAAAGGGTGAATAGGAGAGGTTAATAAGCTGATGATATCTCAGGTTGGTAAGGTTTAGAAAAGAAGAGAGGTTCAGAAGGTTTTTGAAAAAGGGGTCTCATCTAACTAACGCCCATGCTAACTAAGGCTTCCTACAGTCAGGATGGCTCTGATACCAGCTCTGTGGGGACCTCGACTTAAGAGTCGAGATCACCGAATGCACGTGTATAGTGATCCCAGAGATCAATGCTTACTGAACACACAGAAGCTGAATAACAAGAGTCTTACATCCATACATACCGTCTTACACAAATTATGGCCATTATGGCCAAGTCTTACATAGATAAAGCCTCAAGGGCTGAATAGCAAATAACTCAAATAGCGGAAGTCTTCGAAGATAAGTAGAGCCCAAGTCATCTGCCTTAACCCTACAAGCATTCTGACTGGGATAGCGTCCTAGTTCGCATGTTCGTCTCCATAGAACTCTTCTTCATATTCATGTTCCTCCATGCCTGGCCAATTAAATAACCAGTGGCAAGCCAATGAGTACTTTGAATGTACTCGCAAGCAACCCATGATTTGGTTCGAAGTAACAATGCAATTGTACAACAATGAGCAATCTAGCTACGAGCTAGAATAAATATTCTACCATCAAGTATATGCATCAATAAATTCACGTAACCTCGAGGACAGGTTATCGATATCAACATGAATATTAGACTCAACGAGTCAAGTCACCACCTTGACTCATCACACACACATACTTTCACTGATATAGTAAAATTCTGGACATAGTTTAAGTAGCACCACCCAATTGTCCATGACCGTGGACACGGCTATTCGAATAGTTTTACACTCTGCAGAGGTTGCGCACTTTACCCACAACATCTGGGAAGCTTTCGTATCACCCACGATCTCGCAGTACCTCAAGTACTCGAGGGAAGCACCCGGTCATTATCTTCCCTTAGACGACACTAACATAGGGTCCACTCATTGGTGCACAGCCCTCGAGTACAAACAATAGATCATGGGACTTGCCCTATTTTCAATGTCACGTGTACACGAAGGGACCAACGGTGTGTCCGGTGCCCTGTGAAAAGAGTCATGGTCGCCTATCCGAGCACGACCCCGTCCCGGGAAAGACCTCAAGTCTTCCCGTCACTAGTAATGTGGGCACCATGCTAGTATCGGCCTAAGTAATCAATAATGCCCCGTCCCATAAGGGGTAGAGTGGTTGCACATGTTTGGTTGGGACGGTAGTCACACATAAATCTAATCCATCATTTCACCCATGCACAAGATCCTTATTGGCACATCACTTCTTCCTCAAGTGATGACCTAACTCAACATCACCCTCGGGCATTAGGGGCACCCGATGGGGTTTTTGAAAAGAATGCAACCACGAAGGTTTCATGGCACACATGCATCACTAAGTATCACTACTAATCATTTGCATTTCATCTAGCACATAGCAATATCATTAGTGAAGAATGCATCATGTGGTGGTTCTCAACTAGGTCACCCCTATCACTCTTATCATCATGCATCCAGAAATAAACGGGTTCCGAAGAACGCAAGTGTATCATGGTCAAAGGTCTGCTTGCCTGGATTGGCTTGATCTTCAAAGTCTTCAAATCCTTCACCACCTTCTTCTTCAGCAACCTCGTCAAATACGGTATCTAATCATCGCAAAATAACAACGGGAAAATAAGACCACAATAAAAACAGAAAAATCAAAGTGCTCAGAAAAATGTCAACTTATTTTTGTTAAATACTAGAGGGAAAACTAAGATGGCAAAAATTCTTAGTTTGAGATTTGGAGTGGCTAAATGGGGTCCATGAATATTTGAACAGAAGTTTTAATGTTCAAATATGAATTTAAATTTGAATAGAACAGAAAAGGTCCATGGATATGTGTGAAAGTGTCATCATTAAATAGGTTGGAATTTTACAAGTTTTTAGGAACTGGATTAATTCATTTGGATATATATTTAATTCTGTGAAATTATTTAAAATTCCACAGAAAAGAAAAATGGAAAAGGGCTATGTGCCACTGGGTCAGAACGGCCACAGTGCAACGGCACAGGGCAAAATACAGCCCACCGCACGGCGCCATCGCGCGCCAGGTTTTTTTTAACCTAACGGGCGGGGCCCGGCAGTCAGCGTCAGAGAGGGGAGAGAGAGAGGTGAGGATGACAGGCGGGGCCCGCCTGTCATCTTCAACCTCGCGGCCAGAGAACCGGCGAGCTCACCGGCGGCGGTATGGTGCACGGCGGGGCAAGCTGAGGGCTGGAATGGGCTTAGACGGGTGTCGCCATTCTAGTGGTGGTGGTGCGGGTCGCCTGAGGGGCCTGGTTCGCTGGCGGCGAGGACACGCGGCGGAGGAGCTTTGGGTGGATGCTACTCCGGTCGATTCTGGCAGCAGCAGAGAGGGGAAAGAGGGGAAACGCATCAGTGACGTGCTGTGGTGCTAGATCGAGCGAAAGGGAAGGCTAGGGCGGCCTGTACCGAGCAGGCGACGGGGAGCCGCCGCGGCGGAGCTCGAGCTCGATCTCGAGCTCGGGCTGGTCTGGAGTTGGGGCGAGAGGCTCTGGGGGAGATTGAGAGAGGGAGAGTGCTGTTGGTGAAGAGAGGAGGGGCTCGGGGGCCCTATTTATAGGAGGACGGCGAGGTGCTGTGGACCTGTGCGCCGGCGAGCCTCTGCTCGTCGCCACAGTGCACGGAAGGCGCCGGGGAAACGTCTACGGTGTTGCTGGACGAGTTCCAGGGCAGAGGAGAGGA
>LR738715.1:395612645-395672710 GCA_902687465.1 Secale cereale | reverse complement strand
CTGGAGCTACGCGAGTGTGAAGCCAGAGGTTGGAGCTCGCGGGCGGCCGGCGCGCGTGCGGGGGCGTCCACTGGAGGGAGAAGGAGGAGGGGGACAGCGCCGGGGGGAGTTGCGGATGCCGAGGCGCATCGATCGGCGCGAGGGGGGAGCACGAGGTGGTCAGGGGCGATGGATTAGGCGAGGCTACGGTGCAGGTGCGCACTGTAGCATGCTCTGGAGCGTGCTTATGCAATGCCACGGCATGCCGTTGGCTAACTGAGCGCGCCCGCCGTGTCTGGGGGGTCCATCACGAAGTAAACAAACCAGCTGTGGCCTAGGATGCCTTGGATGTCCAGTGAGAGGGGAGGGAAGCTGGTAGATGGTAAGAATTGGGCTGTCTAGCAAGGTAAATTGGGGTTTTCACCCTTCAATTATTGAACTCTGGACATGGGGAAGTTACGGGAGGTAGAATGTAACTAGGTGAGGCTGTGGTAGAAAGTTGAAGCAAAAGTAAATAGTAAAAGAGGTCAAGATGATGGTTTTGGTAAAATGGCAAAAGATGTTTGATCATGTTTTGGGCAAGCAAATGATCTTCACTAGCCATGACACTTAACAGGATTGAATGTCATATGGAAATAGGGTGTTTCACCAAATTTGGGCTTGTTTGAAGAAACTAGCCAATGTAACTCTGGTGAACCCTAGAAATCAACAGAAATGATTTCACCATATTTAAGTCAAGCTTATCATCTCCCCTTGATGCACCACTTGGTGTAGTTTCATCATTTGGGGTTATGATCATGCCCACAAAGTTTGAAGCCCCAGGTAAAAAGATGGTAATGTAAAGTTGTTCAAATTTGAATTTGAACAGAAAGGGTTTTGGGGTATTCTGATCAAGTTACCCTTCTCCAAAACTTGTGCCATTTGGTCTAGATGCCTTATTAGATCATTCTAGCATGTGCACCTAGTTTGAGAGTATTTGGACAAGTTTGGCAATGTAAAGTTGCTCAAACTTCAGATATGGACAGAATGGTTTTGAAAGGTTTTGAGGATGTTATCTTGCTTCCCAAGGCATGGGGCTTGGCAAGATCATCTAATATGTCATATGTGACATGATAGAATTTCCCTGGAAGTTTTGGAGAATATTTCCTTTGTAAATATTTCAAAAGCTTGAAATATCCAGAAAGGGTTTTAGAGGGATTAGCCCATTATTTTGAACATGACCAAGTGTTGAAACTCTTATATATGAACAATATATGTCCTATGAGTCTCCTTGAATTTTGGCAAATATTTTTAAAATAATTAAATAATTTTTCCCTATTAAAGACCATTTCTGGCCTTAAGAAAAAGCTTTTAAATAAAATAGGAAAATAACTTTTAAAATTATACTTTTGTGGTTTTTGGGAGTCCTATATCTACTAGGTTTCAAATATACTTTTTGAAATAATTTTCTCACCCTAAATCAAGCACTTGCGGTGCAAACCTCAATTCAGGGGTTTTTGGAATACTAATTTTTGAAAATACATTTTGGCCAAATTATTTTTATAAGAAAATACTATACTGCTATAAACACTTGGTATGATCATTGGGCAGAAGTTTTGGGGTCAGGAGATGAATTCTACCAGAGGTAGTAGTTAACTTTAATGAGCACTTGAAAAACACATGAAGAAAAACTCAATTCAAATAAAAGCCAAATGATGCCAAAAAAAATTGCTGGTCCAAATTTTCATGCTTTATTGATGCAAATGACATGTTACAAAATGTAGGGTGTGACAGTTTCATCAAGTAGATATACCCATATCTGCTCAAATCATCTGTGAAGGTCAGAAAATAACGATACCCACCGCGAGCCTCAACACTCATTGGATCGCATACATCAGTATGTATGATTTCCAATAAGTCAGTTGCTCGCTCCATTGTTCCGGAGACTAGAGTTTTAGTCATCTTGCCCATGAGACATGGTTCGCAAGTACCAAGTGATTCCAAAAGCCCATCATCATGGAGTTTCTTCATGCGCTTTATACCAATATCACCTAAACAGCAGTGCCACATATAAGTTGCACTATCATTATCAACTTTGCATCTTTTGGCTTCAATATTATGAATATGTGTATCACTATGATCGAGATTCCACAAAAATAGACCACTCATCAAGGGTGCATGACGATAAAAGATATTACTCATATAAATAGAACAACCATTATTCTCTGATTTGAATGAATAATCGTCTCGCAACAAAAAAAATCCAGATATAATGTTCATGCTCAACGCTGGCACCAAATAACAATTATTTAGGTCTAAAACTAATCCCGAAGGTAGATGTAGAGGTAGCGTGCTGATGGCGATCACATCAACTTTGGAACCATTTCCCACGTGCATCATCACCTCGTCCATAGCCAATCTTCGTTTAATCCGTAGCCCCTGTTTCGAGTTACAAATATGAGCAAATGAACCAGTATCAAATACCCAGGCGCTACTAAGAGCATTAGTAAGGTACACATCAATAACGTGTATATCAAATATACCTTTGTTCACTTTGCCATCCTTCTTATCCGCCAAATACTTGGGGCAGTTCTGCCTCGAGTGACCACTCCCTTTGCAGTAGAAGCATTCAATTTCAGGCTTGTCTCCAGACATGGGCTTCCCGGGAGTAGAAACTCGCTTGCTATTCTTCTTGAAGATTCCCTTCTTTCCCTTGCGCTTTTTCTTGGAACTAGTGGTCTTGTTAACCATCAACTCTTGATGCTCCTTTTTGATTTCTACCTCCGCAACTTTGAGCAATGCAAAGAGCTCGGGAATTTTCTTCTGCATCCCTTGCATATTATAATTCATCACGAAGCCTTTAAAGCTTGGTGGTAGTGATTGAAGAAATCTATCAATAACACTATCACTACTGCAGGTTGCTGCTAATGTGACACTACGATCAGAGACCCTTCGACGAAACTATGTGTGATGCCATAATCACAAACGGGGGTGTAAAAAACCCGTCAAAAAAGGTGCAAAATGTTTGTGATGGAGGATGCATCAAACACGGTTCAGAGTTTGGTTGCGTGTGCGATGGTGGGCATACGGTTCAATTCAATTGTCTGTTTGCGATGAGGAGGAACAAAAGAAATGGGCTGCCAGATGAAGGCATGTGCGATGTAGAGCATACGGTTCAGTTGGATGAACTGTTTCTGATTAGGCAACACAAAATAAACGGTCAGGCACATCAAGGTGTGTGCGATATACGGCATGAGGTTCACTCGGATGAACTGTTTGTTGAGACAAGAGAACAGAAACAGTTCAATATAGGAAGATGTGTGTGATACACGTAAACATGTCTATAATCAAAAATGTGTGTTAAGACAGATAATAACACAGACGGATGTTGTTAATATGACGTGTGTGTTGTGCGATGGGATTGCATGCATACAGAACAACATAGTATATATATATATATATATGCACACTTATAAGGACATGGTTGCATAACCAAATTAAACATCAACTTACATAGGTGGCTACTATACAACCATGGCATTTGCACACACCAAAGTAAACTATTACATGCTTAATTACATAGGTGGCTACTACACACATGACATTTCCACACACCAATAAAGTAAATTATATGACATGCATGATCAACTAGCATAAACGATCATTTGATCATCATCTACTTCTTGGGACGCTTGCTCTGCTTGTGGATCGATTCAGGCTCGTCGATTTGGATGACAAGGCACTTCCTCATGTCAACAATCCGCCTGTGCATCTAGTAGCATTTTTACACGCTCTTGGCAGCGAACCTAAGGTCGGGTTCATCCAGTTGCCGCATCCAGGCCCTGTGCCAAGATACGGGACTTGTTCTCTTGGCATCCTGCTTCATCTTTTCGTAGTAGGGGTCGATGATGGCCGAGGCAAGTTCAACCAGGGAGTCCTTCTTCGTGCTGCCCCAGACCCTGTAGTGCTCACGGATTTCGACAAGGTTCTGGCAGGCCAAGTCCGTAACCCTAAGTGCTTTTACATCGTCGGTGGTTTCCACCATGGCGAACTTGTAGTCGGTGCTGTTGAGAAACCTGTTGAAACGGTCACAAGGCTGTATGGCCATGCAGTAGTGGTAGATGAGGACATGATGGCGCACGCACAACTGGGCAACGGCAACCGTCTGATCTATGTCGGGAAGACCAGCGGTGTACTGGAGGTCGATGTCGATCACCTTGTACTTGTCTGCAGCAAGCAACTGCTCAATGGTATTGATGTAGTCGTCCACCACGGCTGGGTCAATGGTGTACACCACCGAGAGATCCATCTCCCCCACGTGGGTCTCCACTCTATACTCGCCAAACTCCATTGGAGCGCCGCTGGACATAACCTCTCTATGTGTCGTCGTGGGTGTGCTTGTTGTGTTGTGGGGCGTGATGGAAAGGTTGAAGAGACTAAGGATATAATGGTTGTGGGAATTAAAGGGGAAGTCGGACGGACAGGAATATCGGGAGGCCCTTGATGGCATTTCTAATTTGCAGCGCGTAACTCCATCGTGCCGCACGTAATTGCATCGCGTGGCAACGCGTCCGGCACAACCGCATGCATACGTGGCCCCCGACGTGATCGTGCGTACCCCCAACCATTGGCAGAGCGCGCGCGGAGGGACACGAGCCGAGCGCGCCAACTGACACGAGCAGAGCGTGCCAACAGATGCGAGCAGAGCACGCTGCAACGCCTAACGGCAAGCTCAGCATACTGCAGCGCCTAACGGCGAGCAGAGTTTGCCGAGGAACGCGAGCAGAGACCAGCACAGTGATACGTGGCACGAGCGATGTCGGAGACATCAAGCACGAATCAGATTAGAGTTGTTTGTGCGATACGTGGCATATAGTTGATCCATCCGAGTTGTTTGTGATGGAATAAGCCGTGTGTGTTGCGGGAAAACGCTTGCTGGTATATAACCTTAAATTTAACAAAAAAAATGTTAATGCATGTTAGAAAAATTGTATAGCTGGAAACTATGTTCAAATATGACTCCAACGATATAATCTTTGGTGACATGCATTCGTATTTTATTAGTTAAATCCTACTTCTAAACCAGGACGAGGGTATAGTAGGTAATTAAATCACAACATTTTTTATTAACCTTATGTGTGTGCGAGTCCTTTCGTCCTCCTCTCTCACGTCTGGTCACCCCGCTACCGCAGACAGCTTACAACGCCAACTTGCGCAGCGCGCGGGGGCGTTCTTTTGGACAAACGGTGGCGCCAATGAATTGTCGGTGAGCCCGTTCCCGCTCAACCTCGCAGGTTCCCACACTAGCTTCCTGCCCGACTCGGTGAAATCCACCAAAATCCCAATGCTTACCGGCCTGCTATAAAACCCTCACGACCGGCGAGTCCTGCGCTGCTCTCTCTTTGCATACAGGTGTTGTATCTAAAACGTTTGCGATCAAGAGCTGCACAAATCTTGCTCGGCACCTTATCCCTTGGCTTCCTGTGGAAGCTGTCGGTTTGCATACGGTATTTCTAACGAAAACGTTTGCGAGCAAGGCGGGCGGCCATGGAAGTCAAAGGGCTCCCTTCCCGGTGAGTGCACGGCGTACAGCTCGCACGATTCCTATTGAGCCTACGCATTTGTGTACAGCTCCCACGCCTTCCATTTAGTCAAGCACTCAAGCACCTCTCCACACGGCACCTCTAAGCCATTAAACGAGTGAGGTGTGGCATCACGTGAATGGTTAACAGAACGCACACAATTTAAATTATACAAAATGTTTGACATGTTACAGTGGCAGCTATTTGTTTCAAAATGCCTTTGTTAGCTGTTATTCGAGTTCGCCTTCTCTCAAAATGGACACGAAAAATACCACAGCATGTCGGGTGCCATTCCATTATAGGATGCCAAGTTTCATGAATTTCAGACGAGTTTTGGATTTACTAGAATTTGAAAATAAAGTATCTCAACGTTTTGCCGGCAATCGACAGTGCCCTGATGTTTGAAATTCATTCCCATTTCTTGCATGAAACCTAAGCATGCCCCGAAGGACACAACTTTTATTTTTCAACCAATTTATATGCACTGTAGCTTGTGCATGTAGTTGAAATTTGAATTATGCACATGAAATGCCTAGAAAACCCAGTTAATGCATAAAAATACACAAACGAACCCCGAAAAAATCCAAAAGTAAGCACAACACTCATGTTGTTCTATGTTGACACTCGAAAGATTTTGAAAGCAGTAAGAGGCAACGGGTATCGTTTCATCCCCAAAGGTGGCACGTTCCCTACCGAAACCATCGCGCTTGTTGTGCGAAGCAAAGGTTTGTGAGAAGCTTATACGCAAACCTGCCCCAAATGGGAAAAAAATTTTACCACGACATGTTGATGCCGCTCCATGATAGCATGCCATGTTTCACGAATTTCAGACAAGTTTTGGATTTACTAGAATTTAAAAGCCATGTATCTCAATGTTTGCGGCCGAGTAGCGGTGGCAGGTTGTTTGAAATTCATTCCCATTTCCAGGGGACCTAAGCATTCAACAAAGGACACATATTTGATTTTTCAAACAATTTATATGCACTGGAGAATGTGCATGTATTTCAAATTTGAATTATGCGAATACAATGCCTGGAAAACCCAGTTAATGTATGAAAATGTCAGGTGAACCCCGAAAATTTCCAAAATTGAACACAACACTCCTGTTGTTCTATGTTGACACTCGAAAGATGTTGAAAGCAATAGGAGGCAATGGATACTGTTTCATCCCCAAAGGTGGCACGTTCCCTACCAAAACCATCACACTTGTTGTGAGAAGCTCTGGTTTCAGATAAGCTTATACCCAAACCTGTCCCAAATGGGATAAAAAATTTACCACGACATGTTGATGCCGCTCCATGATAGCATGCCAAGTTTCCCGAGTTTCAGATGAATTGTGGATTTACTACAATTTAAAAACCAGGTATCTCAATGTTTGTGGCCGAGTGACGGTGGCAGGGTTTTTGAAATTCATTCCCATTTCTTGCATGGGGCCTAAGCATGCAACCAAGGACACATATTTTAATTTTTTTTCAACCAGTTTATATGCACTTTAGAATGTGCATGTAGTTAAAATTTGAATTATTCATGCCTGGAAAACCCAATTAATGTATAAAAATGTCCAAACGACCACCGAAAAATTTCAAAATTGAACACAACACTTTTGTTTTTCTATGTTGGCACTCAAAAGATTTTGAAAGCAATAAGAGGCAACGGATATCGTTTCGTCCCCAAAGGTGGCACGTTCCCTTACCAAAACCATCACGCTTGTTATGAGAAGCTCTAGTTTGTGAGAAGCTTATAACCAAACCAGCCCCAAATGGGACAATTTTTTTACCACGGCATGTTGATGCCACTCCATGATAGCATGCCAAGTTTCATGAATTTCAGATGAGTTTTGTAATTACTAGAATTTAAAAAACCAGGTATCTCAATGTTTGCGGCCGAGTGACAGTAGCAGGGTGTTTGAAATTAAGACCCATTTCTTGCATGGAACCTAAGCATGCAACCAATGACACATATTTGATTTTTCAGCCAGTTTATATGCACTGGAGAATGTGCATGTAATTCAAATTTGAATTATGCAAATAAAATGCCTGGAAAACCCAGTTGATGTATAAAAATGTCCAAACGAACCCCTTAAAATTCCAATTTTTTACGACACATCTATAGTTGCATGTTCAATGCAGATAAAAGCTCTAACAATTCAAACACCATCCTCTGTAGTTGTGACCACATTACGTAATTCAAATCCAGTCGGTAAATCAAGTAGGTCACACATAGTTTATTATGACCAACCGTGTGAGATGAAGGACAAAATATCTTGGAGCACCGTCGGTGTATAGTACGCCTATGGCTTACGCGAAAAGGTGTGTCGGATACAGTCCACAGCCGGCATGTCAAGCACACTAGCTCACTCCCCAAATATCATTTCACTGTTCATTCATCGCCGGTGAAAGATGGGTACTTGGATCCACGTCGTGAAGGAAATTTTGGTGGCCCACTTCGGCGAGAGCACGGCCGCAGCCGCCAGCCGTGTGCTAACAAGCTGCGTGAGGGTGACCGCAGTCTACGTGCGGGCGGCCAAGGCATTCCAAACGTCTGTTGCTCCTTCTCAGGCGGCGGCAGCAGCATCTGCCTCGGGGTTAGCCATTAGAGAGAGCGGCGCAGTAGCTGTCCGTTCTGCAGCGACGGCCTTAGCCCTGATGGAGGCCGCCCACTACCATGTCGAGGCCGTCAAAGCCCAGCTCGTGGTGGTCCCCGCACAAATTGAAAAAAGCTTCTCCGACAACGGTCGGCTCCCCACGGCCGACGAGCTGGCAATCGCCGAGAGAGTTCGGGTAGCCGTCCGTTCCTGTGCGACATACCTTGCCACGATGGAGCCTGCCAGAGCCCAGTTCACGGCCACCCATGCCCAACTCTTGGCGGCCTATGCCAAAGATATGGCGGACGCGGATGGCGAGATGCTTGCCGAGTATGGTGCAATTCATGCCATGGAACCCTTTGTGTACCCAAATTATGCAGTGACGTGGATGACCACTTTAACCAGGGAAATTCGAACAAAATATTTTGACTCAAACTCAAAACACACGGGTTAAGCTATGTGAATCGTTTGTGATGTTCACATATCGTACACAGTTCTGAATGAGGGACCATGTCTGATGACACTTTGCGCACTAGTTTTTTCACTGAAGCGATTCCAAAATTTTGGCTTCAGCGGAAATATCTACCTCCCCACCCCCTCCCCCTTACCAAAAGCCACAGTTCCCCTCTTTCCGCCTTCCTTTCCAAGTTGAAACCTTCACTCCTTGCTTGCAGCGCTACCGCCTCCTCATCGGCGACCCTCCTTCACGCTGCTCGGCCTCGCCTATCAAGGTAGGTAATCCACACCCGAGGGAGTCCTGGATCGGGGGGTCCTCATGTGGCCGGACGAACTCCTGGTGGGCCGGACTGGTGGGCCATGAAGATTATTACAGAAGATTATCTCTTGTATCCGGATAGGACTCATGTATTCTTGTAATGGTAAATTTTAGGTTCGGTTGTAGATTTTCCATCCTCTGCAAGATGACATGTACAAACCCTAGGCCTCTCCGGTGTGTATATAAACCGGAGGGTTTAGTCCATAGGGGCTAGAGAAGAACAGAATCACAATATCCTCATAGGCTAGACTTAGGGTTTAGCCATTACGATCTCTAGGTAGATCAACTCTTGTATTCATATTTGTCTATACTAATATAGCAGGAAGTAGGGTTTTACCTCGATCGAGAGGGCCTGAACCTGGGTAAACATCGTGTTGCCAGCCTCCTATTACCATCGATCCTTAGACGTATAGTTCGGGACCCCCTACCCGAGATCCTCCGGTTTTGACACCGACATTGGTGTCTTCATTTCGAGTTCCACTATGTCGTCAACGGAAGGCCTGATGGATCGTGTCGTCAATCACAATGGCAACGCCGAGGGAATTTTCCCAACTGGCCAACTCTTTGGGTCCGATGGCTTCGCGCTCCATGCCAACACTGAAGGCCACCTTGAGAAGATCGAGAGCTACACCCATGGCCATCACGTGAGATTCGGAAGGTTGAGCTACATCGCTGATATCCACGGAGACTTGGTCTTCACCGGATTCGAGCCAGCGGCAGCCTCTCTCTGTCACCACGATGATCATGACCTAACGCTTTCATCGGATCAGGAAATAGCACCTGCAACAATTCTGGACCTAGATCCAGCACAGATCGCGTCACTCGAAGATGGGAAGCTTAACCCCACCACAGGAGCCGTAGACTCTGTGACGTTGGAGCCGCACACGGACCCAACTACGGATGTGGTCTTTATTACCGGATCTCCGGACTCAACTCCGGTCTCTGATTCCGAATTGTGCATAACTGCGCCCTTCAAACCTGATCAGGCGTCTATCGCCGAATTCCGTGCTAAGGATATCTTCTAGCACCCCCCCTTTGGCGACATGTTAAATTCGCTAAGATACCTCTCCCTAGAGGAGAACACCCAGCCGAATTATATCCGGTTTGAACAGGAGGGTGATGGAGAATTTCGTTCCCCACCCACCACTCACTTGATAGCCACGGTCGAAGATCTAACCGATCTACTTGACTATGCTACCGAAGACTTCGAAGCAATGGACCTCGAAACTAAAGCGGAGACAAATCAAGGCCGGCCCGTAACCGGGCGGTGGACGGCTACGTCTTCGTACGACGTGTACATGGTGGATACACCCAAAGAGGTCGATGGCGACGGCGGAAACAATACCATAGAGGACAAGCCCGCCAAAGAACATCCCAAACGCCGGCGTCCAAAACGCCGAACTAATACCTATAAAGTAAAAGATAGCAACACCGTGACTAATGACGGTGATATTCCGGAACAAGCTGAAGACCCCGCAAACCCAGCGATAGAGTAGGAGGAACAAGAGGACGGCGAATAGAAAATGAACCGCAGTCCGATGACAGCGATGGCGAAGACGATAATTATGAACCAGTCCCCGAAGAAGAGGATAGCCTGGGCGACGATGAGCTCATCGTCCCTGAAGAACCCTCAGAACAAAAACACTTCCACCGGAGGCGTATTGCCACCGCAAGGAGCTTGGAAAAGCAGCAGAGACGGCTTCGAGCCGCACAAGCCACGCTCAATGAAAGATGGAACGAGGTGCTAGACGCCGAACAGAAACATGGCTTTAAGGGCCAAACCAAAGGCTACCCTAAGCGTAAGCTGCTGCCTGAATTCGATGACGAGGCCACTAGGCCCGTCTCGCCGAAGAATAAAACCGCCGACAAGCCAGACCGACCACCTCGCGGACGGGACAGAGTCGCTAGCAATGTCGTACACAAGCCCGCACCACCACCCCCTAAAGGTAAAGAGGGTTGGCCTCAAGTCCGAAAAAACGATCTACGTGAGGACCTGAACAAAAAAGCTAGCAAGACCAGGTCCATATACAGACCTAGGGACCGGGCTCCCGCACGAGACGGCGGCTATCAAACCAATCGTGCCGGTGACATACCAGTTCGGGGTCAATACCGAACATCACAACCATCAGACATACGCCACGATATAGCAAAATACACAGGAGCTGCACACCCTCTGTGCTTCATAGATGAGGTGTTGGATCATGACTTTCCAAAAGGGTTTAAACCCGTAAATATCGAAGCGTACGATGGAACGACGGATCCTATCGTCTGGATAGAAGACTTTATTTTTCACATCCACATGGCTCGGGGAGATGATCTCTACACCATTAAATATCTACCTCTCAAGCTGAAAGGACCAGCTCGGCACTGGCTAAACAGCCTCCCAAAGAACTCTATTGGGAGTTGGGAAGAACTTGAGGATGCTTTTCGGGCCAATTTTCAAGGGACTTATGTTCGGCCCGCGGACGCTCATGACCTAAGTCACATCATCCAACAACCCGGGGAGTCAGCCCGCAAGCTTTGGAATCGGTTTCTCACTAAGAAGAACCAAATCGTGGAATGTCTGGACACTGAAGCCTTATCGGTATTTAAGAACGGTTTGCGGGACGAATGGCTAGCCAGGTACCTCGGATAGGAAAAGCCGAGGACACAATGGCAGCCTTAACTACACTCATGACCTGCTTTTGCGCGGGTGAGGCTAGCTGGTTAGCTCGTAGTAGTACCAGTGACCCTGGAACATCTAAAGTAAGGGATGGGAATGGAAGAACACGATGTA
This sequence comes from Secale cereale, assembly GCA_902687465.1. Classification (NCBI taxonomy): domain Eukaryota; kingdom Viridiplantae; phylum Streptophyta; class Magnoliopsida; order Poales; family Poaceae; genus Secale; species Secale cereale. The sequence continues at coordinate 395,661,035 of LR738715.1, read as the reverse complement.
ACAAAAACAAATGTCGAAACAATTCTACAAGCCCATATGACATGGCCGTAAACGCCGGATTCAGTGGCACTAGACCCGGTCAACCGAAGAAGCCATTTAAAGGCAACAAAGATGGTCCATCAAGTTTGGATAGAATATCAGACAGGCCCTGCCAAATCCATGGCACCCCAAAAAAACCTGCCAACTATACCAATCATAACTGTTGGGTTTTCAAGCAGGCCGGCAAGCTAAACACCGAACACAAGGGGAAGGAGCCTCAGAGCGAAGACGAGGATGAACCTTGCCAGCCGAATATAGGGGACAGAAGAAATTTTCACCGGAGGTCAAAACTATGAACATGATATATGCCACTCATATCCCAAAGAGGGAGCGCAAGCACGCACTCTGAGACGTCTTAGCCGTTGAGCGTGTCACCCCCAAATTCAACCCATGGTCATCCTGTCAGATTACTTTTGATCGCAGGGTCATCCATCTAGTATTCGGCATGGGGGTTCGGCTACCCTAGTGCTCGACCCAATAATAGTTGGATACCATCTAACCCGAGTGCTTATGGACGTCGGCAGTAGTCTCAATCTAATATATTAGGACACTATCCGCAAGATGGGGATCGACCCTTCAAGAATCAAGCGAAGCAGCACGACCTTTAGAGGAGTGATACCGGGCGTTGAAGCCCGCTGCGCAGGCTCTTTAACATTGTAAGTTGTATTCGGTTCACCCAACAATTTTCGAAGCAATGAACTAATCTTCAACATAGCCCCATTCCGAAGTGGCTATCACGCTCTACTCAGAAAAACGGCTTTCGCCCGCTTTAATGTAGTCCCGCATTATGCCTATTTAAAGCTCAAGATGCCTGGACCACGTGGCGTTATCACGGTCAATGGAAATATGGAGCGCTCTCTCCGTACGGAGGAGGACACCATGGCCTTAGCAGCCAAAATCCAATGTGGCCTACTTAAGCCGGATAATCTATCAATAGCGAATACAGATAAACGTGTCCGGCACACGCCTCAGTGCGGCAGCTCAGATGAACCTGAGCAAGATTGACAGCTATGCCCCCGTCAACTGCCCCATAAGGTGACAACATATGCGCCTCGAGTACATAATTATGCCATAAAAATTCCTTAGGCGATGACCGGGGCACCCGCATATAGTCCATAGTTCGGCTAGACCCAATTCGGACTCTAATCTTATCTTCTTTAGGTCCGTTAAACGAACCAAACTTGTTATGGCCACACTAGATTGATTTTTTTCTTTTTCTAGGATTATTTTTCTTTTCATTTTTTCCTACAGATGGCCATCATACTCGCACCTTCAAGGACACATTGCAGAGGAGGAAACGGCGCAGACGTGCAACAGGGACCCGCACTAAGGTTTCTTTTTAGATTAAGACCGTGCGTAAACCATTTTTCTCTTTCTTGTTATATACCTTGTTAGCATGTAAAATGTTCAAAAAGGTCCTCGACATTGCGTGTAAGATTGCGGTTCACCGTACTATAGAGGAATATTAATAGAGCAGCTATATTCGCATTATGTTTGGAGTTTTATTCACTCATCATGAAATGTTCTATTACCGCATCAGATTGCCATATGTGCCTTGTCAATAATGGTTTATTACCAGGGGCTTTATTCAGCCATGGCATACGTTGAAAAAGACCGAACACCTATAGGGAATGTTCAGCGTCCTGGATGTTTGCCTTATATGCATCAGTTCCGAATCATGTCTGGGGTCAATAGTTGGGTTGCCTGGCTCCTCTGCTTACCCCTAAGTTCCCGATTGTTCGGCTAGGGTGTAAAGGAAGAACTACTGCGATTGTACTTCTGGCTAGTCTGGTTAAGTACCTCAGTAGAGAAAGCCAAAAACTGACTGTCTGATAAGCGAGAACCTGGTTTGCAATCCGGTGACTTAGTTTTATACTACGATCGATAGAGATCTACCCCGTGTTATACGAAGGGCTGGTTCTTCGCCCAGCCAAGTGCAATTGATGACTTATGTAAGGAATATTATATCTGCACCAAGGGCTAGTACCTAGCCCCACATGTCAATCTGCTATGACTAAGTGAAAGCAATAACGCCGCATAGTATGATGGCCTGGTTCGATCCGCATACACCTCCTATACGGACCAAGACGTTGGATAATGAATGTACATGAATATGACAGAACACCCCAGTACTATGCACGTGGGGGCTGAAGCCGACGACTGGAAACTTTCAGATTTTAAGATAAACAATCACACAGGAGGTAAAAGACGCTGATATTATAATAGCGCAAAAGTTTTATTCATCGGATTCATGAGCCTAGTCTTTACATCCAGATACAATCACTCGAAGACAATATCCTTCGAACACTGGCCTTCTACTAGGTGGGTGCCTTCGATGACGTCCTCGAAGTACTTCTCTGGCTTGCGATGCTCCTTGCCTACGGGCGGGCCTGAAGTAGCTATATGCACTGCGTTCATCTTCGCCCAGTGCACTTTCACGCGAGCGAAGGCCATCCGAGCACCTTCTATGCAGGCCGAACACATTAGTGCGTCGACCCGCAGACTCGCCTCGATGAGCCATTTCACGAATCTGAAGTAGCTACTTGGGATTGGCTCAGTGGGCCATAACCGGACTATTAAGTCCTTCATGGCCAAACCATCCATGTTGTGCAGCTCGACCAGCTGTTTCATATGGTCGCTGAGGGGCTCCGGATGTTGTGACGCATCAAACTACGACCAAGACAGCTTCTCCATGTTGTTCTCATCCAGGGCTCGGAAATACTGGGCGGTGTCTGCGCTGCTCCTCGGATGATCGGCAAACACGCCTGGAGAACTCCATAATCGTGTCAGACCAATATACTTCCGCCCTCCCAAGATGCTCTGTAATGTCTTACCAGATGCTATCGGCCGCGCTTGCTTGATTTCCTCACAGGTGTTGCGCGCTTCGCCTCGCGCGTCTTGGGCAGACTTTACTGCCGCAGATAGCTCGGATGTTTGTTCCGAATTCTTCTTCTCCAACACCTCACACTTCGGGATGGCGTCGTTAAAATCAATATCGACTATGGACACCCAAGATTTGTGCTTCTCGCACTCGGCCTTTTTGGCCTCCAAATCAGTTGTCTCTTTGTCAGCGGCCACCTTGTTTGCCTCGGCGTCCTTCTTGGCCTTGGCAACCTCGCCCTTCAGGGCCTCGAGCTCAATGGTGCCAGCTGTGTAACACAGAATACCACATCAGAACTTATAAACATACTCAAGTAATTAAAGATTTATTAACATTCTACAAAGCCGCATACCCTGCGTTTCATCTAAACGGTGATTGACGCGGTCGTGGTCCATGTTGGCCAAAAGGAGCTTCCGATTTAGTTCGGCAACCTCTGTGTCTCGCGCAGTTGCCGCAACTAGTGAAACCTGCACAAACAGTTCAGCTCTATAAGAATGCTATACTATGGATACTTCGTCCGATTCTTTTCAGAATCACATAAAGCATCAGGAGCCACTGGTTATATATATATGTATTTAAAACAAATTAAATTTCTTAAAAGCATTACATTGCTTACCTCAAAGCCTGTTATAAGGCTGTTGAAGCCTTCATTAAGTCCGCCCTTGACGGACTGAATCTTCTTCATCACCGCACACATCATGGTGCGGTGTACTTCAATGACGAGAGAACTTTGCAGTGCTCCCTCCATAGAATCCGGCGCCTCTGGATTAACCCCGGGCGCCGCCGTATCCTCCTCTGCTTGAGGAGTCGGGTCTTCGGACCCCGGAGCCATGCTAGGCTCCGGGATGGTGTTCGGTGGGGCCCCGGACTTTTTTTGGCCCCACGTCTTCGGTCTCCAAAGGGGCCGTCTCCCCATGGTCAGTGGCCGCCGAGGTATTACCAGCGGCCTCCTCGTCTCCTGCCCCGCCCTCATCTCCTTGGGTGGAGAGCACCTGCTGGGACGACACTTCGGTGTCCCCACCGATTACGGGCGATGGAGCCCGGACTGGCAGGTCACTCTCCGTCTCTCCAGGCGCCAGAGAGTTCCCCTTCGATGAGGTAACATCGGGGTGTACACCGGGAGTGCTGTAGGTCAGCTGGAGAAAAATATTAAGTAAATTATCAAAAATACTGAATAAACAAAAGGTGCAGCACTTGAATCCAGATTAACTTATGATTCGGGCAGGGTTTCTCCCCGGGCTTCACCACAAAGCTATGTTCGGACAAATCCGAACTAGCTCCGATTTTCAGTTTCCTTCGGGACACGGCCGTGCGTCACCAATGGCCCCCCTCTTTGTTCCCCTGCCTTGCGCAAGGAGCTCTTCTTCTTCCTCTTCCTCCTCATCATCTTCCTCCGCCTTGTTAGAGGAGAGGATGTGGAGGTCCTCGGGCTTCTTGCACGCAGGACGGGGGCTATCTCCGCCCCCTTTCCCTTTGTGTTCCTGGGCTTCTTGGTCGGTGTCGGTGTACAAAAGCAGGGGCGCTCTTTTTTACCCCTTACTTGTGCACTGGCATTCAGAGCCACGCCTGTGGCCAAACATAACGGGGTAGAAGGAGGAAGCGAGGAACGCAGAGCTACCAGAACAAACACCAAGACAGACAACACGAGAACATCAAGCAAGAAGACAGGCTCCCTTGGCAAGGACTCTTGTCGGGGCGGCCTGCAGGCCACCCGGCAAGGGTTCTTGTCGGGGGGATCTGCTCAGACGCCTCCGACGCAGCCTCCCTGATGCCTATGTGCTCTAATGATACCAACAACATTAGATCCATGGCTCGAGAAGCGCCCACGTTACGGCATGCAGATCTTTGTGAAGACAAAGGTCTATGACTCCCAAGATGAAAACCAGAGGACATGGCGATCGCGAGGTTCCTTGCCGAGGACGCCCGTGAGTCCCCGGCAAGGCTCCTTGCCGAAGACACCCCGAAGCCCCGGCAAGCCACTTGCCGTAGGGCACTCACGGAGGCCCCGACAGGACCCTTGCTGGAAACAGAAGCAAGTCTGTGGCAAGATCTTGCCGTAGCGTCGCAGGCCCAGCTCGGCGAACGACCCGCTGGACCAGGCAGGCACCCACGTGGAGGTACGTGGTTCCTGGGCCAGCTAGCCAAGCACCTGCGTGGCGGCATGTAGATCTTCGTGAAGACCCTACCACGACACCACCTGAGCTGCCTGCCTCGCTGGCCCGGACGCGTGTCACGACCAGACGAAGCAGCCACGGATGGGACGGGCTTCTTTCCCGTCCCCAATAAAGTAAATAGACACCTAAGCAGCACATTGAATGCGCCTTGTCCCGTAATGGCATGGGATAAGTCTTGCACCTTTCCACCTCCTGTGTGCCACTGTGGCAGCCCCTTAAGACTATAAAAGGAGGCACGCGACGTACTGGAGGGGGATTCGGATCCTGAAAAGCTGGATAGGCACCGTAGCAGGACTAGGGTATTACGCATCCTCGCGGCCCGAACCTGGATAAACGATCGGTGTGCTGACTCTTAGACCTGCTCTTTGCACAACTCCGCGCCCGCCAACCGTAGAAGGGATTCCAATGATCCCATAGGTGTCGTTTTATACCGACTGTCGGCACCTTGTACGGTGCCGGGACCAGTATCGTCGTCACCAGAGGAGATTCTGGGTCTTCGGGCAATGGTGCCGGACCCTTAATCCGGGTCGCCTTCTTCGTCCAGCCATGTATATCACGTAAAAGTTCCAATTCCTATTATCATAAAATAATGGAAAGGATATGTGTTCGGCAAGGACTTCTATTACCTTTGGGGCGAAGGCCACAGTGCTATAGCCCGCATCCTCATTCTCTTTGGGTCAATCCTTCTGGCTCTTGAAGAGATGCTTCTAGATCTGCTTATGCATAAAGCCGAAGAGATGCTTCAGCGGCTTGTCTCCTGCCGGACCAAACTCCCATAGGAAGGAGCCCCGGCTTTTGCAAGGTAGAACAAGCTGAGTCAGCATCACCTGGACCATGGAGGAGAGCAGGTGCCCCTTGGAGATCAAGCCGGACACACGGCTCCCTAGAGTCGTCACTTCTGTTGTGGACCCCCAGTTCAGACCATTTTGGTCCAGGAGGTCAGCCTCTCTAGGGGTCCAGATCTGAAAGCAGGCCTCGCCGCCCAGTTGGCGTCGTGGGGTTCGGTGATGTAGAACCACTCCTGCTGCCAGACCTTGTTCGTCATGGCGCCCAGCACTACGCGTGTTCCCCGTCCACCACCATCGGCTTCACGTTGACGGTCTTAAGCCATAGGCCGAAGAGTGGGGGGTCCGGAGAAAGGCCTCACATACCACAATAAAAGCGGATATGTGGAGAATTGAATTTGGGGCTAGATCATGGAAACCTAGTCCATAGAAGAACAAAAGACCCCGGACAAACGGGTGGAGTGTAACCCTAGCCCCCTCACAAAGTGAGTGGTAAAAACCACCCTGTAACCCTCCTTAGGAATATGAATCACCTGGCCCTTAGGGGGGACTCGGTGTGCGATGTCACCGGCGAGGTACCCCGCGCTTCGTAGATCCTCCACGGTCTTTTTAGTGACCGTGGAAGCCTCCCACTTGCCTCTGGCACCGGATCGAGCCATTGCTGGGAAGAGGAGTAGTGGTCGAGGAACGAAGAGCGATGGGTGCAGGATGTGAGAATACTTGGGCAAGGGAGATTGGAGAGCTCGAGCTTGAGGAAGGTGTGGGGCTGATGAAAGGGATCGATGTCCTTTTATAACGCTGCAAATACAGAGCAACCCCTCACTTTAGACATAAACTTCGCCGGTTCCCAAAGCGGTCGTGCATAATGCGCGGCGCGGGTGCTCACGTCACATTGATAAGGATCCCACAATAAGCGGGCACGATCTCTATTCTAATGGGACGTGTCAATGAGGATATACCTCGAAACGCGAAACTAGGACCAAATAAAATGGTTCGATATGTTAGTGGGCTGGACGGGACGCTTCACCCAAAATTTATTAGAAGAGACACACTATTCATTTTCTTTTAAGAGCCTTGCCTTTGAGGCTAAGGATTGTACTAATCTTGCAGAGCCGAACACAATCCACCTTTTGTAGAAGATATATTTGGGAGAAGGAACCCGCCTTGCGATGCCGAAGACAATACGGAAGCCGACCTCATCGTCATTGAATATAGGTTTAGGGGCTACTGAGGGAGTCCTAGATCGGGGTGTCCTCATGTGGCCGGACAAAGTCATGGTGGGCCAGACTGGTAGGCCGTGAATATTATTACAGATGATCATCTCTCATATCCGGATAGGACTCCTGTATTCCTATAATGGAAAGTTTTAGGTTCGGGTGTAGATTTTACTTCCTCTACAAGATGACATGTACAAACCCTAGGCCTCTCCGGTGCGTATATAAATGAGAGGGTTTAGTCCATAGAGGCTAGATAAGAACATAATCACAATATCCTCATAGGCTAGACTTAGGGTTTAGCCATTTTGATCTCGAGGTAGATCAACTCTCGTATTCATATTCGTCTATACTAATATAGCAGGAAGTAGGGTTTTACCTTGATCGAGAGGGCCTGAACCTGGGTAAACATCGTGTCGCCAGCCTCCTGTTACCATCGATCCTCACACGTATAGTTCGGGACCCCCTACCCAAGATCTGCCGGTTTTGACACCGACAACACCCGACCCCCATCCTCCTCCTCCTTCCACAACCCACATGCCCCGACCGCCGGCACGAGCGAGACACCTTCGACCAAAATCACCGACCCCTCCACCAAATAAGCACCGCCCTAAGCCATGGTGCACACAGTATAGCCAGGATCTAAAGGAGCATTTGGCAGCGAAGAAGCAAATCGCTGTCGCAAGCGTGGATGAGGTCGCGATGGCTGCCATTCGTGCCAACCCCCAGATCTTGGAGGGGCACCTCGCCGTCGAGGCCACAATTGACGCCTCGCGCGCCGACTCCTCGATGCGGTTGGCTGCTTTAAACGACAGTTCATGGCGTTTTCTCGAGGTCATTGTTTGATAGCTATTGACTTTGCTTAACAAAATCTAGTGAGTTGTGCTGTCTACCTTTACCATGCAATCTTCTGCTATAGTGTATATGTTCTATACGTCGTGCAATGTGGTGTTCAGTTAACTTCTTGGTTCAATTATGCAAATGTGATGTTCAATTCTTCAGGGTGCAATATTTCCAAGCTGTTAAGCATGCTTGGTTTGGTTAACAGTCTGATCTTCTATTACGAGTATGTTATATTGTGCAATGTGGTGCTCAGTTAACATTTGGTTCATTTGTTGTGGTGTTTAGTTAACTGATTGGTTCAATTCTGCAATGCGATGTTCAATTGTTGTGGCTGCATTATGTTATTGTATACCATGTGAGAAATAAATCAAATTTGGCTGTACTAAATACATGAGAAACACATACAATTGCTATATTTCCAAGTTGTTAAGCATGCTTGGTTTGGTTAACTTTCTAATCTTCTATTAGGAGTATGTTATATTGTGCAATGTGGTGCTTAGTTAATGTTTGGTTCATTTGTTGTGGTGTTTAGTGATACGTCTCCAACGTATCTATAATTTTTAATTGTTCCATACTATTGTATATTCTATTTTGCATGTTTAATGAGCTTTATTATGCACTTTTATATTATTTTTGGGACTAACCTAATAACCCAAGGCCCAGTGAAAATTGTAGTTTTTTGCCTATTTCAGTGTTTCGCAGACAAGGAATATCAAACGGAGTCCAAATGGAATGAAACCTTTGGGAGAGTTATTTTTGGAACGATATCAACACAGAAGACTTCGAGTACACGCCAGGAAGCAAGAGCGGAGGCCACGGGGGCAGGGGCGTGCCACCCACCCTCGTGGGCCACCTATTGCTTCCCCGACGCCCCTCTTCAGCCTATATATACCTACGTACCCTGAAACTATCGAGGAGGACCACGAAACCATAATTCCACCGCCGTAACCTTCTGAACCCGTGAGATCCCATCTTGGGGCCTGTTCCGGAGCTCCACCGAAGGGGGCATAGATCACAGAGGGCTTCTACATCAACACCATAGCCTCTCCGATGAGTTGTGAGTAGTTTACCACAGGCCTTCGGGTCCATAGTTATTAGCTAGATGTCTTCTTCTCTCTCTTTGCATCTCAATACAAAGTTTTCCTCGATTTTCGAGGAGACCTATTAGATGTAATCATTTTGGCGGTGTGTTTGTCGAGATCCGATGAATTGTTGGTTTATGATCAAGATTATATATGAACAATATTGGATTCTTTTCTGAAATCTTTTATGCATGATTCAAATATCCTTGTAAGTCTCTTCGAATTATCGGTTTGGTTTGGCCAACTAGATCTATAATTCTTGCAATGGCATAAGTGCTTGGCTTTGGGTTCAATCTTGCGGTGCCCTTTCCCAGTGATAGTAGGGGCAGCAAGCCACGTATTGTATTGTTGCCATCGAGGATAAAAAGATGGGGTTTATATCATATTTCTTGAGTTTATCCCTCTACATCATGTCAGCTTGCTTAAGGCGTTACTCTGTTCTCATGAACTTAATACTCTAGATGCATGTTGGATAGCGGTCGATGTGTGGAGTAATAGTAGTAGATGCAGAATCGTTTCGGTCTACTTGTCACGGACGTGATGCCTATATTCAATGATCATGCCTAGATATTCTCATAACTATGCGCTTTTCTATCAATTGCTCGACAGTAATTCGTTCACCCACCGTAGAAATCTGGTATCATGAGAGAAGCCACTAGTGAAACCTATGGCCCTCGGGTCTATTCTCATCATATTAATCTTCCATCAACTATTTACTTTACTTTGGATTATTTACTTTCAATCTCTATAAAAAATACCAAAAATATTATCTTATCATATCTATCAGATCTCACTTTTGTAAGTGACCGAGAAGGGATTGACAACCCCTTGTATCGCGTTGGCTGCAAGGTTCTTATTTGTTTGTGCAGGTACGAGGGACTCGCGCGTGGTCTCCTACTGGATTGATACCTTGGTTCTCAGAAACAGAGGGAAATACTTAGCTACTGTGCTGCATCACCCTTTCCTCTTCGTGGGAATACAATGCAAGCTCGAGAAGTAGCAAGAAGAATTTCTGGCGCCATTGCTGGGGAGATCTACGCAGAAGTCATATACCAAGTACCTATCACAAACCCTTATCCCTCGCATTACATTTTTTGCCTCTCGTTTCCTCTCCCCCACTTCACCTTTGCCGTTTCATCCGCCCTTTTTCTGTTCGCCTTTTTGTTTGCTTGTGTTGCCATGTGCCTTCTATTTGCTTGCATCTTTGCTTGTTAAAAATCTATAGATATGGATCGCCTTAAAGTGTTCTACTTGGATCATCTTTAATCCTTATGCTCTCGTGCTGAAACCCCAACTAGCCTAGTTGATGGGAAATCTTTAGATGAGCATGCTCATTTTGTACGCCACCGTTTGTCTGAAAAAGGGAGACTCTTATGGGATCAAATAAATAGATTGATGTGTTATGCTTGGAATCTTTGTGAAATTTATGATTTTACTTGTTGCTCTAAGAACACTAGAAAACACCTCCCCTACCTATGTGATATTAATGATAATGAAATCTTATCTTCCTATGCAAAGGGTGTTTATAGTTACTAAGATATCGAACAAATTGAAGAATTTGTTACTTTTAAGGGTGCTTATGAAGTTTCTTATTTGATTGAAAAGTTTGATATTACTCTCTACGAATCTGAAATTTTTGGCATACTTAAATATTGCTTTGAAAACTATGCTCATAATGTCTATGTCAAAGAATTTATTGAAAGAATGAATGCTGCTTTGAAAGAAAATAATTATATGCATGAATCTATAGATAATTATGATTCTGATGAATTGATTGAAATATCCCTTGATGAACATGACGCTTGCTATTCTTGTGGCCATGATGCCAATATTCATGAAGATGAATCTGCTATAGTTCTTTATGTTAAACATGAGATCATTGCTATTGCACCCAACTTGATAGTTCCTTCGATAAAAAGCATGATTGCAATGATGTTATTATAAATTCTCTTAATGTCAATTGTGTTAATGATATGCAAATCCTCAAGCTTGGGTATGCTAGTTTTCCTATGACTACTACTTGTTGCAATGATCATGATTGGAGTGATTCTTCTTATGATCTTGAAAATTTATTTAAGCCCCATAATGAATATAAGATTGATAAATTTTACAATAATATGGAAAGTGGGTTTGGAAGAGTGTCAACTTTATATCCCACCTATTTGGATTATGATCATTCTTATGAAATTTCTGATAAAAGTGTGATTGGAGAGGTCATGACATTATTTGATGATAATCCCACTATTTTGGAAGAGTGTCAACTTTGCATGCATATGGATCATGTTGAGAATATTTTATGTGATAGTTATATTGTTGAATTTGATTATGATCCTACATGTAATTATTATGAGAGAGGAAAATATGGTTATAGATATTTTCATGTTACTAAATTACCTCTCGTTATGTTGAGATTGCTATCGTTCCCTTCTGCTTCCTTGCATATGCTATGTGACACCCGGGTAATCAAGCTACAGTGAACCTCCGCTAATGATGCCACGTCACCATGATTACATGTGCTAATCTCGTGTTAGTTCAGAATCGATCATATTTCTAATTTGAATTAAAGTCAAATAATAAAAGTTATCAGTTGTCAAATCTAAAATGTTCAAATTGTAGTAAACAAATCACAGATAATTATGGTGGTGAAACCCCACTTTTATAAAATGTTTAAAACTCTAAAATGAACAAAACAGTAACAAAAACAATTATTTAAAAGCTTTTAAAATATTAAACAATTACAAACAAGTTTATTTTAGGTGCCAAGTTAATTGTGATGGTGGCATATTTGTTAATACTAATTTAGGTACAACTATGTTTTTTATAAAACTAAGGTATTTAAAATATAAAAAAATTTAAAAAAAGAAAGGAAAACAAACAGAAAAACAAAACAGAAAATAAACAAGGACTAAAAAGCCCCCCTGCTGGGCAGTGGCCTAACCGGGCCACCAGGCCGCCCCACCCCGCCTACTACATTTCCCCCACCCCAACCTAAAGCTAACCCGATCCACATCATCCCCCGACCCATCTCTCCCTCCCCCGTTACAGAATCCGCCCGCCGCCGCCATCGCCACGACTCGTCGATCCCGCGGCCGCCGACCTCCCCTCGTCACGCCAAGGCGTCCAGGAGCTGCGCCACCTTCCCCTGCTTCGACTACGAGCATCGTCCCAAGCTAGGAGGCTGCATACACTCGCCATCGACGTCGTCTTCGCTCGCGGCCGCCGCATCTCGCCGTCGAATTCGTCGCATCCCGGCCACCTCCGACCTCCCAACCTCGTCCACGAGCATCGGGGTGAGCCCCTCTCCCGATTCCCCGCCTTTACCCTTCGAATCCCTCGCCGTAGAAGCCCCCACCCGAGCTAGGCCGCCGCGGCTGGAGCTTCGCTCTCCACGCTCCTGGCTGCGCTTCCGCGAGCCCTAGCCGCATCCGGCCGCACACCTGCGGCACCCCCGCACGCGCCCGCCTGGGCCATGCCCTGCCTCGCCCCTGGAACGCGCCCGCCGTGCCCGCAGCCGCCTGCCATCCCGCTCCCCTACTGCTCCCGCTAGTTGCTGCTGGTGTCGCTGCTTTCGTTTTGCAGCCGCTGCTTCTTACTGTCGGCGCTATTTTCTCTGTGTTGCTACTGATGATGCTACTGCCGCTGCTTGCTATTAGTGCTGCTACGGTTGCCTCTAGCTGCTGATGCGTGCTGCTCGAAACTGCTACTACTACTTGATGTTGTACTGCCACTGCCACTTCTTTGCATGTACTAACATGCTAGCTAGCTTTTCTAATTTTACATTGACTACCCCCCTACACAGCCCCTAATCTGTAGTTAAACAATTGTTAACATGACTAACAAAAATATGGGATGGTAGTACACTTGACAAACTTCATTTTACCCCATTGGACCAAATTCATTTGATGCACGGATTAAATACTACAAAAATCACAAAATGCTATATTATGTTAAAAGGAACATAATTGATCCCTAGCTTTGTGTGTGTGCACTGTGTGCGCTTGGCCGGCTGTGCCAGAGCCGTCGTGGCCGGCCTAGTTAAATTAGGTCTGAACTAATTTAGCTTAGATTAGTTGGTTAATTAATTAGTCTAAGTCTATTACATGTGGACCCCTTATTTATTTAAGCTAGTTTTAGTTATTTGTTTAGGTATAGCCTATGACATATAGGACCCGTTTATACTATTCATCCTTTGACCATTCAACCTTTGACAGGGTCAACCCACCCCACTGGCCCCACTGGCATACTCATAGGCTAGAGTAACACTAGGTGAGAAAAGTATTTACTGTTTATTTTCGAATTAAATAATAATTGCAGAATATTAATAAAACTTTGAAAAATCATATAAAATAAATCGTAACTCGGATGAAAATACTTTATATATGAAAGTTGCTCAGAATTTCGAGACGCATCCGAATACGCAGACCGTTCGTCAACCACACATCTCTATCATACCGAACATGCAACCTTCCCCTCCGTTTCATCTGCCCGAAAATGCCTAACACCGGGAATACTATCCCGGATGTTATTCCTCTTCGCCTGAATCACCGAGCACCGCGTTAGGTCACACGTAGCACTGCGTATTGCCTTGTTATGTTTTGTGATGCTATTGTTTGCTCTGTTATTTATTTGTTCCCCCTTCGTTGCTTATTTTTCGGTAGACTCCGATACTGTGATAGACGCCGAGACCGTTGATGCTTCGGTGTTCGACTACGGCTACGCTTCCGAAGATTCCTTTCATCTGCTGAGCTTCCAGGCAAGCCCCCCCCCCCTTGATCACCAGATATCACCTATTCTTCTCTCTACTGCTTGCATTAGAGTAGTGTAGCTCGTCACCGTTCGGTTACTCCTATTCTGTTGCATAGCCTGTCATTGTTGCTACAACTGTTGATACCTGTACCTGCCATCCTAATGCTTAGTATAGGATGCTAGTATTCCATCAGTGGCCCTACATTCTTGTCCGTCTGCCATGCTATTCTATCGGGCCGTGATCACTTGGGTGGTGATCACGGGTATATACTATATACATACTTTACATACATATGATGATGATTCGGAGATGGGGGCTGAAGGGGCAGGTGGTTCCACACAGGTAGTGGTGGGCCTGGGTTCCCGACAGTCCCCTGATGGTTACTTTGTGGCGGAGCGACAGGGCAGGTTGCGACCACCTAGGAGACAGGTGGGCCTGGCCCTGGTCGTTGTCCGCGGTTATTTCATAATAACACGTTTAACGGGATCTTGGTATTTGATCTGAGTCTGGCCATTTGGTCTATACGCACTAACCAGCTGTGTGGGAACAGTTATGGGCACTCGACGTCGTGGTATCAGCCGAAGCCTTTTTGACGTCAGCGACTTAGCGGCGCGCGCCGGATTGGACTGGAAGCCTACTCTGGTATTAGGAGAGGCTAGGTCTGCTTACCGGCCGCCCTCGCAACGTGCAGGTGTGCATTGGGCGATGGGCCCAGACCCCTGTGTGCTTAGGACTTAGACCGACGTGCTGACCTCTCTGTTGTGCTTAGGTAGGGCTGCGACGTGTTGATCTTCCGAGGCCGGGCATGACCCTGGAAAGTGTGTCCGGCCAAATGGGATCAAGCGTGCTGGGTTATGTGGTGCACCCCTGCAGGGAAGTTAATCTATTCGAATAGCCGTGTCCCTCGGTAAAAGGACGACCCGGAGTTGTACTCTGACCTCATGACAACTAGAACCGGATGCTTAATAAAACACACCCTTACAAGTGCCAGATATAACTCGGTGATTGCTCTCTCACAGGGTGACGAGGGGAGGATCACTGGGTAGGATTATGCTATACGATGTTACTTGGTGAACTTACCATCTATTTCCCTTCTACTGCTTCAAGACGGAGGCTGCGAGACGCGAGGATACTTGTTACTTCCATATATTCTCTTCTACTGCTGCAAGATGGAGGTTACGAGAAGCATAGTCTTCGATTGGCTTAGCTATCCCCCTCTTATTCTGCTTTCTGCAGTTCAGTCCACATATATTACCCCTTTGCACAGATATCATTGCATATGTAGTGTAGATCCTCGCTTGCGAGTACTTTGGATGAGTACTCACGGTTGCTTTTCTTCCCCTTTTTCCCTTTTCTCCCTTCTTCTCGGATGACGCAACTAGATGGCGGAGCCCAGAAGCCAGAGGATCCCGATGTTGTTTCTACTCGGAGTTCGGTTTCGAGGAGTAGTTAGGAGGTCCCAGGCAGGAGGCCTTGCCTTTTCGATCGTTGTTACTTTTGTGCTAGCCTTCTTAAGGCAAACTTGTTTAACTTATGTCTGTACTCAGATATTGTTGCTTCCGCTGACTCTTGTGTTTTCGAGCTTTTGTATTCGAGCCCTCGAGGCCCATGGCTTGTAATATAAAGCTTGTATTATTTTAATTTGTGTCTAGAGTTGTGTTGTGATATCTTCCAGTGAGTTCCTGATCTTGGTCGTACACATTTGCGTGCATGATTAGTGTACGGTCAAATCGGGGGCGTCACAAGTTGGTATCAGAGCCGACTGCCTGTAGGAATCCCCCTTTCCAACTCCTTGGCCGAAGTTGAGTCTAGTCTTTGAAAAACAAATTTACTAACTTGTTGTGTGGCTTACGGGCCCACAGCACCATTGGGTGGTATTAGGATCTTTTACTCCTCGTCTATACTCTGGGACTCTTCTCTCTCTCCTATTCGGGATAAATGAAATTTGCTAAATCTAACATTAGGATCTCGTTATCACTTTCACACGGAGAGCACCTTATGATCGATGATCGTCCGCTGCACCAGAAGACCCTGAAGATACTCTCCGCTGTTAAACCGAGAACTTGTGTTCATTGCCTTTGTAATTCACTACCACCGATATATCCCTATGGATATCTGTATGCCCTTGTCATTCTCACGATCATTCCTCGTCGCTCTTGTTGTTACAAGATGCCTCGAAATATTCTCCGTTGTCTCGAGAATCCATTGAGTTTACTGTCTGGCAGTTTTATTTCGCATGAAAACCCTAATGGTTATTTCCTCACAATTATCGAGGATCCATTCTTCTCAATTGTTCATGTGTCACACAATATTCTTCGGAATAGTTTTCGATCTTTCGAAGATCCTCTGCAGTCTGTTACTCTTGAAATTCTTGCCTGCTTGCATAATGGTTAATTCCATATGACTAGTAGTCTTCGTTAACATCCCTTGTCTTAGCCATTTTGAGCCTATTGATTCAATGTTTGCGCATGCACACTGTCATCAGGTTATCCTTAAGAAAAAGGTATTATCTTCCCGGCTCAGACGTCATTCCGGACATGAGTTGGTTCTCAGCAATTCAAACCTTTATTGATTGTCCAACTAAGTGTTTTCAACTTATCCATCCTGGATCAGAGCGTCTGCTTCTGATCCTTCGTTTTGGAAACCATAATTTCTTTCTATTTAAGCTTCTTACTAATCAGGTGATTCTTGAATCTGATGCCTCTGCATTCTTCTTCCTCTGAGTGAGTACCGATACTCACATCAACTTCGTTGTGGATCGCTCGATCCTTTGTTGAAATAATATCCGATAGTGTCCTTCGTATACAAAAAACCTTGAGAAGTTCTGTCCCTGATGCATAATACCTTCGGTAAGTTGTATCCTCTTCTTGACAACCATGCTCTCCCTTGGAGTTGGTGATATTTACTCTTGAAACTTGTGGTATATGTTACTAAGATGCCCGATGGGTGGAACCTATGCCTTCCCCTAATCTGTGAGCACAAAAAAGTTTTCACAAGTCATACCCTTCCGGTGTTCTACCAGATAAAATCCCAACACTACTGTTTTATCAAAGCGAGAGGTGAATGAAATGATATGCATTAAAGAAGTGGGAGTCGACCTTGAACTTTGTGTTCATGCCCATGAATATGATGTAGACCGTCTCGGAAGCTTCTTGCAAAATGATTTTTACATCTAAATAATTCTTTCGGTGTCAATAAATTTGATCCCTTGCAGTTATGGTTCCGACCATGCTGTCCTTATTCAATATATCTGGAATAAATCCATTCCAGGCCTCGTCAATTTTTGACAAGATTAAAGCATCTACTGTCATAGGTCAATGGCCTAGTTCAACTTCTATTGTGTTCTACCTTCGAGTTTTACCCTCTGATATCTCGAGGATATCATGCCTTTGAACTACACCTTTTGAACTTTTGATAAAGTAATACCTTTGCTTGTCGTAATCACTCTATGGGTTCTAGGTTGCCGTCACAATTTTCCTTTCCATTTGTTTGTTTAACCTTTCCTCGATCTACATGATCTAAGCAGTAATAATTCTCTGCTTATGTAAACACCTCGTTGTACAACTCTGTCAGTAAGACCTTGATTCTATTGTTAATAACATTCCAGTACTGCCGGTGGACGAGAACTTCGCCTATTGGTCCGACTCGATTAAACGAATGGGAAAATGTTTCTCTTCGTTCCCCGGCCTTGGTACCGACATTGTTTCCAACATAGCTGACAAGCTATCTACTGCCTCCCTGTCGCGGTTGTGCAAGATGTCACCCCCTTCCTACTTTCAACCCACATGGTGGGCCCATAACCCACAGGTCCACTGGATCGAAACCTGACTCTTCTTTACAACCTAAATTCTATGGTATCCTTTGCACCTGGCTTCGTATGTGATTCACGAGCTAAATTCTATACCATTATTCACCCTGGAATCAAACACCATGTTATTCTCGTTGTTCAAGCCCCCATTCTAGCTTCTGTCTAGGCATCGAATAATTGCCTACCCATTTGAAACTTTGGTACCATCGTATATTCCACTCAACGAATTCACTACAATACTGCTCGTAGGGTACTTCGGGTATTTCCCAATTAGTTCGCCGTCAGATGCCTAGCCTTTTGGAGATGCGTTCTTCCAAAAAAATCCCCCCTTATCGCGTTCGTAGGACGATGGAGATCCTGAAGAAACGATGACGACTTGATCACGATGACTTGAAGTAGAGAAATGAAGACAACAATGAAAGGGATCAACCTCTTCGAAAGGGCAGCCAAGACCGAGAAGACTCGTTAGGTTTTCGCTACCAACACTTTTCCCCCTTACTCCACCGCTTAAATCTCGGGACGAGATTTCTTGTAGTGGAGGAGAATTGTGACACCCGGGTAATCAAGCTACAGTGAACCTCCGCTAATGATGCCACGTCACCATGATTACATGTGCTAATCTTGTGTTAGTTCAGAATCGATCATATTTCTAATTTGAATTAAAGTCAAATAATAAAAGTTATCAGTTGTCAAATCTAAAATGTTCAAATTGTAGTAAACAAATCACAGATAATTATGGTGGTGAAACCCCACTTTTATAAAATGTTTAAAACTCTAAAATGAACAAAACAGTAACAAAAACAATTATTTAAAAGCTTTTAAAATATTAAACAATTACAAACAAGTTTATTTTAGGTGCCAAGTTAATTGTGATGGTGGCATATTTGTTAATACTAATTTAGGTACAACTATGTTTTTTATAAAACTAAGGTATTTAAAATAAAAAAAAAATTAAAAAAAGAAAGGAAAACAAACAGAAAAACAAAACAGAAAATAAACAAGGACTAAAAAGCCCCCCTGCTGGGCAGCGGCCTAACCGGGCCACTAGGTCGCCCCACCCCGCCTACTAGATTTCCCCCACCCCAACCTAAAGCTAACCCGATCCACATCATCCCCCGACCCATCTCTCCCTCCCCCGTTACAGAATCCGCCCGCCGCCGCCATCGCCACGACTCGTCGATCCCGCGGTCGCCGACCTCCCCTCGTCGCGCCAAGGCGTCCAGGAGCTGCGCCACCTTCCCCTGCTTCGACTATGAGCATCGTCCCAAGCTAGGAGGCTGCATACACTCGCCATCGACGTCGTCTTCGCTCGCGGCCGCCGCATCTCGCCGTCGAATTCGTCGCATCCCGGCCACCTCCGACCTCCCAACCTCGTCCACGAGCATCGGGGTGAGCCCCTCTCCCGATTCCCCGCCTTTACCCTTCGAATCCCTCGCCGTAGAAGCCCCCACCCGAGCTAGGCCGCCGCGGCTGGAGCTTCGCTCTCCACGCTCCTGGCCGCGCTTCCGCGAGCCCTAGCCGCATCCGGCCGCACACCTGCGGCACCCCCGCGCACGCCCGCCTGGGCCATGCCCTGCCTCGCCCCTGGAACGCGCCCGCCGTGCCCGCAGCCGCCTGCCATCCCGCTCCCCTACTGCTCCCGCTAGCTGCTGCTGGTGTCGCTGCTTTCGTTTTGCAGCCGCTGCTTCTTACTGTCGGCGCTATTTGCTCTGTGTTGCTACTGATGATGCTACTGCCGCTGCTTGCTATTAGTGCTGCCACGGTTGCCTCTAGCTGCTGATGCGTGCTGCTCGAAACTGCTACTACTACTTGATGTTGTACTGCCACTGCCACTTCTTTGCATGTACTAACATGCTAGCTAGCTTTTCTAATTTTACATTGACTACCCCCCTACACAGCCCCTAATCTGTAGTTAAACAATTGTTAACATGACTAACAAAAATATGGGATGGTAGTACACTTGACAAACTTCATTTTACCCCATTGGACCAAATTCATTTGATGCACGGATTAAATACTACAAAAATCACAAAATGCTATATTATGTTAAAAGGAACATAATTGATCCCTAGCTTTGTGTGTGTGCACTGTGTGCGCTTGGCCGGCTGTGCCACAGCCGTCGTGGCCGGCCTAGTTAAATTAGGTCTGAACTAATTTAGCTTAGATTAGTTGGTTAATTAATTAGTCTAAGTCTATTACATGTGGACCCCTTATTTATTTAAGCTAGTTTTAGTTATTTGTTTAGGTATAGCCTATGACATATAGGACCCGTTTATACTATTCATCCTTTGACCATTCAACCTTTGACTGGGTCAACCCACCCCACTGGCCCCACTGGCATACTCATAGGCTAGAGTAACACTAGGTGAGAAAAGTATTTACTGTTTATTTTCGAATTAAATAATAATTGCAGAATATTAATAAAACTTTGAAAAATCATATAAAATAAATCGTAACTCGGATGAAAATACTTTATATATGAAAGTTGCTCAGAATTTCAAGACGCATCCGAATACGCAGACCGTTCGTCAACCACACATCTCTATCATACCGAACATGCAACCTTCCCCTCCGTTTCATCTGCCCGAAAATGCCTAACACCGGGAATACTATCCCGGATGTTATTCCTCTTCGCCTGAATCACCGAGCACCGCGTTAGGTCACACGTAGCACCGCGTATTGCCTTGTTATGTTTTGTGATGCTATTGTTTGCTCTGTTATTTATTTGTTCCCCCTTCGTTGCTTATTTTTCGGTAGACTCCGATACTGTGATAGACGCCGAGCCCGTTGATGCTTCGGTGTTCGACTACGGCTACGCTTACGAAGATTCCTTTCGTCTGCTGAGCTTCCAGGCAAGCCCCCCCCCCCTTGATCACCAGATATCGCCTATTCTTCTCTCTACTGCTTGCATTAGAGTAGTGTAGCTCGTCACCGTTCGGTTACTCCTATTCTGTTGCATAGCCTGTCATTGTTGCTACAACTGTTGATACCTGTACCTGCCATCCTAATGCTTAGTATAGGATGCTAGTATTCCATCAGTGGCCCTACATTCTTGTCCGTCTGCCATGCTATTCTATCGGGCCGTGATCACTTGGGTGGTGATCACGGGTATATACTATATACATACTTTACATACACATGATGATGATTCGGAGATGGGGGCTGAAGGGGCAGGTGGTTCCACACAGGTAGTGGTGGGCCTGGGTTCCCGACAGTCCCCTGATGGTTACTTTGTGGCGGAGCGACAGGGCAGGTTGCGACCACCTAGGAGACAGGTGGGCCTGGCCCTGGTCGTTGTCCGCGGTTATTTCATAATAACACGTTTACCGGGATCTTTGTATTTGATCTGAGTCTGGCCATTTGGTCTATACGCACTAACCAGCTGCGTGGGAACAGTTATGGGCACTCGACGTCGTGGTATCAGTCGAAGCCTTTTTGACGTCAGCGACTTAGCGGCGCGCGCCGGATTGGACTGGAAGCCTACTCTGGTATTAGGAGAGGCTAGGTCTGCTTACCGGCCACCCTCGCAACATGCAGGTGTGCATTGGGCGATGGGCCCAGACCCCTGTGTGCTTAGGACTTAGACCGACGTGCTGACCTCTCTGCTGTGCTTAGGTAGGGCTGCGACGTGTTGATCTTCCGAGGCCGGGCATGACCCTGGAAAGTGTGTCCGGCCAAATGGGATCAAGCATGCTGGGTTATGTGGTGCACCCCTGCAGGGAAGTTAATCTATTCGAATAGCCGTGTCCCTCGGTAAAAGGACGACCCGGAGTTGTACTCTGACCTCATGACAACTAGAACCGGATACTTAATAAAACACACCCTTACAAGTGCCAGATATAACTCGGTGATTGCTCTCTCACAGGGTGACGAGGGGAGGATCACTGGGTAGGATTATGCTATACGATGTTACTTGGTGAACTTACCATCTATTTCCCTTCTACTGCTTCAAGACGGAGGCTGCGAGACGCGAGGATACTTGTTACTTCCATATATTCTCTTCTACTGCTGCAAGATGGAGGTTACGAGAAGCATAGTCTTCGATTGGCTTAGCTATCCCCCTCTTATTCTGCTTTCTGCAGTTCAGTCCACATATATTACCCCTTTGCACAGATATCATTGCATATGTAGTGTAGATCCTTGCTTGCGAGTACTTTGGATGAGTACTCACGGTTGCTTTTCTTCCCCTTTTTCCCTTTTCTCCCTTCTTCTCGGATGACGCAACTAGATGGCGGAGCCCAGAAGCCAGAGGATCCCGATGTTGTTTCTACTCGGAGTTCGGTTTCGAGGAGTAGTTAGGAGGTCCCAGGCAGGAGGCCTTGCCTTTTCGATCGTTGTTACTTTTGTGCTAGCCTTCTTAAGGCAAACTTGTTTAACTTATGTCTGTACTCAGATATTGTTGCTTCCGCTGACTCTTGTGTTTTCGAGCTTTTGTATTCGAGCCCTCGAGGCCCATGGCTTGTAATATAAAGCTTGTATTATTTTAATTTGTGTCTAGAGTTGTGTTGTGATATCTTCCAGTGAGTTCCTGATCTTGGTCGTACACATTTGCGTGCATGATTAGTGTACGGTCAAATCGGGGGCGTCACATGCTAGTTTTTGCTTGCCTTGCTATTTTGTTTGCTTATAAGATGACTATGCATAGGAAGTATGTTAGACTTAGATGTGTTTTTCACATGCTATGTAATGCTCCCTTCATGTTTCAATTGCTATCCTTCATGTGAGCATCATCAAAATTATCGTGCCTAACTAGGGGCGTTAAACGATAGCGCTTGTTGGGAGGCAACCCAATTTTATTTTCTTTGTTTTTGCTTCTGTTTAGGAATAAATATTGCATCTAGCTTCTGTTTAGATGTGGTTTTGTGTTTTAATTAGTGTTTGTGCTAAGTAGAACCTTTGGGAAGACTTGGGTGAAGTTTATGCGATCATCCTGTAAATAACAGAAACTTTAGCGCTCACGAGAGTAGCTAACATTTTTTTACTGGAGAGTGCTTTTTAGTTTATTCTTTTTGTAGATGATTAATAGACAAATTCCCCACGTACACCAATTTATTTCAATTTTGTTAGAGTTACAGAAGTATTCGAAAGTTACAGATTACTACAGACAGTTCTGTTTTTGACAGATTCTGTTTTCCATGTGTTGTTTGCTTATTTTGATGAATACATGAGTAGTATCGGGGGTATGAATCATAGATAAGTTGGAATACAGTAGGTTTAACACCAACATAAACAAAGAATGAGTTCATTACAGTACCTTTGAGTGGTGGTTTGTTTTCTTATACTAAGGAGCTCACGAGATTTTTGGCTAAGTTTTGTGTTGTGAAGTTTTCAAGTTTTGAGTAAGGATTTGATGGACTATGGAACAAAGAGTGTAAAGAGCCTAAGCTTGGGGATGCCCAAGGTACCCCAAGGTAAAATTCAACAACCAAAAGCCTAAGTTGGGGATGCCCTGGGAAGGCATCCCCTCTTTCGTCTTCATCTATCGGTAACTTTACTTGAGACTATATTTTTATTCACCACATGATATGTGTTTTGCTGGGGGCTTCATGTATGATTTGAGTCTTTGCTTTTTAGTTTACCACAATCATCCTTGTTGGACACACCTTTCGAGAGAGATACAAATGAATTGGAATTTATTAGAATAGTCTATGTGCTTCACTTATATCTTTTGAGCTAGATAGTTTTGCCAGTGCTTCACTTATATCTTTTAGAGCACGGTGGTGGTTTGATTTTGTAGAAATTATAGATCTCTAATGCTTCACTTATATATTTTTGAGAGCCTCTTAGAATAGCATGGTAATGTGATTTGGTTATAAAATTAGTCCTAATATGATAAGCATCCAAGATGAGTATAGTAAAAACTTTCATAAAAAAGTACATTGAATATTATGAGAAGTTTGATACTTGATGATTGTTTTGAGATATGAGGATGGTGATATTAGAGTCATGCTAGTAGAGTAATTGTCAATTTGAGAAACACTTGTGTCAAAGTTTGTGATTCCCTTAGCATGCACGTATGGTGAACCGTTATGTGATGAAGTTGGAGCATGATTTATTTATTGATTGTCATCCTTTGTGTGGAGGTCGAGATCGCGCTATGGTTAAGTCCTACCAACCCTTCCCCTAGGAGCATGCGTTAAATATGTTGTTTTGATAAGTCGTAGATTTTTGCAATAAGTATATGAGTTCCTTATGACTAATGTTGATTCCATGGATTATACGCACTCTCACCCTTCCACCATTGCTAGCCTCTCTTGTACCGCGCAATTTTCGCCGGTACCATACACCCACCATATACCTTCCTCAATACAGCCAACATACCTACCTAGTATGGCATTTCCATAGACATTCCAAGATATATTGCCATGCAACTTTCCTCCGTTTCGTTCATATGACACGCTTCATCATTGTCATTCACATAGAGTCATATTTTGTTCTAGCTTCGAGTTTTAAGTAAATAGAAGTGTGATGATCATCATTATTAGAGCATTGTCCTAGTGAGGAAAGGATGATGGAGACTATGATTCCGCCAGAAGTCGGGATGAGACTCCGGACGAAAAAAAAGAAAAAAAGGCCATAAAAAAAGAAAAAAGAAAGATGAAAGGCTCAAAGAAGAAAAAAAAAGAAAAAAATGAGAGAAAAAGAGAGAAGGGACAATGTTACTATCCTTTTTCCACACTTGTGCTTCAAAATAGCACCATGATCTTCATGATAGAGAGTCTCTTGTTTTGTCACTTTCATATACTAGTGGGAATTTTCATTATAGAAATTGGCTTGTATATTCCAATGATGGGCTTCCTCAAAATGCCCTAGGTCTTCGTTAGCAAGCGAGTTGGATGCACCCCCACTTAGTTTCCCTTGTTGAGATTTCATACACTTATAGCTCTAGTGCATCCGTTGCATGGCAGTCCTTACTCACTCACATTGATATCTATTGATGGGCATCTCCATAGCCCATTGATACGCCTAGTTGATGTGAGACTATCTTCCTTTTTTTTTCTCCACAACCACCACTCTGTTCCACATAGTGCTATATCCATGGCTCACGCTCATGTATTGCGCGAAAGTTGAAAGGTTTGAAAAAATTGAAGTGTGAAACAATTGCTTGCCTGAAACCGGGGTTGTGCATGATTTAAATATTTTGTGTGATGAAGATAGTGCATTGCCAGACTATATGATTTTGTAGGGATAACTTTCTTTGGCCCGGCATTTTGAGAAGACACGATTGCTTTATTAGTATGCTTGAAGTATTATTACACTTATGTCAATATACACTTTTGTCCTGAATCTTTCGGATCTGAACATTCATGCCACAATAAACAAAATTACATTGAGAATTATGTTGGTTAGCATTCCACATAAAAAATTCGGTTTTTATCATTTACCTACTCGAGGACGAGCAGGAATTAAGCTTGGGGATGCTTGACACGTCTCCAACTTATCTATTTTGATTTTCCATGCTATTATATATTCTGTTTTGGATGTTTAATCGGCTTTATTATGCACTTTTATATTATTCTTGGGACTAACCTACTAACCCAAGGCCCAGTGCAAATTGTTGTTTTTTGCCTATTTCAGTGTTTCGCAGAAAAGGAATATCAAACGGAGTCCAAACGGAATGAAACCTTTGGGAGAGTTATTTTTGGAACGATCTCAACTCAGAAGACTTGGAGTACATGCCAGGAAGCAAGAGAGGAGGCCACGAGGGCAGGGGACGCGCCTAGGGGGTAGGCGCGCCCCCACCCTCATCGGCCACCTGTTGCTTCCCCGACGCCCCTCCTCAGCCTATATATACCTACGTACCCTGAAACTATCGAGGCGGACCACGAAACCCTAGTTCCACCACTGTAACCTTATGAACCCGTGAGATCCCATCTTGGGGCTTGTTCCGGAGCTCCACCGGAGGGGGCATCGATCATGGAGGGCTTCTACATCAACACAATAGCCTCTCCGATGAGTGGTGAGTAGTTTACGATAGACTTTCGGGTCCATAGTTATTAGCTAGATGGCTTCTTCTCTCTCTTTGGATCTCAATACAAACTTCTCCTCGATCTTCGAGGAGATCTATTCGATGTAATCTTTTTGTGGTGTGTTTGTCGAGATCTGATCAATGGTGGTGAAAGTGCAACTAATCCCCGGGTGGTTTTGGTCATTAATAACAACATATATATCATTGAACTAATATTTACTTGAGAATCTTTTCAGAGAAGTTCGATGATATGGGTATGGAAATGTCTGAAGAAGTGGACCCCTCAAAATGCTAAGACAAGCATTGGCAAAAGCTCAAGACTCCATTTTTGGTTTAGTGATCAAAGATCACATTGAGTCCATAGGAAAAGCCAATACTATTAAAAGGGGATGAGGTTGTGTTGATGATCTGGTTGCTCAAGTGCTTAGTGATCTAGCTCCCTCAACTATCAGCAACTTTCACTACTTAACACACTCATAAGTAATCTCGGACAAACCGACTCTGCAAACTCAGTCCCACCGAGATGAACCACCTCAGCTATTCTTCCAAACCCTAATATTTCGGTCCATCCGATTTTGAGTTCGGTCTCACCGAAACTGGACTGCCAACCTTATGTAACCAATTGACATCACTTCGGAATATCCGAGTTGTTAATTTCGGTCCCACCGAGAATGGCAAGCTCCTACCTTTGACTCACATCGGACACACCGAGATGGTATTTTCGGTCCCACCGAAAATCCCAACGTTCACTATATTTGAACTTTCGGTCTGACCGAGTTTTCACTTCGGTCTCACCGAGATTGCTCAAATATGTGTATAACGGTTGGATCTTGTGTGGAGGCTATATATACCCCTCCACCCCCTCTTCATTCGAGGAAAGAGCCATCAGAAAGTCTACCACTCCTACCATACACTTTCTGAGAAGAGAACCACCTACCCTTGTGTTGAGATCAAGTCATTCCATTCCTACCATATGAAACTTGATTTCTAGCCTTCCCAAGTTGCTTTCCACTCAATCCTTTCTTCCACCACAGCCATATCAGTGAGGAGAGTTGAGTGTTGGGGAGATTATCATTTGAAGCACAAGAGCAAGGAGTTCATCATCATCAACCACATCTATTACCTTTTGGAGGGTGGTGCCTCCTAGATTGGTTAGGTGTCGCTTGGGAGCCTCCGTCTTTGAGATGTGGAGTTGAACCAAGAAGTTTGTAAGGGCAAGGAGATCGCCTACTTCGTGAAGATCTACCCCGAGTAAGGCTAGTCCTCCGTGGGCGTAGTCCATGATGGAATAGACAAGGTTGCTTCTTCGTGGACCCTTCGTGGGTGGAGCCCTCCGTGGACTCGCGCAGCCGTTACCCTCCGTGGGTTGAAGTCTCCATCAACGTGGATGTACGATAGCACCACCTATCGGAACCACGACAAAAATCTCCGTGTCTCCAAACTGCGTTTGATCTTCTCCACCTCTCTTTACTACATGTGCAATTTACTTTCCGCTGCTTATACTCTAGAATTGCATGTGTAGGGTGATACTTGAATTGATCTTAATTGTGAAACTGCCAAAAACTTTGCATAATCAAAAGGCAGATTTTTTATATTGTCAAGTAGTCTAATCCCCCCCCTCTAGACATACTTTCGATCCTACAAGTGGTATCAGAGCTTTGATCTCCATTGTTTTGGTTTCCATTGCATTGGACTCCATAAGCTTGGTTTCACAACCTAGGAGAGTATGGCGTCTAGTGAGGGTAATTATCGTAGAGGTCCTTACTTTGATGGTACAAATTTTGCTAGTTGGAAGCATAAAATGAAAATGCATATTCTTGGTCATAACCCAGCCGCATGGGGCATTATTTGTGTTGGTATGCAAGGTGATTTCTTCAAGGAAGGAAAAGTTCTGGATCGCGAAGCTACACCGGAAGAGTTGCGGATGTTGCAAAACAATGCTCAAGCTTGTGACATTCTCTTCAATGCTTTGTGTCCCGAGCAGTTCAACAAAATCAGCCGTCTTGAGAATGCTAAAGAGATTTGGGATACTTTGGTTGAAATGCACGAAGGTACTGAATCTGTGAAGGAATCAAAGCTAGATATTCTTCAAGGTCAACTTGACAAGTTCAAGATGAAGGATGGTGAAGGAGTCGCTGAAATGTACTCTAGGCTTGCTCTCATCACAAATGAGATTGCCGGCTTAGGAAGCGAAGAAATGACCAACCGATTCATCATTAAGAAGATTCTCAGAGCTTTGGATGGAAAGTATGACACCGTGTGCACCTTGATCCAAATGATGCCAAACTACAAGACTCTCAAGCCAACTGAAGTCACTGGAAGAATTGTTGCTCATGAGATGACACTTAAGGATAAGGAAGAGCTTCACAACAAGTCAAGTGGTGCTTACAAAGCTACAAGTGATGCTCCCACTACCTCAAGTGACAAGTTAATTTCCAATGAAGAGATAAGCCTAATGGTTAAGAACTTCAACAAGTTCTACAAGAATAGAGGGAAAGAAAGAAGCTCAAAGTCTAGATCATATGATGAAAAGAGATCTTCTAGTCGTGATCGAAACTGCTACAATTGTGGAAGACCCAGACACTTCTCAAATGAGTGTACGGCTCCCCACAAGAGAAGAGAAGAATCTCCAAGAAGAAGAGCAAGAGATGAGTCACCTCGGAGAGAGAGAAGGAGTAGAGATGATCGTTATGAACGAAGACCCTCTCGGAGAAGCAAGGATTCGGAGAGGAAAGACAAGTCATCAAGGAGCTACACAAGAAGAAGACATCAAGCTCATATAGGTGAATGGGTCTCCGGCTCCGACTCTGACAATCAATCCGATGGAAGCTATCACTCCGACTCCGACTACAGTCAAGATGAAGGTGTTGCCGGACTTGCACTCGTATCCTCCAACTCCAACTCCTACGACTTATTTGATTCACCAAATGAGGGAATTGGAAGATGCTTCATGGCTAAAGGCCCCAAGGTAACACACCCTGAATTCATTGACTTTGATAGTGATGAGGATGACTTGCTTGGTGAAGATGAGCTCTTGCATGATAAATCTAGTGAGCTTAGTAATGATGAAAATGCTAGTAGTCTTTATAGTCGAGAAGAGTCGAATGACAATGCTATGAAGGAGATTGAGCGTCTAACTAAAGAACTAAACACTCTTAAGTTAGCTCATGAAACAACTCAAGAAGATCATAGAGAGCTCCTAAGATCTCATGAGAAGCTACGCTTCGAGAAGCTCACTCTAGAGCAAGAACATGAGTTTCTAAAAGCGATCAATGACGATCTTCGAAAGAAGAGTTCTTCATATCTTGCCAAACGACTTCTCTTGTCTAATTTCTTGCCACCTATTAAGACTAAACATGACAAGCATAAGAAAAATTCTTCCTCTAGTAGTAACAATAACAATGTTAAATCCAATATTGTTGCTTCTAGTAGTTCTCTTGATTCCACTAACAATGTTTCAAGCCAAGTTACACTGGAGCAAGAAAATAGCTTATTGAAGGAAATCATAGAGAAAGGTGTCTACAAGAGTCTTGCCGGAAGCAAGAACTTTGAGGAGATTGTTCGCAAACAAGGAAGGCACCGAAAGAATCAAGGGATTGGTTTTGAGCGAAAGTTCAACGCTGAAGGTGTTGAGTGGGAAGAAGGTCAATACCCTACTCCACAGTTCGTTTCACAAAAGGAGAAGTATGATCCTACTTCTTTCAATGAGGAACAAGCTCAAGATGACCTTCCACCACAAGACCACAAGCTAAAGGCCAAGGACAAACTTCAAGAGGAGATTGATGCATTCATTGAAGCACCTCAAGCCATGGTCAAGTGGGTTCCCAAGGACACATCAAGTTCTACTTCGTCAAGCTCAACTACAACCACAAGGATTCCCATCAAGATGATGTGGATTCCAAAGAAGAAGAACTAGAAGGTTCTTGAGGGTGACTCCGCCAACATACTTCACTCATATTCATTTTGGCAAGAACTTATGCAATCAACTTCCACATCATGCACTAGTTCATGGAGTCACAAACCCTCTTGTTGGTAAGTCAAGGGACAAGGTAATCATTGCATTCATGGACATCATCTTTTGTGTACTTCAATCTATGTCTGTGGATATTTCTGTTTGTTCCTTGTGGGACTAACCCATGTAGGTATTGAAAGTGCCCTAATCCAAAGGATAGCTCCCAACTCTTGATGATCTACATCAACATTGAGCATCCACATCTTCAACATCTACATGAAGTCTTCTACGACAACCCAAGGTTAGTTTGACCCTTTAAAAGGGGTTCTCACATCTAGGGGGAGCTCTGCTCTAAAAATTGAGCTAAAGCATCTCCAAATGATGTGAACACATAAATGCTTTATGTAAAAGTGGTAACCCCACTTGTGCTTAAACGATGAGTATGACCTATGATCAAATGTTCTCATTTGGCTCCTAAGTCAAAATACTCATATATAGATGACCTAGTCATCGACAAATTGTGTGCTAGTAGCTAGAGTATTGGTTGTGCATGTTTGACACATATTTCAGTTGCTATCTTATTGTGTGAGCATGTTGAATGCATGATTTTTTTCATTCAAGGACATCCATTTGTTGTTTTGATTGTTTTGATTTTTTTTTTGGCCAAATGGATGGACAAGAATGCCTAAGCACCTTCCCTAGCTATCTATGCTTTCTTGTCTCAAATTCTATTCATGCTCATATCACAACTTTGAACAAGTCATTTTCGGACCCTCCGAGTGAGGAGCACTCGGAGCCACCGATCCGTCTAAGACTGACTTCCAAAACCTTCTAAGTCCATTTCGGTCTGACCGGCTTTTCCATCTCGGTCCAACCGAAACGCTTAGACTGATCTAGGTTTCATCTCGGTGAAACCGAGTTCAAAATCTCGGTCTGACCGATATGCGTAACTGCACAGCAGTTATACATTTCGGTGACACCGAGTTTTTCAACTCGGTCCCACCGACAGCATGGGGATATATATATCTGAGGGCTGCGCGCGATTTAACTCTTCAAACCGTTTCGACCCCAAGTCCCCTGCTGCCGTCGCCCTGGTCTTCGGATCGTTGCCGTCGTCGCCTGTGCGCCCTCGCCGCAGGCCTCCGCCGCCGTCAACGGTAATCCTCTCCGCGCCGTTGCTGCCGTAGAGGGACTCCACCAAGTTAGGGTGAGTCCCGGTCCCTTTCGTGCTCCCCATCTGATTCTTGCACGATTGGTTTGCCATGAATCTATCCACGTTTGAGATATTCCCTAAACATCAGATCAGATCCTCTAGTTTCGAGCGAAATTCTTAGGTTTAGGTTTCCACGGAACACATCTCGGTGAAGTCGATTTTGAAACTCGGAATGACCGATTTGGCCTCTGGCCATTGCACTGCACCATTCGGTCTAACCGAGTTGTGCAAATCGGTGTGACCGAAACTTAGTTTTAGTGAAACCCTAGTGGTTCGGTAGGACCGAAACCCATTTCGGTCTGACCGAAAGTGGTGTGTAGGTTTCTGTTGAACACTTCGGATTCACCGAAACTGAGAATCGGTTTGACCGAAATGCATTCTATGAAAACTCAAAACTAAGACTGGAACTCATTTTTTGCAAAAACCTCTGCAGTTGTGATAACTCTTCTACTCTACCTATACCTTATCTTTTCACAGGTTGTCAGCCATGTCAGATGTCAGTGACAGCCAGAACAGGTCTGAATCACCATTTGCAGAGATTCCAGAGGCAGATACCAGTCCTGAGGCTAGCAGTTCCAGTGATGATGGTGAGAGGAGCACCCCTAGTGGTTTGCCTCCTGCAGCCACCAGAACCAGAAAGAAGAGAAATTCTGATGATGAAGACTCTGACTTCATTGCTGAGGAAGTTACCTCCAAGCCCAAGCGGAAAGTTGTTGCCAAAGAGCACCAAGGGCAGCAGTCAAGGAAAGGCACAAGCAAGGTAAAGCAGTCAGCTGTTGCAAAGAAGCTAAACTTGGAAGAGCCAGCTCCAAGTAAGGTGAAGAAAACTTCCAAGAGGAAGAGGGTAGTATATGCTGAACCTCATGTTGATGCTGCTGAAGAAGAAGAAGAAGAAGATGCACCCCAGCCTCCTCCTCAAAAGGCTAAGTTCATGGGTGATGCTATTCGGGCTCAAGCCTCCTCTAAGCCCAAGAAGCCTGCTCATGCCAAGGCAGCTCCAGCCAAGCCCAAGAGAACAACCAGGAGCATTCCAGCTTCTGAGAAGAACAAAGGTGAGATGCCACCGTCTGAGTCAGATGAAGAGCATGTGTTGCTTAAGCTCCGTCCTAAGTTGCCACTCCACAACGATGCTCATCCTCAAGCCGAGGACATGAAGGCAAGGAAGGATAAAGGTCTCAGGCTATGGAGACAGTCTGATCCATATGCTGTGAGGAGAAGGACTGCTCTGGACCCCAGATTTCACACCAGAGAGCAGCAGGACTTCTATGAGACCGTGCTGATGGATAAGAAGCCTATTGTTGCTGACACCAAGTATGTTGACTGGAAATACATTGACAGTGAAGAGCACCGAGACTTCTTTCCCCATGTGCATGAGAGCTTTACTGCATGTGGAGTTGCTGATTTTGTGGGTCAAGAGCTGACAGCTTGGAATGACGAGATGATCTTGCAGTTCTACGCCACAGCCCACTTCTATCCTGATGGCAAGATCACCTGGATGACTGAAGGTCAAAGGTTTTCTTCGTCTGTTGAAGAATGGGCAGAACTTCTGAATGCTCCAGTGCAGAGAGATGACGACATTGATGTCTATGGGATTCCTAAGAAGAGTCATGATTCCATGAAGAACATGTACAAGGAGATCCCCGCTGCTGATTTGGAAGGGTGGAAGCTTGGCTCAGTGTACTATCTCGAGGCAGGTCTGACCACCACTAACACTATTTTGAGGCATACCTTGATGCCCAAGTCTGGAGACCACCGCATGATTCGAGGCTATTCTATCAACATGCTGCACATTCTTGATGAGAAGGAACCTTTCAAGGTGATGGACTTAATGGTAGAGACCATTAAGAGGACTGCAGCTGACCAGAAGCGGTCGTGTGGGTTTGCCCCGCAGATTCAGATGCTCATCAATGCCAAGTTTGGCACGGGCAAATTCATGTTGGATAGGAAGCACTTGCCACTGCAGCCAGAGCATTAGGATAACGTAGTTGTGATGGATGAGGAGGATCCAACCTCAGTTGAAGGACAAGCCAAAATCGAAGCTGCGAAGAAAGCTAAAGCTGACAAAGAGGCAGCAGCAGCAGCAGCTAAACCAAAGAGCTTCGGAGAGCAGATTCTTGAAGCTACCCAGAGGATTGAACAACGCCTGGCCAGCATTGAGCAATCTCAGGAAAGCCTAGAGAGGATTGTTGAGGACAAGATCCACGCTCTGGACGTGAAGCTGACTGAGATTCAGGTGTCCGTCAACAAGCTTGAGGCAGACATGGAGGAAGCAAGGCAGGAGAGAGCAGAACTCATGCAGGATGATCTAGTTCAGGACTCTCATCGCCAGACTGCTCCGGTTCCCAGAGGATCCCGATCTGCAGCTATTCCAGTGACTGACTCCAGGGCTACCACTTCAGCACCAGCCACAGCTCCAGCAGTTACTCCAGCTCCAGCATCCACTCCTCCAGCGCAGACATCAGCAGAAGTCTTCGCCGATGCCGTCATTTCTACTCCGACATCTACCAAGACGGGAGCCGCCAGCAGAACCCGCAGTGACGCTTAGCTCTATACCTTTTCGAACTTTTTGGTAACTTGTTGCCAAAGGGGGAGAAATTGTATAGATCATAAGGCTTCGAGAGAGAGAGTGCTCTTTCGTTCTTTTGCCGGTTTCTTTGAGATACATTGGTTTCTTTTGGTCTTTCGAAACTTTCAGTGTGCTTGCTACTAAGTTTGATGCTACCTTAATGAGTGCTTGGTCATACTATGCTTTAATGTGTGCTTAATGCTTATCATATGCTATTCCTTATTGTATGGCTATTTACTCGTGTCTTGGTGATTGGGTGCATGTTATTCATTCTTATCATTTTGTGCGCTCCACCAAGATGTATGTGACATGGAAGAGTGACCCATAATCCTAATCGATTGTGCATTTGCATTCAAACGCAAATTTTAAATAATGCACAAATTTAGGGGGAGCTCTTGTTTATCACATACTTCTCAAAGCGACGATATTATTCATTGATTATATCTTTTGTCGAAGCTTTGATCTATATGTTGTCATCAATTACCAAAAAGGGGGAGATTGAAAGTGCAACTAATCCCCGGGTGGTTTTGGTAATTAATAACAACATATATATCATTGAACTAATATTTACTTGAGAATCTTTTCAGAGAAGTTCGATGATATGGGTATGGAAATGTCTGAAGAAGTGGACCCCTCAAAATGCTAAGACAAGCATTGGCAAAAGCTCAAGACTCCATTTTTGGTTTAGTGATCAAAGATCACATTGAGTCCATAGGAAAAGCCAATACTATTAAAAGGGGATGAGGTTGTGTTGATGATCTGGTTGCTCAAGTGCTTAGTGATCTAGCTCCCTCAACTATCAGCAACTTTCACTACTTAACACACTCATAAGTAATCTCGGACAAACCGACTCTGCAAACTCAGTCCCACCGAGATGAACCACCTCAGCTATTCTTCCAAACCCTAATATTTCGGTCCATCCGATTTTGAGTTCGGTCTCACCGAAACTGGACTGCCAACCTTCTGTAACCAATTGACATCACTTCGGAATATCCGAGTTGTTAATTTCGGTCCCACCGAGAATGGCAAGCTACTACCTTTGACTCACATCGGACACACCGAGATGGTATTTTCGGTCCCACCGAAAATCCCAACGTTCACTATATTTGAACTTTCGGTCTGACCGAGTTTTCACTTCGGTCTCACCGAGATTGCTCAAATATGTGTGTAACGGTTGGATTTTGTGTGGAGGCTATATATACCCCTCCACCCCCTCTTCATTCGAGGAGAGAGCCATCAGAAAGTCTACCACTCCTACCATACACTTTCTGAGAAGAGAACCACCTACCCTTGTGTTGAGATCAAGTCATTCCATTCCTACCATATGAAACTTGATTTCTAGCCTTCCCAAGTTGCTTTCCACTCAATCCTTTCTTCCACCACAGCCATATCAGTGAGGAGAGTTGAGTGTTGGGGAGATTATCATTTGAAGCACAAGAGCAAGGAGTTCATCATCATCAACCACATCTATTACCTTTTGGAGGGTGGTGCCTCCTAGATTGGTTAGGTGTCGCTTGGGAGCCTCCGTCTTTGAGATGTGGAGTTGAACCAAGAAGTTTGTAAGGGCAAGGAGATCGCCTACTTCGTGAAGATCTACCCCGAGTAAGGCTAGTCCTCCGTGGGCGTAGGCCATGATGGAATAGACAAGGTTGCTTCTTCGTGGACCCTTCGTGGGTGGAGCCCTCCGTGGACTCGCGCAGCCGTTACCCTCCGTGGGTTGAAGTCTCCATCAACGTGGATGTACGATAGCACCACCTGTCGGAACCACGACAAAAATCTCCGTGTCTCCAAACTGCGTTTGATCTTCTCCACCTCTCTTTACTACATGTGCAATTTACTTTCCGCTGCTTATACTCTAGAATTGCATGTGTAGGGTGATACTTGAATTGATCTTAATTGTGAAACTGCCAAAAACTTTGCATAATCAAAAGGCAGATTTTTTATATTGTCAAGTAGTCTAATCCCCCCCTCTAGACATACTTTCGATCCTACAGGTGGGTTTATGATCAAGATTGTCAATGAACAATATTAGATATTTTTTGTGAAATCATTTATGCATGATTTAAATATCCTTGCAAGTGTCTTTGAATTATCGGTTTGGTTTGGCCTATTAGATCTATAGTTCTTGTAATGGGAAAAGTGCTTGGCTTTGGGTTCAATCTTGTGGTGTCCTTTCCCAGTGACAGCAGGAGCAGCAAGACACGTATTGTATTGTTGCCATCGAGGATAAAAAGATGGGGTTTATATCATATTGTTTGAGTTTATCCCTCTACATCATGTCATCTTGGTTAAGGCGTTACTCTATTCTTATGAACTTAATACTCTAGATGCATGCTGGATAGCGGTCGATGTGTGGAGTAATAGTAGTAGATGCAGAATCGTTTCGGTCTACTTGTCACGGACGTGATGCCTATATTCAATGATTATGCCTAGATATTCTCATAACTATGCGCTTTTCTATCAATTGCTCGACAGTAATTCGTTCACCCACCGTAGAAATCTGCTATCATGAGAGAAGCCACTAGTGAAACCTATGGCCCCCGGGTCTATTCTCATCATATTAATCTTCCATCAACTATTTACTTTACTTTGCATTATTTAATTTCAATCTCTATACCAAAAAAAATATCTTATCATATCTATCAGATCTCGCTTTTGTAAGTGAACGAGAAGGGATTGACAACACCTTTTATCGCGTTGGCTGCAAGGTTCTTATTTGTTTGTGCGCGTACAAGGGAATCACACGTGGTCTCCTACTGGATTGATACTTTGGTTCTCAAAAACTAAGGGAAATACTTATGCTACTGTGTTGCATCACCCTTTCCTCTTCGAGGGAATACAATGCAAGCTCGAGAAGTAGCATTTAGCTAACTGCTATGTTCAATTCTACACTGTGATGTTAAATTTACATGGGTAGAAATTTGTATTGTTGTGCATGTGAGGAATAAATCGAATTAGGCTGCACTTAATACATGAGAAACATATACCATTGCTATATTTCCTAGTTCTTAATCATGCTTGGTTTGGATAAATGGATTTTCCATGTGGCTTGAATTAATTTAATGAATCTCCAATGTTCTTAGTTTTCATCAACATATTTTACTGATAGCATGCGAACCCTTACTTAACCTGATGGCTAAATACATTATATGTGTTGCAGGTTAATAATGGGAAGCACTGAGGTTTACAATCGAGGTTAGCATGTGCTTGGTCCGTTGTCTAATAGCACATTATTGTGCAATTGCATGAACATTCTAATATTTTGGTTTTTAACAATTTGGTCTTGCACATGTACGTCCTGCTGTCAGAGGTTTTGACCCACTGTTCGACCCTTTTTGCATATGGGGAAATGAGTTGTCCATGAATATCAGTCAATTAAAGAAACTCAGAAAGATTGTTAGGATACAGAAGTTAGCGACAAAAAACAACAAGATCTTTGTCTGCACAATGAAGAAGACATCAGTTCACTACAGGATGGTACTAACTATTATACCTTGCCTTTTTATTTCTTTTCCTAATTTCAAATATAGAGAAGATATTTATGCACAGCCTTGTTTTCAGGTCTTTCCAAAGCAGTTTACTTATGATTACCTCTCGAACCACCTGTATGGTCAGGAGGCGAGGAAGGTATTCATACAACACCCACGGTTCAATACTGAAGTGTTCCTGAAGAGGAAGAAGGATGGACGGTCAATCATCCACATGCACTGGCCTAAAGTTACAGAGACCATCAACAGCATTGAAGGCTCAATATTCACCTTCTGCTTCAGCAGTTTTCCAGATGAGATACATCTGTCTATGCACCGTCTATGATGCTAATTTCGAAAGGTTATAGATGTAGCATGTGAAACTTGGTCCTGGTGTAGTTGTGTAATGGGGTAGCTGAGTGCTGAAGCTATATGATGTTGTACTCTGATGTATTTCAATTATGAAAATGAAATATATTGTGTGCTTAATATGAAATGTCAATTAGATTATTAAATGTATTATGAATAATCGGATAATTAGCCTGCTAATTGGGTTTCTCTATTGTAAATGGTTATTGAGAAACACCATGTGCGATGCATTCAATAGCACACACAGTTTCTAGGAATAAACCCTGTTAGATTAATGAACAATCACACATGACATCCTCTTGCAAACTGTTTGCGTTAGGCCACCTGGCGCAAATGTTTACCACATAAAAATTGTGTGTGATAAATAGCCTTTGCCACACAGTTTGTTCTACTCTTCGTTTGTGATGCATTCAATAACGCAGACGATAAAATTGTTAATACCGTGTGCAATGGAAACGCTATCACAAATGATTTAGGGGGAAAATTGTGTGTGATGTACCTATGAACGGGAATGTTTTCCTTGGAGCGACTGTGTGGGATGTACATACGAAGAGAAACATTTAGCGGGGACTGACTGTGTGGGATGTACTTGCGACCGGAAACAATTTCGCCATATAATTTTATTTGTTTTAGCTCTACTATACATATTTTCGTATTTGAGCGCTCACCGGTCACACATGACCTCATTTAGCCGAGCGTGTGTGCCAGGAGGGCATATCCCTGACGGTTTCTGGTTTGTGTGGAAAGGACCCCCTTATCTCCCACACTCACTTGGCGGCAGTTCTGAAGGCCGTCGCAGAAAG
Organism: Secale cereale; assembly: GCA_902687465.1. Taxonomy (NCBI): domain Eukaryota; kingdom Viridiplantae; phylum Streptophyta; class Magnoliopsida; order Poales; family Poaceae; genus Secale; species Secale cereale. The sequence continues at coordinate 395,623,123 of LR738715.1, read as the reverse complement.
GGGTTTAAAACCGTTTGTTTAGCAGCTCGCTGTACTACTGTATCATCATCAACTTTGACTCCAAGTTGAGTCATATGATTGTACTACCCACACATTCTGAGTATGTGTTCACTGACAGAACTGTTTTCCTCCAGCTTGCAGCTTTAGAACTTGTTAAACATTTCATATCTCTCAACTCGGGCATTTGCTTGAAATATTAACTTCAATTCTTGGAACATCTCATATGCTCCATGACGTTCAAAACATCTTTGAAGTCCCGAATCTAATCCGTAGAGCATGGCACACTGAACTATCGAGTAGTCATCAGACCGCGTTTGCCAGAAGTTCAAAGCGTCTACATTAGCGGGAGGGGGCTTGTCACCTAGCGGTCCTTCAAGGACATAATTATTCTGTGCAGCAATGAGTATAATCCTCAAGTTACAGACCCGGTCCGTGTAGTTGCTACCATCTTGTTTCAACTTAGATTTCTCTAGGAATGCATTAAAATTCAAGGGAACGGTAGCACGAGCCATTGATCTACAACAACATAGATATGCAAAAACTACCAGGACTAAGTTCATGATAAATTAAAGTTCAATTAATCATATTACTAATAAACTCCCACTTAGATAGACATCCCTCAAGTCATGATCACGTCATCCAAATCAACTAAACCATTTCTGATCATCACGTGAGATGGAGTAGTTTTCAATGGTGAACAACTTATGTTGATCATATCTACTATTTGATTCATGCTCGGCCTTTCGGTCTCAATTGTTTCGAGGCCATGTATGTACATGTTAGGCTTGTCAAGTTTAACCCGAGTATTATGCATGTGCAAAACTGTCTTACAACCGTCGTATGTGAATGTAGAGCTTAAGACACGCGATCATCACGTGGTGTCTCGGCATGACAAACCGTCGCAATGGTGCATACTCAGGGAGAACACTTGTACCTTGAAATTTTGTAAGGGATTATCTTATAATGCTGCCGCCGTACTAAGCAAAATAAGATGCATAATAAGATAAACATCACATGCAATCAAAATATGTGACATGATATGGCCATCAGCATCTTGTGCTTTTGATCTCCATCTCCAAAGCATCGTCATGATCTCCATCGTCACCGGCTTGACACCTTAATCTTCATCCTAGCGTCGTGGTTGTCTCGCCAACTATTGCTTCTACTACTATCGCTAACTCATAGTGATAAAGTAAAGCAATTACATGACATTCGCAATTCATACTATAAAGAGACAACCATAAGGCTCCTTCTGGTTGCCAATAATTTACAAAACATGATCATCGCATACAATATCATATAACTCATAGCGTCTTGACCATATCACATCACAACATGCCCTGCAAAAACAAGTTAGACGTCCTCTAATTTGTTGTTGCAAGTTTTACGTGGATGCTATGGGCTTCTAGTAAGAACTGTTCTTTCCTACACATCAAAACCACAACGTTTTTTGTCAAGTGTGCTGTTTTAACCTTCAACAAGGACCGGTCATAGTCACACTCCGTTCAACTAAAGTTGGAGAAACTGACACCCGCCAGCCACCTATGTGCAAAGCACGTCGGTAGAACCAGTCTCATGAACGTGGACATGTAAGGTCGGTGCGGGCCGCTTCATCCAACAATACCGCTGAATCAAAGTATGACGTTGGTGGTAAGCAGTATGACTATTATCGCCGACAACTCTGTGTGTTCTACTCGTGCATATCATCTACGCATAGACCTGGCTCATGATGCCACTATTGGGGAACGTAGTATTTCAAAAAAAAATTCCTACGATCACGCAAGATCCATCTAGGAGAAGCATAGCAACGAGCGCGAGAGTGTGTCCACGTACCCTCGTAGACCGTAAGCGCAAGCATTTAGTAATGCGGTTGATGTAGGCGAACATCTTCACGATCCAACGATCCAAGTACCGAATATACGGCACCTCCAAGTTCAGCACATGTTCAACACGATGACGTCCCTCGAGCTCTTGATCCAGTTGAGGACGAGGGAGAGTTTCGTCAGCACGACTGCGTGGGAACGGTGATGATGAAGTTAACGACGCAGGGCTTCACCTAAGAACTTCAACAATATGATCGAGGTTTGTAACAGTGGAGGGGGCACCGCACACGGGTAAAAGATTGGCTTGTGTGTGTTTGGGGTGCCTCCCTTCCCATGTATATAAAGGAGGGAGGGAGGAGGAGGCCCGCCAAGAGGAGGCGCGCCCAAGGGGGGGGAGTCCTACTCCAAGTAGGATTCGCCCCCTTTTCCTATTCCTACTAGGAGAAGAAGGGAAGGAGGAAGAGAGGAGAAGGAAAAGGGTGGGCCACCCCCAAACCCTAAACCAATTCAGTTTGGGCATAGGGGGTGCGCCCCACCACTTGGCTGCTGCCACCTTGAGGGAGTCTTGGATCGGCGGATCCTCATGTGGCCGGACAATCTCCTGGTGGGCCGGACAGGTGGGCCGTGAAGATTATTACAGAAGATCATCTCTCGTATCCGGATAGGACTCATGTATTCCTGTAATGGCATGTTTTAGGTTCGGGTGTATTGTAAGTGCATCTAGTGCCCCTAGTGATTTTGGTGTATTGAAGACTTATAGGTTAAGGGACTAATGTGTTTATGAGTGTACACAGGTCTATAAGTCTATGAGGAGTTTGATAATTACAGGGAAAGTCGACCCCTAAAAATGAAGTTCTTCGACAGAAGACTTTGGATTTCTGAAGACTTTCTGAAGACTTTGAAAGTGAAGAAATTGGTGTGACCCCAAAGACTTGGTATTCATTGGAGGATCATGAAGCATGAAGACTTTTGTTTTTGTAGTTTAATTTTCTCTTTCTTGAGTCATAGGAAACACCGTACTGTTAAAGGGGGTCAAGGAAATACTAAGGAAACATTTCCATGTGATGCTCAACTCAAAAACCTACACCTATCAATCCCTTCGAGTGAAGCCATTAGAAATATCATACAGTTCAGTCATATTCTTCAGTGACAGAGACAATGTTCTTCTGGTCTCTGGGGAATTTGTTCTGACTTAGGAGTGAGGAATTTGCCAGTGCGGATTACCTACACAGTGAGGAAAATGATAGCCCTGAGGAATTTGATACTCAAATTTCCGACCGTTGCTGTGCTAAGCGCCAGCTGTCCCAAAATATCTACCTACCTAACGGTCATATCATTAAAGGGCATTTATGTCTTATCATGTCGGGATGCTCCCTAGGCTATAAATAGCCGCCCCCTACAACCACTAGCTAGTTGGCTGCTCCGCGAGAAACTGACACTTGTCATAAGAGCAACCCATTCTCCAAGGACTTTGAGCGAAAATCATCAAGTGAGGAAAACCCCAAAACCAAACCCAAAACCTTCAAACCCAAAAGTGATTGAGTATCACTTAAGAGATTGATCCTGCGTGGATCCGACGCTTGTTACCCTTGAAGACTGTGCTTCGTCCAGACAGTTAGGCGTCAAAGTCTAGAGCATCCAAGAGGAATTGTGGATCGCCGAGTGCCGAGTTTGTGAAGGTTCGGAAGTCACCTGAAGACTTACCACGAGTGATTGGGCGAGGTCTGTGTGACCTTAGCTCAAGGATAATACGGTGAGGACTTGGTGTCTTGGACTGTGTGTCCTTGACTTCGTGTCCGGGAATGTGTGTCCTCAGGTTTAAATACCTAGCCGCTCCAACCAGATGTACAACTGAGACAACAAATGGAACTGGTCTAGCAAATCATTGTCTTCACCAAGCTTACTGGTACTATTTCCTCAACTCTTTCATTTCCTCATATATGTGTTGTGTGCTTGTTCATATCTGTTTGAAGACTTTGACTGAAGACTTTCCCAATTTCCTCAATTCATTTTTTTCAGTCTGTTTCTCTTCATTCTGTGCTATCCTGTGTATACGCTTTCTATACTCTGTGTTTGTCTTCATATCTTCATGATGACCATGCTTGTATTTTGTCATGTTAACTTCTGAGTACTTATTCCGCTGCAGGTAGTTATTCGCTAAGGAATTTCCTCAATAGCAAATTCCTCAGTAAAGAATTCATAAAAATCGCCTATTCACCCCCCTCTAGTCGATATAACACACTTTCTATCGGTATCAGAGCAAGGTACTCCCTTGTTCTGTGTGATTTTGGTTTAACCGCCTGGAGTTTTAGTTATGTCGACCGCAGGTATGATCAAGGTCTCAGCTGGGTGTCCTACCTTTGATGGGACGGACTACCCCTACTGGAAGAACAAGATGCGAATGCATCTTGAGGCAATTGATAACGATCTCTGGTATGTTGTGGAAAATGGTGTTCCCTCCGTATCACCTTCTCTGAATGCTGCTGATGTGAAGAGATTCAAGCAACTCGACTCCCAAGAGAAGAATATCATTTGTGGCCATCTGAGCAAAGGACAGTATGGAAGAGTGAGTGCTTTGGAAACTGCGAAGCTTATCTGGGATAGGCTGTACAAAGTCAATGAAGGAGTCTCAACACAGCGTGACTCTCGAGTTGATGTTCTTCGAAATCTCTTCAACCGGTTCAAAAGACTTGACAATGAAAATGTTCAGCAAACATTCGATCGTCTCATTGACATCTCAAATGAACTTCAACCACTTGGTCCCACTGACATCACCGACCATGAAGTGGTGAAGAAATTGCTGAGATCGCTTGATTCCTCGTTTGATACTCTGGCATAGATGACTCAAGAGCGTGGTGATTACAAGTCACTTGATCTCGCTGATATCCTCGAAAGGCTAAACACTCATGAGTTCCAGCTTGCTGAAAAGAGAGATCTCTATGGTCCAAGTTATGGCAGATCACGTGCCCTGAAGGCCAAGGCCGTCTCTGAATCTGAAGGTGAAGATTCTGGTAGTAGCCTTGGTGATCCCGAAGAATTGAGCCAGGAGCTAGCTTTGCTTGTGAAGAAATTCCAAAGGTTCTCAAGACGTGGTCGTTTTGGAAAGTTCACTAAGAGAAATGATTCCTCATCCAGTGACTACAACAAACGGCTATGTCACAAATGCAAGAAGCCTGGTCACTATATTCAAGATTGTCCTTAGTGGGAAAAGGAATCAAAAAAGAAGAAATACAAGGATTACAGTCCTGATGATGCAAAGAAGAAGAAGAAATCGGCAAAATCTTCATCATCAAAATCCTCAAAGTCTTCATTTCACAAGAAGAACAACTCCAAAAAGGCTCGGGCATTCATTGGCAAGGAAATGGACTCTGAAGCTGAATCTGAGGAAGAGGAGGAATCCGAGGAATCCGAATCTGGTGTGGCAAGTCTAGCTCTCACTACTGCATTCGTCAGCAAGTCTATCTTCAACATTGAAGAAAATGATCTCACCAACAAGGCTTATGAAGACAATAATGACTATGCTCCTACCTATTGCTTCATGGCAAAGGGTGCCAAGGTACTCAAATATCCCTCCTCTGAATCTAGTGAGGATGAATCTGATGAAAACCTTAAGCCCCGCTATTCTAAACTTGCTAAAATTACTGTGCAACAACAAAAGGCTCTTGATAAGGTTCAAAACATGATAGATAAAAGTGATGATATGTTGGGTGAAGAAATGCATCGAACTAAAATCTTGACCGAAAATCTTCACAGACTTCAGTCCAAGTGTGATAACCTTCAAAGTCATTATAACACTCTCTTCTCTGATCATGAGAAGCTTTCTTATGAATTTCTTCAACGAAAGCAAGATCTTGAAAAGCTAAGAGTGAGTTATGAAGATCTTCAGAAGGAGCGCGATTCATTACTTGCTCAACAAATCAACGCTTCTCACGAAGAATTTATTCCTCCATGCTTGAAATGCATTGAACATGAAACTGCTAATTCTTCCCCTGAATGTTCAAATGCTTCAAATGCTACAAATTCTTCAACTGCCTCTGCTATCACTAATTCCTCATCTGCGGACATTGCTAGTATCACTGACAATGCAGGGTTGAAGAAATTGTACATGACAGGCATGTATAAAAGCCTCAAAGAGCATCATACTCTTTGTGATGTGCTTAAAAAGAAGATCCTCAATAGGAACACTAGGAAAGAGGGAATTGCCTTTGACAGGAAACTTAATGTTGATGGTTCATATTGGAAGCCTGAGCAGTATCCCAAAACCTCATGGGTTGCTGCAAAGGGACCTCCAGTTAATCCATCCAATTTATCTGGCTTTACATGTGAATCTCCTCATTCTTCTAATGAGTCATTTGACTCCAACTATAAACTGTTCAAAAATCAGAATGGTGAAGTATTTGCTAGATATGTTGGAACTAACTGCAGGAATGGTCCCCCTATGAAGAAAATCTGGGTCCATAAGAGGCACCTTGAAAATCTTCAAGTGAATATCCTCATGACACCTCGTGTGAGGAATAGGAATCCCAGATCCAATTCTTCATATGGATCAAAATCTTCATATGGAGTAAAATCCTCATACGGATTCAATTCCTCATATGGATCAAATTCCTCAAAAGGATCAAAGTCCTCATATGAACATCATCGTGCTAACAACTCTGTTTCGCGGGGAAGAGCTAAGGGCTCTGAATATGAGCATTATTCTTCTAACCATTATGTTCATAAGTCCTCGAAGAATTACTCTGCTTATTCATATGCTTATCGTAACTCCTCTTATGTGAAACGAAACGGGTTGGCGTCTATGCCACATTTCTCGTATGGAGCTCGCAGAGTGATGAACTCTTTGCCACCCCATCAGATGTGGGTGGTGAAGAAAAAGAACTAATCTCTTATGCAGGGTCAGGTCTCCAGACGTGCTCAAACGTCTGAAGAATTTGTTGGAGACCTGAAATGTGCCTGAAAGGACGCAGTCTAATCACGAAGAAATAAACTCTCATTTCTCACGTCCTCATACTGCTTTATCTGTTGCATTGCTTGATGAAATTGATCTGATGATCTGATGTCATATTCTTCACTGATTAAGTATATGAGTTTTCAAGCTGCACTAATTCATCTGCAGGAAGATCAACCCAAAGCCACTGAGTGGGTCCTCGATAGTGGATGTACAAATCACATGACTGGTGACAAGAATCTCTTGATGGATGCTCCCTTATCACCATCTCATCTGAAGCACATCATCTTCGCTGACAAAGGCAAAAGTCAGGTATTGGGTCTAGGTAAGGTTGCGATCACTAGGGATCGACACATGGACAAAGTCATGCTTGTCGAATCCTTAGGATACAACCTCATGTCTGTCTCAATGCTTTGCGATTTGGATATGGTCGTTGCTTTTGGCAAACATCGTTGTGTTGTGATCATGGAATCTGATAACTCATAATCTTCGAAGGCTTTTGGAGAGGAGACTTGTATATTGTTGATTTCTCTACATGACCTCAACTGGTTGTGTGTCTATTGCAAAAGCTTCAGAAGGCTGCCTATAGCATCGACGACTTGGTCATGCAGGCATGAGGAATTTGCACACGCTTGCGAAGAAGAAGCATGTCATTGGCATTGAGAATGTCAAATTCATCAAGGATCACTTGTGCGGTGCCTGTGAAGCTGGAAAGATGACCAAGGTCAAGCATCCAGCGAAGACTATCATGACTACTACTCAGCCATTTGAATTGCTTCACATGGATCTCTTCGGTCCTAATCATTATTCTGCAGTTTCAAATGATGCTTCTCAATATGGCTTTGTTATTGTTGATGATTACTCTCGATATACATGGGTACACATTGTTACTTACAAACATTAAGTGCATGAAATCTTCAAACGATTCTCCTCGAGGGCTTCAACCAACTTTGTTGTGAAGATCAAGCACATCAGAAGTGACAATGGAACTGAGTTCAAGAACTCTGGTCTCGATGACTATCTTGATGAACTTGGTATTACTCATGAGCTATCTCCTCCTTATACTCCTCAGCAAAATGGCGTCGTGGAGCGCAAGAACATGACTCTTGCTGAGATGGCTCGCACTATGCTTGATGAATACAAAATGACTCATCGTTTCTGGAATGATGCTATTGATACTGTGTGCCACATCATCAACAGAGTATATCTTCACAAATTCTTCAAGAATACTGCATATGAACTCCTCACTGACAAGAAACCCAATGTGAGTTATCTCAAAGTCTTCGGTGCTAAATGTAGGATTAGAGATCCTCATCACAACTCAAAATTTTCACCGAAAGCACGTGAAGGGTTGTGATGGAAAGGACTCGCACACCTACAAAGTCTTCAACAACGTTCTTCACAAGGTTGTTGAAACTGTCGATGTGCGGTTCGATGAAACTAATGGCTCGCAAAGAGAGCACCTGCCTACTATGATAGATGAACCAGCTCCTGAGGGAACTATAAAATTCAAGGCTACTCAGGATGTCATTCCCACCGAAGAATCTGCAGAAGAATTCATTCCAGAACTTGAAGAACGTCGAGCTGATGCACCTGACGAAAATGCTGAAGAAAATGGTGCTGAAGAAAATGGTGATCAAATTCCTCGACGACAACCAGCTCATCCTCGCGTTGCGAAAGAAGTGCAGATTGAGAAAATCATCAGCGACATCAATATACCAGGTCCTCTCACACGCTCAAAAGCTTCACACTTATCTAACTTTTGTGGGCACTTTGCTTTTGTCTCTATCACAGAGCCCACTAAGGTAGATGAAGCATTTCTGGAGCCTGAGTGGATTCAACCTATGCAAGAAGAATTACATCAGTTTGAACTCAACAACGTCTGGGAACTGGTCAATCGTCCAGATCCTCGCAAGCATAATATCATTGGCACAAAGTGGAGCTACCGCAACAAGCAAGATGAAAATGGCCTTGTGGTAAGAAATAAGGCACGGCTTGTAGCTCAAGGCTACACACAGGTTGAGGGAATTGACTTCGATGAAACTTTTGCACCTGTTGCTTGACTTGAGGCTATTCGCATATTACTTGCTTATGCCTACCATCATGATATCATTCTCTATCAAATGGATGTGAAAAGTGCATTCCTTAATGTTAAGCTTGAGGAAGAAGTATATGTTGCTCAACCCCCAGGTTTTGAAGATCCAAAGAATCCTGACAAAGTCTTCAAACTCAATAAGGCTCTCTATGGTCTAAAGCAGTCCCCTCGGGCTTGGTATGATACTTTGAAGGAATTCCTCATGAAGAAAGGCTTCAAACCCGGTTCACTCGATCCAACTCTTTTCACTAAATCTTATGATGGTGAATTATTTGTGTGCCAAATATATGTTGATGATATTATCTTTGGCTGTACTGACCAACGCTATAGTGATGAATTTGCATATATGATGAGTGAAGAATATCAAATGTCTATGATGGGAGAGTTGAAATTCTTCCTAGGTCTTCAAATTCGTCAACAACGCAATGGTATATTCATATCTCAGGAAAAATACCTCAAAGATGTACTGAGAAAATTCGGCATGCACGATTGCAAAGGCGTCAAAATTCCTATTCCCACAAATGGCCATTTGTGCACTGATGAAACTGGTATTGACTTCGATCATAAGGTATACCACTCCATGATTGGTTCTTTATTGTACTTATGTGCATCTAGGCCAGATATAATGCGTAGTGTTTGCATGTGTGCCCGATTTCAAGCTGCACCAAAGGAATCACACCATAAGGTTGTGAAACATATTCTTCGATATCTAGCTCACACACTAACACTTGGATTATGGTACCCCAAGGGCTCGGCTTTTGATCTCATTGGATACTCAGACTCTGACTATGCTGGTGATCGTGTGGACCGCAAATCAACATCCGGCACATGTAATTTTCTCGGAAGATCTTTGGTCTCTTGGTCCTCGAAGAAACAGAACTGTGTATCACTATCTATCGCTGGAGCTGAGTATATTGCTGCTGGCTCTTGCTGTGCTCAATTGTTATGGATGAAGCAAACTCTCAAGGACTATGGTGTCAACATGAAGAATGTGCCTTTACTCTGTGACAATGAGAGTGCCATCAAGATTGCTCACAACCCAGTTCAGCACTCGAAGACAAAGCACATTCAGATTCGTCATCATTTTCTTCGTGATCATGTGTTGAAGGGCGACATCTCTATTGAACATGTAAAAACTGAAGAACAGCTAGCCGATATCTTCACAAAGCCCTTGGATGAGAAGAGATTTAGCAAGTTGCGGTGTGAGCTAAATATCTTAGAATCTTCGAATGTTCTTTGAATTGGACACTCATCCTAACACTTATGCAAAATTGATGACTTAGATGTGCAACACATGAAGAATTTGTTTTTCTTCAATCAATGCAGAATAACACTCTAAGTTTGAAGAAATTAATGAAGAAGTTGATTCTCAGAACCCTACGACAATTGTACGCGGTGTCTGAAATCATCATTCTTATACGGTGGGTCATGCCACCACAAAAGTTGAAAATCTTCAATTTGAGTTTTTGAAATTCCTCAACTTTGTCATATTCTTCAACTTTGCAAAATCTTCACTGTTATCATCTCTGTTCTTCATTGTCTATATATATATATATATATATATATATATATATATATATATATATATATATATATATATATAGGGCGGGTC